>OW052247.1:56107500-57307500 GCA_932526585.2 Philonthus cognatus
GATGGGTCTTGAGCACAACAACTTTTTCAGAGGATGCCTGGATGTGGAGGAGGAAGAGAAGGTACTCCACTATCTGGGACAATGCCCTGCTCTCGAAGGGAAAAGGATCAAGTACCTTGGTATGCACTACGCGAATGGACTAACGGACCTCACACCTCTAGATGTGAGAAATCTGATCGGGTTCATTAGGTGCTCGGATTGGTTTGTATAGATGGGGAGGGAGGGAAGATCTGACTCCTTTTCACCCCTTATGGTATCACAAGGGGCCCTCTGGGCCTAAGTGAGCGGTCTAACTGCTGCCATTAGAACCTAACCTAACCTACACCGCTGTTTGTCCGCCATATTGGGTCAGAATTACTAACAACCAATCAAAAAGAATACCATAGTTGTCACCACTCTGTTTAATTAAGGTACTGTATAGCAACCAAGCACCTTAATTTGAACATTCTGCAATCTTATTTGACATTGAAAAGTGACTATGAAGTTCACGCAATAATTGAAAGATGGCACTACGCTATGTTTAAGCCAGAATTGACAACCGAGCACCTAACCCCCCTCTTAATCATTCACAAAGAGTTGACCTTTTTAAAAAGTAACTCTTTGTAAATGATTAATGTTTAATTAATGTATTTACTAATATTTGTACTAAAAAGTCCACAAAATTCTAGCGATTACTGTTTTTTTCTTTTTAGTATAACCTGTTGCTGTTGTGAAATGAGAATAACAACTCCTTTCGGGATCCGGGTTTTCCCTCAAGTATTTTTTGCAGATGAACTCGCGGGCTTGCACGTGATCTTGGTTGGGGCCTTTTTTATTTTTGCACATCATTAACACGACGATTGTATAACAAAAAAGGCAACACACTTACCATCGTACTCTGGGAAGTAGTCGACGAGGTGGGAATACATGATTTTCTCTTCCAGCAAATCTTTCTTATTCAAAAACAGGATGACCGACGAGTGCTGAAACCACGGGTACGTGATGATAGTCTTGAAAAGGGCTTTCGATTCTTCCATACGATTCTAAACAGACAATTTCGTTTATACACAACAGATGCTTTTAATACCGTTTACAATTTTTATGGGTGATCGTTTGAGGGCTTGTGGTTTGTGATTCTTCAAATTAAGTCATTCAATATTCATTCATAAGTGCTAGTGCTAAGTTCATTCAAAAAACACACCAATATAAGGCAACTGTTTTGCATCGATCACTATGTTTGACATCGTTTCATCAAAGCTCTAATGATTTGAGACCTTTTGAATGTCTAGCTTAGCAATGAGCATAATGATTGCTGGAATGATCACTCGAAAAATCTCTCCCAAAAAAAGACCTTTATTGGCATCATCGTAAACATATACTATGGACTTATATACTCATACCTATCCTATAATATTACACTGTGGGGACAGTCATGTCGAACAAACCGATTATTTATCTTACAAAAAAGAATTATTCGCTTAATGTTCAACTTAAATTACTTAGATTCTTGCAAAATGGTTTTTATTCAAGAAAAGATTTTAACACTACCTTGCATTTACATTTTAAAAATGTTATGTTATATTCACTCAAATAAATCTACTTTCATAAGACATTGTGACATTCATAGCTACTAAACTAGAAATAAAGAGAAATTAGTATCATACTAACACACACATTCATTCTTTGGTAAAGCTCCTCAGCAAGCCGGTATTAACCTGTATAACAAACTTCCAGAGTCGCTGACAGGATTGACACTAAGTAAATTCAAGTCCAAATTAAAAGCTTGTCTCCAAATAAATGCATTCTACAGTATAGAAGATTTTGAACATTTTAATCATTCGGAAATAACTTAAAATTATCCAACTGACCAAATTTAATTTTTAATTTAATACATGCATATCAACATTTTAATGTATCACTGTAATCAAATGTCCTTATACTCTGTAGTTTATATTGTGATATTTTATTTCTACTTATTTATATCATATATTTATTTCTTTGACGTGTCTAATATTGTAAAATTAAACAATGAAGGACCAATAAACAATTTGATTTGATTTGATAATACTACATTACATAATATATAAAATTACAAAATAAACTATTTGTGAAAATGCAAACAAAGTCTTAATTAATAAGACAACTCAAGACGATAAATATCCATCGAAACAACTACTTCCCGTGCAAATACACCTCCGGATATTGAATTATACAATGAAATATTTAAAATCTTATTTAATTTGATTTGTTACAACGCTCTATTAAATCTCAAAACGCGTCTATGGATGGCCTAAGACATTAGTTTTAATCCAAGTCCTTTCACTTCTAATTTGTTGCTATATCTCCTTTCATTTTAAATTTGTATTGTTAGTTGGTTTGAAGAAAATTTGACCTAAACGTTACATATACTTTAATAGAGCGTTGTAACAAATCAAATTAAATAAGATTTTAAATATTTCATTGTATAATTCAATATCCGGAGGTGTATTTGCACGGGAAGTAGTTGTTTCGATGGATATTTATCGTCTTGAGTTGTCTTAATAATTAAGACATTGTTTGCATTTTCACAAATAGTTTATTTCGTAATTTTATATATTATGTTTAAAGTGTGCAAACTATAAGAAGCGTAAGCTTATTTTCTCGAATTCAAATAGTTTTGAATTTGAATTTATCTTGTTTATACTACATTACATCTACACTAATCACTACCCCCTCTCTTCCTCCTGCTTTCCATCTCTTCCCCCAACTTCTCCAGCATGATCGTTTGAGGGCTTGTGATTCTTCAAATTAAGTCATTCAATATTCATTCGTAAGTGCTAGTACTAAGTTCATTCAATATTCATAAATAAAATACTGTTAGGGTCAGCTTTGAATTAAAGCTTAAGCTGCAGTTTTTGTAAACAGTAGTTTTAGATAATAATAATATTCTCTATTTTCCACAATAAAAAGATAAGCTGCGCCTTATCTAGTAATGTTTGTTTTCCAGAGAAAGGACTATGATGGAAACATCACTATTTTTTTATCGAAACAAATAATGAAAACATTTATAAAATTAAAATGTATAAAATTGTCCATTGTATAACGAATGTTATTTAAAAACCAGTAAATAAATAATTTACTTGTCGTAATTTATTTATTTTCTTTTAGACTAGTTTCTTTTGGCTTACTTCATCATCAGTAAAATTATTAACATTATTTATAAATCAATTATTTATTCGAGCCAACAAAAAAGAGCACTGAGTGCCCTCACATGCCTTACTAAAAGTTAACACATTGATCGCCACCTTTATAAAAATGAAAATATTACCTCAGGCCGCTGCTTAAGTTTTTGTTCCAATTATACAAATATTATTAATTATAACAGAATAATAAAGCAAACATTTGAATGGACATAAACGTTTTTAAACGTTCAGGCCATACTACACTGGCGAAAGAAATTAACGCATCATTTGTGATTTTTTTGATATCTTGGAATCGAGTTTTCTTTGACCACAAACATATTTTTACAATAAGAAATCTTATCAAGCATGCTGTTTTACATGTTGTGTTTTGTCTTTTGTTCTCATGGTTTTCTGTCAATAAATAAAATGAAGCACTTTTCATTATTCTGACTGTAAGAAAGGTTCATATAAAATTTCTTTTTGAGTTTGTTTTCAAGTAATTGTTAAAATTAAGTGCTAAATAGTGAAGAATGAATATGGATAGACGTCCGAATCTTAATTTAAGCAGTGAAGAAGCTGTGATTGTGGTTACACTTGCAGAAGAAGGTAGGTAACGCTGACTTTATATCAGTCAGCGTCTTGGTGTTAATCAATTGACCATATCCCGTGTCTTGAAGAGACATCTGGAAACTCAGGCATACTCAAGAAGGCCAGGACAAGGGAGAAAAAGGGCCACAACTGCTGTTCAAGACTGTTTTTTAATGATGCAGACGTTACGCGAACGGTTTATTACGGCTCCTAGGCTACAAAATATGCTCGCAGAGATCCACAATGTTCATGTAAGTTCCGTTACCATCAGAAAAAGGTTACGTGGTTTTAATTTAACTCCGAAAGGCCGATTGGGCTAATGTTATGTTTAGCGACGAGTCCAGATTTTGTCTTTACGGCAGTGACAGATGAATGCATGTGTACAGACGGCCAGGTGAACGTTATGCGCAGAGTAACATTGTTCCGACTGTTATGTTTGGTGGAGGCTCTGTTATGGTGTGGGGTGGTATTACTTTAGAGGCTCGTACGGAGTTGGTGGTCATACCAAGAGGAAGCATCACGGCAGCGTCTTATATTGCAAACATTTTAGAACCATCCGTAATGCCTTTTGCTCCCTTTGGAGGAAACGATTTCCTGTTTATGCATGACAATGCAAAACCACACAGTGCCCGAATTGTACAACAGTATCTTGACCTAGTGGGTATCAACACAATGCAATGGCCAGCCAGGAGTCCCGATCTTAATCCGATCGAACACCTATGGGACGCGATGGGCAGACGCCTTAGAGCACTTCCTCGGCGTCCAAGCAATCAACAAGAGCTTGGACAAAGATTGCAGGAAATTTGGGAAGATATTAACCAGGATGAAATTGGATCATTAATTAACAGTATGAGCCGTCGCTGTCAGGCAGTTATTCGAGCAAGAGGAGGAATTACTAGATATTAAGTCTTATAATCACATGTAAACTTTTTTCCTCTTTTTATTTATGACATTATTTTAGTCATTAATGAAAGAAAATGTGTTGAAAATCATTATTATAGTTCAGTTGGTTTTGTTGTTATTTTTTTTGTTTTTAAACATCAAAACTTTATTTTTAAATTAAAAAAATTAATGTGATGCGTTAATTTCTTTCGCCAGTGTAGTTCCGCAGCACGGGCAGCATGCACGATTTATTAAAAGTTGTTTCTGGATGCGGTGCCTAAACGCAAATTTAACTGCGGCACAAGTGAATGCCGCGCGGCGATCAATGTGTTAATAGACAGGTTTTAGAGTTCAGTAAATTTGCTAAATATGTATTTAAAATTAAAGAAATAAAATGTCTCACTAAATGTTTTTTTTTTGTAGAAGTTAAATTTAAATGAATATTCACTTACCTCGTTTTCAGATTCGAATAAAATTTGGTCGTATTCACTTAAAGCCACGAGAAAAATGATGGATGTGACGTTTTCGAAGCAGTGGATCCATTTTCTTCTTTCCGATCTTTGGCCCCCAACATCTACCATTCTGCAAATACAAATAGTTTCATTGAATTTCGACAGAATTTATGTCAAAGGATAAATTAAAAACACTTGGTTTGTTTCACTATTTGTGAATAGTGAAACAAACCAAGTGTTTTTAATTTATCCTTTAATATTATTCCAAAATGTTTCACCAAGTGATAAATGAGAAAGTTATTCAAGAAAAAAAAAATAGAATTTGTCTATTTTTATTATTTGAGAATATAGTTAAATTGGGGAAAAAACCTACTTGTCAATATAAGGCAACTGTTTTGCATCAATCACTATGTTTGACATCCAGCTTCATCAAAGTTCTAAAGATTTGAGACTGTTTAAATGTCTAGCTTAGCAATGAGCATAATTGAATGATACCAATAATGATTTAATAAAGAAAACACTTGGTTAAATTTCACTAATATTTTGGTTTTTTATTCCAACTAGTTTCGACTTTGAGTCATTCTCAAGGAGTTCGAAACTAGTTGGAATAAAAAACCAAAATATTAGTGAAATTTAACCAAGTGTTTTCTTTATTAAATCATAGTTAAATATGTTTCACCACGTGAAAGATGAGAAACTTGTTCAAGATATGATACCAATAATTAATTACTATAATTCGAATTGATTTGATAATTGAATGATTGCTCGAGAGATCGTATTAATGATCTTCTGAAAAGATTGCTCGAGAGATCTTTTAAATGATTGCTCGAGAAATCTCTCAAATGATTGCTCGAAAGGTCGCTAGCATGATTCCTTGAGAGGTAATTCCATTGATTGTTAGAATGATTGCTCGAAAGGTCGCTAGCATGATTAATCTTTTATACCATACATTTCTTTCCCGATAGATTATTTTTTATTGCTATTATTTTATTGCGATAGATTATCTGAATTATCATAAGAGCAATCATTTCGGCTACCATTCGACCGATCACTCAAGCAATCATTCAAGTAATCTCTTAAGCAATCATTCAAACGATATCTAAAGCAATGTTTCAAACTATCTCTCGAGGAATCATTCGAGGGATCGTTTTATTATCAATTTAATTCAAATCAAAATAATTGGTTATTGAGATCATTCGATTATGGTCAACTGTAATGACGCTCACGTCTGTTTTCTACAAATTTTTGTCTTTTTACCCATTGTAATTAAAAAAGAATGTACATGCGCAAGAACAATAGTCATTTTTGCATTTGGATAAACAACTTGATATTATTGTTCGATTAATTAACCGAAACAATTTTTGGCGGACATAACAAATACCTTTTAATGAAAACAATAGTCATGCTCGTAAGAATTCCTAGAATTAAAGTACCATTATCGCCGGAATGGTTGTTGTGTAAGTACAATTGAATAATGAATAATTTAAGTTATATTAGTTAAAAAGTTCTCGACACCCTAAAGGGTAAAAGGGATTTTAAATGATTATATATATATATTAGTTAAAAAGTTGTTTTAAAACAAACTTTGAATTATTCATTTTAACAACCAATTCTTGCCTTTGTGTTATTTAGATTTTATTGATACTTGTAAACAAATCTAAACAAACGAATTTTAAACAAATGTTTCCCCTTTGTTTAATATGAAGTACAATTTAGAGTTTTGGAAATTCAATTCAAAGTTTTGATTTTTTTAAGGCCTGTCCATACGAAACGAATATCGTGTTTGCGTGCGTTCGCCAACATTTGCAAACACGATCAATATTTGGTGTTAAAGAGTTTTGAAAATTCAATGCAAAGTATTTATTTCCTTAAGGCCTGTCCATACAAAACGAATATTGTGTTTCCGAACGTTCTCGAACATTTGCAAACACGATTAATATTTGGTGTGGAAGATAACAGCAAATACGAAAAGCGCTGATTCACGTGGAATGTCGGAAAATACCAAGAAACATTAGTTTTTGATTGCGGTTACCGGCTACAACAAATAGTAATCGTGTTTAGAAACGTTTACGAACGCCACGTTCGTGCGTTTGATATGGACTGCCCTCTAAGTTTTTAATAATCGTATGAAATTAATGATTTACCTAAATATGATGGAGTCTAAGTCGAAAGGATATTCTATGATGCCCGTCGTGGGTGCCCGAGCTCTCAGGATGTCCTGTTCTGTTGGTAGGTAGTCCGAGGCTCGTATTCTCTCCAGGTCGGAAAGATAACTGAAAATCCACAAACCTGATAAAACCGCAACACTAACAAATTTCAATTTGACTAGCACGCAAAATTAGAGGAGTTTAGCCCATTAAATGCCGTTGATGCATACATGCAAAATTATTAATTTTTTATTAATTAAATTACTAATGTCCTGTTTTACCAACTTCAATTAAATCTTAATCGTTGATTACATTTATTTGTCATAAACATCAATATTTGTCATAAACATCAATATCATGTAAATTGATTGATTTTTTGACATTTATGTAACTATTACTAGATTTTAATCGATGAATACCAATTAGTAAATCGACTAATAGTTATTCATCGATTAAAATCTAGTAATAGTTACATACATTACATTACATTGACCGCATATTATGCCTATTTTCATTCCCATATGCGCTATGGGATAATGCAATATGGACGCTGTAAAAAACTGTTATTTCAACGTCCGTTCGTGATTCAAAAATGTGTCGTCAGAGCACTAAGTTCTATAAAGCCTATGGACTCTTGTCGCCAAGGTTTCAAAGATTGCGGTATTTTAACATTAGCTTCAACGTATGTATATGAAGTAGCCTTATTTGTTCGACAAAACACTCATCTATTTCCATCAGCGCAACACAACTACCCTACCAGATATAAAAATCACCTTCAACCACCAGCTCATAAAACCACCCTATTTAAAAAGGGGATCATTTATAACGGTTCCAAAATCTATAACTGTTTGCCTCATGAAATTAAAGACAGTGCATTATAATTTTCAAACGAAAACTTAAAAAATTATTGCTTGAAAAAAGTTTATATACAATTGAAGAATTTTTTGTTTAAAGAAATTGTCTATGTCTAATTATTGTTTATATTCAAATAGGTACATTTTAGTTTACACCCTTCAGCTGGATTATGACGTTTTCCTTTTGAATGCATGTATTGTTTAGTGATGAACAACTGTATGTAATTTACAAATGGAAATAAATTATATTATTATTATTATTATTACATGTCAAAAAATCAATCAATTTACATGACGTTGACGAAATCAGACATAAAGAATTTAATTTGATATAATATATTATTTGATCTGACTTGAAAATGTGTGAAGAAAAATGTAAATATTTTGTTATTTAAATATTTCGATTATTACTCACTTAAATAAAAAATTAAATGTCAGTGTATTTCTAACTTCACAATATTTCAGTGTTGTATACGCGTGGCGCATGAAGTAAAATTTCGAGTTTAGAAAAGCCTGAAAATTTGGTTTGGTCGCATAGCGCTGCGCGCTACACGACCAAACCAAATTTTCAGGCTTTTCTAAAGTCGAAATTTTACTTCATGCTTAGTCTGGGAGTGCAAACACTCGTTCTAAACTTCATATTGCACGTTTTTATATAAAATTGACGAATGCCTAAACACTTTCAGCGAATACGTTATATATATTTAAAAAAAAAATCACAGTATGTAATACAATAAGTCATTCATAGAAATCATAAAAAGAAGTGCAGAATTTTACCTAAAATCAACTTTCAGTGTTAACTCTATAATTGCTCGGTCGTTAACGGGTTAATTTTTTTATTTTTTATTTATTTTATTTATTATTATTATTATTACATAACATGAGTACATATATTTTCAACAAATTAACATCCGTTCTATAATATATTTCTTTTATATTGAGCAGTGTTCTGCTCAATTATAGTGGAATTTTTCAAATTATGCACTCATGCGCAGAACGAGCGCCGTTCGTGTATTTCCGCTGCTCAAACATAAAGAATTTAATTTGATATAATATATTATTTGATCTGAATTGAAAATGTGTGAAGAAAAATGTAAATATTTTGTTATTTAAATATTTCGATTATTACTCACTTAAATAAAAAAAAAATGTCAGTGTATTTCTAACTTCACAATATTTCAGTGTTGTATACGCGTGGCGCATGAAGTAAAATTTCGAGTTTAGAAAAGCCTGAAAATTTGGTTTGGTCGCGTAGCGCTGCGCGCTACACGACCAAACCAAATTTTCAGGCTTTTCTAAACTCGAAATTTTACTTCATGCTTAGTCTGGGAGTGCAAACACTCGTTCTAAACTTCATATTGCACGTTTTTATATAAAATTGACGAATGCCTAAACACTTTCAGCGAATACGTTATATATATTTAAAAAAAAAAAATTCACAGTATGTAATACAATAAGTCATTCATAGAAATCATAAAAAGAAGTGCAGAATTTTACCTAAGATCAACTTTCAGTGTTAACTCTATAATTGCTCGGTCGTTAAAGGGTTAATTATAGTGGAATTTTTCAAATTATGCACTCATGCGCAGATGAGCGCAGTTCGTGTATTTCCGCTGCTCAAAAAATGAGAAAGTAGAACCTGACTACGTTGGGCGCACGTTTATTTGAAAGAAATGAACTCGTGCGCACATGCCAGGTGGTACCTCGGACGAGGACCCTTCTTGATTTCAATGGTGTTATCTCAGCTAGAGCCAGCGCCGAATGGTACATTTACGGCGCAACGTTTTCAGTACAGTCTTGCCTACATTCGGGAAATGCTCTTCTACCGTGCAAGCGCCTAATTTGGGTAATACATCTATAACTTGATACGTAATGAGAAAAGTAAGTAAATCGATAACGTACTATTTGGCAGAGTCTGTGAGCTGATATTCTCTTCGTCTATCGTAGCATTCCTGTATGCCGGAATCGTTCCACAAGTCCTTGATGGCATCTACGTACGGGGTCTCGAATGTTGTGACTGTTTCGAAATCCACGCCGCGGATCAGTTCTGCTTTTTCCTGCACGAATCACAGAAAATTTCCGAACGATTAAAATCACAGCTAATACAATCGGAACATAAAAACATTGTTACTTTCTATGCACAAGATGACTTTGTTGTACCAATTTTTTTTTTTTAATACAATTTAATAAAGTCTTTGTATTAATAAACCATTTTATTTAGGCCGCTGGGGAGCCGGGCCACGCAGAGCTTGAATGAAAAACATACAATTCTTTTGCCAGTGTGGAGGAGGTCGACATTCGGCTGCTACTAGTGATAGGATAAACTCTCATCATCATTCGAATGATAATCAACTGATCATTTGAATGATAATAAACTGATCATTCGAATGATAATCGACTGATCATACGAATCATAATCGACTGATCATTCGAATGATAATCGTCTGATTATACGAATGATAATCGACTGACCATTCGAATGATAACCGACTGATCATTTGAATAATAACCGAAATGATAACCGACTGATCAGTGGAATGATAATCGACTGATCATTGGAATGATAATCGACTGATCATCCGAAATGATAATCGACTGATCATTCGAATGATAATCGACTGATCATTCGAATGATAATCGACTGATCATTCGAATGAGAATCGTCTGATCATTCAAATGATAATCGACTCATCATTCGAATGACAACCAACTGATCATTCGAATGATAATCGACTGATGATTTGAATGATAATCAACGGATCATTCGAATGATAATAGACTGATCATACGAATCATAATCGACTGATCATTCGAATGAAAATCGTCTGATTATTCGAATGAAAATCGTCTGATTATTCGAATGATAATCGACTGACCATTCGAATGATAACCGACTGATCATTTGAATGATAACCGACTGATCATTCGAATGATAATCGACTGATCATTGGAATGATAATCGACTGATCATTCGAATGATAATCGACTGATCATTCGAATGATAATCAACTGATCATTCGAATGATAATCAACTGATCATTTGAATGATAATAAACTGATCATTCGAATGATAATCGACTGATCATACGAATCATAATCGACTGATCATTCGAATGATAATCGTCTGATTATACGAATGATAATCGACTGACCATTCGAATGATAACCGACTGATCATTTGAATGATAACCGAAATGATAACCGACTGATCAGTGGAATGATAATCGACTGATCATTGGAATGATAATCGACTGATCATCCGAAATGATAATCGACTGATCATTCGAATGATAATCGACTGATCATTCGAATGAGAATCGTCTGATCATTCGAATGATAATCGACTCATTCGAATGACAACCAACTGATCATTCGAATGATAATCGACTGATGATTTGAATGATAATCAACGGATCATTCGAATGATAATAGACTGATCATACGAATCATAATCGACTGATCATTCGAATGAAAATCGTCTGATTATTCGAATGATAATCGACTGACCATTCGAATGATAACCGACTGATCATTTGAATGATAACCGACTGATCATTCGAATGATAATCGACTGATCATTGGAATGATAATCGACTGATCATTCGAATGATAATCGACTGATCATTCGAATGATAATCGACTGATCATTCGAATGATAATCAACTGATCATTTGAATGATAATAAACTGATCATTCGAATGATAATCGACTGATTATACGAATCATAATCGACTGATCATTCGAATGATAATCGTCTGATTATACGAATGATAATCGACTGACCATTCGAATGATAACCGACTGATCATTTGAATGATAACCGAAATGATAACCGACTGATCAGTGGAATGATAATCGACTGATCATTGGAATGATAATCGACTGATCATCCGAAATGATAATCGACTGATCATTCGAATGATAATCGACTGATCATTCGAATGAGAATCGTCTGATCATTCGAATGATAATCGACTCATCATTCGAATGACAACCAACTGATCATTCGAATGATAATCGACTGATGATTTGAATGATAATCAACTGATCATTCGAATGATAATAGACTGATCATACGAATCATAATCGACTGATCATTCGAATGAAAATCGTCTGATTATTCGAATGATAATCGACTGACCATTCGAATGATAACCGACTGATCATTTGAATGATTACCGACTGATCATTTGAATGATAACCGACTGATCATTGGAATGATAATCGACTGATCATTCGAATGATAATCAACTGATCATTTGAATGATAATCAACTGATCATTCGAATGATAATCAACTGATCATTTGAATGATAATCAACTGATCATTCGAATGATAATCGACTGATCATTCGAATGATAATCGACTGCTCATTCAAATTCTAATCGACTGATCATTGGAATTCTAATCGACTGCTCATTCGAATTCTAATCGACTGATTATTCGAGTTCTAATCGACTGATTATTCGAGTCTTTGTTCGAATGATCATTTAAATGAATGTTCAATTCATTATATTTAAAACCATCAAAAACAAATATAATGTAAATTTCAACCAATAAATCACAACTACAATTAAAATTAAATGAAACTATTACTATGTTTTTTACCAGTTTAGTAACAGTCAAAACTATTGTGATGTCACAACTACCATATTCTTGTTTTAGATACGTGAAGTTGTTTCTAGTATATTTTTATTATTTTATTCCTTCCTTTACTTTATTTTACTGTATATGCCCATTTCGAACACAAAGTTTCCATTTTCAAAGCTAAATAATAATAATAAACTTTATTTTTCGATTTATATTTTACAATATATTGTATGTTCAATAACAAAACCTCTAGAGTGCCAGGATTTCATCTTTTTTTAAATTTAGGTTGGCTATACGCTTTAGGAATTGCCATATAAAACGTCAGACATAATAATTTTAATATATAATCTCAGAGCTGCCAACCTAGGATATTTTCCATGGCACTCTAGAGGTTTTTTGTATTGAACATACGATATTTAATTCATCGATTTAGTGTGACTGAAATGCGCATATAGCGTACGATAAAATAAAGTGAAGGAAGAAACAAAACAATAAAAAATACCCAAAACACAGCAAATTTTCATCATTATTGAAAACAATGGCAATTGCTAATTAAATTAGCCAAGTTTTATGGGTTGTAATTTATAATTTAAATGTTATTGATAGTTTCAAACATTCACTGAAAAAATAAATAATTACTTTGATCAAGTATATACGAGCCTGCCAAGTAACGTGTTTCTGTCAAACATTCCAACTTGTTTGAATGTTTGATGGAAGCATGTTACATGTTATATCAAACATTCTAACGTGTTAGAATGTTTGATATAAACACGTCACTTGGCAGGCTCATATATTTTTTTTTAGTGTAATAGTTCGAATGAACATTGAATAATCATTAAAATTACCATTTGAACCATTCATTTACGCCCATCACTAGCTCGTCCGCTTGTCATCAGACACGTACGTGCTCCCACTTACTTTTATATTCCATGATGAGTTTTTCATTGATTGCACCAAACGCTTGAATGGACGTTGTAACAAACCAATGCCCTTTTCCCACGCAACGCTCTTCCATTTGCCACTGCGCAACCGGCCAGACTCCCATGGCTAAGTTGTGGCAGTATTTAATGTAACAACGTGAATATTATAAACTGTGAATGTAACGGAGAATCGTAAATAAGACATTTCGCGAGCACTTACACTATTTGATGGTTCCGCGTATTTAATCTTAAGAAGGTCCATGGCTCTGATCATACTCTGCATCGCCATGAATATGTTTTGGTACACGAGCTTGATGAAGCCGCGCTTGTCATCGTCGGAGTAGCCGGCCCCGTGGATGATGCGCATCTGTTTGATGAATGTCGACTTGCCCGACTCACCAGTGCCTAGAAGTATTACAAACAAAAGCACGTCAACAACCAGAACAACAATTTTATGAAGAAGATAATGTTGGAAATGGTGATGAATGATAATAATCGAAGATTACAATATCTGGCGGAGAATTCTCGAATGATTGCTCGATAGAAAGAACAGATGCACGGAGGGCGATTGGAAGGGGAAAAACGTACATTAGACCAAGAGGGGCATCAGTAATTGATTATGTGGTGGTCAAGGGATTAGAAAGAGGCATGGAGGTGGAAGAGGTGCTAGGATCTGACCATCTACCGTTAACTGTGGAGATGTGGATGGAGAAGGGAAGAGAAGAGGAAAGGGGGCAAGAAAACGAATACCTTGAGTCTGGGGTAAAGGCGATGGAGGATATGTGGAAGAGGCTGGCGAGGATTTAATGGGAAGAGGTCAATACAATGGAGGAGATGATAGTGAAATGTGGAAGAAAAAAGAAGGGAGAGAGAAGAGGGAGGAGTACGTGGTTTGATGAGGAGTGTAGGCAGGCAAAGAGGGAGTTGAGGAAGGCAGTGGGAGAATGCGTAAGAGATGGAGAAGAGGGGAAAGTGGTGGCGGCAAGGAAAAGATATGATGGTATATGTGAGAGGAAGAAGCTGCAGGCGGAGGAAAGAGTGAGCGAGGAATTGAGGTGATTGGTAGAAGTAAGGTGTGGATGTTGGCATTTGCGGATGATATGGTGTTAGTGGCAAGAGAGTGGGAAGGGATGAAGGATATGCTGAAAAGGGCGGAGAGGTTTATGGATAAGAGGGGGTTGAGCGTGAATGATAGAAAAACGAAATGGATGAAATTCAGAAATAAAGGGAGGGAGTGGAGGGTGAAGGAACTAGTGTGGAAGGGGGAGGTGATTGAGAGGGTTAAAAAATTCAAGTATTTAGAGATTACTCAAAAGATCTCTCAAATTATTGCTCGAGTAAATTGCTTTAGAGATCTCTTCAATGATCTCAAGAAATCATTCGAGAGATCTCTCAAACAATCATTCGAGTAATCTTTCGAGCAATTATTCGAGAGATCTCTCATGTATCATTCGAATGATCTCTTATGCAATCATTCGAGTGATCTCTTAAGCAATCATTTGAAATATTGAGAGATCTCTCAAGCAATCATTCAAGATATTGAGAGATCTCTCTAGCAACCATTCGATTGATCTCTCAAGCAACAATTCTATTGATCTCTCAAGCAATCATTTGTATAAATTGCTGAGAGATCTTAAGCAATCATTAGAAAGATAACTCAAGAGATCTCTCAAATGATTGCTTCAGAGATCTCTTCAATGATCTCAAGCAATCATTCGAGAGATCTCTCAAACAATCATTCGAGTAATCTTTCGAGCAATTATTCGAGAGATCTCTCATGTATCATTCGAATGATCTCTTATGCAATCATTCGAGTGATCTCTTAAGCAATCATTCGAGATATTGAGAGATCTCTCAAGCAATCATTCAAGATATTGAGAGATCTCTCTAGCAACCATTCCATTGATCTCTCAAGCAACAATTCTATTGATCTCTCAAGCAATCATTTGTATAAATTGCTGAGAGATCTTAAGCAATCATTAGAAAGATAACTCAAGAGATCTCTCAAATGATTGCTTCAGAGATCTCTTCAATGATCTCAAGCAATCATTCGAGAGATCTCTCAAACAATCATTCGAATAATCTTTCGAGCAATTATTCGAGAGATCTCTCATGTATCATTCGAATGATCTCTTATGCAATCATTCGAGTGATCTCTTAAGCAATCATTCGAGACATTGAGAGATCTCTCAAGCAATCATTCAAGATATTGAGAGATCTCTCTAGCAACCATTCCATTGATCTCTCAAGCAACAATTCTATTGATCTCTCAAGCAATCATTTGTATAAATTGCTGAGAGATCTCTTGAATGATTGCTTCAGAGATCTCTTCAATGATCTCAAGCAATCATTCGAGAGATCTCTCAAACAATCATTCGAGTAATCTTTCGAGCAATTATTCGAGAGATCTCTCATGTATCATTCGAATGATCTCTTATGCAATCATTCGAGTGATCTCTTAAGCAATCATTCGAGATATTGAGAGATCTCTCAAGCAATCATTCAAGATATTGAGAGATCTCTCTAGCAACCATTCGATTGATCTCTCAAGCAACAATTCTATTGATCTCTCAAGCAATCATTTGTATAAATTGCTGAGAGATCTCTTGAATGATTGCTTGAGAGATCAATAGAATGGTTGCTTGAGAGATAAATCAAATGGTTGCTTGAGAGAATTCTTAATATCTCGAATAAATTGAATCAATCGAATTATCTCTTGAGCAAACATGCGAGCGACCTTTCCAGCAAACATTCGAGAGATTTCTCGAGCAATAATTCGAGAGATTTCTAGAGCCATCATTAAGTGATCTCTCGAGCAATCTTTCCGGAAGATCTAGAGATATTCATTATTTTCATAATCGAACGAATCGATAATTTCTATTCAAATAATTCCATTACTAATAACAGTGGAAAATTGGCTGATTAACAATGATATTAGTGACTTATCAACTAAAGCTGGTATTTCAATACGAATAATTCAAATAGTGGAATATTCAAATATAAATTATTACCAAAATTCCAATAATCGTTTAAAAATATATTTAAATATTCAAATATGTGAATAATGTAGTAATTGAAATACTATATGTGAATAACGAATATTTAAATATGTTTTTGAACGAACATTACAATTATTTACAACCTTAATACTATATTTTAAACTTCACTTGAAATCAGTGTTGTATACGGGTAGCGCATGAAGTAAAATTTCGAGTTTAGTAAAGCGTGAAAATTTGGATTTGGGCGCTTGCTTCGTTCTGCGCCCAAATCCAAATTTTCACGCTTTTCTAAACTCGAAATTCTACTTCATGCTTAACCAGAAGTGGAAAACACTTGTTCGACAGCTATTAGAACCTTTAATAACAACACTAACTTCCCAAAGAAAATTGGAATCTTTGGATCTAGAGATATTCGATTATTTTCATAATCAAACCAATCGATTATTTCTATTCAAAGAATTCCATTACTAATTCCAGTGGAAAATTGATTGATTAACAATGATAAGTCACTAATAACTAAAGCTGGTATTTCAATACGAATAATTCAAATAGTGGAATATTCAAAAATAAATTTTATTTTTTTATTTATTTATTCTCTCACGGGAAACCCCTTTTACAAAGAATATGTACATAATTATTACCATAATTCCAATATTCGTTCAAAAACATATTTAAATATTCAAATATGTGAATAATGTAGTAATTGAAATACTACATGTGAATAATGAATATTTAAATATGTGTTTGAACGAACATTTAAATTATATACAACCCGAATACTACATTTTAAACTTCACTTGAAATCAGTGTTGTATACGGGTGGCGCATGAAGTAAAATTTCGAGTTTAGAAAAGCCTGAAAATTTGGATTTGGGCGCTCGCTTCGCTCCGCGCCCAAATCCAAATTTTCAGGCTTTTCTAAACTCGAAATTTTACTTCATGCTTAACCAAGGAGTGGAAAACACTGGTTCGACAGCTATTAGAACCTTTAATAACAACGCTGATTTTCCAAAGAAAATTGGAAACAAACTCAAACTGTTGTTATCGTCATAATTTGTATGAGTTTCATTAATTATTTACTCGTTAATTTTTATAACAATTCGGTGTTGTCAATAGAGGTTTTCATAGTTTTTTAACAAAGATTTTCCAACCCTTCATTAAGCATGCAGTAAAATTTCGAGTGTAGAAAAGCCAGAAATTCTGTTATTTTAAACTTCAATTGAAATCAGTGTTGTATACGGGTGGCGCATGAAGTAAAATTTCGAGTTTAGAAAAGCCTGAAAATTTGGATTTGGGCGCTCGCTTCGCTCCGCGCCCAAATCCAAATTTTCAGGCTTTTCTAAACTCGAAATTTTACTTCATGCTTAACTAAGGAGTGGAAAACACTTGTTCGACAGCTATTAGAACCTTTAATAACAACGCTGATTTCCCAAAAAAAATTGGAAACAAACTTAAACTGTTGTTATTGTCATAATCTGTATGAGTTTTATTAATTATTTACTCGTTAATTTTTTTAACAATTCGGTGTTGTTAATAGAGGTTTTCATAGTTTTTTTAACGAGGGTTTTCCAATCCTTGATTAAGCATGAAGTAAAATTTCGAGTTTAGAAAAGCCTGAAAATTTGGATTTGGGCGCGGAGCGAAGCGAGCGCCCAAATCCAAATTTTCAGGCTTTTCTAAACTCGAAATTTTACTTCGTGCGCCACCCGTATACAACACTGATTTCAATTGAAGTTTAAAATAACTATTAAGGCTGGGAATTTTTTGAATTTTAATACTTAAATATGTATCGTATGTTCAATAAAAAGAAACCTCTAGAGTGCTATGGAAAATATTGTAAGTTGGCAACTCTGAAATTATATACTATAATCATCATGTTTTACATTTTACATGTCAATTCCTAAGGCGTGTAGCCAACAAATTTAAAAGTAAATTTATTCATGGCACTCAGTGTTTTTTTTTTATTGAACATACGATATATTAATCATGTAGCAAGGCAAAGTGACCACTACAAATTTTCAGGCTCTTCTAAACTCAAAATATTTAAACTGTTAACGGTGGAGGCTTCTACTTAGTTATACATCATAATTCACAAATGAAACACGATTTTAACTTTGTTTGTATAACTGAGACCTAATATATACACCCATTTTTAACGCAATTATAAGACCTTAATTTTAAGTATATATACCTGCACAATTGTTAGTTTAAATTTAAATTATTTCAATATAATTGATACGTCATTTATACGATTCAAACGTAACTTACATTATTTAGATTCGAATATTTGTAGCTAGTGATTTAGATGTTTTATTCTAGGGTGGTGCTAGTATTACTGTGTGTTTAAGTAGATTTCTTCATTGTATTATTATCTTTGTATAAATTCTTTATTATTAATATTTATATAGCATTAAGTTTATTTTTTGTAACATTATTACTATATGCTTTTGTAAAAAGGTGATATCCGTTTAAAATAAAATAAATAAATAAAAAATCACTTTGAGTTTGAAAATGACAAGTTAAAGTTGTCGAAACTATAGTCACTTAATAAAGTCTCAGTTATACAAACAAAGTTAAAATTGTGTTTCATTTGTCAAAATATTTACTTCATGCACCTAATAATAGAACATTATCGTAATTTTATATAAATAAACAGTGTTTTATTTATGTTCAACAATGTATAACGAAGTAGAAGCCTCTATAATCAGTGAAGTAATTTTATATATTATAAAATTTTGTATTGTGGAGGCTTCTACGTCGTTATACATGTTAATTTGTTAATAAAAAAACGTGTTAACTTTGTATAACACAATTTATTTTTATGTGACTGCAGTTTCGGCAAATTTCTAAAAATTGTATTCTTATTCATAGTTCTCTGTATATGTGACGTATGTAAGACAATTGTCAGGCATCAATAAATTACTTATTTACTAAATTTAGCTTGCCATTATCAAACATGTTCACTAAAATCGTACACCCATCCCGCAGATTCAAAATAATCATACTACAGCGGAGTGAATGGACAAATGGAAGATACCCGGGAACGAGTAAAGGAACCATCTGGTACACAGACGGGTCCAAAAACACTAAAGGAACCGGGGCTGGTATCTATGGAGGCTTTAACCGGAGCAAACAATTCACGGTTGCTCTGGGGAAACATGCCTCCATCTTCCAGGCTGAAGTGGCCGCCATTGACTGGTGTGCCCACCACATAATGGAGTCGGGACTCAACAAAGGACCAATTACCATTATGTCGGACAGCCAGGCAGCCCTAAAAGCGCTAGCCTCGCCGATAGTTCAGTCCAGACTGGTTATAGACTGCATAAACAGGCTGGACGCACTGGCGACAACAACAAAAACACAGCTAGTATGGATACCCAAGGACCAAGGAATTATTGGACACTTGGGGGCCGACTTGCTGGCCAAACAAGGGGCAACAGGTGAATTTATAGGACCTGAACCCGCTTTCGGAATACCACATGAAACCGGAAAGGAAATAATCCGACGCAAGTTAGCAGAGGAGCATACAAAGGCATGGCAGAACCAAATGGGAATGAGGCACACGAGACTCTTCCTAGATGGCCCGGTACCTGATAGCGCATTAGCGCTGTCAGGACTGAGCAGAATGAAACTAAGGAAAATCACAGGACTAGTTACTGGGCACTGTGACCTGAATAAGCACAAACATAGGATGGGTCTTGAGAAAAGCCCCCTATGCCGTGGGTGCTTGGAAGAAGAGGAAACTCCCCAACACCTACTGTGCACATACGAAGCCTATAAACGGCAACGCACGGAGCAACTCGGGAAGCCCGTGCTTCCTGAAGAACAGCTCAAGAACATCCCCTGGCCCAAACTCCTGGACTTCTTAGAAAACACAGGAATATACAGGGAGTAAAATAACCAGAGGAGCACAAAAGGACCACGGAGACCGTAGTGCAGGGACGCTAAGCGATACCACCTCATGTGGAAAAAAAAAAAAAATCAAACATGTTTGATAATGGCAAGCTAAATTTGCCGAAACTGCAGTCACATAAAAATAAATTGTGTTATACAAACAAAGTTAAACCGTTTTTATTAATTATATATTATAAATTAATTTATTTAAATCATTGCATTTATATTTAAAACGTCAATGACATAATCAAAAACTTTCCACTATTAAAATTCCTTTCTTTTTATAAGATTATCAGACATTTTTTAATCTCCACTTTTAATATTCACAATTATCAGTATTTGCCCTGATTACAATTAAAACCAGAGATAAGTTTTCGCAACAAAAGCCACAATCTCACAAAATGAGAAACAGTTGTTCCGAGTTGATGATTCATCATCTAACACCACAACACAAATTAAAAATAATAAATAAACAGCACAACCTAACTTACACCAGTAATAATTTAAATTTGTTGGGAGATTAACTAGTTTATCAGTGCATTAATATCATACACATCTTGTTAAAATACCCAATGCACACAGGAGCTCCGATTGTCCTCCACGAAAAAACAAAAACCACACTTGTGGAACTTCCAACATCAACATGATTTCCAATTACACATGAAATGAAATTTCCTCAGCAAAAACCACACTTTTTTTACCCTCATACATAATTCTAACATTTTTTTCCAACGTAAAGACTCTATTTAATCGAGTCAATGAATATATTGTAGAGTGCTTGAAATATGCGAGAATTTTTGACTTCAGGACTTTGTTAGGAGTAGTTAGTAGGTAAACATACTTTACAAGGGGGGCGGGGGATGAGCTAAAGGCGAGAAGAGGGTCAAAAGCTCTTTCACTTGTATCTTGGAAACGGAGCATGTAGAAAAAAAATGTTTTAAATAAAAATGAAAGCCAATTAAATTTCCTAGGAAATTGTCTCTAAACATATTTGTATCTTAGAAACGGAGCACGTAGAAAAAAAATGTTTTAAATAAAAATGAAAGCCAATTAAATTTCCCAGGAAATTGTCTCTAAACATATTTGTCGAGTTCCTAACTGTTTCTGAAATATACGTTAAAAGAAAGAAAGTGAGCGAAAAACCACCGCTGTGAAGTTGGCCCCAAAACTTTTAAATTTCATTAAAATAATTGAAGTTCTGGTTGCCCCCCACATAGTTCTAGAGTTCCCTATACATATTAAAAATAGTTCCGCCCTTTTAATCCCCCAAATATCAAATTGAATTAGAGGGGAGGCCAACTTTACGCTTATGTTATTTTAGAAAGTTATGACTACTTTATTATTGACTTTACATCAAAAATGCATGTAAATAATTAATAGAACTCTTTGGGAGGCAACTAGAACTATTCAAGTTTGAAAAGGCTGATTTTTTTAGTATTTTTTTTTTTTAATTTTTCTATTCTGTTTGCCCCCCAACGAGCTGTCTATATTATTCTTCTGAATTAATTCTCTATCAATAACAAATAAGTTTAAGCCGCTCTAACTTTTGGAATATTAATATTATAATTTTTTAAAATTTTTGTAATTCCGACTGAAATTCTGGTTGCCTCCCAACGAGTTCTGGAGATTATTCTGATAAATTAATTCTCTATTATCAATATTAAGAAAGTTCTGGCCAATTAAACCTTTGTAATATTAAAATGATCAAGTTCAAGGGGATGATTTCTTTAAAATTTTTGTAAATCCGACTAGAGTTATAGTTGCCTCACAACGAGTTTTGCAGATTATTCCAATGAATTTCTCTATATAAATAATAAAAAAGTTGTGACTTCTTAAACTTTTGTAATATTTAATTTATCCAAGTCTGAGAGGGATGATTTTTTTTAGTTTTTTTTTAAATCTGATGCATTTTTGCTGTAAAGTCAATAGTAAAGTAGTTATAACATCCTAAAATAACATGTTCGTGAAGTTGGCCCCCCATCTAATATAATTTGATTTTTAGAGGGTTGAATGGACAGAACTATTTTTTATATGTATATTTATCAAAGTCTGAGAGGGATGATTTTCTTTTTTAGTTTTTTTTAAATCTGACTAGAGTTCTAGTTGTCCCCCAAAGAGTTCTATCATTTATTTAGATGCATTTTTGCTGTTAAGTCAATAGTAAAGTAGTTATAACATCCTAAAATAACATGTTCGTGAAGTTGGCCCCCCATCTAATATAATTTGGTTTTTAGAGGGTTGAAGGGACAGAACTATTTTTTATATGTATATTTATCCAAGTCTGAGAGGGATTATTTTTTTTTAGTTTTTTTTAAATCTGACTAGAGTTCTAGTTGTCCCCCAAAGAGTTCTATCATTTATTTAGATGCATTTTTGCTGTAAAGTCAATAGTAAAGTAGTTATAACATCCTAAAATAACATGTTCGTGAAGTTGGCCCCCCATCTAATATAATTTGATTTTTAGAGGGTTGAATGGACAGAACTATTTTTTATATGTATATTTATCCAAGTCTGAGAGGGATGATTTTCTTTTTTAGTTTTTTTTAAATCTGACTAGAGTTCTAGTTGTCCCCCAAAGAGTTCTATCATTTATTTAGATGCATTTTTGCTGTTAAGTCAATAGTAAAGTAGTTATAACATCCTAAAATAACATGTTCGTGAAGTTGGCCCCCCATCTAATATAATTTGGTTTTTAGAGGGTTGAAGGGACAGAACTATTTTTTATATGTATATTTATCCAAGTCTGAGAGGGATTATTTTTTTTAGTTTTTTTTAAATCTGACTAGAGTTCTAGTTGTCCCCCAAAGAGTTCTATCATTTATTTAGATGCATTTTTGCTGTAAAGTCAATAGTAAAGTAGTTATAACATCCTAAAATAACATGTTCGTGAAGTTGGCCCCCCATCTAATATAATTTGATTTTTAGAGGGTTGAATGGACAGAACTATTTTTTATATGTATATTTATCCAAGTCTGAGAGGGATGATTTTTTTTTTAGTTTTTTTTTTAAATCTGACTAGAGTTCTAGTTGTCCCCCAAAGAGTTCTATCATTTATTTAGATGCATTTTTGATGTAAAGTCAATAGTAAAGTAGTTATAACATCCTAAAATAACATGTTCGTGAAGTTGGCCCCCATCTAATATAATTTGATTTTTAGAGGGTTGAATGGACAGAACTATTTTTTATATGTATATTTATCCAAGTCTGAGAGGGACGATTTTTTTTTAGTTTTTTTTTTAAATCTGACTAGAGTTCTAGTTGTCCCCCAAAGAGTTCTACCATTTATTTATTTAGTAAAGTAGTTATAACATCCTAAAATAACATGTTCGTGAAGTTGGCCCCCCATCTAATATAATTTGATTTTTAGAGGGTTGAATGGACAGAACTCTAGAACTAGTGAGGGGGCAACCAGAACACCAGATATTTTAATAAAATATGAAAGTTGGGGGGCCAACTTCATAGGGGTCGAAAAAACCACTTCACCTGGGTGTGAGGGTGAGGGTAGGGGGGGGGCTTATAAATCTCCCCACTCTCACTTTACCAACTGTTTCCTCTCCTGTCTATTACCCATTTGCTCATTGGCTGCCAATTATCGTCGAAAATTATCAATTTTCAATAACGTATATCTCTGAAACTATTGGGAAGTCCAAAAATATGTAGAGACAATTTTATAGGAAATTTAATAAGCTTTAATTTTTATTTTAAACATTTTTTTTCTACATGTACTGTTTCTGAGATACAAGCGAAAAACAAAAAAATGTGACCTTTCGACCCCCCCTCCCGCCTTTGGCTCACCTCCCAGGGGCAGGGGCTTTTAGTATGTTTATCTACTAACTACTCTCAGTAAAGTCCTCAAGTCAAAAATTCTTGCATATTCCATGCACTCTACACCCATCTTTTGAGCTTGATGCATGCTCAAAAGATGGGTGTAGAGTGCATGGAATATGCAAGAAGGCCGTAGCCCCCCATATGGGGGTTCAAAACCCCTAGAAATTTTCACAATGTTAAATTTTTCTATGTAAAACTAAGAGCAAAAACAATATTTTTACCAAAAATTTAATAGTTGAGGCTATTACTTGGTAAAATTCCATATCAATACTTTTAATTCATAATCATTATTTCCTTAACAAGCAAAAACCTAAATACAAAGAAAACATGTAAAAATAACGAAAAAGAAGAGGGTGCTTCTATATAATACAAAAATAGTTTCCAAAAATAACAATATTAAGAATAAGAAAAAAAATAAATAAATAACATACTATGTTTGTTAATTGACTTAAATTAAACAAAATCTTAATGTACTCAAAAATTCTGCCTTATTGTTAGAAAAGATATCAACTCCATACTGAACTTCGTGATATCTTTTTATCATCGTTAGCAATAAACAGTGAAATTTTAACCAAGTGTGTTATTCACTAAAAATATTTTTATCATTAACCCCTTCCCTCCCAAAATTTGTATGGCCTCCTCTGAAAATGTTTCCTGGCTACGGCCTTGCATTGACTGGACTAATTGAGTCGACTATTTCCAAAAACCCCTTAATCCATTTGAAACTTCGTGGTATCTTTTTATCATCGTTAGCAATAAACAGTGAAATCCCCTCCCAAAATGTTTATGACCTCCTCTGGACTAATTGAGTCAACTATTTCCAAAAACCTCTTAATCCATTTGAAACTTCGTGGTATCTTTTTATCATCGTTAGCAATAAACAGTGAAATTTTAACCAAGTGTGTTATTTACTAAAAATATTTTTATCATTAACCCCTCCCCTCCCAAAATGTTTATGACCTCCTCTGAAAATGTTTCCTGGCTATGGCCTTGCATTGACTGGACTAATTGAGTCGACTATTACCAAAAACCCCTTAATCCATTTGAAACTTCGTGGTATCTTTTTATCATCGTTAGCAATAAACAGTGAAATTTTAACCAAGTGTGTTATTCACTAAAAATATTTTTATCATTAACCCCTCCCCACCCAAAATTTTTATGACCTCCTCTGAAAATGTTTCCTGGCTACGGCCTTGCATTGACTGGACTAATTGAGTCGACTATTTCCAAAAACTCCTTAATCCATTTGAAAAAAAAATGGATTTAGGGGTTTTCGGAAAAAGGCGACTCAATTATATTCATTGCATATTAATTCAATTTCAGCAGTTGGCAGAAAAACTGTTCGAATTTTTTATTTCGTAACATCTAAAACGTTTTCGACACATTCCTAAAACAATTTACACTGAATCTCACACGCGTGTGTGTGTGTGTGTGATTTCTTTTGTATTTTCATTTCCACCGCAAACCCTAATGGATCGCTTTTGACAGACACATGTCTGCCGATGTACTAAAAATAAGGGGCACTCGAACTTGAGAGCGGCACGTGTTGATAAACAAAGACGGCCTTCACCTAATTTCGACAGGAATTTAGGAAGGCCTTAGGAACGACCACAACACCACAAACAACTCTCTCGTGGGCGCAGGAAATGCATATTTACGAAAATAAAATTGAAAAAAATTCAATCGATAGATAACTGAAAGCACGAAAATATTATTTGCAGTACTGAGATTGATAATTGAAAATATTATTTGCAGTACCGAGAAGATTGATAAAATTTAAAAAAATCCAATCGATAGATAACTGAAAGCATGAATATATTATTTATAGTACTGAGATTGATAATTGAAAATATTATTTGCAGGACTGAAAAGATTGATAAAATCTAAAAAAATCCAATCGATAGATAACTGAAAGCACGAATGTATTATTTGCAGTACTGAGATTGATAATTGAAAATATTATTTGCAGTACTGAAAAGATTGATAAAATATAAAAAAATCCAATCGATAGATAACTGAAAGCACTAATATATTATTTGCAGTACTGAGATTGATAATTGAAAATATTATTTGCAGTACTAAAAAGATTGATAAAATTTTAAAAAATCCAATCGATAGATAACTGAAAGCACAAATATATTATTTGCAGTACTGAGATTGATAATTGAAAATATTATCTGCAGTACTGAAAAGATTGATAAAATTTAAAAAAATCCAATCGATGGATAACTGAAAGTACGAAAATATTGTTTGCAGTACTAAGATTGGTAATTGAAAATATTATTTGCAATACTGAAAAGATTGATAAAATTTAAAAAAAATCCAATCGATGATAACTGAAAGCACGAAAATATTATTTGCAGTACTGAGATTGATAATTGAAAATATTATTTGCAGTACTAAAAAGATTGATAAAATTTAAAAAATCCAATCGATAGATAACTGAAAGCACGAATATATTATTTGCAGTACTGAGATTGGTAATTGAAAATATTATTTGCAGTACTGAAAAGATTGATAATTGAAAATATTATTTATTTATTTATTGTTTATTTACGGATATCCATTTAAAATAAATACATAATGCTTAGTCTAAAATAAGTTAAAAGTAATAATTAAGTTAAAATATATAAAATCACAAACAATATACACAACAGATTAAAATCAAAATGCTCATCACTATGCTAAAAGTAATAAATAAGGTTAAAATATAAATCACAAACAATATACAAATAAAACAAACAAAACAGATTAAAATGTGAACAAAAATAAAAATCTAATTTGTCTCACGGAGCATGGACTTAAGATTCTTTTTGCTTGTGGTAGCAAAGTCTATATTCGCCGAGTTGCAGTGCGCGGCAACTCTAGCCATACCATAGTTTCTACCATAATTGGTACGATGAAATGGTACGTTGAAGAGGTCGAAGGAACGCAAACCCCTGCTAGGCACATTGATTTTAAACTGGCCCAGAAGGTAAGGGCCAGTAGTTTATGAAAATATTATTTGCAGTACTGAAAAGATTGATAAAATTTAAAAAAAATCCAATCGATAGATAACTGAAAGCACGAATATATCATTTGCAGTACTGAGATTGATAATTGAAAATATTATTTGCAGTACCGAGAAGATTGATAATTGAAAATATTATGAGTAGTTTATGAATAACACGGAAAGGAAAATTGCTTGGCATATTTTCGTGGTGCATAAATAAAAACAGATAAAACTTTGGGGGAAACCCCGATGGAAAATATGAAATTTTAGGTATGCTGGTATTTCAGTTTTAAATAGCATACATATTTTTTCAACTGTGTTAGATAAACAAATTTATGATAACATTTTCTGATTAAGGAATTTGGTTTTCAATTGAATTACATAGTAGAAGTAAAAATGCGGAACCGTTTTTTAGTATTATCATTCAAGGCAAATTTATTGATAAGAGTTAACGCATGATTAAACATTGCACATAATGTTCTGTTATATGTTGTGGTAATACAATCTTTGTATTTTATTATTTTTAACACATGTTATACATCATACTTATTTATAAATTTCTTTACAATTTGACTACACCAAGTGTTAACCTAGCCGTTGCAAAATTGCAATCATTCGAGCAATAATTTCGGGTACTATTCGACTGATCACTCGAATGATAATTTCAAACGATCAAGCAATCATTTAATTTAAATGAAAATAATAAGCTTAGATTGTACTATACAGGGAATTTTTCTTTTGAGTATACATATCCCGATAATTACAGCATTTTTTAAAATTGCGAGAATTTGTTGTTTTAAAGTTATTAATTTAAGGCTTTTAACAAGTGTTTTCCACTCCCAGACTAAGCATGAAGTAAAATTTCGAGTTTAGAAAAGCCTAAGAATTTGGATTGGCCGCGTAGCGAAGCGGAGCGGCCAATCCAAATTAGGCTTTTCTAAACTCGAAATTTTACTTCATGCGCCACGCTTAAAAATACTGATATTCAGTGAAGTTTTAAAAACACACACATACGATTATAGGCAACCTAATATACGTTAGAATTATTGGGTTGACTATAATCACTGTTTTAAACAATTTGTTCAGCGCAGAATTTGACTCACGTTTTATTCACGTCTACATATTAGATTGCTAAAGCCGTATATTTATAAATTTCTTTACAATTTGACTACACCAAGTGTTAACTTAGCCGTTGCAAAATTGCAATCATTCGAGCAATAATTTCGGGTACTATTCGACTGATCACTCGAACGATCATTTCAAACGATCAAGCAATCATTTAATTTAAATGAAAATAATAAGCTTAGATTGTGCTGTACAGGGAATTTTTCTTTTGAGTATACATATCCCGATAATTACAGCATTTTTTAAAATTGCGAGAATTTGTTGTTTCAAAGCTGTTAATTTAAGGCTTTTAACGAGTGTTTTCCACTCCCAGACTAAGCATGAAGTAAAATTTCGAGTTTAGAAAAGCCTAAGAATTTGGATTGGCCGCGTAGCGAAGCGGAGCGGCCAATCCAAATTAGGCTTTTCTAAACTCGAAATTTTATTTCATGCGTCACGCTTAAAAATACTGATATTCAATGAACTTTTAAAAACACACACATACGATTATAGGCAACCTAATATACGTTAGAATTATTGGGTTGACTATAATCACTGTTTTCAACAATTTGTTCAGCGCGGAATTTGACTCACGTTTTATTCACGTCTACATATTAGATTGCTGAAGCCGTATATATTTTAAACTTTGCGATATTTCAGCGTTTTATACGTGTGGCGCATGAAGTAAAATTTCGAGTTTAGAAAAGCCTAATTTGGATTGGCCGCTCCGCTTCGCTACGCGGCCAATCCAAATGTTCAGGCTTTTCTAAACTCGAAATTTTACTTCATGCTTAGTCTGGGATTGGAAAACCCTCGTTTAAAGATTCAATATGAAATCTTTTAAAAAAAAAAACAACGAATGCGCCACGCTTAAAAACACTGTTACTGATATTCAGTGAAGTTTTAAAAACACTCACATACAACAACGGCAACCTAATATACGTCAGAATTATTGGGTTGATTATAATCACTGTTTTAAACAATTTGTTCAGCGCAAAATTTGACTCATATATTATTCACGTCTACATATTAGATCGCTGAAGCCGTATATTTTAAACTTTGCGATATTTCAGCGTTTTATACGTGTGGCGCATGAAGTAAAATTTCGAGTTTAGAAAAGCCTAATTTGGATTGGCCGCTCCGCTTCGCTACGCGGCCAATCCAAATTTTCAGGCTTTTCTAAACTCGAAATTTTACTTCATGCTTAGTCTGGGATTGGAAAACCCTCGCTTAAAGATTCAATTTGAAATCTTTTAAAAAAACAACGAATGTTGTAAAATTTACAGTGTATGCATATGTATACCTGAAAGAAAAATTCCCTGTATATTCTAACAATAGATAATAATGCAACCTTATATTTCTTGAATAACCATCTCATTTATGACTTGGTGAAACATTTTGAAATAATATTAAAGAATAAATTAAAAACACTTGGTTTGTTTCACTATTTGTTTCTATTTACTTGACTAGTTTCGCTTTTTACGGCATTATCAATGTAACCTTATTATTTTGATTCGAATTAAATTGATAATCGAATGATTGTTCGATCATTCGATCAGACGCGCACCTTGGGGGGTGGCTCGCGGGCTTGACCCACCCCTAAGACTTACTGAATTGTAGTATTTCAACGTGTTTGCATAGGTTTAAATGCGTGGGGCCTCCTAAGACAGGGATTTACTCCTCATAAGACCGTTTTTTGGGTGCGCACCTGCATTCAATTATTAATTTAATTCGAATCAAAATAATAAGGTTTGATTATGCTATACATCCTATTTTGAATCTCTATCATTAATAATAACAAAGTTACCCATACTGTCCTACTCAAAATAGGAGACTCTGTATAATCTATTGTTAAATTATATAGCATAATCTAACCTTATTTTTTTTTTTTTTTTTTTAGTGTGGGAGGGGAAAATCCATTTAAGGACAGAGTGTCGGACTCCCTCCATATAGGAGGACTACCGACTAAAAACCCCTCCCACTTTTAGCGGCTTCGACTACAAGGTCATTAGCTGCTTCAATTGTTTATATTTACTATATTTCCACAAATCTTTAATTTACATACAATAAATAAATAATAATAATATATACAAGAACAAATGCGACATCACAGAGATCTGTGGTCCCAGTGACCATGCACATAACATACAAAACATCTTAAAAGTAGTATCACAGATCAACACAAATTAGACAACCACTACCTAAATTTATTATCACAAAATTGTAGGGGACTCCGATGCCGGAACCTACATTCATTGGACAACACGACTAAACCTAATATTCACTGACTATAGAGGCTTCTACTTCGTTATACATTGTTGAATATAAATAAAACACTGTTTATCACTTTGTTTGTATAACAATTGGTTTATTTGGTGACTATAGTTTCGATACTACACGTATCATTATCAAACCGTTACTACTATACTATAGTCACCAAATAAACTATAGCTATAAACTATAGTCACCAAATAAACCAATTGTTATACAAACAAAGTGATAAACAGTGTTTTATTTATAAACCTAATATCACAGATACAGGCTGTGCTCCAGAGTTGTAAATGGACTCTGGAGCGGACAGACATGCCACTATTCACAAAACAGACAAGCAATAAATAAATGAATAATAAATTAACACGCAAAACGTATACAAGTGCTCAGCTCTGATCCGTGTTAAATATTTCTAAATAAACCGGTCTCTCTTAAAAATCGGAGGACCGGTTTACAAAACCGCTGTTCCAAGATACTCGCTATATTTTCAGGGAGTCCTAACATAACACGTTCATTTGTGAAGGCTCTACATTCCTCTAATATATGCCTCATCGTTAGAGGGCTGTGACACGTAGTGCATGTGGGTGCTGGATCGCCGGTAAGGAGATACGAGTGGGTCAAGTTGGTATGGCCCACTCTGAGGCGAACGAGGGCCACCTCCTCTCTCCTTGTTAGCGTAACCTTATTATTTTGATTCGAATTAAATTGAAAATCAAATGATTGCTTGACCATTCGATTGTGAAATCAGGTTAAGTGGTATGTAAGCGTTAGGTTGGTTCTCGATTTGTCAGGTTTAGTCCCAGTTACTTAGGTTTGTTTGACACTTCTTACGAGTGTTTCTAGTGTAGGTTCTCGATTTGTCAGGTTAAGTTAGTCCCAGTTACTTATGTTTGTTTGACACTTCTTACGAGTGTTTCCAATCCCAGATTAAGAACCCTAAAGTAAAATTTCGAGTTTAGAAACTTTTCTGAACTCGAAATTTTACTTCATGCGCCAGATGTATAAAACACTGATTAATTTTGAGGTTTAAAATATTCGCGCAAGATCAATCAGACTAAAACCGTCTGCTCAATTCTTGTAAATAATCGAGCAGCTTGATACTTCAACTTCTCGATTATAGCTTGCTTAATACTTGAGATACTCTAACTTTAAAAACGATAATTCGAGCAATTATTTCGGCTTTCATTTAATCGATCACTCGAGCAATCATTTCAAACAGTATTTCGAGCAATAATTCAAGCGATCGAGCAATCATTTCGGCTTTCATTTGATCGATCACTCGAGCAATCATTTCAAACGATATTTCAAGCGATTGAGCAATCATTCGATTAATAATTTAACTCAAATTAAAATAATAAGGTTAGAGTATGCTATATAGTCTATTGTTTGTCAGTTAAAACGGTATTTCGAGCAATAATTCAAGCGATCGAGCAATCATTTCGGCTTTCATTTGATCGATCACTCGAGCAATCATTTCAAACGATATTTCAAGTGATTGAGCAACCATTCTATTAATAATTCAACTAAAAATCAAAATAGTATGGTTAGATTATGCTATATAATCTATTGTTTGTCATTTCAAACGGTATTTCGAGCAATAATTCGAGCAATCATTTCGACTTTCATTTGATCGATCACTCGAGCAATACTTAATACTTGAGATACTCTAACTTTAAAAACGATAATTCGAGCAATTATTTCGGCTTTCATTTAATCGATCACTCGAGCATTCATTTTAAACAGTATTTCGAGCAATAATTCGAGCGAACGACCAATCATTTCGGCTTTCATTTGATCGATCACTCGAGCAATCATTTCAAACGATATTTGAAGCGATTGAGCAATCATTCGATTAATAATTTAACTCATATTAAAATAATAAGGTTAGATTATGCTATATAGTCTATTGTTTGTCATTTGAAACGGTATTTCGAGCAATAATTCAAGCGATCGAGCAATCATTTCGGGTTTCATTTGATCGATTACTCGAGCAATCATTTCAAACGATATTTCAAGCGATTGAGCAATCATTCTATTAATAATTCAACTAAAATCAAAATATTATGGTTAGATTATGCTATATAATCTATTGTTTGTCATTTCAAACGGAATATCAAGCAATAATTCGAGCAATCATTTCGACTTTCATTTGATCGATCACTCGAGTAATCATTTCAAACAATGTTTCAAGCGATTGAGCAATCATTAATAATTCAACTAAAATCAAAATAATAAAGTTAGATTATGCTATATAATCTATTGTTTATCATTTCAAACGGTATTTCGAGCAATAATTCGAGCGATCATTTCGGCTTTCATTTGATCGATCACTCGAGCAATCATTTCAAACGATATTTCAAGCGATTGAGCAATCATTCGATTAATAATTTAACTCAAATCAAAATAATAAGGTTACATTATGCTATAAAAAAAAGCAGACCTTTATTGGCATATCCTAAAGCTATTTACAATGTCAACACTATATTCTTACACTCTCAATACTATATTATTACCTCTCTCCTCCCTCCTTTCCTTTCCCTCCAGCGTCCTTACCCCTGCATATTAGCAATCTGTTTTCCTAATTCTAACCCTTAGCGAAGCAACGTCTTATGGCAAAATATTTCTTTATTATTTTAAGCATTCTGCATTCTATTATTTTTCTTCCCTTCACATCTTGCCCTCTTTCTCCCGTCCCACTTTCTCCAGCGTCTTTACCCTAGCTCCGTCCTCCCTCATCCATTCCGTCACCCTTCTATTCCCTTTCACTCATACATTATGCTATATAATCTATTGTTAGATTATATAGCACAATCTAACCTTATTATTTTGATTCGAATTAAATTGATAATCGAATGATTGCTCGATCGTTCGATTGTAAAGTCCAGTTATGTCGTATATAAGTGTTTTTAGGATAGGTTGGCTCCAGATTTGTCAGGTTAAAAAAGTCCCAGTTACTTAGGTTCGTTCAACTTGAAACTTCTAAAGAGTGTTTCCAATCCCAAATTAGGCATGAAGTAAATTTTTAGGCTTTTCTAAAGTCGAAATTTTACTTCATGCACCAGGCGTATAAAACACTGATTAACTGTGAAGTTCAAAATATTCATGCAGGATCGAACAAGCAGAAATCGTCTGCAAAATTCTTGCAAATAATCGAGCAGCTCGATACTTCAACACCTCGATTATTGCTTGCTCGATACTTCAACAGCTCGATTATTGCTTGCTCGATACTTAAGATACTCGATCTTAGTTAAAAGTATAAGTTTTAACTTTAAAAATGATTGTAATAGATCGAAAAATGTGTCAGACAACTGAAAATACAAAAATGGAACAAAACATAAAACACGTGTTTGTTCCATATTTGTATTTTCAGTTGTCTGAAACATTTTTTATCAAATTTGAAAATATAGTTATACCACCACCACCACCATGCATACAACTTACGCAACTCAAATATTCACCTAGGGTGGCACAGATCGTCAGCTCACGCTAACAGTACGAATATATTTGGCATTAAAATGTATAATAAACTTCCAAATCATTTGAAATCTCACGATAGTGTTATATTTAAGAAACGTTTGAAGGAAATACTTAAAACAAGAGTATATTACAGTTTTAATGACTTTTTTGAGGATAACATTTAATATTTTTAATCTGTTGTGAATTGTGGTGTTTCGTTCTTATTATGTGCAATTGTAAATCTACATTTAGTTTTAAGTTTTTTTAGTTTTTAATTTGTTAATTTTAAGTTGACCAACACCAATGCACACCTTGTATTTGATGGTAGATAAATATTTGATTTGATTTAATTTGAACAAGAAAGCATCACAAGTATTGATAATCTAATGCTATAAATCATAAACATACATATCTACTTCTAAGCAGTATATTTTAAACTTCAGTTTAAATCAGTGTTTTGTACGCCTGGCGCATGAAGTAAAATTTCGAGTTTAGAAAAGCCTGAAAATTTGGATTTGGGCGCTCGCTTCGCTCCGCGCCCAAATCCAAATTTTCAGGCTTTTCTAAACTCGAAATTTTACTTCATGCTTAATCTGGGATTGGAAACACTAGTTAGAAGCTTCAAATTGAACGCTAAACTCGAAATTTTACTTCATGCTTAATCAAGGAGTGAAAACAGTTGAAAATAACACAATGGCCACATTTAGAGCTTAACACTCGGTATAATTTTATTGTGAAAGTAAACTTTTACACCGGTTAATTACGGAATTTATTGAGAGAGTGCCGGAAGGTTGATAATTGTGGGATGATTCTTGGGCAATGTGAAATTGTGAGTTTTATTATGCAAAAGCGATAATACAAATATGGATTATTATTGTCTAATTTATAAGTGAAGCTCTGTAATAATTACTGTTATTCATTTTTTTTTTTAGTATCTTTAATTTATCCTGTAATTGGCCTTTATGGCTGTTGGGTATGTAATAAATAAATAAATAAATAAATAAATAATAAATAAATAAATAACAAGTGTTTTACTTTAACAAATTTGAAAATATCGTCTCAACAAGAAAGTAGCACAAGTATTGATAATGTAATGCTATGAATCATAAACATACATATCTACTTCTAATATAATATTTTAAACTTCACTATAAATCAGTGTTTCGTACGCCTGGCGCATGAAGTAAAATTTCGAGTTTAGAAAAGCCTGAAAATTTGGATTTGGGCGCTCGCTTCGCTCCGCGCCCAAATCCAAATTTTCAGGCTTTTCTAAACTCGAAATGTTACTTCATGCTTAATCTGGAATTGGAAACACTCATTAGGAGCTTCAAATTAAACGCTTAACTCGAAATGTTGCTTAGAAAGCTTAATCAAGGAGTAGAAAAACTCGCAAATAACACAATGGCCACATAACACTCGGTATAATTTTATTGTGAGAGTAAACTTTTTACACAGGTTAATTACAGAATTTTCGAGAGAGTGCCGGAAGGTTGATAATTGTGGGATGATTCTTGGGCAATGCGAAATTGTGAGTTTCATTATGCAAAAGCGACTCATCTGGTTGTGTGTGTATGTATGTGCAATTATCGTTGCAAATTAACGATGTAATTGTACCTCTAAACGGAATCAAGGATGAAAGCAATGATTGAATTGTGGCATAACTTAGAAAGCGCCGTTATTTCATGAAAACAGGAAATTTACTTACGGCTCAGTAACAATGCAATGATAATAATTACATCGATGTTCTATTCGGATGCAGTTTCATAAAATTCAAGTTTTATTTTCTAGAAAAATCATTACTTTTTTTCACCATCAATGAGTGAGTTATGTGCGCTTTACTGCTCACTCAGACGCGCCCACATGCACCTGCAATTACACTGACCATATATTTTTATTGTAATAAAACTAATTGTAATGAAACGAATAAACAGATTCTGTAAGTGACTTGCATCGAGCATTGTTATTTTGCATTTCTCACTTTTTAAAAACGCGAACTCAAAATCGAAGAAAATAACTAGTGTAACTCGTTGATGGTGAAAAAAAGTAAAGTGAAAAAATATACGAGTCGGGGAACGAGAGCGTATGAGGTGATTGAAAGAGAACAGTTATGGTTCCTGAGACGGATGCTGGGACTAGAGAAGTCGACACCGGGATATATACTGCTGCAGGAAACAAATAGAGAGAGATTGGAATGTGAGGCGGTGGAGAGAGTGGTGAAGTATGAAGTGAAATTATGTGGAGTAGAAGAGGAGAGATTGGTGAGAATAGTATGGGAGGCGTGCATGAAAGTAGAAGGGGGAGGTGGAGGGAAGAGAGAAGGAGAATGTATGAAAGGGGAGGACTGGCAGAGAGGAAGGTACAGGAATGGTTGGGTAGGGGGGTGAAGGTGGCGGCGTGGATGAGAGAGAAGATGAAGGAGGTGGAAGCGCAGGAGAGACAGGGACGGATAGACAAAAGTCTATATCACAAATAGAAAGACTGTTATTCCTTACTTCACTTTTTATTTTTATGTTAGATGTACATTTCGAGACACAAGGTGCTCATTATCAATAACAAACTAAAACTAGTTTTAGTTTGTTATTTATAATGAGCACCTTGTGTCTCGAAATGTACATCTAACATAAAAATAAAAAGTGAAGTAAGGAATAACAGTCTTTCTATTTGTGATTAATCACTTCACGTAAACTCGAAACAATACAGTTAAAAGTCTATATAATGATATGTTTGGAAGATGGCAAGTACATGGGAGGGTGCCGAGATACATGAGTGAGGATGGGTGGAACAGGGATGAAAGGGTGATAATGGCGAGGGCAAGGTGTGGGTCTGGGGAGAGGGGAAGGAAGAGATGGATGGGGAAAGAATATATGAGATGTAGGTTGTGTGAATGGGGGAAGGATACGTGGAGGCACTTTGGCGGTGGAGTGTGAGGGTGTGAGTGAGGAATGGGTGGGAGTGAAAGGGAATAGAAGGGTGACGGAATGGATGAGGGAGGACGGAGCTAGGGTAAAGACGCTGGAGAAAGTGGGACGGGAGAAAGAGGGCAAGATGTGAAGGGAAGAAAAATAATAGAATGCAGAATGCTTAAAATAATGAAGAAATATTTTGCCATAAGACGTTGCTTCGCTAAGGGTTAGAATTAGGAAAACAGATTGCTAATATGCAGGGGTAAGGACACTGGAGAAGGTGGGGAGGGAAAGGAAAGGAGGGAGGAGAGGGGTAATAATATAGTATTGAGAGTGTAAGAATATAGTGTTGACATTGTAAATAGCTTTAGGATATGCCAATAAAGGTTTTTTTTTTTATACGAGTCGAAGTAACGTGTTTCCGCTAAACATTCTAACTTGTTAAAATGTTGATATAAACACGTAACATGTTTGAATCAAACATTCAAACAAGTTAGAATGTTGAAAAACTTTTAACGAACTGTTTAGAGTGGACACCCTGTATAAACATAGTACTTGTTTGAAGTTATCATTTATTTTTTTGAGTGTACGAAAATTAAATTTCATGCTAATACTACAATTTTAAAACAACAATGTTTTTGTAAAATCCCTCGTGGCATTGGAATTCTAATTGGATTAAAGACTAGTGTAAGCTGCAATTGGATTTCACATGCCGAACTAAATATAAATAAAGAATCAAAAGGAGCAGCCATAAAATTTCAATATCAATAAGAAGTATGCATTTTATTAAGATTTTTAGTTATTTATGTAAGTTCGTAAAAACCATAACCAAGGATTAAATAATTAAATTAATTGCATTTAATGGTATTAACGGTCAATAAATAAATAAATGTTACAAACTATTTCAAATGCAATTTGTATTCATTATTTTTTAAAAATAGAGCTGGTAATTTTTTAAATTGAAACAAAGAAGAAAAAAAGCAAGCGAGCGACGTGGCAACAACTTTCAACCAATTTGTGAATATAAGTCAGTAACGCACGTTTATATATATATATATATATATATATATATATATACAAAAAACAAAGTTGTAATAATCAAGTTAAACTGATTATGTGAGTATATCAACTTACTTTATAGTTTTGTTGTATGTTTAACTAATTACTAAATACAAAATTTAATGAAAATACAAATACAAAATTTAATGAAAATCCCATGAGCCATTTTTGATAAAATCTTCCCAAACACCAACATCGTAGATTAATTGGGGTTCTTGGGACCCAAAAACGTATATTTTCGTTAACAAATTTAATACAAAATTTAATGAAAATCTCATGAGCCATTTTTGATAAAATCTTTCTAAACACCAACATCGTAGATTAATTGGGGTTCTTGGGACCCAAAAACGTATATTTTAGTTAACAAATTTTTGACCGATCATAACACCTGCCTTAGTAGTGCAGTCGGAAAGAGTTAAGATTACGATTACGAAAATAATGTATCAAGTATGTAATTATAGATAAAACAGATTAATCATGCGTTCGAAAATAATCATCTTACAAATGACAATTGAGTTCACTCACTTGGGCCGTCATTTCATACACCTAATAAAATGATTTATAAAGGAAGGCATTTATGAACGACTTAAACTTTTAAACATACACCAAGTCTGTACAAATGAACTGATTGAACTACTTTATAAGGTGTGTGTGTAAGTGTGTGTGTGTGTAGACAGACATTTGTGAGCGACTGAATGTTTATGATGGCAATTTATGGGTGTGTGACTTTGACAAGTAATGAGCAGCAAGGTGAATTTGAGTGTTTTGACAGTTAGTGTGAGGGTGGAATTGTGTGAATGTGATTTGTTTGTGTTTACGGGTTGTGTGGTACTGACCGAGCAAGAGGAGCTTGAGCTCTCTGCGGGCATCTCGCTTGTCCCTCTTGAGCTGCTTCTCGATCTCCTGGTTGATACGCTTCTGTTCTCGAACTTCATCCGACTGACAACAGGACATGGTCATAATATGTGAATGGAGAATTGGTTCCCGACGTCGCTATCATCCACGCGGTGATGCGGAGATGGGGGTGGGATGAAGAGTAGAATCGTGCTAATATTGGCGGACGACGGTGTTTGTAGTATTGGTAGTATCGGTAGTAGCAATCGTGGTTGTCACTTGGGTGTGGTGCAGCTCAGTTTTGAAAAGTAACATTCTCTTTATAGCCGCGCCGTCCGCACTGCACTTAATCCCATTACGCTAAGTAGATTGCGAGAAGCCAACGGCGTGCACACCAAACAGGATTAGAAAACGAATGGGAACGTAAATAATAAACCCGGAGAGCGTTGCCGTTGCCGTGCGTGCGGATTCCGAATCGGCAGCGCGTTTTCAGAGGACCGCCGTTTTCTGGCCGATTTGTAATAGATAGTCGTCTCGCTCGGGTCGGTTTCACGGGTTTTCGTCGTTTCGGTCGTCGGCGTTACCGAATCGATTGACTGGGGGGCTGCCGGCCCTACTTACGGTGTCGTCTCCGTTTCGGGGGGGCCGTACCAGGCCCTCTGGGTGTCCGGTTCCGTGTGCGAAAACACCGTTCGGACGATCCGCGGAAAAAAAAAACGCAAACTGCCCACACTACACACTAACTTATTATAGAGCACGGCAACCGCCTATTTGTCAATATGGCGCTGCTGTGCTGCCCATAGTGCGCTATGGTGCTGCCACTGCCGCTGCCTACTGCCACTGCGCACGAGCCGAGCGCGCCCCCCGCGCACCCCACACTGCGCACCGGAGGAAATCGCCCGCACCGGCCGCCCGCCCGCCCTTTTACGCACGCTTTCAAATTCATCTTCCGACCCATCTGCTTGCTTACTTACTACCCACTATTTATTCCTCGCCTACACCACCTACCTACGCACTATTTACCCTTAAATACCAACAAAAACACCACTATCTACTTTTCAACAAATATCTCACATTTACCATTTCTCATTCGAATTATCAAACTGTCATCACTCATAAATTCTTTGCAAAGTGTCAATTGCTAAAATCGGATATTTCTAAGCCAATTGCATCGTATGTTCAATTAAAAAAAATCGCTAGAGTGCCATGGAAAATATTCTAGGTTGCCAACTCTGAAAATATACATTGTAATTATTGTGACGTTTTATATGTCAATTTCTGAAGTGTGTAGCCAACTTAAATTTAAAAAAAGAATAAATCATGGCACTCTAGAGGTTTTTTTTTATTAAACATATGATAGCTTCTTTTATGAAAATAAAAATAAAGCCAGTAGAGTAACTTGGATTTTGGTTTCCCCCTCGCAAAACTATTTTTTATATTTTTTAGGGCCCCCCTATATACCACCACAACACGAAACAGAAATCAAATCTAGATCTAATTGGCAATGATATCCACAAAGAAATTAATGCAGAACTCTCAAGTTTCTATCAGCAGATCATAGTTGAATGGAATTTATAGACAAAAACACGATAAAATAATTGTTTATAACAAATTTATGATTGTGAAAAAATGATATTATATCTAGATCTAATTGGCAATGATATCCACAAAGAAATTAATGCAAAACTCTCAAGTTTCTATCAGCAGATCATAGTTGAATGGAACTTATAGACAAAAACACGATAAAATAATTGTTTATAACAAATTTATGATTGTGAAAAAATGATATTATATCTAGATCTAATTGGCAATGATATCCACAAAGAAATTAATGCAAAACTCTCAAGTTTCTATCAGCAGATCATAGTTGAATGGAACTTATAGACAAAAACACGATAAAATAATTGTTTATAACAAATTTATGATTGTGAAAATCAAAACACGCTGAATATAGTATCTAGACCCAGTTGGCAATGAGATACACAAATAAAGAAATTTAAAACTCTTTTATTTCTGTCGTCAGAGCATGTGTGAGTTATATTATAATAAATTTTTGAAATATTTATAACAAATTAACGAAATCAGAACTACTTTTTTTTATTACAGGAGAACTATTGAGGATACTTTTATCTATCGTTGTATCTGATTTTTGATTTATTTTTTAATAAATGATCTGCTACGCGTGTTACCGGCGTTTTACCGCAAACGCCGAAACTTTAGTTTTGTTATTTTTTATGTTATCAATGAAATTTGGTACGTTTATACTAAAAACAAAATGGAATTTATTGGTTATGTAGAAACTTTATCTCCACTTCCGGTTTGACCGGAAGTGACATCAATTTTGAAGTTATAAATGACACTTAATAAAACAGTAACCTTTCTTCACTAAAAAAAATGTTTTCACTAAATGTACATTTTAGCGAAAATATTTTTTTTAGTGACGAAAGTGTTACTGTTTTATTAAGTTTATTATTCCGGGTGTTGACTTGGCGGACGCAACATAGGAAATCCCATGTAAATTTTAAAATTTTCAAACTTTGGCTCCCCTATTTATTTTAGAAACAAAATGTATTTATCTTTTTTGTAGAGCGAAAAATTCTGAATTCATTCGTGTTAACGTTTATAACTTTACGTTTGTCTAAGTTAAAATAATTAAGAAAAAAATGGTGATGTGTCCATCATAGTACTTTCCCCCGTAAATTGCGTATTAAATCACTTTTAAAATATTTGTAGCATTATTATTTTCAAAATGTCTTCAACTTTTTGATAACTACAACTTTTATTTGAAACATTTTTCAATTGGATCAACACATACTCACACAAACCAATGACTAGATAAAAAACACTATTTATTGAATATCTCAAAAACTAAGAGTGCTATGACAAAAAGTGATGATACAAAAAATCTTTAATATTTTATTATCTACAACTTTTATTCGAAACATTTTCCAATTGTATCAAGACACACACTGACACAAATCAATGACTAGATAAAAAACACTATTTATTAAATATCTCAAAAACTAAGAGTGCTATGACAAAAAGTGAGTCCACAAAAAATCTTTAGTTTTTCATTTCCTACAACTTTTATTTGAAACATTTTTCAATTGTATCGACACATACACTGTCACACACCAATAACTAGATAAAACACACAACTTTTGAAATATCTCAAAAACTAAGAGTGCTATGACAAAAAGTAAGTGAACAATACATCTTCATTTTGTTATTATCTTCAACTTTTATTTGAAAGAATTTTTTGTTTGATGAACATTTATTGAAAAAATCTGAAAAAACTGAAAAACGCTAAGAGTAAAGTACCACTTCCGGTTTTCCGATTTTCACCAAAAGCTTTTCAGTTCTTCCGATTGTAACAAAAAGCTTAAGTTTCAAGTTTCATCTCGATATCTTTAGCGGTTTTTGCGGTACAGCGCACACAGACACACACAGAGACACACAGACAGACAGACAGACAGACGTTTTTCAAAAATGGTCTTATTCGACTTAGGGGGCCTCAAAACGGATATTTCCGCTAAAATTTTTGATTCGAAAATGTTCACGAAAACAATACTTTCCCTTTGTATTACATACGGGGGAAAGTAAAAAGTAATGTGATTTTATAACAATAATGACATGCCATGGAATTGAAATAACAATTGCGGATGTCAAAATAGCAAAAGATATCGCAGTCACTTGATTAAAGTAAATATTTTCAAATGTTTGCGTTGTTTTTTGTCGTTAATTAAGTAACAGCAATATCTCGTGCTATTTTTACATCCGCAATTGTTGATATCAACTCCATGGTATGCCATTATTTTTATAAAATCACATTACTTTTTTTAAAATTATTTTAGCTGTAAATTTTCTGACATTCGTTAAATTTAAAAGAGTTTAATTTGAAGCTTTAAACGAGTGTTTTCCACTCCCAGACTAAGCATGAAGTAAAATTTCGAGTTTAGAAAAGCCCCGTGAAAATTTGTCGAGGGTCGCGCAGCGACCCGAGACAAATTTTCTGGGCTTTTCTAAACTCGAAATTTTACTTCATGCGCCACGCGTATAAAACACTATAATATTGTCAAGTTTATGTATATTCGAACTTTACTTAAAATCGGTTTTATACGCGTGGCGCATGAAGTAAAATTTCGAGTTTAGAAAAGCCCAGAAAATTTGTCTCGGGTCGCTGCGCGACCCTCGACAAATTTTCACGGGGCTTTTCTAAACTCGAAATTTTACTTCATGCTTAGTCTGGGAGTGGAAAACACTTGTTTAAAGCTATAAATTGAACTTTAAGAAAACAGAGAATAAACGCAATTGTTGTATCAATTCAATGGTATGTCATTATTTTTATAAAATCACATTACTTTTTCTTAATTATTTTAGCTGTAAATTTTCTGACATTCGTTAAATTTAAAAGAGTCTAATTTGAAGCTTTAAACGAGTGTTTCCACTCCCAGACTAAGCATGAAGTAAAATTTCGAGTTTAGAAAAGCCCCGTGAAAATTTGTCGAGGGTCGCGCAACGACCCGAGACAAATTTTCTGGGCTTTTCTAAACTCGAAATTTTACTTCATGCGCCACGCGTATAAAACACTATAATATTGTCAAGTTTATGTATATTCGAACTTTACTTAAAATCGGTTTTATACGCGTGGCGCATGAAGTAAAATTTCGAGTTTAGAAAAGCCCAGAAAATTTGTCTCGGGTCGCTACGCGACCCTCGACAAATTTTCACGGGGCTTTTCTAAACTCGAAATTTTACTTCATGCTTAGTCTGGGAGTGGAAAACACTTGTTTAAAGCTATAAATTGAACTTTAAGAAAACAGAGAATAAACGCAATTGTTGTATCAATTTAATCGAATCTGGTCAATATTCAGCGGCCCAATTCTTCGACCTCAGCAAGGCTCTCGACTGCGTTCCTCATGACGTCTTGCTGCGAAAGTTGTACTTTTATAATTTTAGTCCAGAATGTTGTCGGTTAGTGTGCTCATATCTACAAAATAGGACACAGCGTGTCACATTTAAAAACCGCACATCAGCACTTGCTGAAATCACATGTGGTGTACCCCAAGGGTCGATTCTGGGACCACTGCTATTTTTAATATATGTCAACGATTTACCTCCACATATTAGCACCGGTACAATAATCATGTATGCAGATGACACAACTTCAATAAACAAATCTAGTAACTATGAAAATGCGCAGCAACACAGAGATTATATAAATAACAAAGTCGCGATATGGTTCAACTCCAATAAGCTCTCTCTCAATGCAGCAAAGACGGAAAAACTCACTTTTTCACTCAATGCTGGCAATGAAGAACACGGGTCTTGCAAGTTCCTCGGTTTATGTCTTGACAGCAAGCTAAGTTGGAGAGAGCATGAAAAAGACCTGAGCAGTAAGCTTAATGGCGTCACTTCCTTACTTAGAATGCTAAGTAAGTCTGTACCTTCATCAACACTTATGGCTGCGTATCATGCTCTCTTCCAATCGAAAATTAGGTACTGTATCTTGGCCTGGGGACACTCGAGTATTGCTTCTCGTGTGTTCAGTTTACAACGTCGAGCAGTCCGTATCCTAGCGGGTATAGGATATAGAGATGAATGCAAGAACCACTTTCAAAGCCTGAAAATCCTTACATTGCCAGGCCTGTTCGTTTTAGAATGTCTACTGCATGTTCATAAAAATGCAGATAATTATGTCACACATAACCAAATTCATGGACACAATACCAGAAGTCGTGATCAAATTTGTCCCCTAAAATCAAGACTATCTAGGTGCCAGAACAGCTCAAGATTTTATGGGCCAAAGTTATTTAACATCCTGCCACAGACAGTGAAATCTCTCCCCAATAAGAAGTTTAAGAATATTCTTAAAAATTACTTAACAAATAAAGCATTTTTTTCAATTGATGATTGTATCTCAAACAACTTTTCCGATCTTGGATTGTAACGTGTACCCTATTTTATGTGATCAATGCTTAAAGTTTTATTCTAAGCCATTAATTATCTAGTCTGATAGGCCGCCTCTTTTTTAAAATGTCTGCGCTTGTCTGGTGGATTTGTGATTTTGTGTGATTTTGTGTTATTTATATATACACTGATTTTATTCTACTTTACTTGTACACCTATTTTCTAGTTTTAATTAATGTATTTAATCATAAATAAGATATTTAAGCCATTAGTCTAGTCTGATGGACCGCCTAAATTTTGAAATGTTTTGCCGGTCTGTTTAACAGTGATCCGTAATTTATTTATATATACACTGATCTTATTTTATTTTACTTGCACACCTTTCTTATAGTTGTTTAATGGCTAATAGTTTATCTTACTCATTAATAGATTTTAAGTTTGTAATACTGCAATGTATATCCAGTTTAGGTATTCCTTCTCATATATTTACTGATGTGTGTAAACCTGTAAGTCTTAGCACGAATAAACATTATTATTATTATTATTAATGGTATGTCATTTTTTTTATAAAATCACATTACTTTTTCTTAATTATTTTAGCTGTAAATTTTCTGACATTCGTTAAATTTAAAAGAGTCTAATTTAAAGCTTTAAGGGAGTGTTTTCCACTCCCAGACTAAGCATGAAGTAAAATTTCGAGTTTAGAAAAGCCCCGTGAAAATTTGTCGAGGGTCGCGCAGCGACCCGAGACAAATTTTCTGGGCTTTTCTAAACTCGAAATTTTACTTCATGCGCCACGCGTATAAACCAGATTTTAAGTAATGTTCGAATATACATAAATTTGACAATATTATAGTGTGTGATGAACACCAAGAATTTTAAAATTACTGTACTTCATCTCTCGCATCTCATTAATATTCCACCGCACGGTCCGTACCCAAGAAAAGGGACACGCAGGTACCTGACCGCGCGCAAGTAGGCCCTCGCGCGCGACACTATAACCGCGTTTACCAACAACCCCGGTCCTGTGAGCGGAAGAGAGACAACCTCCACCCAAATGCAACGGAGAGAGAAGACACCAAAAACTCACCCCCGCCAGAAAGGAGACAGCACGAGCAAAACACCCCATAAATACCGGACGCAGAGCCAGGAAACGGCAGATTCAATCTGAGCCTCCTACGAGCTGGACATCCACTCTTAGCAACCAGGGAATCCTAAAACACCACGAAGAGTAAGCCGATCTCGGACATCCGAATCGCCATTCAGAGTACAAGTCGCTATTTTCACCACCTACGACGGAGTATCCGCCACCACGAGGAGTATCCTCACCAACCCCATCGGAACGACACGACAACGAGTTGGACCTCCACCACGTCGCCCGCCGCTTCCACATCTCGCTATCCACGTTTAACAATCTGTTGCGCTCCGCCTGTCCACGACCCGTAACCGAGCATACAAATAAACCAAAGGCAACTGTATATATGTGAATATAACTCGTAATTAGAAACACAACATCTTTTTCTGAAACCAACCTTCACATTGGCGTCCCAACGCGTGGCCACGGAGAACATTGAGAAACGGATGACGAGAACAAACAAAAATAAAATGGCGCAACAAACAACAAACCCCGGAGCTTCAGTACGCACCGAAGATGAATTCCACGCAAAATTCTGGGAAATGTTCAACAAATCAATGACGCAACGCCCAAGTCGCGGTTTCACAACATGCCCACATCATTTTGACGGGAAGAAAGACGCACAACTAGTAGAAAGCTTCATAAAGCAAGTTACGCTGTTTAAACAAAAAGAAGAGATAACCGACGATGAAGCGATCAAAGAATTCGCACTGATTCTGCAAGGAGAAGCAGCCATCTGGTGGCAAGGCGAAGAAACGAGAATCCACACTTGGAAAGACGCGTTACAGCGACTCCGAAAATACTTCGCGCCAACCAGACCGGCACACAAGATTTTCTTGGACATCTTCGAGAATCCGCAGAAAACAGCAACAAACACCGACCAGTTTATCCTCAAGGGAAGAGTCGCGCTTCAGGCGATCACGCCAGCACTCAAGGAAGAAAATATCCTTGACATATTATACGCAGTGACCCACCGCGAAATCAGAAACAAAATCCCGAGGTCAACAATCTCATCATTCGAAATATTCATTGACCTCGTGAGAGAAGTGGAAGAGGGACTCATGGAAAACACGAAGTTCAAGAAACCTCCTCCACCAACACCCGAAACAGTACCCAGATGCTCGTTCTGCAGAAGAACCAACCACACTTGGGAAGAATGTCGGAGAAGAAAGGAGGACACCCCCACACCTGCGAGAAAACCAAGAGAAAATACCATTAGGTGTTTTGGCTGCAATACACCCGGAATAGTAAGAAGTCAATGCCCAAAATGCAACCCGGTACGATCAAACATGATTACGTATCTAGCCGGAAGGAGAACAGACGCACCAAAGGTACGGTTATACATCGAAGATCTAGAAGAAATAGCCATACTGGACACAGGGTCGCAGATATCGCTATTATCAAGGAAGATGCATGCCGCTCTCCTACGAAGAGGGATCAACTTCACGTGTAAAACTGGATACATTACCTTAGCCGACGGAATTTCCCGGGCACAACAAATCCAGACAGCCACAATCCGGATCAATATCCAGGGAAGCAGTTTTAAGAAAGAAGTAGGAGTTCTACCGGAAACCCAAACCACAGAGACAATCCTGGGAATGGACTTCCTGAGAGAGGCAGGGATCAAAATTGATACCGCCCAAGGGACGTGGCAGTTTTATAACCTACCCACGAACTTTGACTACGAAAACCCAAGAATCGGACAAGCCATTCCTGCGAAAGATGAACCAAACGACGATGAATTATTTCCGGAACCACCGAGACATATACATTCAAGCGATCCAGAAAATTATGGTCCACCACCGCCCTACAAAAGAAGGTACCAGGTCCGATCAGTAAAATTACGTGAGGACGAATGCCCCAACTGGACAACCACGAGCGAGCTCAAATCACGGAGATCTTACAGGACTACCATGAGGTGTTCGACAGCGATGGACCACCCACGAACATAATCACACATCGAATCCCAACCGGAGATAACCCCCCGATCCAACTTAAACCATATCAACTGTCACCGCTAAGGAAGCAGGAATTAGAAAGACAGATAGAGGAACTAAAGTTGCAGGGAATCATTCAAGAAACCACATCACCTTGGTCAGCCCCAGTGGTGATGGTTCCGAAAAAGAATGGGGAAACTCGACTATGCGTCGATTATCGTAAATTAAATACCGTCACTACCCCGGATACATACCCGATGCCCAGGATCAACGACTTACTCCAAGTCACTGGAGGAAATCAGTGGATCACGACATTAGATCTACGTACAGGGTATTGGCAAGTTCCCGTCCACGAGGAGGATAAGAAAAAGACGACGTTTGTATGTTGCTATGGGACCTACGAATTCACTAGGATGCCCTTCGGCCTAAGGAACGCCCCAGCAACGTTCCAACGGATGATGGACCGGTTGTGCCAAGAGCTACCCAACATAAAGGTATTCGCCTACCTAGATGACGTCATCGTACTTTCCCAGACACTGCAACAACACATTCGCGACTTGACAAAGATATTTTCCACATTCAGAAAATACAATCTAAGGATCAACCGTCAGAAGACAAACATAGGACAACTAAAGGTACCCTTCCTAGGTCATCTTATCACCCCCCAAGGGATAGAGGTCGACCCCGAAAAAGTAGCGACAATCATCAACTGGAGAAAACCCACAAACAAAAAAGAGGTGATCAGCTTCGTACAGACATGCGCTTGGTACCGCCGCTTTATCCTTAATTTTGCGGAAATCGCACGACCACTGACAGCACTATTGAAGAAAAATACAGAATTCACGTGGAAGGAAGAACAGGAGAATTCGTTCCGGACCCTCCAACGCTCTCTATCTTCACCACCAGTTCTGCAACAGATCAAGGAGAACACACCCTTAACCCTCAGAACCGACGCAAGCGATTACGCCATCGGAGCAGTTTTAAGCCAGGGGGAGACCGCCGACGAACACCCAGTGGAGTTCGCGAGCCGACTACTCACTCCCGCCGAACGCAACTATTCAACTACCGAGAGAGAAGCACTCGCTGTCGTCTGGAGCATCAACAAATTCCGAGGATACGTTGAAGGAACTCCCTTAACAATTTACACGGATCATCAACCGCTCAAATGGTTACTAAGTTTGGAATCCCCAACCGGCCGTTTAGCGAGATGGGCACTACAAATCGCCCCGTACTGCGCCAAGATCCAGTACATAAGTGGAAGAAGAAATGTCGTCGCTGACGCCCTTTCAAGAATACCCCCGTCGGCAGACAGCCCACAAATCCGCTACATACACCTATTGATGGAGTCTGTTCCCGCCGCCGAGCTGCGCGCCGATCAAGAAACAGACCCAGACCTTCAGAAAGTAATTGCAATCCTAGAGACACACCCAGGGAACGAGGATACCATTTATTGGACAAATAAGGGATACGTTCTCGAAAAGGGAGTATTATACCGCACCAGGCCCGATGAGGAAGACACCGAAGCCCAGCAGTGCGTACCCCGGAAAAACGTCCCCGAAGTTCTCGCCGCCTTTCACGATGCACCAACCACCTGCCATGCCGGAGTTCAAGCTACGATCAATAAAATCCAAAAACAGTTCTTCTGGAAGAAGATGAGAGCAGATGTTGCAGCATACGTAAAAAGTGTCCGGAATGCCAACGTTACAAAGCAATTCAGAGGAAACCAGCCGGTCTCGTACAGACTACCGCCACGAACCAGCGATTTGAAACAATTGCTATCGACCTATTTGGACCCCTGCCAGAATCCGCAGACGGATATACCACTATATTAATAGTAGAGGACCTTACCAGTCGATGGACCGAAATCTTTCCTATAAAGAAAGCAACTGCAGAAGAGTGTGCTAACACTCTGCTAAACGAGGTTTTCCTCCGATATGGGATACCCAGGAAATGTATCTCTGACAACGGCACCCAGTTCGTCAGCAAAGTAATGCAACACGCTTTCCATTGTTTGGACATCTACCAAGCCCTGATACCCAGTTTTCACCCGGAATCCAACCCTGTGGAACGAAGGAATCGGGATATGAAGACAAAACTAGCTATCCTAGTGAAGGATCAACACGATTCATGGCCTACCCATATGCCCATGATTCGCTTCGCCCTGAACACTACAATCTGCCAAACCACGGGACAATCCCCAGCTTTCTTAACCTTTGGTCGTGAACTACGCACCCCGTACGAGCTCACCCACGATCTAAGAGATGTGACATCCTCCCAGAATATCGTGACAGAACTCACCCCAAGGTTACTACAGCTAGCAGATACGATGGAGCAAGTTCGTCAGCTTCAGGACACCGCCCAAGATACCCGCAAACAGTATGTGGACAAGGACAGACGACCTTGCCCTCAATATCAGATTGGAGACCTTGTATTGGTAAAAAGCCATCTGCTCAGCCAGAAGAAGAAGAAATTTACTGCGAAACTCGCACCCAAACAAGATGGACCCTATCGCATCACGCGAAGACACGGCCCAGCCAGCTTCGAAGTATCCACCAACACTCCACCGCATACCATAATAGGAATCTATCATGCCTCCGATTTGCGACCCTACCAAGAAGGAGACATACCTCAAGAAGCCCCAAGACATCCCATCCGGAAGAGAGGACGACCACGCAAACAACCAGCTGGCCACCTCGCCGAGACGTCTTCAAGGCCAGAGGGGGAGTCTGTGATGAACACCAAGAATTAATTTTAAAATTACTGTACTTCATCTCTCGCATCTCATTAATATTCCACCGCACGGTCCGTACCCAAGAAAAGGGACACGCAGGTACCTGACCGCGCGCAAGTAGGCCCTCGCGCGCGACACTATAACCGCGTTTACCAACAACCCCGGTCCTGTGAGCGGAAGAGAGACAACCTCCACCCAAATGCAACGGAGAGAGAAGACACCAAAAACTCACCCCCGCCAGAAAGGAGACAGCACGAGCAAAACACCCCATAAATACCGGACGCAGAGCCAGGAAACGGCAGATTCAATCTGAGCCTCCTACGAGCTGGACATCCACTCTTAGCAACCAGAGAATCCTAAAACACCACGAAGAGTAAGCCGATCTCGGACATCCGAATCGCCATTCAGAGTACAAGTCGCTATTTTCACCACCTACGACGGAGTATCCGCCACCACGAGGAGTATCCTCACCAACCCCATCGGAACGACACGACAACGAGTTGGACCTCCACCACGTCGCCCGCCGCTTCCACATCTCGCTATCCACGTTTAACAATCTGTTGCGCTCCGCCTGTCCACGACCCGTAACCGAGCATACAAATAAACCAAAGGCAACTGTATATATGTGAATATAACTCGTAATTAGAAACACAACATCTTTTTCTGAAACCAACCTTCACAAGTGTTTTATACGCGTGGCGCATGAAGTAAAATTTCGAGTTTAGAAAAGCCCAGAAAATTTGTCTCGGGTCGCTGCGCGACCCTCGACAAATTTTCACAGGGCTTTTCTAAACTCGAAATTTTACTTCATGCTTAGTCTGGGAGTGGAAAACACTTGTTTAAAGCTATAAATTGAACTTTAAAAAAACAGAGAATATCCGCAATTGTTGTATCAATTCCATGGTAGGTCATTATTTTTATAAAATCACATTACTTTTTTTTAATTATTTTAACGTAGAGAAACGTAAAGCGTTAAGTGTGAACATCCGTAGATTTAGAATATTTCCCTCTACAATAAAGTAACATACATTTTGCCTCTAAAATAAATTGGGAAGCCAATAAAGCCGGATACATATTACCTTGGCTCTCTGGCCTACCCTGAAGTTAGGCTGCGAGCCGTCGCTGCTCAATATTCACTTTCATAAATGTATTTTATTAAAGTTCTACAAAAGAAGTACTAAAAATGGTTCTATTCTTCATTTAGATGCAGAGCCGCAGTAAGGGGGTGGGAAATGCGGCGACAGCCCCAGGCGCATCAAACAGAGGGACGCAATCTAATCTAAAGATCCGAAATTTCATAAATTTAAATCAGAAATTTTAAATTATACAAGTAATCCATATTTTGCACTTCACTTTAAATCGGCATTTTGTACGCATGGCGCATGAAGTAAAATTTCGAGTTTAGAAAAGCCTGAAAATTTGGATTTGCCGGAGCGCGACTCGCTTCGCTCGCGCGCCCCGGCAAATCCAAATTTTCAGGCTTTTCTAAACATCGAAATTTTACTTCATGCTTAGCTGGGAGTGGAATCCCACGCTAATAAATAAAATGTCAATTATTCGTGTTTAAATTGACATTTCTTAAGATTACAAGGAAACGTTACTTACACAGGTAAAATTACAAACTTTGCGCCTCTTTGCTCAAGAATAGTCTATTTCCTATTGTTGAAATACTCTAATATAATATAAATATTTATAAACTGTCACGGTTGCTATAAAAACAAATTACATATCTTAGATTAAATTATATCGTATGTTCAATATAAAAAAACCTCTAGAGTGCCATGATTTAATCTTTTTTTAATTTAAGTTGGCTACACGCTTTAGGAATAGTCATCTAAAACGTCAGACATCATATTTATAATGTATAATTTCAGAGTTGCCAACCTGCAATATATTCCAAAGCACTCTAGAGGTTTTATTTTATTGAACATACGATACGATTGGGTGAACCTCGGAAACGTCAAATAAATTGAATTATATATCTAATTACGACATATGTTTCAGAAGTCGGAACCTACTGGGATGCCGACAGTTTATAGACACTCGTTATTTTATTTCTAACTGTTAAGAAAGTCGAAAAAGTATCATAATTGTCGCAAAATGTCTAAAAAGGTCATGACTGTCAAAATGAATAATTATTGTCACAAAAAAGCATAATGTAAAAAAATTATAATAGTCAAAATTGATAAAAATCTTGTTTTTAATAAATTTCCTCAAAATTATCAATAATTTCAAAAATTTAAAAAAATATGTTGCATTTTTAACGTTTTTAATATCAATTGATAACAAAATAAGTTATGGATTAATAAAGTTATGCGATTTTAAGAAAAGTAGTAAAACGAGTAATACAAAGGAAAGAAATGAAATTTGACTAAAAAGAAAACTCAGACTTTTTTCCATCAAAAATTAAAATCATCAATTTTTATAAAATTTGATAAAAAATCTTGGAAACTCACGAAGAGTGTCAACAATTTAAAATCGAGGAAATATCGAGGACATATTCAAAATCTTGACGCTGTTTCAACGTCAAGATTTTGAAAATCAACAGGAATCTTGGATATTCTCGAAAAAAATAAATAAACGCAAATCGTCAGGATTTTGAAACTCAGCAAATATCTAAAAAAGTAACGAAAACCGTCAAGAGTTTTCGTGAAATTCAATTTTCAGAAATTAAACGCCAGTCGTACGGAAATTAAATTTACAAAAAACATCAACCGCGACCCGAGACAAATTTTCACGGGGCTTTTCTAAACTCGAAATTTTACTTCATGCGCCACGCGTATAAAACAGTGATTTATGAAATTTAAAAACACACAAAACAAATTTTTCATGTTAATCCTCACAATTAATTCGAATTATTTTTGACGATTCAAATCCTTTTGTAAGTATTCGAATCCTATTGTAAGTATTCGAATCCTTTTATAAATATTCGAATCCTTTTATGAGGATTCGAATCACCCGCATTTGGATTCGAATACGAATCCTCTTAAAAAAAGGTAACGAATCCGGATCACGAATCCAGTTTAACTAAAGTATTCGAATGCTTCTTTTGAATCCTCTAGAAGGATTCGAATCCTGAATGATTCGAATCCAGGATTCGAATCCTGAATGATTTGAATCCTGCCCAGCTCTGATAAAAATATATACAGGGAGTTTTTCTTTTAAGAATAGAATATAGAATATAGAATAGAATAGAATAGAATATATTTATTGGTGCTAATAACTGTTAAAGTTTTACACAAGTCAGTAATAATTTTACATATAATAGTTATAAATGACAAAATACAAAGTAAAATCAGTATAAAAGAAGTAAAAAATACGAAGTAAAATCATTATGAGATAAAATATTAATATAAATACAAACAAATAACTTTACAGAAAACACAGAAATGTAAAAAACATAGAAAACCTAGAGTATACACAATTCCGACCAACATAACTAAACCTATAAATTATATCTATACAGTGTTAAAAGTTGTTAAACGATAGAAATAAACACATCAAAAGAGCAGATTAAAATATCACAGCATAGAATATAACTACTAATTAGTACTTGCAAAGTATTCATCAAAAGAATAGAACGCTTGTTTTACAAGGTAATTTTTACACCACATTTTAAATTCTTTTGCTTCTAGTCGCTGGATATTGTCTGGTAACAAGTTAAAAAATTTGATGCCGTAATATCTTTGACCAGTTTTGGCCTTAGATAGGCGAAATTTATCTAGACGTAAGTCATTTCTCGCACGCGTTTCATATATATGGAAGTCCTTGTTTTGTACATATTTATTTAGGTTGTTTTTAATATATACCAGACACTCTAGGATATATAGACATGGTACAGTGACAATTCCAAGTTGTTTAAATTTATCTCTGCAGTCATCTCTATAGCCTAGGCCAGAAACCACGCGAATAGCTCGCCGTTGTAGCCTGAATATGTCCGACGTTATCGGAGAGTGACCCCACAATGTAATGCCATACGCTATATGCGTGTGGATACAAGAGTAGTATGCATTTAATAACATTTTATTGTTTACTGACCGGGACAAATTTCTTAATAAATACACATTCCGTGCCAATTTTGACTCAAGTTGAATACCATGTGGTTCCCATGTCAAATGTGTGTCTATAACTGCACCTAAAAACCTTACAGACATATTCTCTGCTGGTTCACTACGTTTTAATGAAAATGTTATTTCTATTGTCTTGTCTGTATTTAGTTTCAATTTATTGCAGTTGAACCAGCTGTTTGCTGTTTCAACTACAGATACTAGCCTCTCTCTTGTGTCTTCAATGCGATTGCCACTGAGTGAAAGGGTCGTGTCATCCGCATATAGAGCTGTAGACACGTTTGGACACTGGGATGGAAGATCATTTATATATATTAGAAACAGAAGAGGGCCCAGAATTGATCCTACATATCCCGATTGCGTGCTGTAAATTTTCAAATATTCGCCGTTTTTTTTAAAGAGTTCGATTCGAGGATTAAACGAGTGTTTTCCACTCCCAGACTAAGCATGAAGTAGAATTTCAAGTTTAGAAAAAATCCTAAAAATTTGGTTTGGTCGCGTAGCGCGTAGCCAAACCAAATTTTCAGGCTTTTCTAAACTCGAAATTTTACTTCATGCGCCACGCGTATAAAACACTGAAATATTGAAAGTTTAAAATAGATTAAAATACAAATTTAAATAAGTTCATTATTCATTGTCCACTCAGCTTGATTTTTTATTTGATCTCATGTTTATTATTTTACAAACGTTTATTTCGTCTAACGTTTATTTTGAAGGCATAAAATTGCCTTTAAAATGAAAAGTTTTATCTACCCACTGAGCAAAAAACAAACAAATAACGTTATATCACCATTGTAGCAACATTTAACGTTGTTTTAATGTTGATAAAACATTACTTAAATGGATTTGCTCAGTGGGTAACTACACCAGGGTAGATACGCCCCTGGTATAACTCTGTATTTTTAACACTACTTAGAAAACCATAAAACTGCATTATATGTAATTGATTATCTATATTAGAAATTATTCAATTAATTAATATCTTCTTGGTATTTTAGAATAACAGATTTTCTTATAATCTTCTTGGTATTTCAGAAAAAAACAGATTTTCTTTTCTTATAATCATAAACCTGTGAATTTGCCACGAATATATTTTATTTTTATGCTTTAACCCACTAACAATTAACGTTATATTAACACTGTAGCAACATTAAACGTTATTTTAATGTTTAACCCACTGAGCAAAAAAAAAAAACAAAGAAATAACGTTATATCAACACTGTAGCAACATTAAACGTTGTTTTAATGTTTAACCCACTGTGCAAAAAAAACAAACAAATAACGTTATATCAACACTGTAGCAACATTATACGTTGTTTAAATGTTTAACCCACTGAGCAAAAAATCAAACAAATAACGTTATATCAACACTGTAGCAACATTAAACGTTGTTTTAATGTTGATGAAACATTACTTAAATGGATTTGCTTAGTGGGAAGCGACTTCTTTTAATTTTATTCCTATCAAAAGAAAAAATGGTGATGTGTCCATCATAGTACTTTCCCCCGTAAATTGCGTATTAAATCACTTTTAAAATATTTGTAGCATTATTATTTTCGAAATGTCTTCAACTTTTTGATAACTACAACTTTTATTTGAAACATTTTTCAATTGGATCAAGACATACTGACACAAACCAATGACTAGATAGAAAACACTATTTATTGAATATCTAAAAAACTAAGAGTGCTATGACAAAAAGTGAAGATACAAAGAATCTTTAATATTTCATTACCTACAACTTTTATTTGAAACATTTTCCAATTGTATCAACACACACACTGACACAAATCAATGACTAGATAAAAAACACTATTTATTAAATATCTCAAAAACTTAGAGTGCTATGACAAAAGGTGAATCCAAAAAATCTTAAGTTTTTCATTTCCTACAACTTTTATTTGAAACATTTTTCAATTGTATCGACACATACACTGTCACACACCAATAACTAGATAAAACACACAACTTTTGAAATATCTCAAAAACTAAGAGTGCTATGAAAAAAAGTAAATGAACAATACATCTTCATTTTGTTATTTTCTACAACTTTTATTTGAAAGAATTTTTTGTTCGATGAACATTTATTGAAAAAATCTGAAAAAACTGAAAAACGCTAAGAGTAAAGTACCACTTCCGGTTTTCCGATTTTCACCAAAAGCTTTTCAGTTCTTCCGATTGTAACAAAAAGCTTAAGTTTCAAGTTTCATCTCGATATCTTTAGCGGTTTTTGCGGTACAGCGCACACAGACACACACACAGACACACAGGCAGACAGACAGACAGACATTTTTCAAAAATGGTCTTATTCGACTCAGGGGACCTCAAAACGGATATTTCCGCTAAAATTTTTAATTCGAAAATTTTCACGAAGACAATACTTTCCCTTTGTATTACAAACGGGGGAAAGTAAAAACAGAAATATTACACCCATATTAAATTAAATAAAATCCGTGTTTACACGAAGGCAACACGAATACGAGCAAACCAGCGAAATTCGATTTTTGCCCCGTTTTCATTCATTCACCCCCATTCGCTTGATTCATGAGTGAAATTATTGATTAATATTTACGTTTTACTACGGTTTACGGTTTGGTCGATTTACACGCCCTAAAATTATTTCGTGTTTACAAATACGTTTTATATCGACTGTAAAAATACGTAGGTTTGAATAATAAAAACAAATTAGACATGCAGTATATTTATAGCAGGTTTTTTTTTTAAATAAATAAACTATAACAAATTATCTTAAAAGCAAGATCAGACTTTTATTGTTGATGAAACATTCTTTAAATGTGTTTGCTTAGTGGGATGGTATCTTCCTTTTTTTTTTGAAAATGAAATAAAATAACTTTACACATTTGAAACCACTTATTGTTATTTTTCTCTTGTCACACAACACGGGAAATTTGATTTTATACCGTTTGCAAAAAGAAATATCGGGTAAATCTTTCCGAGGCCGTAGAAAAAGGGAGGCATATGGCGGTTCAAATCCCCCAGATATTTTTAAAATGTACTTTTTTGTATGTAAAAGCGGCCCTGTAAAAGTAAAAACAATATTTTCACCATTGAAAACCCCTCCTGAAATTCTTATAATGTCCCCAATGAGCAAAAAACAAACAAATAACGTTGTATCAACATTGTAGCAATATTAAACGTTGTTTTAATGTTGATAAAACATTTTTTCAGTGCCTTTGCTCAGTGGGCCCACCGATTTTTTTTCTGGCTACGGCATTGAATGTCGCTTTCAATTGTCAATACACTGATAACAATAGTGGCATTCTGAAGTTTCGGTCCACTCTTTCAAGCCTCCCGATTGGTATATTGACAATTTCGACTCGGATTTTTTCTGTAGGTCTTCCAGAGTCAGTGAACAATTGTTATAAACTCGGGATTTAAGATTATTTCACAGAAAATAATCACAAATGGTTATATTAGGCGAGCGTGCCCCTCTCAGGGAGGTCAGCAGCACGGAGAAGATTTCTTTCAACAAATGCATTGAAGCCCTAGCTGTGTGGGCTGTGGCCCCCTCTTGCTAAAACCACACACACATTGTACAGTTCTTCGAGAGCAGGCAAAAAAAAATTCTTTCAACAAATGCATTGAAGTCCTAGCTGTGTGAGTTGTGATCCCCACTTGCTAAAACCATACACATTGTCCAGTTCATCGAGAGCAGGCAAAAAAACTCTTTAATTATTTTCCAATAAAATTCTGAATTCACCTTTACCGTGAAAAACAGTCCTTATAAATAGGCACCTGCGGTAAAAGCGCGCTGCTCCCTCGACCAAAGCAATTTTGCGACTAAAATTACCAGGGAGACAAATTTCCTTCCTAAAACCACACAGCTGTGTGTTCTTCAAAGTTCTTCAAAAGCAGGCAAAAAATACTTCTTTCAACAAATGCATTGAAGTCCTAGCTGTGTGGGTTGTGGTCCCCACTTGCTAAAACCCTACAGCTGTGTGGATTGTGGTCCCCTCTTGCTAAAACCACACACATATTGTACAGTTCTTCGAGAGCAGGCAAAAAACTTCTTTTAACAAATGCATTAAAGTTCTAGCCGTGTGGGTTGTGTTCCCCACTTGCTAAAACCACACAGCTGTGTGGGTTGTGGCCCCCTCTTGCTAAAACCACATACATATTGTACAGTTCTTCGAGAGCAGGCAAAAAAAACGTCTTTCAACAAATGCATTGAAGTCCTAGCTGTCTGGCTAAAACCATGCACATTGTCCAGTTCGTCGAGAGCTGGCAAAAAAACTCTGTAATCAATTTCCACTAAAATTCTGAATTCACGTTTACCGTGAAAAACAGGCCCGAAAAATAGGCACCTGCGGTAAAAGCGCGTTGCTTCCTCGACTAAAGCAATTTTGCGACTAAAATTACCAGGGAGACAAATTTCCCATCCACTCCCTTCCATTGAGCCCTTCTCCACCTTTCTGTTACTCTCACTAACTCCACTGCGCCCTTTTCGAAAAAGGAAGTTACCACGCCCCACCCTGTATAACAAATTATTTTAAAAGATACCTTGAAATTGGCAAACAATTTTCAAGATTATCTTTACATAAAAAAAATATATTTATCTCTGAATCAAGTGGTTTAATCTTTTTGCCTTATCTGTAATAATTTATAAAGTACTAATAAAACTGTGCATTAGGTTTATATAATTTTATTAAATGGATTTTAAATATTGATTTGAGGGTGAATTGAAATCCAATTTTAACCACTAGATGCGTGTTTTAATTTAAATAAAATCAGAAGACCCAGTGGATCTAATCGAATTACGTAAAACATGTAGTTTTATCTATTAATCCATAAAAACTACATTAAAGCGTTATGTAAAGCACATAATTTAATCAAATATCGAAATCATTACAAGCCTGATTGATCGACGGTTAAGTTTTCTTTTTAGTTATATTAATTTTAGTTTTAGAAAACATAAGGTTCGAGTAATCAATTCAAACAGTTTAAGGCTATTCCAATAAATAGATTATGCTGTACCAGGTGTTTATTTTCTTAAAAAACAAAAGAAAAATGATTTGTCCATCACAGTACTTTCCTCTTTATTCAAACAATTGATAATTAACATACATACGTTTAGTATGTTAATTATACATTTGTCAATTGTTAACAGATTATTTCACATTAATTAGCGTTTTATACGCGTGGCGCATGAAGTAAAATTTCGAGTTTAGAAAAGCCCAGAAAATTTGTCTCGGGTCGCTGCGCGACCCGAGACAAATTTTCACGGGGCTTTTCTAAACTCGAAATTTTACTTCATGCTTAGTCTGGGAGTGGAAAACACTCGCTTTAGTTGAACTTAAAAAAAAACAGGGAATATCAATTGTTGTATCAATTCCATGGTATGTCATTATTTTTATAAAATCACATTACTTTTTCCAAATTATTTTAGCTGTTTATTTTCTGACATTCGTTGATTTTTAAAAGAGTTCAATTTGAAGCTTTAAACGAGTGTTTTCCACTCCCAGACTAAGCATGAAGTAAAATTTCGAGTTTAGAAAAGCCCCGTGAAAATTTGTCGAGGGTCGCGCAGCGACCCGAGACAAATTTTCTGGGCTTTTCTAAACTCGAAATTTTACTTCATGCGCCACGCGTATAAAACAGATTTTAAGTAAAGTTCGAATATACATAAATTTGACACGATTATAGTGTTTTATACGCGTGGCGCATGAAGTAAAATTTCGAGTTTAGAAAAGCCCAGAAAATTTGTCTCGGGTCGCTGCGCGACCCGAGACAAATTTTCACGGGGCTTTTCTAAACTCGAAATTTTACTTCATGCTTAGTCTGGGAGTGGAAAACACTCGTTTAAAGCTTTAAATTGAACTTAAAAAAAAACAGGGAATATCCGCAATTGTTGTATCAATTCCATGGTATGTCATTATTTTTATAAAATCACATTACTTTTTCTTAATTATTTTAGCTGTTAATTTTCTGACATGCGTTGATTTTTAAAATAGTTCAATTTGAAGCTTTAAACGAGTGTTTTCCACTCCCAGACTAAGCATGAAGTAAAATTTCGAGTTTAGAAAAGCCCCGTGAAAATTTGTCGAGGGTCGCGCAGCGACCCGAGACAAATTTTCTAGGCTTTTCTAAACTCGAAATTTTACTTCATGCGCCACGCGTATAAAAACTAAAATATTGTGAAATGAATGTATATTTGAACTTCACTTGAAATCAGTGTTTTATACGCGTGGCGCATGAAGTAAAATTTCGAGTTTAGAAACAAATTTTCTGGGCTTTTCTAAACTCGAAATTTTACTTCATGCGCCACGCGTATAAAACACTGAAATATTGTGAAATATATGTATATTTGAACCTCACTTGAAATCAGTGCTTTGTACGCGAAATTTTACTTAATGCTTAGTCTGGGAGTGGAAAACACTCGTTAGAAGCTTCAAATTGAACTTTTAAAAAAAAACAACGAATATCTAAAGATTTAAAGAAAAGAAGCTGAGTTTAGAAAACGTATACTTTAAAGAAAAACTCCCTGCATATAATTTCAGAGCTGCCAACCAACAATATTTTCCATGGCACTGTAGAGGTTTTTTTTTATTGAACATACGTTATAATAATTTCGTGAATTAATTTCTCATCTGGCACTTGGTGAAACATATTAGAATATGTTGAGTTATTTAGATTAAAAACACTTGGTATTGTTTCACAAATTAACAAAATTAATATTAATTTAATTTGTGAAACAATACCAAGTGTTTTTAATTTAAATAACTTTACATATACGTTATAATTACACAGTAATGCATTACTTTGTAACTACATTGCAAAGTAATTAATTACATTGTAATGTAATTACTTAATTACAAAAAAAAAGACCTTTATTGGCATAATCTCCACACCTTTACAATTAATTACATATTTACATTTGATTACCTCACCCACATTCCCGTATCCCTCTTACTCTCCCTTCCCTCCCCAGCTTTTCCAACGTCCTTACCCCGCTCCCATCCTCCCTCATCCACTCCACCACCTTCTATTCCCTTTCGCTCCCAGCCACTCCTCTTTCACCCCCTCACATTCCTCCGCCAAGTGTCCCCACGTATCCTTCCCCTGTCCACACAACACACACCTTCCATATTCTTCCCCCATCCATACTTTCCTTCCTCTCTCCTCCGATCCACACCTCGCCCTTGCCACAATCACCCTATCCTATCTACCCCATCCCTTCTCTATCAAATACTTCGGCACCCTCCCATACACCTGCCACCTCCCATACATATCATTATACTGGCTTCTGTCAATACACCCTTGTCTTTCCTGTCCTTCCACCTCCTTCCCTTTCCCCCTTTCACCCCATTTCCTAGCCATTTCACCGACAGCCCTACCCTCTCATACATTTTCCTCCTCTCCCCCCTCCATCTACCCTCACCCCCACCTACACTCGTCACCCATACATCCTTCACCAATCTCTCTTCATCCAGTTCCCACAATCTCATCTCGTACCTCACCACCCTCACCATTGCCTCCCACTCTAGCCTCTCTCTGTTGGTCTCCTGGAACATTATATAGCTGGGCGTGGCCCTTTCCACCCCCAACATGCGCTTCAGGAACCACATCTGCTCCCTCTCTATCACCTCGTACCCTCTCGTCCCCCACACTTCTACTCCATACATTAGCACCGCTCTTACACACGCATCCCATATCTTACACGCAACCGTCACATTGTTCCCCATCCACTTCCCCCACTTGCCCCACGCCATTCCCCATGCCTTCCTCGCCTTACCCTGCACCCACCTCGCATGCTCCTCATACCCTCCCGTTCCTTTAAACCAAAACCCCAAATACTTGAAACTCTTCACCCTCTCAATAACTACCCCCTTCCACTCCAATTCTTTCACCTTCCCCTCCCTCCCTTTATTTTTAAACTTCACCCACTTCGTTTTCCCTACATTCACATTCATTCCCCTTTTATCCATAAACCTCTCCACTCTCTTCAACATCTCTTTCATCCCTTCATACTCTCTTGCAACCAACACCACATCATCCGCATACGCCAGCATCCATACCTTCCTTTTACCCATCACAACTCCCTCCGCCTGCCCTTTCCTTATCACCTCTTGCAATTCACTTACGTATACATTAAATAGCATCGGGCTCAGCGGGCACCCTTGTCTCAAACCCTCCCACGTCCTAAAGTACCCCGACATCTCCTTCGCCACTTTCGCCACCACCCATGTCTCCTCATACACTCTCCTCACCCACTCCACCATCCCCTCACTCACCCCTCTTCTTCTCAAATATTCTATCAAGCTTCCCCTCGGCACCGAGTCATATGCTGCCTTCAGGTCCATAAACACCACATACATACATCCTTTCTCTTCCATCACTCTCTCCACCATTCCCGCCAGGGTAAAGACCTGCTCCCTCGTCCCCCTCCCCCTTCTAAACCCCCCCTGCGTCTCTGGCAGTATCCCCTTCTCCTCCACCTCCACCTCCATCCGATTCCTCACTATCATCATTGCCAGCTTATACCCAATACTTGTGATCGTTACACCCCTATAACTACTGGCCTCCTTCTCATCCCCTCCCTTATACACCGGACACATCATCCCAACCCTCCATTCTTCCGGCAAGCTCACCTCCCCCCTCCACATCTGATTCAACAGTTCCCTAAATTTCGTCTTCCCCTTTTCCCCAATCTCCTTCCACATCTCTGCCTTGAGACCATCCCTCCTTGCCGCCTTTCCACTCTTCACTTCCTTGAACGCCCGCTCCACCTCCTCCTCCGTGAACTCTTCCCCTCTGTCTCCACCTCTGCTTTCTCCAATCTCCCCTGGTACTCCGCTTCCTTCTCTGCATTTCCTTGTCCATTCCCTCAGCGAAACCCCTACCTGCCTCCTTCTCTCCCCTCTCCTCAAAATTCTCCACATTTCCGCCTCGTTTTTACATTCCCTCAAATCCTCGCTCGCTTTTTCCACCACCTTTAACTTCTTCTTCTCACATAAACCCTCATATCTTTTCCGCCACCACTTTCCCCTCTTCTCCCCTATATTTTACGCATTCTCCTACAGCCTTCCTCAACTCCCTCTTTGCCTGCCTACACTCCTCATCGAACCACGCATTCCCTCCTCTTCTCTCTCCCTTCTTTTTTCTTCCGCATCCCATTATCGTCTTTTCCATCTCCTCCATTGTATTGACCTCTTCCCATTGAATCCTTGATAGCTTCTTCCTCATATCCTCCATCGCCTTCACCCCACACTCAAGGTATTCGTTTTCTTGCCATCTTTCCTCTTCTCTTCCCTTCTCCATCCACATCTCCACCGTTACCGGTAGGTGATCCGGTCCTAGCACCTCTTCTACCTCAATGCCTCTTATATCTCTTCTTTCTATCCCCTTGACCACCACATAATCAATTACTGATGCCCCTCTTGGTCCGATGTACGTTTTTCTTCCCTCCCAATCGCCCTGCGTACATCCGGTTAAAATTTCCCATCCCTCCTCCATTACCCACTCCTTCATCCTCCTGCCCTTCCCATTTATACATTCAACCTGCGAACTCCTCTTCACCATCGCGCCGTCCTCTCCAACCCCTCCTCCCGTTTCCCCTATTCTGGCATTGAAATCCCCCCCCACAATCCATTTTCGTCTTTCGCCCGCTCTCTTATCTATTTTCTTTCTTATGTCTGTCCAATTCTTGTTCACGTACACCACCCCTACATCAACCCGATATCCTCCATGTTGATAATTTACCCACACTAGCCGTTACCGGTAGGTGATCCGATCCTAGCACCTCTTCTACCTCAATGCCTCTTATATCTCTTCTTTCTATCCCCTTGACCACCACATAATCAATTACTGATGCCCCTCTTGGTCCGATGTACGTTTTTCTTCCCTCCCAATCGCCCTCTGTACATCCGTTTAAAATCTCCCATCCCTCCTCCATTACCCACTCCTTCATCCTCCTGCCCTCCCCATTTATACATTATTCCTGCGAACTCCTCTTCACCACCGCGCCGTCCTCTCCAACCCCTCCTCCCGTTTCCCCTATTCTGACATTGAAATCCCCCCTCACAATCCATTTTCCTCCTTCGCCCGCTCTCTCATCTATTTTCTTTCTTATGTCTGTCCAATTCTTGTTCACGTACACCACCCCTACATCAACCCGATATCCTCCCTGTTGATAATTTACCCACACTAGCCCTTCGCATCCCTCCATCATCTCCCCCTTGTTTCCTTCCCTATCCTCTCTTCATCCAACAATCATTCCCCCCTTGGCCCTCCCTCTCCTCGCACGTTTTACTGCCTCTATCATCTCCCATCTAAACCCCCTCGGCAGCCATTCTTTCACTTCTCCCCATTCCTTCTTCACCATCCAGGTTTTTACTAACCCCACTATGTCCTTCCCGTTTACCCACTTCTCAAAGTCTTTCTTCCACTTGTGCTCCTGCCCTTTCGACTTTATTCCCGCCACATTCCAAAACCCTATCTTTATCGATACTTCTTTCCCCACTCTCCCACATTTGCTCCCTAGTCCCCTGCTCCTCTTATAGACCTTCTGCCCCTACTTAATTATACTCAATGACATTAGAAGCGTAACACCCAGAAGGAGTTATTATTTTAACTTGATTTTTTGCCAGTATGGTAGTCTTACATCAAGAATAAAATGATTACATTTTCAAGAAATTTTATTAAAAAACAATCTAAAAAAAATTAATAATGTGTTTGGCGACCCCTTTGCTGTATACACTCCTGTAGACGTCTGGGCATCGACAAAATGAGATGGTCGATGTCTTCTTGAGGCATCTCGTTCCAAGCAACTTGAATTTCATCGATCAACTGTGCTAGAGTCTGTGGAGGATGGTGCAAAGAGAATATTCTTCTTTCCATGAAATCCCACACATGTTCAATGGGATTTAAATCCGGCGAACGGGGCGGCCACGCCAAAACATTAACACCAGCTTCATTAAGAAAGTTCATAGTTCGACGAGCAATATGGGGACGTGCGTTATCTTGTTGAAAAAGTACGTCTGGGCGGCCATCTAAATAAGGCAACAAAGTCGGTCGTATGACGTCTTCAACATAACGCGCAGCTGTCATACTGCCTCGAATGAATACAAGAGGTGATCGACTACCATAAGCAATAGCCCCCCAAACCATTACTCCAGCAGTCATGTGTACATGCCTCTCAATAGCAAACCTAAGATCAGGTCGTTCTCCACGGTAGCGTCGTACCCTTCTACGGCCATCATGCGTGCCTAGACAAAATCGTGATTCATCGCTGAATACGACATCGTGCCATTCTGCCTCCCAATGCTGCCGTTCTCTGCACCAATCCAACCTTTGGCGACAGTGTCTCGCTGTTAAAGGAAGCACTAATCTTGGACGGTACGAAAGAAGCCCAAAGGATTGAATGCGGCGATATAAGGTTCGCATACTAACGGGCCTTCCTTCTTCTACCTTCTTCTCCAATCCATTGATCACCGATTTGACGCGTAGTAGCGAAACGGTCTCGCAGGGCTATTTGTCTTAAGCGCCGATCTTGACGTTCTGTGGTACGCCTTGGTTGACCAATTGGTCTTCTTCTTGCTCCTCTACCTTCTTCTGTCCATACCTGATACACACGTATTACAGTTGCTGCAGTGGAATCAATACGGCGGGCAATTTCGCGATAGGACATACCGACATCTCGATAAGCAACAACTCGACCCCGGTCAAAATCGCTCAAATGGTGATATTGTGGACGTCTTCGGACTCGAGGCATTTTATTTAAGCTTAACACACTCAACGGAAACACGAAAACTAAAAACATCTGTACTAAACAGCTCATATAAATAGTTTTATCAAAAAAGAAAAAGTGAAATATTTTTTTTTTCACAATAAATATAAAAGGCACAAGGTTGAAATTGTTATCAATGTATGCTTTAAATATAGTCACTCTGTTGCTAAAATATGAATTCAAAAAAATCATGTCTTCTTGGTGTTACGCTTCTAATGTCATTGAGTATACATTGCTTTGTATTTAATTAGCGTCTAACACTGAATTAGTTAACCTTTTCAAAGTCCAAAGTAAAAACAATATATTTTTCTTTTTGTTATCGTAGATTTCAAACACATTTGTGTTATTACAACACTCGATCGTTGTCAGAACATGTTCAAAGCATACAGAAATAATAAAGAGTCCAATGCTACCAATAAGAAAATAAGAATAGTATATTTTATTTTAAGAATACTGCGTAATTACAAAAAGTTGCAGATTTCGAGATTGAAATGTAAGTCATTGCCACGGCGGGATTTCGTCGAAATTTTCCACCCTTAAAATAGAGGGTCGCGTGTCGACGGTTTTGGGCGTGTATGAAATTGTACGTGAAACGGAATGAAAATCGTGGAAGTAAGCATGTGTGTGTGTGGGTGATTCAGATGATCAATTCGGGTGGCGCGCCCGTCGATCCGTCGCGACGACTGGCGTCGTTACGAATAATAATAATAATCATTCAAGAATATTCCACCTACAACATAAACGGGTCGAGGTAGTAAAAATTGTAAACTGTTATATTTTCTTCTTTGAAATAAATGCTTATCGTAATTCTGTTTAAAAATAGAAGCAATTTTGTATTAGTATTTAAAATTTCATACATTTTATACAAAAGATGTGTCTACTATAATAAAATCAAAGTAAATTTACCAATTATTATTTTTAGAATATTTTCTCACTGAGCAAATCCATTTAAGTAATGTTCTAACAAGAAGGGAGGTCCGATGCTACTCGGGAAAAAAACCCAAACGTGTTTCATCCGATACACAAGACAAATACCGACTACAATTACAATTACATTGTCAAAAAAAACAACATTAAAACAACGTTTAATATTGCTATAATGTTATTTGTTTGTTTTTTGCTTAGTGGGTTGAAAAGTATAAAAATGCGGTTTATCTCGCTTTTAAATATTTATTGAAGCAATTACTTCCCGAAGAATATTGAATTATTCAATTAATATTATTAATTTTTGTTGTTGCTGTGAAACGAATAATAATAATAATCTTTATTTTATACAAATACACAAAATACATTCTGGTATAATGTAAAAATAGTGTCACATAAAACAGTATTCTCTACAATTTAAAATTAAAGAAGTCTTCAATGCTGTATGGTTCTATCTTACAGATTAAATCATAAATTAAATGTTTATATGATACATGATTTTTTTTCTTGTTGGATATGTATAGGCAGGTGATTATAGAAACGCAAACTGGCATATTGGACTCCTTTTTGGGTAAATGAATGATTTAAAAATGCAAAGTGGACTCATACAGGAAATGTTTCTTTTAAGTATACATATCCAGGGGCGGATTTCTCATTAGGCTCACTAGGTAAACGCAACTGTTCTTGTGTTGATTTATTTATAATTTTACTCGATTTTAAGGTTCTGCAGTTTTGTCCTTTCAACGAATTAATCAAAACTCTTATATAAAAATAAAATTCAGTCTTCCTTTTCATAATTATTATCAGCGGCGGCTCGCAGCCTTACTTCAGGCTTGTGTTGATTTATTTATAATTTTACTCGATTTTAGGGTTCTGCACTTTTTTCCTTTCAGCGAATTAATCAAAACTCTTATATAAAAATAAAATTCAGTCTTCCTTTTCATAACTACTATCAGCGGCGGCTCGCAGTCTAATTTCAGGGTAGGCCAGAGACCCAAGGTAATATGTATCCGTTGTTGAAAGGTGACTTTATTGTGCAATTTCGCGTATTTATAAAGCGCGATTCCAACCTCAAATTTTGTGTGCCTTGGCGCTGTGGCCGACCCTGAAGTTAGGCTGCGAGCCGTCGCTGATTATTATTTATTTAAATCTTTCAAATTATTAACTGACTATTTTATTGCTAACGAATTTTATTAATTAAAGCTTCTGCGGTTAATTTATCATTATTTTTCATAATTTCTCCAAGTTTTATGAATTATGTATTTTAGTTTGTATCTATGTTTTATTTATTTGTTTATTTATTTAATTATTATTATCCAACAGATTCACAAGATCTAATAACAGGATAATGTAAAAAAAATACAATTATATAGATATAGACGCAATACATGTATATATAGCAATGCATATATTTTGCAATACAATTATATTAACTTAAAAACTAAAATATATAACAAACATTAAAAGAAAGAAAAAAAAGATGAAAGCATGACGTAGCGTAGTGTATGTAGAGAGTTCCGAAAACCACATCTAACGTAACCTAAAAAAATTAGGTGTTACTCAACATGTAATATGATGTTAAATGAGCAGTGAGCATTGATAAATTAATATGAAATATATCAATATCATGAGGTAGCATGTTTACCGAGTTACACATAGACATTATGATTTTTAACCAATTTATTAATTAATTTCTTAGTTGCGTGATTTTATTAATACTTACAGAAATATAATAATGCTCTTTATTTTTTCATAACTTCTCTTATTTATATAAATTATGTAATTTTAGTTCTTATCTATGATTAATAAACTTTTTTAATTATTTTTTCTTGATAGAAAAATTCTCTTATTGCTTGTACAAAAATAAAACCCATTCCTTCATTTCACATATTCTGAAATGTTTCTAAAAATATAATGCATTGAGTATTTTTTTATAATTTGTTTAATTATAATATGAATTTACTGTTTGCCTACTTTTTAAATAACTTTAATGAAATAAATACATTTCAAACTTCGCAATATTTCAGTGTTTTATACGCGTGGCGCATGAAGTAAAATTTCGAGTTTAGAAAAGCCTGAAAATTTGGTTTGGCCGCTCCGCTTCGCGGAGCGACCAAACCAAATTTTCAGGCTTTTCTAAACTCGAAATTTTACTTCATGCTTAATTTGGGATTGGAAACACTCGTTAGAAGCTTCAAATCGAACACGTTTATAAAAAGAACGAATCCCGGAAAATTCACAGCGAAAAATTCTCTGTATGTATTTTTTCAAGGCTGCGCTCAGCTCGTACTGTCGTTTCAATTTACAATCGTTCAATAATATGAAGGCACGTGAAGTTGTGGCTTAAAAATATATATTTTGGTACATAATCGTGCACTCTTGCTGGAGAAAAATGTAATTATCCAATAAAATGGTCAGTATTGATAATATGAATGATTCTTTTTTTAAGGGGTTAGGCTCTAGACCAGGAAAAAAAGTATTTTTCTAGATTTTTTTAAACAAAATCTAAAAGCACTACTTAAAAACTGTTTTTATATCTTCATTGTATGCACATTGAACTTTATTTCCAAATTTTTTCAAAAGAAAATTGTTAAAAATTAGCTCACAAAATATAGAAAATGGAGGTTCCTCTCGGAGCGTAGGGCAAAACGGACGAAAACATCCTGGAAACAGCAACAACAATTTTTCTTCTTGGCCAGCAAGACGGTGATTTTGTTGACATGAACTTCATTAGCAATGTCTCTAATGCTATTTCTGTCTCTAAACGGGTCGTTATTATCGCTTTTTGCGTTTCAGTCAGTTTTCTAAATCTCTGATGTATACTCTAAAAAAATACAAGCCGGATTTTGAAAATTTTTATTCTAAACAGAATGGCGCACGTTTGAAAAAAACGAAATTTTATTAACGGCATGTCGTTGTTAATAAAATTTCGTTTTTTTTTCAAACGTGCGCCATTTTGTTTAGAATCAAAATTTTCAAAATCCGGCCCGTATTTTTTTAGAGTATACATCAGAGATTTAGAAAACTGACTGAAACGCAAAAAGCGATAATAACGACCCGTTTAGAGACAGAAATAGCATTAGAGACATTGCTAATGAAGTTCATGTCAACAAAATCACCGTCTTGCTGGCCAAGAAGAAATTTATTGTTGCTGTTTCCAGGATGTTTTCGCCCGTTTTGCCCTACGCTCCGAGAGGAACCTTTTCTATATTTTGTGAGCTAATTTTTAAGAATTTTCTTTTGAAAAAATTTGGAAATAAAGTTCAATGTGCATACAATGAAGATATAAAAACAGTTTTTAAGTAGTGCTTTTAGATTTTGTTTAAAAAAATCTAGAAAAAAACTTTTTTTCCTGGTCTAGAGCCTAACCCCTTAAAAAAGAATCATTCATATTATCAATACTGACCATTCTATTGGATAATTACATTTTTCTCCAGCAAGAGTGCACGATTATGTACCAAAATATATATTTTTAAGCCACAACTTCATGTGCCTTCATATTATTGAACGATTGTAAATTGAAACGACAGTACGAGCTGAGCGCAGCCTTGAAAAAATACATACAGAGAATTTTCCGGGATTCGTTCTTTTTATAAACGTGTTCGATTTGAAGCTTCTAACGAGTGTTTCCAATCCCAGATTAAGCATGAAGTAAAATTTCGAGTTTAGAAAAGCCTGAAAATTTGGTTTGGTCGCTCCGCGAAGCGGAGCGGCCAAACCAAATTTTCAGGCTTTTCTAAACTCGAAATTTTACTTCATGCGCCACGCGTATAAAACACTGAAATATTGCGAAGTTTGAAATGTATTTATTTCATTAAAATTATTTAAAAAGTAGGCAAACAGTAAATTCATATTATAATTAAATAAATTATAAAAAAATACTAAATGCATTATATTTTTAGAAACATTTCAGAATATGTGAAATGAAGGAATGGGTTTTATTTTTGTACAAGCAATAAGAGAATTTTTCTATCAAGAAAAAATAATTAAAAAAGTTTATTAATCATAGATAATAACTAAAATTACATAATTTATATAAATAAGAGAAGTTATGAAAAAATAAAGAGAATTATTATATTTCTGTAAGTATTAATAAAATTACGCAACTGAGAAATTAATTAATAAATTGGTTAAAAATCATAAAACATAGATAAAAACTAAAATACATAATTCATAAAACTTGGAGAAATTATGAAAAATAATAATAAATTAACCGCAGAAGCTTTAATTAATAAAATTCGTTAGCAATAAAATAGTTAATAATTTGAAAGATTTAAATAAATAATAATCAGCGACGGCTCGCAGCCTAACTTCAGGGTCGGCCACAGCGCCAAGGCACACAAAATTTGAGGTTGGTATCGCGCTTTATAAATACGCGGAATTGCACAACAAAGTCACCTTTCAACAACGGATACATATTACCTTGAGTCTCTGGCCTACCCTGAGGTTAGGATGCGAGCCGCCGCTGATAATAGTTATGAAAAGGAAGACGGAATTTTATTTTTATATAAGAGTTTTGATTAATTCGCTTAAAGGAAAAAAGTGCAGAACCCTAAAATCGAGTAAAATTATAAAATAAATCAATACAAGCCTGAAGTTAGGCTGCGAGCCGCCGCTGATAAAAGCGATAATAACGACCCGTTTAGAGACAGAAATAGCATTAGAGACATTGCTAATGAAGTTCATGTCAACAAAATCACCGTCTTGCTGGCCAAGAAGAAAAATTGTTGTTAACCTGTACATGATAAGTTTGTTTTACAAGAAAAAAATACGATATTTTAGAAGTGGCTAAATCTCCCTGCACTACTAGTTTTTTTTCTCTCGCAATTGTACCTCCAACACATTTTGCTACAAAATATAATCCACTTGTCTAATGGAAGCAAAAAACAACCTAAATTAAGCCAAAAATCGTTCGATCCTCTACGTTACATGTAATTCAATTTCAATGTTAGTGTGTGTGGCTAATTTTAGACCGTGAAAATAATAACAAAAGTCCCACCAGAAATTCCCAATCTATGCATGCATCGCTACCGTGCAGTCAGTTTACAGAGATTTAAAACTGCAATTTCCTGTTTAAAGTATACACGACTAATTGTTTAGTAACATCCAGATAAAATATTTATAGCCGGCGCTTACACAAAAAAAGGGATTCTACAAATATTACTAGAGCGGCAACAAATAAATAATTATGGTTTCCGTGAATTTTATTCTAATTATAGAGTCGGGATTTAAAGAATGGTGTATTCACGTTACTAAAATAGCGAATCGTGTATGAAGACAGATGGATTTTAAGAATGAACTGTGTTTTATTTATGTTTTATTGTTTACGTTTTAGGAAATTGATGTTTAAATGTAAAAAGGTTGTATTCTTGAAATTCAAATGGAATATTATTTGTTTTAAAAAGCCACTTTAGAGAAATAATTCTTAATTTTAACTTCTTTGCCTGTAAATGTTTAGCTAATAAATAAATAATCAATGAAATGAGTGTGTAAAAATATCCATACAGGATGCCTTAAAGATCTTGATATGTCTTATAGAACTAAAATAGAAAGAAATGGATGCCTTAAAGATCTTGATATCTCTTATAGAAAGAAATGCAGAACTGTACATCACCTTTATCGATCTCAAAGCAGCTTTCGACAATATGGACAAAACAAAACTGTGGGACACCCTACAACAGCTACAAGTAACACCAAGACTTTTAAAAGCAATCCAAAGTTTATATACAAGAGTAAGGGCAATAGTACAAATAAATGGGACAAAATCAGCTGGATTCGAAATTAATAAAGGAGTGAAACAAGGAGACTCACTAAGCCCACTACTCTTTATTATACAGGGTGAGTTTTTTTCGATGTTCTCTATGGGGATCTCGGAAACTATAAGAGATAGAAAAACGGTTAAATGGGGAAAGAAGTGTAGTTTTATAGGACGAATAAAATGACACTTTCAAAATATTTGAAATAGTCAAGGGTAACTAGATATTTTGAATAAAGTAAAATGTGTCAATTTTTGAAATCAATATATCTCTATTATTATCATAGATAGAAAAAAACTGTAAGGGACAAAGTTGTAGAAAATTTTACACAGATTAATAACAAAAAATCAAAAAAAAAAAATTCGCCCATATTTTGGGAGATATGACACAAACTTACCTTTTTTTAAATGGAAACAATAGTTGGCTATGACTTTATTAAAAGGGCTATTTTTTTCCCTTCAATTCGATATAACATATGCCATAGTTATTTTTAAAATAAAGTAAGTTACAGTCGTTTTTAATTTTACCATACACCAAAAAATAGTTAGCCATGAAAAATACAAAAGTAAAACAATTGCAGTTGTTTATTCTAAACACATATTAATTCATTTCCATATTTGGTTTGTTTCGATAAGTTTGTTTTGTATTTATTTGGTGTTGAAAGTTTTTTAAAGTGATAATGAATTTTTCCAACGAAGAAAAGCGTGATATGCTTGTTTGTTACATTCAGTGTAATAAAAACGCTGCGGATGCTGCAGAACAATATTATAATCAATATATCGATCGTCGGCAGCCATCTTTACCAACATTCAGAAGAATTTACCATAATTTGGGTGAGTACGGATCCTTTACAAAGCCGAAACTTGAAAAAAACGAAATTAATGAAGTTTCGAAAATAAACGGCGATGATAGATCCATCCACATCGACCAGACAAATTGCAACAGAAGCAAGCATATCTCAACGGACTGTAGTACGAGTTTTGAAAAAACACAAATATCACCCATATAAGGTATAAATTTCACAAAATTTACATGACGGTGATACCAATAAGAGAATGGTCTTCTGTATGTGGTACAAAAACATGTGCCAAGAGGATAATACGTTCCCTACAAAAATAATTTGGACAGATGAAACGCGATTTACTAATTGTGGGATTTTTAACCGGCACAATGAACATGTTTGGAGTCAGGAGAATCCACGAGAAGTTGCACCACAAATTAAATTTGGATTTAATGTATGGTGCGGTGTGTTCGGATCGAGAATTCTCAGCCCATATATTTTTGATAACACATTGAATGGAAATGATTACCTTCGTTTTCTTCAAGAAACATTTGAAGATATGCTCGATGATTTAAATTTATCAGTACGGGTAAGATTGAAGTGGTTTCAACACGACGGAGCTCCACCTCATAGCAAGTTGGCTGTGCGAAACTATTTAAATGATGCTTTTCCTAATTCATGGGTGTGAAGAAATGGACCAATCCTATGGCCACCTAGATCACCCGACCTATCCGTTTTAGACTTTTTTCTGTGGGGTTATGTGAAGAACAAAGTGTATCAACAATCATATCGATCCGTGGAGGATCTTAGACTAGCTGTACTTGAAACATTTAATTCTATTGACAGAAGAAAAGTCAAAAAAGCCACAAATTCGATTTTAAAAAGATGTACTTTATGCCATAATAATAATGGTGGACTTTTTGAGCATCTTATGTAATATTTAAAATTTTCTTCTATTATTATTTTGATAATTTTGGAATTATTTTACTTTATGTTGCTTTTGACAAATCTAAAGAAAGATAATAAATTAAATATTGATTTCGTTGCTATAAACAACCGCAATTGTTTTACTTTTGTCTTTTTCATAGCTAACTATTTTTTGGTGTATGGAAAAATTAAAACGACTATAACTTATTTTATTTTAAAAATAACTATGGCATATGTTATATCGGATTAAAGGGAAAAAAATAACCTTTCCAATGAGGCCATAGCCAACTATTGTTTCCATTTAAAAAAAGATAAGTTTGTGTCATATCTCCCAAAATATGGGCGACATTTTTTTTTTGATTTTTTGTTATTAATCAGTGTAAAATTTTCTACAACTTTGTCCCTTACAGTTTTTTTCTATCTATGATAATAATAGAGATATATTGATTTAAAAAAATTGACACATTTTACTTTATTCAAAATATCTAGTTACCCTTGACTTTTCCAAATATTTTGAAAGTGTCATTTTATTCGTCTTATAAAACTACACTTTTTCCCCATTTACCCGTTTTTCTATCTCTTATAGTTTCTGAGATCCCCATAGAGAACATCGAAAAAACTCACCGTGTATACGTGGATAGAATATACAAAAATTGCAAAGTTAGAACACCAAAGATAGTATGGGGATATAAACAACTACACCCAATATTAATGGAGGCCCTAATGTACGCAGATGATGTAACACTAATAGCGGACAGACTGGAAAAGATGCAAACACTGATAGACATATGGACAGATGAAATAGACAAAATGGGTATGAGTATAAACACGGACAAAACAAAAATAATGGAAGTAACAGGGTGCAAAAAAGACAACAACACAGAATATACATGCAAAGGAACAAGACTAGAGAAGGAACTAACTACAACTATTTAGGAACGATCATTAGTAACGATGGCAAAATAGAAATAGAAATAGCCAACAAACATAAGAAAGCAAGCAACATCTATTACGCCGTAAACAAGACACTTCTTGGAAAAAAGAAATAAATTCAAAAATGAAACAACATATACAGAGAGTTTTATGTAGCACCGAACATTTTCATAACGAGAATTTTTCGTTTAAGTATCCAAATGCATACATTTTATATTATTCGATGCTCGGTTTATTAAAAGAATTAAATTTGAAGCTTTAAGCGAGTGTTTTCCACTCCCAGGCTAAGCATGAAGTAAAATTTCGAGTTTAGAAAAGCCTGAAAATTTGGTTTGGTTGCTTAGCGCGAAGCGCGGAGCGGCCAAACCAAATTTTCAGGGTTTTCTAAACTCGAAATTTTACTTCATGCGCCACCGGTACAAAACACTGATTAAATGTAAAGTTTAGCGGTGTGTTTTAAACTTCGTAATATGTCAGTGTTTTGTACCGGTGGCGCATGAAGTAAAATTTCGAGTTTAGAAAAGCATATTACGAAGTTTAAAACACACCGCTAAACTTTACATTTAATCAGTGTTTTGTACCGGTGGCGCATGAAGTAAAATTTCGAGTTTAGAAAAGCCTGAAAATTTGGTTTGGCCGCTCCGCGCTTCGCGCTACGCGACCAAACCAAATTTTCAGGCTTTTCTAAACTCGAAATTTTACTTCATGCTTTGCCTGGGAGTGGAAAACACTCGCTTAAAGCTTCAAATTTAATTCTTTTAATAAACTGAGCATCGGAAATGTGCAACGTATGCATATGGATACTGCAAAGAAAAATTCTCGTTATGAAAATGTTCGGTGTTACATAAACCTCTCTGTATACAACAAAACCGTAATCCCTACAGTGCTATACTCCACAGAGACAATGACCACACTACCGGCTCACAAAAACAAGCTAACAGCAATAGAAATGAAATACCTCCGGAACATAGCAAACATCACCAAATTTGACAAGAAAAGGAATGAGGAGATATTCGCCAACCTAAAACAGGACACGATAACAAACAAACTCGAAAAGAAGCAACTAAACTGGTTCGCCCATGTCAGGAGAATGGACAACTAGAGATTAACAAAACAAGTAAAGCAAACAACCATGGAGGGAAAGAGGAAACCAGGGAGATCCAGGAAGACAATGAAGAATATAATTGAGGAAACAGGAGAGAGACATGGGAAAAGTCCAGTAGAGCTGGGAAAAATAGCAGGGAATCAGAAGTTATGGAGGAGATGGCTCGATATCGAGTATTTATTGTCTACATTAATAATTTATTTCTAAATAAACCAGATCATTTGAACATACTAAATTATGCCGATGATACAAACCTCTTATTAAAAGGCAGTGATATAAATTATATTGAAGAAGCCGGAAATCTTGGTATGAATTATGTACTCAGTTGGTTCCAGGATTAATTTTTGTCTCGTATGTCAAGGTTTCATCGAGAGTAATTCCTAAAAATGTAGCAGTAATTGTAGTACGATAATTAATATCATTTAATTTTAAGCAATTTGGCATTGTAGTTGACTGGATTGTCTTGAAAAATAGACATTTTGTTTTATTTACATTTATTAAGAGTTTATAAATGTAAATAAAACAAAATGTCTATTTTTCAGACAATCCAGTCAACTACAATGCCAAATTGCTTAAAATTAAATAATATTAATTATCGTACTACAAGTACTGCTACATTTTTAGGAATTACTCTCGATGAAACCTTGACATACGAGACAAAAATTAATATTATATCTTCAAAAATTAGTAAATCGATTTATGGTTTGAGAATGCTGCTAAGATACAGTCATTTCTCCATTTCAAAAATATTCTACTACTCCGATATATATTCGCATCTTAGATACGGGATTATATTCTGGGGTAGTAGTACAGATGCTACTAGAGTATTCATTTTACAAAAAAAAAGCCGTTCGAATACTGTATAGACTCAAGTACCGCGAGACCTGCAGAGGTATTTTTCGTAGTAATTGCCTCCTTACGCTATATGGCTTATACATATTCGAATGTGTCAAATTTCTTTGGCGTAATAAGCATAAGTTCAGTGGAAATGTTATGGAAAATAGTCGTAATACTAGACATGGTCAAGTTTATCGCTTACCGAAACATAGGCTAACAGTGTATGAAAGGGGTCCGTTTTACTCTAGCATTAAGATATTTAACTTGTTACCAAAAGAAATAAAAGAAACAACTCGATATAATATCATGGAAAGTAAACTACATGCGTGGCTATGTTCTATTGAACCCTATTCCTTGGCAGAGTTTTATGCATCGCTGTAAACATAATAGTTATTTTAAGTATCATGTGTGTGTGTTTATATACATATGTAACTGAAACTGGCTATTTTCTCGCTACATTGTAACATTTGTGTAAGTTTGTATTGAGTAATAAATACTATTCTATTCTATTCTATTCTACCTGACGCCCTAAGAGGCAACAAGGGATAGCAGAAGAAGAACAAGAAGATATCTCCTATTATAATTGCATATATCTTTGCAATTATAATAGGAGATATCTTCTTGTTCTTCTTCTGCTATCCCTTGTTGCCTCTTAGGGCGTCAGGTAGAATAGAATAGAATAGAATAGTATTTATTACTCAATACAAACTTACACACACACAGGGATTTTTTTCTTTTATGTATACATATCCCGATAATTAATGTTCAGTAATTTGAAGCTTCTAACGAGTGTTTCCACTCCCAGACCAAGCATGAAGTAAAATTTCGAGTTTAGAAAAGCCTGAAAATTTGGTTTGGTCGCGTAGCGAAGCGGAGCGACCAAACCAAATTTTCAGGCTTTTCTAAACTCGAAATTTTACTTCATGCGCCACCAATATAAAACACTGATTTATTTTGAACTTTAAACATGGCTCTTTCTTCTTTTATTACCTGAAGTTGCTCGTTTATATAAAGAATAATTATCTTATAAACTTAAAGGCTAAAGTTTTAAATTATGAACGGTGGAGGCTTCTACTTCGTTATACATTTATTTATTTATTTATGTATTCACGAGATACCTCTTTAACATTGAAATAATACAAAATAAGAAATAACAAAAGTTTAAGAGCCGCAGAATGACTACACACATACGTTATGATAACTACATTGCTAATTCTAACATAATCTTAAAAAGTTTTATCCAGATTAATGACCATCAGTGCTCTTCGAAAACATAAGAAATTGTTCGCAAATGGATCGAAATTCGGGGATGAGAGCAAGCAGTTGGCCGAATGCATTAATCTGGACAAGGGATTATTGCCACCGCAGTTCTATGATTTTTTTTCCCTAAATAAAACTCTTCATATATACATGTTAATTCAATAAAATAAAACACTTTAACTTTGTTTGTATAACACAATATTTTTTATTTTTGTGACTGCAGTTTCGGCAACTCAACATTATCAAACGGAGTGATAATGGCAAGTTGAGTTGCCGAAAGTGCAGTCACAAAAATAAAAAATATTGTGTTATACAAACAAAGTTAAAGTGTTTTATTTTATTGCTAAAGTTTTAAAGTGAAGATTAAAATTTACTACTTATGTTTGATCACGTCAATAAATATAATTTTCTGATTTTTATTTTAATTATACTTACATACTTCAAAACAAATTGCTCGAACTTTGAAAGCGCAGGATTTCTTTAAGCGATATAAACATTTGCACAATTTAACAACTAAAGCTATATATTTTGAACTTCAGTGTAAACCAGTGTTGTATATGGGTGGCGCATGAAGTAAAATTTCGAGTTTAGACAAGCCTGAAAATTTGGAGCGAAGTGAGCCCGGCCAATCCAAATTTTCAGGCTTTTCTAAACTCGAAATTTTACTACATGCGCCACCGGTATAAAACACTGATTTAATGTGAAATTCAAAATATACTGCTCAGGTTAGGTTAGTTTTTATGATTCATGGAAGATCGATCAAAAAAGATAATCCACTCGATTCTCACAAATCATCGCTTGTTCTTTTAACTTACTTTCTCACATGACATAGATTTTACGTTATTGTTTGGCAAAAAACACTCAATATTATTAGAGATTCTTATTATTGGAGAAAGTACTGTTTACATTTACATCTAAAGCAAAGTTCAAAATATCCCATTCTAGCATAATGATTTAGAAGTATGTTTCAAATTAACGCAACCAATCGATTCTGATCGTGTGATGTAATTAAAACTGTAACGAGTTATATTTCAAACTTTACGATATTTCAGTGTTTAATACGGGTGGCGCATGAAGTAAAATTTCGAGTTTAGAAAAGCCTGAAAATTTGGATTGGTCGCTCCGCTTCGCTACGCGACCAATCCAAATTTTCAGGCTTTTCTAAACTCGAAATTTTACTTCATGCTTAGTCTAGGAGTGGAAACACTCGTTTTAAAAAACAAGGATTTATTTTAAAGTTCGAAAACAGCAATTTCTTCTTTTATTACCTGAAGTTACTTGTTTATATAAATAATAAAAAACTGATCAACTTAAAGGTTAACAATTTAACGGAAAGTTCAAAATATATTGCTTATTTTTGATCACATTAATAAATATAATTTTCTAATTTTTATTTTAATTATACTTATATATGTCGAAGCAATTTGCTCGAATTTTGAAAGTGCAAGGTTTCTTTAAACGATATAACATTTGCACAATTTATTAACTAAAACAATATATTTTGAACTTCAGTTTAAATCAGTGTTGTATACCGGTGGCGCATGAAGTAAAATTTCGAGTTTAGAACAGCCTGAAAATTTGGATTTGCTGGGCTCAGTTCGCTGCATACATTCCATATTATTCGATGCTCGGTTTATTAAAAGAATTTAATTTGAAGCTTTAAGCAAGTGTTTTCCACTCCCAGGCTAAGCATGAAGTAAAATTTCGAGTTTAGAAAAGCCTGAAAATTTGGTTTGGTCGCGTAGCGCGAAGCGCGGAGCGGCCAAACCAAATCTTCAGGCTTTTCTAAACTCGAAATTTTACTTCATGCGCCACCGGTACAAAACACTGACATATTACGAAGTTTAAAACACAGCCCTAAACTTTACATTGAATCAGTGTTTTGTACCGGTGGCGCATGAAGTAAAATTTCGAGTTTAGAAAAGCCTGAAAATTTGGATTGGTCGCTCCGCGCTTCGCGCTACTCGACCAATCCAAATTTTCAGGCTTTTCTAAACTCGAAATTTTACTTCATGCTTAATCTGGGAGTGGAAACACTCGTTTTAATATGACTTGAACTTTAGAGAGAGAATTTTATAATATGTTATTAATGCTTTTAGATGATTTGATTTATCTTCAACTGTTTCGACAAATTTTCATCAAACGTAGACATTTTTTTGTTTCTGAAGTTAGAAAAACTTCAGAAACAAAAAAATGTCTACGTTTGATGAAAATTTATATTTATATAAATATCAATACTTATAATTAAATAATATCAATATCGTAAACATATTTTGTGATTAATGAGAATTAAAATTGATATATAAATATCAAATTGTTATTTTTTTTAATAAAAATTGCTAGTATCAAACATATTCAAAAGAATAATAAAATACGTATGCTGTAAAAGAGAGTATTAGTTTACCATATCAGGATATACAATAACACTAACGACCTTCTATAACTGACTTAACCTTTAGCGGGAAAATAAATTTACAATTTTATGCCTTTATACCAGTGGTGGGGAACCTTTTTTTAAGACGGGCCATTTGTAATAACCAGACAATCGTAGCGGGCCAAAGAATAATGCTTAATTGTAGGTAGGTAGTTTTTATGCGGGTCGTCACATTACGAAGTAAGAACGCGTTCAAACATTCTCACGACGGCACTCTTAAACGGGCCGGATTAAACCTTTCCGCGGGCCGGACTTGGCCCGCGGGCCGTAGTTCCCCATCACTGCTTTATACCAATCATGTACCAAAAACATTCAAGTAAAATAATGCACATCATTTAATTCTATATTTATTTATTACTAGATTGCTATTACAAAAGAATAATAAGTATAAACATAAAATTTAATAACATTAAAAGTGTGATTCTTTACACAATCTAAAAGAAATAAAATTTTATATAAAATCTTAAATTTCCAGGATCAAAACATGCTTCTTTTTCATAGCTACCTTTAAAGTTTTGTAAATTACTCAATTATTAGAGAGTTTTACTTTATCGGTTCAGGAAATACGGTAACGTTAACATCTACGCTAAACTTGCTTGTTGCCCGGTAATGCAATTGTATATACAAGCAGGGTTAGTAAAGACTTTAGCATTACCGTCTTTTGATAAACAATAAACTAAAACTCTCTATTATAATACAATTGAAATAAAAAATTAAAGACTGTAGAACCTCGCTATACCGGGCCTCGAGATACCGTGATTCGGATATATCGGGGTCATTTTTCAGGTTTATTTTTTTTTTAAGATGTTAATTCTAACAATGACGCCGGAACATTTTACCTAATCAGGGCGGTGCGCAGTCAATTGTTAAAATTAACATCTTAAAAAAAAAGAAACCTGAAAAATGACCCCGATATATCCGAATCACGGTATCTCGAGGCCCGGTATAACGAGGTTCTACTGTATTTATATATATATATATATATATATATATATATACATATATATATATATATATATATATATATATATATATATATATATATGCGCGTGTGTGTATTTGACTATTATACAAATTACATATATTCGGATATACCGTGTTTTCCTTATATCGTGCTAGGTATAGCCAAAAGCCATCCCGGTATAACGAGGTTCTACTGTATATTCAACCACTTTCTATTTTTCAACTGAAGAGTTAGCTTATTTAACAAAATTGAATTTCGCGTTCAGTATTCTTCGATATGGACGCGAAATTCAATTATCAATTGTTGTTTTCTATTAGCAATAAACAATTTTTTTGTTTATTGATGAATGTTGGCCTGTAATTACACTAATTTGATCATTCTGATGCCTACTCCAGTAAAGGTGTCATAGCTGCTGATCTCGACATCGATTTTATGTTATTTTATTATATTTAGAAGTGTTAATCTATTAATAATGGTCACTTTGTGCCCTAAATTTACCAATGATGGACATAAAATGTCGGGACAAATCAAAAATTGGATAATATCAAATATAACCAAACTTACACCGGTTAGGTCAGGTTTTTTAAAGAAAAGTTATATATAATATGGAGTGACAATAAAAAGGATCCCCCCCATAAGGTCGAATACCAAAAAAATAACAATTTGATATTTATATATCAATTTTACTTCTCATTAATCACAAAATATGTTTACGATATTGATATTATTTAATTATAAGTTTGATATTTATATAAATATAAATGTTCATCAAACGTAGACATTTTTCTGTTTCTGAAGTTTTTCTAACTTCAGAAACAAAAAAATGTCTACGTTTGATGAAAATTTGTCGAAACAGTTGAAGATAAATCAAATCATCTAAAAGCATTAATAACATATTATAAAATTCTCTCTCTAAAGTTCAAGTCATATTAAAACGAGTGTTTCCACTCCCAGATTAAGCATGAAGTAAAATTTCGAGTTTAGAAAAGCCTGAAAATTTGGATTGGTCGCGTAGCGAAGCGAAGCGACCAATCCAAATTTTCAGGCTTTTCTAAACTCGAAATTTTACTTCATGCGCCACCCGTATACAACACTGGTTTACACTGAAGTTCAAAATATATAGCTTTAATTATTAAATTGTGCAAATAATAATAATAATAATTTATTTCCCAACAGAAATACACATTTCAAATTACAGGGAAAAATATACAAAATTCTAGCAGAAAATTATTACATATACAATATTTACTTCAGTTAAACAATACTTAACTTAACGATATCTGACATAGTGACTAAATTAATACAGCGGACATTTGGTTGGTTGTTTATATCGCTTAAAGAAATCCTGCGCTTTCAAAGTTCGAGCAATTTGCTTCGAAGTATGTAAGTATAATTAAAATAAAAATCAGAAAATTATATTTATTAATGTGATCAAACATAAGTAGTAAATTTTAATCTTCACTTTAAAACTTTAGCAATAAAATAAAACACTTTAACTTTGTTTGTATAACACAGTTACGATTGACACTAATATCGTTTAGACTAATTAAATAAAAGTTATTTCACAGAAAAAGTTGTTTTTTTGCAATACAAATTCGACCTTATGGGAGTTCTACCTTTTTGCTTCGACCTAATGGGATTCGATCTTATGGTATTCGACCTTACACGAAAGTACCAATAAAAATATGTAAATGAGAGGAAATGAGAGGTCCAAAGTTTGACACACACTTAACAAATTTTACGTGTCATTTTGTTTCCACCGATGGTACATTTGATAATTCAAATAAAAGTGTAAAGAATTGTTATTAGTGCTCCATGTGTCACTTTTAATCTCATTTAACAAATGAATAATCCATTTTGTTAAAGAAATAAAAATAATAATAACTTACTATAATTACTTACCTGGTGACAAAAAAAGTAAACACAAAACACCATAATAAATGTTCATTTATGACAATGAAGATAGTTTTAATTTCAATATTTATTTACACAATAATCGTAATCAATGTGAAGGTAATGAATGAATAGGGTACGCACTAAATAAAAACAAAATTGTACAACATTTAATCACTTGGGAAAATACAAACCACTCTCATCAATTAATTCACAGGGGATGATGCGATGCGTTGTTTCCGAATTCAATTAGCTTTTCTCCAGATTAAACAAAATAATCACGTAAATAAAAAGAAAAGGTCAACAGATATGTATTTAATACTTATAATGAACTAACACTTACAATACAAAATGACCCAAAAAATTAGATGCTGCTTCCTGACAAAATTTAACGAAAATGAGGGGGGGGGGGGGGTGTTTGGGTAGCGTAATATTCACAAGAACTTTTCTGCTAACACTTTTTTCTTTTTACAAAAACCAAAACAATTTTTTTTGAATTTTTTTTTTTGTTCAACTACTTCACTTTTGATGAAATACCGAATTTTTTTATGATTGGTAAAGGGGTGAGCTTGTTATCGCATACGTCAATTTCTCATTCATACTCACTATTTTTATTACAAACAAATGCTAACTAAATGGGTCGAAAAATAAAAAGAAATCATCGTAAGAATAAACACAGAAATAAAAATGTAGAACATTGACCTTAGCTTATTCAGAGAGATCATTATTAGTAATTATTACAATAAGCTAAACTTAAAATATAGTAGAGGATGTATAGTCCCTCGATAGGAACAAGCTGTGGTCGTTTATATCACATTCTGTTATCTTTTTTCTTTGTTGAGTGGGCGAGTCTGTTTTTTTTTTCTCTTTTCTATGTATTTATTTAATGTATTTAGATGTGTGTGCATGTCGTTAACTCTTCCTTCCTTCCTACCTACCTCACGTCCATCCGTTCTTTCTCTTTCACTCTCCCAACAAACAAATTACAAGGATTTTGTTATTACATAACGAAAATTAACGTAACCACAAGGAGTTAAGAATCACTTTGTCGAGCGTCTCTGTATGAACACATGTATATGTTATATTTATATATTTTATATTGTATATTTAAGCAGTCTCTGGCACTAGGTTTGCGGGGTTCAGCTCTGTTTCACGCGTTTCCGGGGCGGGCCTATGGGGGGGATCTGTTGTGTGGCGAGGGCGCGAAATGCTTCTGCTATTAGGTGTGGGTGTGTCTGTATCATCGACTTCCATCCGGGCGTGTCCATCACATCTGTTGCATGTCTATATTCGAAACAAAAAAAAATACAAATTATTAATTTTAAAATGTTACATATTATACATATTTTTTAGATTTTTTTTGAATGAATAATTAACATTTTATAAGAACATTGATAATTTATATAAAAATGACATTTACTGTAAAAGCTGATATATAATATCATACATGATATTTTATATTAATATGTGCGCAACAAAATAGGCAAAATAGAGATATTATCTTCTAATTTTAGAAATCAAAATTTATCAATAACATTTTCAGTTTTATTGAAAAAGTCACCAAATATGGAATTAAAAATTGAACACTATAGATTATTATATTTTTATTTATTCGAAAGAGTACTGAAGTTAAATTTAGAATTTATTTATCCGAATCAAAATTATTTAGGGTGAACACAGCCACCTAGATAGCAGATTATTTTTAGTTTGAAGTATAAATATCCCGATCTATATTCTGTAAATGTTCAAGCATTCCTTGTTTTTTAAAAGTGATAAATTTGAACCTTCTGACGAGTGTTTCCAATCCCAGGTTAAGCATGAAGTAAAATTTCGAATTTCGAAAAGCCTGAAAATTTTACTTCATGCGCCAGGGGTACGAACCACTGATTGAACGTGAAGTTTAAAATACACTACTTCAGCACATTGCTTTGCAGTATATTTTAAACTTCATAATATTTCAGTGTTTTATACCGGTGGCGCATGAAGTAAAATTTCGAGTTTAGAAAAGCCTGAAAATTTGGTTTGGTCGCTCCGCTTCGCTACGCGACCAAACCAAATTTTCAGGCTTTTCTAAACTCGAAATTTTACTTCATGCTTAACCTGGGATTGGAAACACTCGTTAGTAGCTTCAAATTGAACACTCTTCAACACCATTGAACGTCACAAACTTTACAAATCGGAATGTGTATCCTTAAAAGAAAAAATCTGTACATTTCAACACATAAGCAGATTTTTTTAAATATCCAAATTTCTACAACGTACTAATTTTGTAATAGCGGTTACTTATGACTGCCCTAGCCTGCTGCGAAAGTTACACATCGGTCAATAATTAGAAATAATTTATATTCCTTAAATTTAGACAATTCTTCATCGAACAAAAAAAAAACAATCAAAAGTGGTAAAACAAATAATTAATTTATTATTTACATATTTTTACCTATATAACAACAAATAATTAATAGGATGTATACATCAACAATAAATATATAAACTATCTTAGTTTAAGTTTTAACGATAATCAATTCGATTAATCAATTTCTCAAAATGCTTCTTTCTGAAAAAATTATAACACCTCATTAAAACTTCGTTCACAAATCTCTTGACCTCCACAATTATTTATAACTTTATAAAAGGAATAAATCTGTTTTAAAATTCTGGACACAAATTCAGCCATACCCCATTTGCAGTTCATACAGATTTCTGTAGGCTTTAATTCCTTTATGTTGGCAATTGATTCATAGATATTCAATGAAAAGAGAATAGATATATCACCTTTGGTCGAATAAATATTTATTGGGATTTCTTGTTGATAATTGATTCATAGATAGTTGAATCAAAGATGATAGATTTAATACCCTCTTTGGTCGAATAAATACCGGGCTTTCATTAATTCCCGAACCCCACGTGACTAAATTTAAAATTGCCGCGTAAATTATTGTATTTGTACGTTGGAGGCTTTGAAAAAAGTAACCAAACGTTACTAAAGTCAAATTTGACATAAACGTTTATGCGCGGTGCATCGTTAAACCAACCTTTGAGATCTTACAAGATTCGCCCGGAATTTTCAGGTAAGCAAAAATTGTTTAATAATTTTGAAACATTGAGTTTTATTTCTATTTATTTTGCAGAGTCAATTTGCTAGGATAAGCAAATACTGCGAAAATTAATAAAAATTAGTTACATTTTTGAAGATGAGCCTATTTTTTAATCATTTTAAATATAATATTTTCAGTCGTCATAAAAATACGCCGCCGAATAAATATTTTTAAATCTAGGGAATTTTTGTGTGAGCCATACCACCTTGTACATTTGGTTGCCTATTATTTTTGGTCACGTGGGGTTCGGGAATTAATGAAAGCCCGGTATTTAACACGTTAATCGCCGCGCGAGAAATCGGTTGGTGCACCGTAGGCCACGCTACTTTTGTATGCTTTTTAATAACCATGTAATCAATATTATTTAAAAACTGTTGCTAATATGTTTGCTTACGGCCATGAGCTTTAACATACTACTGTAAAACCTCTGCAAACCACGCGGAATTAAAAACAAAACTACCGCAAAATAATGTGATTCCGAGCCTACACTACGTGCGAGTTGTATTTAACTCGCGCGATAGTCAATGTGTTAATGGGATTTCTTTTTGATGAATCAATGTAAGAATAGGATAAGATCAGTAAATAAGGTAAAGTGTACGTACGTGTTGATGAAGTCGATGGCTTGCGCTTTCAACTGATCGGCACTATGCAGGTCGGCGAGTATGAGTATTTCGGCTGCGTTCTCTATCGATAAATTTGTACATAAAGCTTCCTCACACATCACTTTTAATCTTTCTAATGCATACTGAAAAATAAGAAAAGCAGAATGAGCATATTTTATTCAACAATCAACTTTCTTTGTAAAACACATAGGCCAGAAACTATTAATGAATTTTGATAGCAACACCATCTAATGCTCTATAGTGCATCGTCAACTTCAAAATTACACAAAATGTACATACAGGCCACTGTTTCGTCCACGGACGAGCAGAATTCTGTTTGTGAAACCAGAAAAAAAAATGTCAAAATTGAATTGCTTGTTTCGTCTACGGACGAGCAGAATTCTGTTTGTGAAACCAGAAAAAAAAATGTCAAAATTGAATATGATACATATATCTAGCTTTCGCAAACAACAGTTTTGTTTAAATATATGTATTTGTCAAAAATAGTCATTTTCAGTTGTATTGTCATTTTGTTCACAAAACAAGCAGAACTCTGTTAGGAATGACAGAATAGAAATATCAAAATTAAACTTGTGTTCAGTATTCGGGCACCGGTTACACTAGACCAGCACCATCATAAGGCGGCTGAAAAGTATGCAATGGCACCCGGTTCCACATTTTTGGCGGCCCGCGCTTTAAGTAGCCCCGCGCCTGGTCTGTTTTGTGGCTACAGGTCTTCTTTTTTGCTTCAAACTTGCAAAAGCATAATTGCTTGTGAGGAAAAACTAATGCGTAGAATATTTTGAAGTTCTTGACATAGAACAACAAAAGATAATAAACCTGGCATAATTTTTGCACCTGGCTCAGCAAAAGGTTGCGATGGAGCTGTACTGGACACAAATTCAATTTAGAAACATTAATTTTAACCTCAAACTGTTGAATAAACGAATTTTTGTTTCTACAGATATGTTACATTATAAAATATAATGATACATCTACCTTTTCATGCCGTAGGCACAAAATCAGAATTAATATACCGGTGCAAGCCACAATTAGCTTGTTTTAAAAAAAATACAGAGTGCCCCAGAAAGAAGTGGTAACTTTTCAAAATAATCTCAACAGATGTTGCTTATTTTACATTTAAAACAATAAATAATTGTAGATGTTGCAACGTTTGTATTTCTGCGGTATCTTGAAAATTTTTAAAATGTCAAATACAGTGCGATTGTTTAAAACATGATTTAGAGTAGGCTTTGAGTTTTAAATTAGATTGGCACTATTGACTGTAAACACATAATTTAGCATAACCTCCAATTTAATCCATAATTTAATTAGCATTCTGGGCAACCGCACAAAAATAATGTCGCCTACTCTAAATTGTAATTTAAACGATCGCACGGTATTAATGTCACGTACATGAAATGTCAAGATGATTTCCCTACAAGAATGAATTGTAATAGTAAAACGGGTCTACCAATATAAAATTAACCGTTCAGATAATATGGTCGAAATACTTGTACAAGAACGGGGGAGGGATACGTGGAGTTATTTGGCGGAGGAGTGCGAGGGGGTGAAGGAGGAATAGATGGAAATAAGAAGAAGAGTGACGGAATGGATGAGAGAAGATGGGGCTGGGGTAAGGACGCTGGAGAAGTTGGGGGAAGAGAGGGAAAGCAGGAGGAAGAGAGGGGGTAGCGATTAGTGTAGATGTAATGTAGTATTATGCCAATAAGTCTTTTTTTTTTTACTTGTACAAAAGAAGTGGACGCAAGTATATCGAAAGCAAAAATTAAACATGAATTGGATTTTGAAATTGATCAATAGATTTGAAAGAACTGGTGATGTAACGAATCAATGAGAACAATAGCGGCCAGAGAAAATCAGTACGAACGATTGAAAATGCGGTGGAGATTCATCCAACGTTAGTGGAATTTATATGGCAGGCTTTTAACACGTTTACACCAGAAATATGTGCAAGAATTTGTAACAGTGTAGAAATTTGTGTTAGATTTTGCATTGAACAAGAACCTTCTTGTTCAATTCGAAAACCTACTATAATCAAAACATACAGGGTCATATGATTTCCCTTTCGTTAAAGTGAAAGACAGTAGTTCACTTCATTTGTCCCTGTTATATATGTCAATTTTGATATGTTTTCACTCACTTTAATCAATTATTTAGTTATGAGCGGTGGAGGCTTCTACTTCGTTATACATGTTAATTCAATAAAATAAAGCACTTTAACTTTGTTTGTATAACGCAATATTTTTTTATTTTTGTGACTGCAGTTTCGGCAACTCAACTTGCTATTATCAAATAGAGTAATGGCAAATTGAGTTGCCAAAACTGCAGTCACAAAAATAAAAATATTGTGTTATACAAAGTTAAAGTGTTTTATTTTATTGAATTATTTAGTTAACGAAATCCTTAACGAAGGGAAAACTATACGGACCATTAACTCAAAAAACAGTAGTTTATAAAATAAATTATAGTATTTGGTTCGTAAGTTGCAAGGAAACTTAAATTTTCATAACAGATGCTAAAGGATCTACGCCGCATTTTCAATCGTTTGTACTCATCTTCTGCGGCCACTATTGTTCTTGCATTAATTCTGTACATCACCAGTTATTTCAATTTTATGAATTTCAAAATCCAATTCTTATTTGGTGCTTGCCTTCCATATATCATGCGATCATTTAAAACATGAATAAAACACTGTTTATCACTTTGTTTGTATAACAATTGGTTTATTTGATGACTATAGTTTCGATACTACACGTATCATTATCAAACCGTTAGTGAGGGATAATGATACGTGTAGTATCGTAACTATAGTCACCAAATAAACCAATTGTTATACAAACAAAGTGATAAACAGTGTTTTATTTATGTTCAACAATGTATAACGAAGTAGAAGCCTCTATAGTCAGTGAATTTAAAACATGATCTAGAGTAGGCTTTGAATTTTAAATTAGATTGGCACCACTGACTGTTAACACAGTTTAACATAACCTCAAATTTATTCCATCATTCAATTAGCGTTCTGGGCAACCACACAAAAAAAATGCCGCCTACTATAAATCATAATTTAAACGATCGCAGAGTACTAGCATCCACTTCGTTGCTATGTTATAACCTATTAAGAAATTGTGACAAATCTGATGACAACTAACTCGTCGCTATGTTGTTATGTTTCTTAAATTCATTTTACTTTATATCAAGCGACATCTGTTGAAATCATTTAAAAAAGTTACCACTTTTTTCTGGGGCACTCTGTACAGACGAACGGTCTTACTTTGTCGGCGGCCGCCAGGAGATCATCTGCCATTTTTTCTAGATTGGACGCTTTCCCCGTGTAGATAAACCTCAGCATCTCTCTGAGCACCTCGTGGTCCACGTCCGTTATGTCCACCCTGTTGTGTTTCCTCTCTTCCATTTCGTGTTCGAACATTGCTTGGAAAACAGGACTTCTTGCTACACACAAACAAGAATAATCTAATAAATATTTTTATTTTTTTATTCATTTTCAATACACAACAAACTAATAGTTAAAATCTGTATGTGGAAGGTGAACTACACAAAGTCACATATTTGTCAAAATACGTTTTTTTATGCTGTTGGAATCAGGATTTGTCACTTTATCGAGAGGTAAATAGCACTGTAAAATTTAAAAAATGTGATGGTGTAGTTTACCTCCCACATACAGAAATGTTTTGCCAAGAAGTAATTGAAGATATTCAAGATAAAATAGTTTTTGTTGAATAACAATAATTTGATTACTAACAAAACACTTTTAAAATTAGTGTAATACAAAATAATTTTACTAGTTTATTGGCTTTTAGTAGCGATGGGATCATATGAATGAAAATAATAGATTCGTTCAACTATGAAAATTATGAAAATAATCGAACATCTTGAGACTTTCCGGTAGTGATCAGCATAATCGAATAATATAATCGATTATTTTGATTTAATTTAAATTGATAATTAAACGATTGCTTGAGAGATCATTTGTAACAGCGAAGGCTCGCAGCCTAACTTCAGGATCGGCCACAATTTGAGGTTGGGATCCCGCTTTATAAATACAAGGAATTGTACAAGAAAGTCACCTTTTAATAACGGATACATATTACCTGGGGTCTCTGACCTACCCTGAAGTTAGGCTGCAAGCCACCACTGATTCGTAATATTTAGTTGAGATATTGTTTCAATGATAGTTCAAGAAATCACTCAAATGATTGCTCGAATGATCTCTTGGGTGATCAGTCGAATGGTAGCCGGAATAATTGTTCGAATGATCACTCGTATAATCATTTAATTAAGAATTCAGATCATAATCTATCGTAATAAGTAATAGCAATACAAAAATAATGTACTGGGAAAGAAAAATATGGCATAAAAGTTAGGAGCAACTATTCCAGCAGTCACTCAAGTGATTATTGGGCAATGATTTCAGCAACCATATGAGCCAACATTCCAGTAATCATTTAAATGATCTCTCGAGCAAACATTCAAGTGATCTTTTGAGCAAACATTTGAGTGATCTCTCAAGCAATTATTTGAAAGATCTCGCAAGCAGTCATTCAAGCGACTGTTCCATTTTCAATTTAATAATAAATTGATAATGGAACAATTAGTGCTTTATTTATCAATTAAATGGAACAATCGTTTAAATTACTGATGGGATGAATTGAATGAAAATAATTGATTTGTTCGATTATGAGACTAATCGATATATCAATAATCGATCAAAAATAACTAAACAGCTCGATATCAGGATAACACTTGAGTGATTGCTCGAGAGATCGCTCGAAATAGTGCTGGAAGGATCTCTCGAATGATTGCTCGAGAGATCGCTCAAGTTATCCACTACATCGTTCGTATGATCACTGGTATGCTAATTTCATTATTAAATTGAATTTGTTTAAACTTTTATTACATAATGTTTGTATTGCCATTGTTTTATTGTGATAAATTATTATTTAACAACAACCAATCAAGCGATCTCTCGAGCGATCATTTGAGTGATCTCTCGAACAATCATTTCAGTGATAATTCAAGTGATGTTTTGAGCAATCATTCAAACGATCTCCCGAGCAATAACTTGAGTAATTGTTCAATTAACAATTAAATTCGAATCCCAATAATCTCTCGAGCGATCATTTGAGTGATCTCTCGAGCAATCATTTCAGTGATAATTCGAGTGATGTTTTGAGCAATCATTCAAACGATCTCCCGAGCAATAACTTGAGTAATTGTTCAATTATCAATTAAATTCGAATCCCAATAATCGATTATTGATATCATTCCATTATGCCCATCAATGGCTCAAATTACTACCCAATAATCAATTATTGATATCAATCGATTATGCCCATCACTGGCTCAGATTACTATTCGCGAAGTCATTCGAATAATTATTATTGATATTATTTGTTTATGCCCATCACTAGTTTTCAGTTCAATAAATATAGTGTCTAAAGGAATGAGATTATTAAAATATAATAAATGAATTTTCAGTGAGCAATGACTAATATGTATTAATAAAAAAATCTTTCATGAGAATTTTGACGTACCTGCTAATATTGACTTATGCGCTTGGAATTCTCTACCAGATACTGACAACGTAACATCACTAAATTTTTGGTTTTCGAAAAGGAGACCCAGGTCGTCGGACAGTCGACACTCGGGCACTTTGAACTGTACTGTATTCGACTGGCCTGAAATATTCACACTATCCGCCACAACGCTAACCTGAAACACCATAAACATCGAGTTAAATACATATCCATATAACATAAAAAAAAAATGCTAAGAGTAAACAACCACTTTCTCTTTTACAATTTTCACCAAAAGCTATTTAAAACCCAGGACTGTAATAAAAAACTTAAGTTTATAGTGGCTTTGGGGTTGCTGTAGTATTCAAGGGAATAGTTCATTGGTTAATGTTTTTATTTACAGCGGTGCGTATTTACAATGGATTTATTTACACATTTATATGGATACTGGTGCTGCGCTTCAGCGAGGAGCAGGAGGGCCGCTGAAGCGCAGCACCTGTATCCATATAAATGTGTAAATAAATCGGACGCTGAATCTGGTGAGTCAAACTACTGGTGAGCGCTTTTCGCGCGCCCGGGCGTGCAATGACGTGTCTCCACAGTGGTATTTTAATATCTCGATTGGTTAAGGCTGTACAATGATGACAGACAGATGGATAGAACTTTTTAAAAAATAGTCTTAGTCAACTTGGGGCAGCTCAAAATGGATAAATTTACTTAAATTATTAAAAAGCAGTAAACTATTGAATAATTTGACAGTCAGCAACAGCACAAAAGACTGAAAGTCAAATTGTTTTTATAAAAGTATTGAATATGAAGCTAATGAGTGTTTCCAATCTTTGAATAAGCATGAAGTCAAATTTCGAGTTAAGAAAAGCCTGAAAATTTAGTTTGGTATGCAGTCAATTTACAGACAGTCGTTGATTTTATAAAAATGTTTCAAACGAGTGTTTCCACTCCCAGACTAAGCATGAAGTAAAATTTCGCGTTTAGAAAAGCCCCGTGAAAATTTGTCGAGGGTCGCGCAGCGACCCGAGACAAATTTTCTGGGCTTTTCTAAACTCGAAATTTTACTTCATGCGCCACGCATATAAAACGCTCATTTAAGATGAAGTTTAAAATATACTGTTAAAGTAAACTGATAAAGCAGTGCATTTTGAACTTCACTTGAAATCAGTGTTTTATACGCGTGGCGCATGAAGTAAAATTTCGAGTTTAGAAAAGCCCAGAAAATTTGTCTCGGGTCGCTGCGCGACCCTCGACAAATTTTCACGGGGCTTTTCTAAACTCGAAATTTTACTTCATGCTTAGCCTGGGAGTGGAAACACTCGTTCGAAACTTCAAATTGGGCGTTTTTATAAAATCAACGAATGTCAGAAATTTTACTGCGTATAAATAAATATTTCAAATTTAAAACTATTTGAATTGGAGAGAATTAACTTTCGCTTCTTATAGTTTGCAAAACAGCTGCTATACATGTATAATTAAAAAAAATCCCAGTATGTAATATAATAAAAATCATAACTAGGAATCATAAAAAGAAGTGCAGAATTTTACCTAAAATCAACTTTTAGAGTTAACTCAATAATTGCCCGGCCGTTAATGGGTTAACTAATTTATTAGCAAATGACTTTTGCACACATTTTGCACGTATTTACATTCATACCAAATTGATTATGAATTTATTTCTTAGCGTGGCAGAACCTTGACTTTATCCAACAACAACAAAATTTTAAAAAAACATTCCCACCATTCGATAACGATATTTTCCGAGTTTCAGAAACTTTATCGGCGGCTATTTATTCGCGGGCGCGCGAGCGTAATTTATGCTGATTAAATTCGCTTATTGTTTGCGATTATAAATTAAATTATACACAACCTCTAAATTACAAATGCTGCCCCTGGCGGCCTTGTAACCAGTCCGACATGTGTACTTGGCTTGTAATTTGATCTAATGCCTTTGTTCGTCCGTTGTATATTGTACATTATTTTTTTATGTTGTTAAAATTACAAGAATTGTATGTAAATACAGAGAGTTTTTCTTATAAGTATACATATCATTGCATTATGTAGCATACGTGAATAACGCTATTATTGTTATTATTATAATTATTATTATTATCCCAATTATGTGTTTCAAATTTTCGGATATTCGTCGTTTTTTTCAAGGGGCTCAATTAGAAGCTTTAAACGAGTGTTTTCCACTCCCAGGCTAAGCATGAAGTAAAATTTCGAGTTTAGAAAAGCCTGAAAATTTGGATTTGCCGTCACGAGCGAAGCGAGTGACGGCAAATCCAAATTTTCAGGCTTTTCTAAACTCGAAATTTTACTTCATGCGCCACGCGTATAAGACACTGATTTCAAGTGAAGTTCTCTTGTTCACAACATTTTAGTGTTTTCAGTCTTTAATGCGCGTGGCGCATGAAGTAAAATTTCGAGTTTAGAAAAGCCTGAAAATTTGGTTTGGTCGCTCCGCGCTTCGCGCTACGCGACCAAACCAAATTTTCAGGCTTTTCTAAACTCGAAATTTTACTTCATGCTTAGCCTGGGAGTGGAAAACACTCGTTTAAAGCTTCAAATTTATCTCTTAAAAAAGCAAATGCATTTGTATACCTAAAAGAAAAATTCCTTGTGTATAATTTCGCTATGAAAATACATGAAGTAAGGTATAGTTAAAACAATGATGAGGGTCAGTATTTAATACGCGTGGCGCATGAAGTAAAATTTCGAGTTTAGAAAAGCCTGAAAATTTCGTTTGGTCGCGTAGCGCGTAGCGCTACGCGGCCAAACCAAATTTTCAGGCTTTTCTAAACTCGAAATTTTACTTCATGCTTAGCCTGGGAGTGGAAAACACTCGTTTGAAGCTTCAAATAGAATTCTTTAAAAAAAGCGTATGCATATGTATACTTTAAAGAAAAATTCCTTGTGTATAATTTCGCTATGAAAAAAATGATGAGGGTCGGTGAGATTCTAGAAGAAAGAGGTCTAGTTTTCTACAGATATGTTACATCCAAGCAGTGTTAGCAAACATGTAATTACATAACATTTATAGTTATAATTACTTTGAAATTATAATTATGGGCAAAGTAATGCATTAATATGTAATTATAATTATTCGAGAAGTAATTACATTGCATTGTAATTATAATTATGGGAAAAGTAATCCACTATGTTGTAAATATAATTAAAGGAATAGTAATCCATTACTTTGTGATTATAATTATTGGAAAAGTCCCCGTGTCTAAAAATGTTGAGAGCGAAATTACTATAGTATGTTCGATAAAAAAAAAAACCTCTAGAGTGCCATGATTTTAATTATTTTTAAATTTAAGTTGGCTACACACCTTAGGAATTGACATATAAAACGTCAAACATGATAATTATAATATAAAATTTCAGAGTTGCCAACTTACAATATTTTCCATGGCACTCTAGAGGTTTTTTTTAATGAACATACGATATCCAATATCTTTGTGATTTATATGGATTAATAAAACTATACTTATACTTATATTTACTTATATCTATCAAGGCCGTAGATGGGGGGGGGGGGGGATATAGGGGTTCAAGCCCAGTCGAAATGTTCAAAATCTTAAATTTTACTACGAAAAAGCTGCCCCATAAGGTCAAAAATAAAATGTTTACCATTAAAAACCCCCCTCTTCCAAAATTTTTATATCACCCTTCGATTTTTTTAGGCCATACCTGATTGTTATCTATCACAAAGTTAGGGATTCAACAATCAATCACAGACTCATTGAAATTCAATTTTCGAAATGTTAACCAATTACCTAATGATACATTCAAATCATAACAATCATCATTTTAACATTTCCTCCAACGCCCATCCACTTTATAAATCAACGATGATAATTTTTGAATTACCCATTTCGGCGCCGACATTAGCGGATTAAGGCTAATCAGCATTTAGGTCAAAAATTAGATCGATCGTCCGTTTGTGGAACGCCACTTTTTGGCCCAACCAACCGACGGCCTGGCGTAATTTAAACGATTCAATTGAGCCGCCGTTTTCCCATGGTACACTTTTCGAACTGGTTCTGCATCTCTCGGCGTGGACTATGACACCACACTTCTGCGGCGATGTGGTCCGTACGTGTGTGCGTTTATTGGCACACCTCATTAAGCCACCGTCGGTGTTTCGAGTGCATCACCTAAATTACGCCTAATAATAATGATCCTCCGGTTCTGATGTGTGGCAATAATTCGTCATTAAGTTAATCATGTTAATAACTCCTGGCGATGTAATTGATTGCACCCGTGCCTTTTTTAGTGCGCTGCGAGCGTGAAATTTTGATGATACGCTACGGCAGTTTGCGATGGCTTCGAATTAATGGTTGTTTATTGGTTCATTCCCTCCTTGTCTGGATGATTCAACAATAGCCTAAAGGCTTCGAGATAATAGCAATTTGTATTAAACATTATAATGCAAGCAAATCATTCGATTACTCTTCACTTTACAAAGATTTGTTTAACTACTCTTCTACTTTCAAAATATTAAAAGTCCGATTCTTCACACAATCCGTAACAATTTTTTTTTACTAAGGGCCAGTTGCATCAAACCCGTTGAACTGATTCAACTCTGAACTCTAGTTCAAAGTGACATTAGAATAATAAGAACTGTCATCTTGAACTCGAGTTCAGCTTGAACTCAAGTTCAACTTTTATGCCGCAACTGGGACTAAGGGCCAGTCACACCAAATACGTTAAATTGATTCAACTCTAAACTCCAGTTCAAAGTGACATTAGGGCCCTTTACACGTATACTCTTTTCTCGACGATTGATCAGCATACGCCGGGAGTCGCCGAAAGAGAGGACTAAAAACTGCATGTGTAAATGCCAATACGTCGAGGAAAGAGTCGACGACATAGTCGATGAAAGAGTCGAGTAAAGAGTGGAGTGCATTTAATTTTGCATCACGGTTTTGCGTGGACGGATGAACGGCAACATGATGGAAACGCCTCTTCTTATTCAGCCATTTTGCAGACACTTCTGGATATAGGCCTCTCTTAAATGAATCCATGTCTCTCTGTTTTGTGCCACCTGGGACAAGTTTTTTCCTGCGATCTGCTTAATATCATCTAGCCATTTTCTTTGTAGCCTTCCTAGACTTCTCTTAGTTTCCCTTGGTCTCCATGTTGTTAGTGTAGGTGTCCATATTTCTTTTGATTGCCTTGTGACATGCCATTTTGCATGTACTCCTGCACATAAGCCTTTCGTAAATTAATCCATGTCTCTCTGTTTTGGGCCACCTAGGACCAGTTTTTGCCTGCGATCTGCTTAATATCATCTAGGTATCTTCTTTGTGGCCTGCCTAGACTTCTCTTAGTCTCCCTTGGTCTCCATGTTGTTAGTTTGGGTGTCCATCTTTCTTTTAATTGCCTTGTGACATGCCATTTTGCATCCACTCCTGGACATAGGCCTTTCTTAAATTATTCTATGTCTTTGTTTTGTGTCACTTGGGACCAGTTTTGGCCTGTGATCTGCTTAATATCATCTAGCCATCTTCTTTGCGGCCTTCCTAGACTTTTCCTAGTCTTCCTTGGTCTCCATGTTGTTAGTTTGTGTGTCCATCGTTTTTTTGATTGCCTTGCGACATGTCCGACCCATTGCCACTTTAACGTGCTACGCGTTTTATAATGTCTGTGACTTCTGTTCTTTCTTGGATCTCTTCATGTCTCACCTTGTCCCTTATTGTAATTCCTAGCATTGCTCTCTCAATCGTTCTTTGCGTTACTCTTAGTCTTTGGACACTGCTTTTGTTACTGTTTCTAGGCCATATGTGGTAACAGGTAGTATACATACCTCGTATACTTTCCTGATTGGCATATTTCGGTCTTAAGTATGTAGCTTAGCTTTCTAAACGCTGCCCAAGTTAGACCCACTCGTCTGTTTGCCTCTGCGATTCAATTGGCTTTGCCTAGTTTAATATTATGGCCGAGGTATACATAGTTGTTTACATTCTCCATCGTTTTGTTGTCCACTTGCACTTCTATTTCACTGCCACTTATAATGTTGGTCTTGTCCAGATTAATTTATAGCCCCACGTGTTTGCTCGCTTCATCGAGTTCTTGTAGCATCTCTCTTAGTTCTTCAACATCTCTCGAGATCCAAAACTGTTTACCCTAGCACTAGAGAATATCTTTAAACATCCAGCATGGGAAAAGAAAGGCATCAATATAGATGGATCTTATCTGAACCACCTACGTTTTGCGGACGATATCATTGTCCGCAAAACGTAGGAGGTTCAGATAAGATCTATCTATATTGATGCCTTTCTTTTTACCATGCTAGATGTTTAAAGACGTTTTCTAGTGGCAGGTAAACAGTTTTGGAGCAATAGGGTCCTCTTGGAAAACTCCCCGTTGGATTGAAATTCGTTCTGTTTCGAGGGCATCGTTGATTTTTTACGACATTGGATTATACAAGTGTTTGCTGTTATATAAAGTTTTTTTTAATTTTTTTAAGAGTATGTTCTGTAATTACCTTAATTCAAAAAGATAATACAGAGTGGAGCAGAGGAAACGCATGTTTTTGAACCGCTAGTACGCGGCAACGAGTCGGGGCATTGACCTTGAGCGACCGTTGGCAGGCTCTTCAGACAATGCAGTTTCAGTCGCTATGGAGCAAGAGGGATCGTTAGACGTTACTTTTCTGAAGAGGGAGGAACTGCAGTTACTTTGAAATCATCGAAATGTTAAACAATTTTCTTCGTCCAGAACTTGAAAGGCGCCGAGTGAACATGAGGGAAATGTGGTTCCAATAGGACGATACCACAGCTCACATGGCAAGAGCATCCATGCAAGGGAGAGGGAGGAACTGCAGTTACTGTGACATCAGCGCGCTACGTCGAAATGTTAAACAATTTTCTTCGTCCAGAACTCGAAAGGCGCCGAGTGAACATGAGGATAGGACGGTGCCACTGCTCACATGGCAAGAGCATCCATGCAAGTGGTTCGACAAATATTCCAAGGACATGTCATTTCTCGATTTGGTGATGTTCCTTGGCCCTTTCGCTCACCCGATCTGTCGATGTGTGATTTCTTTTTGTGGGGCTACTTAAAATCAAGAGTATACAGGAACACGCCCTGCACAATTGAAGACATTAAGATTTCCATTCGTCACGAAATTGAAGCTATTCCGAACAACATGTTGGAGAGAGCCGTACGTAACTTTCAAGAAAGGATTCAACTATGTGTCCAACAAGAAGGACGTCATCTTGAAGACATTAATTTTCTAACCTAATTGACGTATGTAATAGTATGTAGGTATAGATTTCAAAAATGCAATAAAAGTACTATTACTGAATGCAAGTTTTTATTTTTTTAGTAAAACCAGGTTTCAGTTATGCAATTATGAAAAACAAGTGTTTCCTCTGCTCCACTCTGTATAAGGAAGTCCTTTAAAAAGATGGAGGGAAAGCTGGGCGTCGGAATCAGAAAAAGGGGTAAGAAATCCAAAATTCACCAAATAGGCAATACATCAAAAACCACAAAACTCCCACTACTTTGTGGTTTTTGATGTATTGCCTATTTGGTGAATTTTGTATTTCTTATCCCTAAATCTGATTCGTCTTCAATATATAAGTGGCATTGAATATCTCTGTAAAACACGAGTATTTGATATAAATTTGGAGCAACCTTCTCTATTTTAGATATTACTTCCGTTACCAAATGTCTGAAAGAAATTAATGTGTGCGTATGTTGAGTTTTCCAAGAACGCCCGCTAATAGCTTTCCGACTTCTGGCTATAACCTTCTGTTACTATTATTACGTGAACGTTTTTTCCGTTGGTGTTACATAAAAAGCGGCAGATGTGTTGGTTTTGGACGCCGTTTCCTGTGGGCTTCAATCGACTTCGTCCCGCGTACATCAATTGGAATCAATGCCACTTTTGTTACAAATTTGGCCGTCTGTTGAATCACGCACCAGATAATTGGATGAATTAATTCGGACGGCCGTTTTAGTAATGCGCGTTGCGTAATTTTGTGTAATGAAGGTTGATCAGATAGGAACCAGAAAAAAAATTGTTTAATGTAATTAAACGTGTAGATTACTTAATTTAATCCCAACGCAAGTTTGCAAATATTAGAAATAATTCAGTGTTTTTATTAAAATGTTCACTAAGATTTCCAAATTTAATCCTAACACAAGTTGGAAAATATAACAGAGCGTTGAGTGTTTTTGTTAAAATGTTCACTGACGAGTGTTTTCCACTTCCAGGCTAAGCATGAAGTAAAATTTCGAGTTTAGAAAAGCCTGAAAATTTGGTTTGGTCGTGTAGCGCGTAGCGCTACGCGACCAAACCAAATTTTCAGGCTTTTCTAAACTCGAAATTTTACTTCATGCGCCACGCGTATAGAACACTGATTTAAAGTGAAGTGGAAAATATACTGCTCGAGTTTGATGTTTATTTCGGGTAGCCAAATTTTCTAAAATTCAAGCACTAAACCAAATTTTCAGGTTTTTCTGAAATATGAGGAAATTTGAAATATATTTTTGGTTTAGTAGGTGTATTTTTAATATTGCTTCAGCACTATATTTTTAACCCATTTTATTCCACCAAAAATTGGAAAACAAGTTGTTTTTCATATTATAACCTCTTATTACAGATTAAAGAAAAGTAAACAAATAGATTACCCGTTTTTTCAGCTATTTTACAAGGCGTAACATTTTGACACATTTTCAACTGAATAATATTAAAAAATCTTCTTTCTGAAATAATAGTGCTTGGGATAATAAATGGGTTAATACTGATCTAACAGTATATTTTGAACTTCTTATCAAATCAGCGTTTTATACGCGTGGCGCATGAAGTAAAATTTCGAGTTTAGAAAAGCCTGAAAATTTGGTTTGGTCGCGTAGCGCTACGCGCTACGCGACCAAACCAAATTTTCAGGCTTTTCTAAACTCAAAATTTTACTTCATGCTTAGCCTGGGAGTGGAAACACTCGTTCGTAACTTCAAATTGAACGCTTGTAAAAAAAACAACGAATGCCTGAAATTTACGTACATTTATGTAAATTTGGAAAAAAAACCTTCTATATAATCTCGATGTATACGTTATAAATTAAATTAAACAAAGTTTTTTTTTTAAGTGTTCATTTCGATATTTCTTAAGAGTGTTTCCTCCCCTTGATTAAATAATAATAATAATAATACCAACTATATTGCCCAACAGTATACACCAATAACAGGACAACAAAAAATAATCAAAAATCAATAAAAATCATAATAAAATAAAACTAAAGCTAATTAGTAATGATAAATTTGAACTACATTAGGAACAAAAAAAAAACAAAAATAATAATATCAATGACGCAACAGAATCAACCTATAACAGAATCAACCTATAACTTACAAGTTACATTTCAAGATTAAATTATGTAATATACAACTACTATGGTTGTAATCATAATAACATAAAACCGGGACACTGCAGGGGCGCCTATACAAAAATGTCATCAAATAATTTGTTCGCATTTTTACTGATTACGTGACTTTTGTAATGTAATCGTTCTGGCAGTAGGAGTGTAAAAAGTAACAACATGCCGTGACGCTAACCTCGGTACCAAAAAGTTAACCCTTGATAACAGCACAGGACAATCAATTTTGTTGTGGATTAAGCAATGCATAAATGTAGCATTAGAAGCTTCCCTACGTTTAAATAGAGAGTGAAAATCATGCCGCTGTAGGAGATATTCATAGTCTATCCCCTCTGGATAAGACCCGTCACATTTAAAACTTAGGAATTTTAAGCACCTTCTCTGTATTTTTTTCCACTGCAAGTGACAAGTAATTATAGTGAGGGTACCAGATTAAAGAAGCATATTCCAGACGACTACGAACAAATGTGAAATATAACATTTTAATGACGTCACAACTGTTGAAATGTTTGCTCGTACGCATAACGAGGTCCAGCATTCTTGAGCCAGATGCACATACAGATAGAATGTGCTGTTTAAAAGTGATTTTAAATTAGATTAGATAATCTAATCTCCCTTTGATTAAGCATGAAGTAAAATTTGAAGTATTCCGATTAGTACTTAACTGTTTTATTCAGAACTTTTGAGAATCGCGAGTGGTCCTAACATGAAACTGATCCATCCGGGGGCCTCATTTGGCCTGTGTAACGCAAGCCGAGCGGACACAATTTTGAATTTCTGACGTTTTGTCAGATTTACGTGAATATCAGTTTAGTAATAGGTGTATTATAACTCTAGAACTACAATGGTTTCTATGGCAACAACCACGTAATAAAAAAAATCGCGAATAATGTATTAATAACTACTAAATAGGTAAGACGTCTCTTGCAAAAAGTCACTTCTATTTACTAATTTACTAATGGGTACTAATTTACTAATCATGTTAATCATATTAATTTACTAATCAGTAAAGAACCCACAAGCAAGACATTTTATAATAGGAGTAGAAAAAAGTATGAAACATACCAAGTATCCAAAACAAAACATCTAGAAGTAATGATTATAACCGAAAATGGAGAAAACCACTCAAGATATGAATGAATCCCAAAGTACCTCCAAACATTTTCCAACATTTATAACCAATCTACAATCTATTAATGATTTCGATAGCTAACGCCATCTAATGCTTCATAGTGGCATCGTCTGGGTCGGGACCACACTGAAGAGGACCTTGAAGTCCGAAACGCGTCTGTGGGTACCTGGTGCCGGAATACTGAACACAAATTCAATTTTGATATTTGTTTTCTGGTTTCACAAACAGAGTTCTGCTCGCTCGTGGACGAAACAGTGACCTGTATATGCACTTTGTGCATTCGTGTCACTGACGATGCCACTATGAAGCATTAGATGGCGTTAGCTATCGAAATCATTAATAGTTTTCACATATTGGCTTGAAATAGTCAGAAATGTTCAGTATTCCTCAGCACTGGGTCGGGACCACACTGAAGAGGACCTTGAGGTCCGAAACGCGTCTGTGGGTACCTGGTGCCGGAATACTGAACACAAATTCAATTTTGAATCTACAATCTCTCGAAAATAATCAACCAAGGAACAATCAAAGGATATACATATTACACACATAATTCCAATCATAATTGCTAGTTGTCTCCGCATATATGGGCGTATTGAGTAACAAACAAAATAAAACATGCGAACGTTTTGGGGCCTACGCCTTTATGCCACAATTACGGCCCGATTTATCACGGTCTCTCTCTACGTACGAGCGCGCGAGGGTGTTCCGCGCCAGTAATTATACAGAGCAGCCTCGGGGCCGTTCAAATTTCGGCCTTCCACCGAAAAACGCCGTCGAAAAAAAAAGACCGTCGTTAATTAATGCCGCAGACGGTGGATTTAGAAATTCTGTGTGTAATTACACGAGTAGGAAAAAAAAAGGTTATCTGATTGTGTTTTGTAAACGATGTGTGAAATAAAACGAAGGGGGATTCGAGAAATTTGGAGATGTAGTTTAAGATATGGTTTGGAAATTCTGTAACTGTTCTGTAAAATTGGAACAATTCGTTCAAATCAGAGATTTAAGTTCGGTGATAATTAATGAGAAACGAGCCAGAATTTTGACTCGTTCCGAGAGACAAGTTTGAATCTGTAGAAAATGGACACAGAGACAATGAGGCATATTGCAAAATACAAAGAATCTATATTGTGCGGCAGAAGTTTCCGCACACGTTTTTAAACCAAAATGTATGTTTTTAGTATTTTGATCGTTATTCTATGGCATATCTTGTAGCCCGTGAAATTTTTGATAAACTTTGATAATTTGTTTTATTAATCGTTTTCAACTTTTTAGAGCTATGAGCTCTAGCAACCAAACCATTCATGCTTAATCTGGGAGTGGAAACATTTCTTCGAAACTTGAAATTGAACGCTTTTATAAAATCGAGAAATGCCTGAAAATGTACAGCATAGACATTATACAGAGAGTTTTATGTAACACCGAACATTTTCATAACGAGAATTTTTCTTTAAAGTATCCATATGCATACGTTGCACATTTTCCGTTCTCGGTTTATTAAAAGAATCCAATTTGAAGCTTTAAGCGAGTGTTTTCCACTCCTAGGCTAAGCATGAAGTAAAATTTCGAGTTTAGAAAAGCCTAAAAATTTGGTTTGGTCGCGTAGCGCGAAGCGCGGAGCGGCCAAACCAAATTTTTAGGCTTTTCTAAACTCGAAATTTTACTTCATGCGCCACCGGTAAAAAACGCTGATTCAATGTTAAGTTTAGAGGTGTGTTTTAAACTTTGGTTTGGCCGCTCCGCGCTTCGCGCTACGCTACCAAACCAAATTTTCAGGCTTTTCTAAACTCGAAATTTTACTTCATGCTTAGCCTGGGAGTGGAAAACACTCGGTTAAAGTTTCAAATTAAATTCTTTTAATAAACCAAGCATAGAAAAATGTGCTTTTCTATGCTTGGTTTATTAAAAGAATTTAATTTGAAGCTTTAACCGAGTGTTTTCCACTCCCAGGCTAAGCATGAAGTAAAATTTCGAGTTTAGAAAAGCCTGAATATTTAGTTTGGTCGCGTAGCCCGAAGCGCGGAGCGGGCAAACTAAATTTTCAGGCTTTTCTAAACTCGACATTTTACTTCATGCGCCACTGGTACAAAACACTGACATATTACGAAGTTTAAAACACATCTAAACTTAACATTGAATCAGTGTTTTGTACCGGTGGCGCATGAAGTAAAATTTCGAGTTTAGAAAAGCCTGAAAATTTGGTTTGGCCGCTCCGCGCTTCGCGCTACGCGACCAAACCAAATTTTCAGGCTTTTCTAAACTCGAAATTTTACTTCATGCTTAGCCTGGGAGTGGAAAACACTCGGTTAAAGCTTCAAATTAAATTCTTTTAATAAACCAAGCATAGAAAAATGTGCTATTCTATGCTTGGTTTATTAAAATAATTTAATTTAAAGCTTTAACCGAGTGTTTTCCACTCCCAGGCTAAGCATGAAGTAAAATTTTGAGTTTAGAAAAGCCTGAAAATTTGGTTTGGTCGCGTAGCGCGAAGCGCGGAGCGGCCAAACCAAATTTTCAGGCTTTTTTAAACTCGAAATTTTACTTCATGCGCCACCGGTACAAAACACTGATTCAATGTAAAGTTTAGCGGTGTGTTTTAAACTTCGTAATATGTCAGTGTTTTTTAGCAGTGGCGCATGAAGTAAAATTTCGAGTTTAGAAAAGCCTGAAAATTTGGTTTGGCCGCTCCGCGCTTCGCGCTACGCGACCAAACCAAATTTTCAGGCTTTCCTAAACTCGAAATTTTACTTCATGCTTAGCCTGGGAGTGGAAAACACTCGGTTAAAGTTTCAAATTAAATTCTTTTAATAAACCAAGCATAGAAAAATGTGCTTTTCTATGCTTGGTTTATTAAAATAATTTAATTTAAAGCTTTAACCGAGTGTTTTCCACTCCCAGGCTAAGTATGAAGTAAAATTTCGAGTTTAGAAAAGCCTGAAAATGTGTTTGGTCGCGTAGCGCGAAGCGCGGAGCGGCCAAAACAAATTTTCAGGCTTTTCTAAACTCGAAATTTTACTTCATGCGCCACCGGTACAAAACACTGTTTCAATGTAAAGTTTAACGGTGTGTTTTAAACTTCGTAATATGTCAGTGTTTTGTAGCAGTGGCGCATGAAGTAAAATTTCGAGTTTAGAAAAGCCTGAAAATTTGGTTTGGCCGCTCCGCGCTTCGCGCTACGCGACCAAACCAAATTTTCAGGCTTTTCTAAACTCGAAATTTTACTTCATGCTTAGCCTGGGAGTGGAAAACACTCGGTTAAAGCATCAAATTAAATTCTTTTAATAAACCAAGCATAGAAAAATGTGCAACGTATGCATACGGATACTTTAAAGAAAAATTCTCGTTATGAAAATGTTCGGTGTTACATAAAACTCCCTGTATATATTTAAAAGATAAAATCCCAGTATATAATATAATAAGTCTCAAAGAAATCATAGAAATTGGTGCAAAATTTTACCTAAAATCAACTTTTAGAGTTAACTCTGTAATTGCTTGGCCGTTAATGGGTTTAAATAATATAATAACAAAAGGCGGACTACCTGAAAACCATAAACTTTATACGTTGATATTTTCATAAAGCGCTCTTGCCTAAAAAACATTTTGCAATCAACACAGTTCACATTGAAATCTTCAGTTTCTTTGAACCGCGATGACCATACAAAATGTTCAGCAACAAAAATTAGAATCGCACGAACTTGAGCAAAGTCAAATCGTTCCCCAGCATGTGCAAATTATCGGATTTGCTCGCCGTTCGTGTATTTATACTTGCAGTCACGTTTCCACTGAAAAATCCCGTCCTTGGCACAAACGCGACATCAGCTGATCGCAGCATAATTTCGCCCGTAGCAGTTTTTATCAGCCAATTCGCAGGATCTCACAGTTTGCATTATGGATGTAAATTATTATAAACATTTTGCAAATTAAAAAGATTAACAAATACTGTTGCCTCAGTCGAAACAAAACGCGTGTAATATTAAGCACACGCACGTAATGGTGGGAAAATAATTAGATATATGCAGCAATGTCTTAATATAGCCCCAAAATATTTTAGATCAAGGTTCAAGCGTTTAATTTCAGAAATAAACCTAATCATACTGGCAATTTTATGATTGTATATCAAAAATCACTCTTATGTTCGGTTTCACAAACTTTAGATACATTTTATTCACAGATTAAATTTATTTGTCGATTGAAATAGACATTTGCCAAAAACAAGGAATAGAATACCTCAAAATGCACAAGAATCGAGATTTTCGTTTCAAGCATGTATGTTCCGATATGCATACTTGAAAAAAAAATGTTCGGTATACTCAAAATTAAGACATTTACCATGAGATCAACATAAAAAAAACAAGGAATGGAATACCTCAAAATGCATATCCAGATTTTTCTTTCAAGCAATTATATACCGATATGCATACTTGAAAGAAAAATTCCTGGTATACTAAAAACAATAAAAAAAAAAAAAACAAGGAAAGGAATACCTCAAAATGCACAAGTATCCAGATTTTTCTTTCAAGCAATTATATACCGATATGCATACTTGAAAGAAAAAATCCTGGTATACTAAAAACAATAAAAAAAAAAAAACAAGGAAAGGAATACCTCAAAATGCACAAGTATCCAGATTTTTCTTTCAAGCAATTATATACCGATATGCATACTTGAAAGAAAAATTCCTGGTATACTTAAAACAATAAAAAAAAAAAAAACAAGGAAAGGAATACCTCAAAATGCACAAGTATCCACATTTTTCTTTCAAGCAATTATATACCGATATGCATACTTGAAAAAAAAATTCCCGGTATACGCAAAATTAAGACATTTCCCTATATTTCAAAGAAAAAACACACGTAATTAAATCGAGCTCATAAAAGTCGTGTGCGGTAATTGATCAGACTTACCTCACAGAATATTGTCAGTTTATCGTCGGGCAGGAGTCCGTTCGCCTCGTCCAGCAGGAAGTCTCGCCTGATGAACTTCTTGAAGCCCCAGTCTTTGCCCTGCACGAATCTGTACGCCCTCTGGCTCTCCATCGCCTTGGTCTCTTCGCGTTTCGCGTTTAATATACTAAATTTGAACTTTGCACGAACTTCACTTTTATTACAGGACACGAGTAGCAGGTAAAGGGATAAATAGTCTTTGCTTTCTTCGTCCAGGCCTTTTGGGTTCACTCGCAGACACCTGCAAAAAAAAATACAAATATTTATTAGCAAACCAAAGAAATAACTTTCTCTTTAGGCTATGAAGAATCAATCAATTTAATATAACTTTATTCTTCTGCTATCCCTTGTTACCCCTTAGGGCGTCGGGTTTTAATTTAACAAGAATTCAATTACATACCATATAATTGCAGGATACCAAGTTTTAAAAGAAGTTAATGAAGGTGATCTTTTGTAGCACATCAAACTTGTCAGAAAAATCTATTCTTCTGAGAATAAAGAAGGGATCCTTTATTGTCAGAAGAATAGATTTTTTAACGAGGTTTGATATGCTTTAAAAGGTCAATTTTGTTCACTTCAGATAAAAGTCCAAAAATAACACATATTTAAATAAGCCCATAACCTTGGGACTAAATTTCAGGGGTTTAGAAGAAAATTGGATAGTAGGAAATTTGGTTGAGGGATCAAATTTTATATTGACAGGTTACAGGCAAGAAAAACAAATTAAAAGAAGTATATACAGAATTTTTTTCTTTTATTTATTTAAATAATTAACACTGATTACTTTTTTGTATTCACTTTTTATTTTGTACTGTGACTAGTTTCGACTCAACAGCGAGTCATTCACAGTTAGTTTGAGAATGACTCACTGTTGAGTCGAAACTAGTCACAGTACAAAATAAAAAGTGAATACAAAAAAGTAATCAGTGTTAATTATTTAAATATTTACAATGTATCACAAAGTAACCGCCTCCACCACATGATATTTTATTTATTTATTTATATACCTTTAAATTTATTGTAAATTGCTCGAATTTTGATAGCGCGAGATTCGGATAAAATTTAATACACAGCAGTATTTCTAACTTTACAATATGTTCAGTGTTTTATGCGCGTGGCGCATGAAGTAAAATTTCGAGTTTAGAAAAGCCTGAAAATTTGGTTTGGCCGCTCCGCTTCGCGGAGCGACCAAACCAAATTTTCAGGCTTTTCTAAACTCGAAATTTTACTTCATGCTTAGCCTGGGAGTGGAAACACTCGTTCTAAACTTCAAGTTGAACATTATTCAGAAACGATGAATGCCTAAAAATTACATCGTGATATAAATTTGAATTTTAAATTTGAATACGAATATTTCACCAAGTGATAAGTGAGAAAATTATTCAAGAAATATTGAATACGAATAGTCGCTAGATTTTGAGGTTGTTTGGGAAATTATAAGAACACTATAAATTATTAAATCAATATCAAAAGCTTCAATGTTGCTTAGAAATAAAAAGACCTTCAGATTCGGAAAGTGGGGTTATAATATTTATTATTTATTTCTTAAAGTGTGAAGAAAGGATACAACAGTGTTAATTATTTATGATTATACTCCTCACGAAACTCAAAAACAAATATCGATTATAATATTTCAATTAGTTTTTCTAAAAAATCGTGTCAAAGTTGAGATTTAGTGAAAACATTGTTAGGCGGGAAATTGTAAGAACCATAAATTATTAAATCAATATCAAAAGCTTTAATGTTGCTTAGTGATAAACAGACCTTCAGATTCTGAAAGTGGGGTTAAAATAACTCAACTAATTTTTCTGAAAAATCGCGTCAAAGTTGAGATTTAATCAAAACATTGTTAGATTTTGAGGTAATCTTGTTTAAAAAATTAAAAAACAATCATGATTTATTAAATAAACTTTAAAAGCACTAATTTTGCTGTAAACTAAACAAGCTTTCAAAACTTGAAATTAAGGTTACAATACCTCAACTGGTTTTTCTGAAAAAAAAAACCCGTCAAAGTTGAGATTTTAGTGAAAAAAATATCAGATTACCTCAAAATCTGATGATTTTTCTTGTTCCAAAAATTGTAACAAATCAAATAAGATTTTAAATATTTTATTGTATAATTCAATATCCAGCGGTGTTTTTGCACGGGAAGTAGTTGATTCAATTGATTTTTATTGTCTTAGTAGTCTTATTAATTAGGATTTATTATCTGCAGTTTATACGAACATAATTGTAATTTTATATATAATGAATATTAAACTTAAATTAGGACTTACTATCACAGGAGCACCAATAGTAGTAATAGAGACTAATTTAAAAAGAGGGAGTTGACAATGTTTAACAAAATTTATCAATGCGGGAAAAATATCTTTTCTTGCAACGCGCAACGGTACGTATTGTTTTCAAGTTTCGTTTTTACTTTTAAAATCGGAAAACAAGATTTCGCTAGAGCAAAAACAGATAAACTTTATATAACTCCCCATCACTGAACGGCTTTATTGCCTTTGCTAGTAAATGGCACACGTTTAACGAAACAATAACGACTGATATTGATTTGTTTACTAATTTTGTTAAGCAGAAATGTCTTTCTTTAAACGCATAATTATTTCGTATCTCGGATTTTTCTAGAAAATTCTAGTGATATTGTCTGTGTTGCTTTTTTTTCGGAATAACAACAAGAGCACAGCACGGGCCCGGGCCGCAAACATTCTCAAGCGGACCGGGCCTCCAATCCAAAATATGAGAACGGACCGGGCTAGGCTGGGCCTGACTGATTTTTTTAAAGTTTGTTTTTATTTTTATTTGCAAACTATCACTATACACCGTTCCATTTGTTTCTGGATCTCGCCTAGCCATGCTTTCGTGTTGTTATGTTGCAGTATCAACATTTACATTTTTTATTAATTGCCACTCCTGATTCCTTATTTTAACAGTGTTGCAATAATTTATGATATCATAAGTAATCCTCTTTTAATTTTCAAGAGGTTTATTGTTAATCTTGCAACAATTATTTCGCCACGCGGTCGCTTCTTCGAGCATTTTATTATTAAATCAAATTAATCTAGTGTTGCAATGCTAAATAATAAAAGTGGAATGAGGGCTTAAAAATTGTTTGACATGAAAATTATCAGTATCACAAGAGGGTGGGAATAAATTTGCAATTCTACAAAAAAATACTGAGGGCCAACAGAAGAGAGAATGACCAAAATTAAGGTGGATGGATGGAGTTGATCAAAATGTGTTAACGGGAAGACCCAAGCGAGAAATACAAATGGATGACGAAATAAGTTTGCAGAGCCGAATTCATTATATTTGTTATATACAATATTATTGCTGTGTTTGTATGTACAAAAACCAAGTAGTAAATTTTGTTAATCTTAAAACTGCATATTATTATCCTTTTATATCTGAAAATTTGTAAAACAGGCAACAGTGTAAGATCACAATAGTCAGAAATTATAACCTTAAAATCGAACATCTGACAGTGGCATTTAAAAACCCTGATTTAAAACACAACCAGCCCCATTTACAATACTTAAACTGTCACTTTTCCATAGCTAGGCGAGATTCAGAAACAAATGGAATATATTATATAAACAAGTACTAGTATATTACGTCACGAGAGTGGTATGCAGCATATTACATATGAGCGAATATGTTGCGCACGTGCCGCGTAGCGGCGAGTACAGTATTCCGCGAGTATGTAATTGCCATACCACTCGAGAAACGTACGATACTTTACCTACGCCCTGACAAAACAAACAATGAGCATGAAAGAACAACTTATTTATTCAATAATTTTTGATGGTAACATGACATTGATGAAAACTAAATGACTACTTGATCAATATGCATCAAGGAAATGTCATTTGGTTGTGCGGTAATCAATCAGCTGTTCAGCTGTCAGCATGTAATATATGTGTAGGTAATCTCAATCATACGCGTCAAGATAACAGTGTGGTATGATGCGGTTACTAGATAGGGCGTAGGTAAATATATATTTACAAGTTTAAAGGATCTTAATAAACTAGTGTTTTAAAACTCCGTAAAAATTTTGACTTATTCATACTAAAATATTGAACGGGCCGGGCTGGGCCGGACTCAAGTCAATTATTTCATAACCGGACCGGGCTTGCAAAATTTGCTAGCGGTCCGGGTCGGGCCGGGCCAAAAAAAATCAGCCCGTGCAGGGTTCTAATAGCAGCAGCTGAATTGCAGATTAACAAGAATATTTTTCATCAATTATACTAAAAAATGAATTATTTTTCACAAAATCTCACTAGAGGTTGAAACCGGTAGAGGATCGACCAAAAATCTGCCACCGATCGACGGGTTGAAAACCCCTGTTGTACACCTTCAAATATTTACCAGCAGGCAATTACGGGCGGAGTTGATTAAAAACTGAACTTTTTTGTTTTGATTTGGACGTCACCTTCCCCTGAGTTGGTGACGAGCCGCCCATCACGCCGATTATCTAATCGCGGATCTGTGTCCTTTGTGACGGGATTGACGCGATAAAAATTGTTTGGGGACCTTGATTACGTTTGAAGGCTGCCTGGTTTGCTTGCTGTTAGCGCAATTAAGTCCTCAATGGCTTCGCAAACGTGCACGTAATCGCCGCAATTTTTTTTGCAATAGCGAAATGAAGTGTCCATGAACCAGACACATTTCGGAAGCCGAAAATTCTGTGTGTAATCGCAATTTTTTTTGCAACACAAATAACGAAAAAAAAAAAAAATTAATACAAAAGAATTGGCGATACCTGATTCTAGTGTCAAAGACAAGACTCCACCTTTGCTGGAATCCAATGTAATATACAAAATTCCTTGTTCAGAATGTCCCTTGGTTTATGTAGGTCAGTTCACGATTAAGTAAACACAAAAGTGATACTAAATTGAATAAAAACACTTGTGCACTAGCTATCCACTTAAATACAAAAAACCACAGAATAGATTTTGATAATACAAAAATTTTAGATTTGGAGAAAAATTATAAATCAAGATTATTTTTGGAAATGTTCTACATTGACCAACAAAATTCTTGTATGAATTTGAAAACGGACACAAATGGCTTACATGCCATCTATTCATACTTGTTGAAACTAAAATAAAGAACATTTAGAAATTTGAAATCAATAACGTTAGTTTTTCAATTTTTAATAATAAATAATTATTTATTTACAAATTTTTACACGTCGATATCTGACAATTTTTAATTTCATCAAAAAAAGCCCAGTTATATGTATTTTTCATTATGTTAAGGTATAATGTTTTCTCTCTTTTTCTGTTCTTAATTTTGTGTATCTCTTTATAAAATATCATTGTATTGATTTATTTTAGTTTAAACTTTGCCCTGAAGAAGCTGACAAATGTATAGCGAAATATTGGTTAATTAAAATAAAGTTCTGGCTAAAAAATAGAACTATAATTTTTGAATTCTGCCGCTTTTCCCCAAAAGTTTATAGAAGTTTGTAATCATATTACTTCAGAAAAGTAAAGAAAATCTTTACCTTTCTGAAATAATAACGAGTGTCTATAAACTGTCGGCATCCCAGTAGGTTCTTACTTTCAACTCGCCCTTCGGGCTCGTTGAATCTGCAGCTCGGTTTCAACTCCAAAATATCATCGATAATAATCATACCACTCGTTATATTACGGCTGAAAATAAAATAATTTATTAGTACAACAAACCAAGTGAATTCAATTAAAAACCTTACCTAAGTTATACACATTCTCATTACTTTAAGTCCACCCGTTATATACGGGTGGGCTTAAAGTAATGCGAATGTGTATAACTTAGCTAAGGTGCGGTGGTGTCCCATAGTTTCCTTGATTTGTAGTGCTTTCTGCACCAATACATGTAATATGAAAATAGTTTGATGTCATCAGATTGCGTATGAGAAAAAAAGAAACCTTCAAAATAAGTCTGCTGGGTTTTTTAGATAGAAAATGCGAAAACGTATTATCAGGCATGCAGCTTTAAAATGTTAAGGTTTGACGTCAAATTTTGACAATGTCTTCGTAAAAATAAATCTCTGAAAACCCAGCCACAAATCATTACATAAAAAATTAGACCTAATTCAAACGGATTATCGCCAGCTTAAGTTAATTACAGTTTTCGGGACAGAAGCGCGAACGGCCATGGTTGTCTAATTAATTACGAAACACATTTTTTCCTACACAAAAGCTAAACCTGATTCATCGCAATAATAGAAAATATTTCATAATTTTGACAAATGAAAGCCCGTGACTAATTAACTGAAGATTAACGAGTATTGATTGGGGACGGCATCGTAAATCTTTCGAATGCAAAGGATCGTCAAAAATGTTTTATGTATTGCCTGTCAAAAAAAATAATATAAGGTACGATTCACGAGAAATGTCTCATGGTTTCCTTCATTTGTACTGCTTTTTGCACCAATACATGTAATACGAAAATAGTTTAATGTCATCAGATTACGTGTGTGAAAAGAGACAGAAAACTTTTTAATACGTGCGGTATGGTTTTTAGATGGAATATGCGAAAACGTATGTTCCGGTATACAGCTTTAAAATTTTAAGGTTAAACGTCGCATTTTGACATTGTATTCGTAAAACTAAATCTGCAAAAACCCAGTCACAAATCATTTTAATTAATGTGCACAATCGTTTTAAATGTGAGTTTAAGTGATATAATTTCAATTTCCACATCTACTAAATAGTTCAGGTATTTACAGAAATAAATAATGTATTATGTTGATTTTGTGTAAGCTCAAACGAAAATGTTAGTTGAATCGAATGCGCATTCAGTAGATTTGGCAAATAGTCATCCGATTAATCTGTTAATACACGGATTTTTTTTTTAGTATACATACAGCGAATTTTCTATTAGGTATACACATGCATACGCCTTTTTTTCAAAGGGTTTAATTTCAAGCTTAAAACGAGTGTTTTCCACTCCCAGACTAAGCATGAAGTAAAATTTCGAGTTTAGAAAAGCCTGAAAATTTGGTTTGGTCGCGTAGCGCGAAGCGCTGCGCGGCCAAACCAAATTTTCAGGCTTTTCTAAACTCGAAATTTTACTTCATGCGCCACGCGTATTAAACACTGAAAGCACTGAGATTTTGTGAACGACTCAACTTCGCTTGAAATCAGCGTCTTATACGCGTGGCGCATGAAGTAAAATTTCGAGTTTAGAAAAGCCTGAAAATTTGGTTTGGTTGCTCCGCGCTTCGCGCTACGCAACCAAACCAAATTTTCAGGCTTTTCTAAACTCGAAATTTTACTTCATGCTTAACCTGGGAGTGGAAAACACTCGTTTAAACCTCAAATTGACTTCTTTGAAGAAAACAACGAATATTTAAAAATCTACAAGACGTAATTGGGATATGTATACTCAAATTAAAAATTCACAAGCAATTATGATTTATAGCTTTTCTAAAAAAAAGAACACTAATATACTCGCGACCAAAACAGTACGACATTTTCATGTAACGTCATAATTTGACACAACTTTTCGCATTTTTTTTATACACAAAAGCTAAACTTCGCTTCATCGCAATAATAAAAAATATCTAATACGCTTTTTTTTCAAACAGTTTAATTTGAAGCTTAAAACGAGTGTTTTCCATTCCCAGACTAAGCATGAAGTAAAATTTCGAGTTTAGAAAAGCCTGAAAATTTGGTTTGGTCGCGTAGCGCGAAGCGCGGAGCGGCCAAACCAAATTTTCAGGCTTTTCTAAACTCGAAATTTTACTTCATGCGCCACGCGTATTAAACAATGAAAGCACTGAAATATTGGGAACGAGTAAACTTCGCTTGAAATCAGTGTCTTATACGCGTGGCGCATGAAGTAAAATTTCGAGTTTAGAAAAGCCTGAAAATTTGGTTTGGTCGCTCCGCGCTTCGCGCTACGCAACCAAACCAAATTTTCAGGCTTTTCTAAACTCGAAATTTTACTTCATGCTTAACCTGGGAGTGGAAAACACTCGTTTAAACTTCAAATTGACCTTTTTTTAGGAAAACAACGAATATTTAAAAATCTGCAACACGTAATTGGGATATGTATACTCAAAAGAAAAAATTCACAAGAAATTATGATTTAAAGCTTTTGTAAAAAAAAGAACATTAATATACTCGCCACCTAAACAGTATAACATTGTCAAGTAACGTCAAAATTTGACACAACTTTTCGCATTTTTTTTATACGCAAAAGCTAAACTTCGCTTCATCGCAATAATAACAAATATTTAATACGCTATTTTTTCAAAGAGTTAAATTTGAAGCTTATAACGAGTGTTGTCCACTCCCAGACTAAGCATGAAGTAAAATTTCGAGTTTAGAAAAGCCTGAAAATTTGGTTTGGTCGCGTAGCGCGAAGCGCGGAGCGGCCAAACCAAATTTTCAGGCTTTTCTAAACTCGAAATTTTACTTCATGCGCCACGCGTATTAAACACTCAAAGCACTGAGATATTGTAGACGAGTCAACTTCGCTTGAAATTAGCGTCTTGTACGCGTGGCGCATGAAGTAAAATTTCGAGTTTAGAAAAGCCTGAAAATTTGGTTTGGTCGCTCCGCGCTTCGCGCTACGCAACCAAACCAAATTTTCAGGCTTTTCTAAACTCGAAATTTTACTTCATGCTTAACCTGGGAGTGGAAAACACTCGTTTAAACTTCAAATTGACCTTTTTTTAGGAGAACAACGAATATTTAAAAATCTGCAACACGTAATTGGGATATGTATACTTAAAAGAAAAAATTCACAAGAAATTATGATTTAAAGCTTTTGTAAAGAAAGAACACTAATATACTCGCGACCTAAACAGTATGACATTGTCATGTAACGTCAAATTTGACACAACTAGGAAAAATCGTTGCAGATACAACTGTCGACATACTCTCCAAAAAATTTGAAACACACATTCCACATCAATGAGTCATAGGACACCTCTCCCGAATTCTACTATATCTAAAAATTAGCGTAACGGAGAAGATGCAATATTTTGGCGTTTTTTTTTTTTTTAAACAAAGCTAAACTTCGCTTCATCGCAATAATAACAAAATATTTAATAATTTTCACAAATGCAAGTCCGTGACTAATTGACTGAAGATTAACGAGTATTGATTGGGAACGGAATCATAAATAAAACTCATTTGAATGCAAAAGAACGTCCCAAATGTTTCATGTATTGCCTGCAAAAAAAAAATTAGAATGTGTAAAAATTAGCGTGGAGGAGAAGATGCGACATTTTCGGCGATATCCGCGCGCACCTTGGAAACATTTGAGACGTGTCTTACCTTGGAAATTTACATATGGGCGTCTGGCGGTGATTTATGTCGGCCGATTTGAATACACGCTCGAAGAATTTCATACTCATTGTCTACAAACCGTTTGATACGAAAAAGAATGCAATGAAGGAGTTCAAACGGGTTTTGCGAGTTGATATTAAGTTCTGCAAAAAGCTTCATGCGGATTTAAAGGTTTGTAGATCCATGAAAATAAAATATGAATTTGACGAATAAAGAAAACACTAATAACCTTTCTTCACACTTTTATTTGAATTACCAAATGTACAATTCGGACACAAAGTGACCATTATCAATGGATTAACACTAAATACAAAACAGAAATGTTTAATTTTGATATAAAGAAAACACTTAACTTTTTTACACCACTTTTATTTTTTTAAAGAAAAGTGGTATAAAAAAGTGTTTTCTTTATATCAAAATTGAAAATGTAAAACGAAGTGAACGCCTCCAAAATTCAAGAAGAAATTTTTAACTACATATAGACAGGCAGTGTGAAGGGGTGAATGTGGAATGGCTGGGGGGAAAAAGGAGTGTAACGGAATGGATGAGAGAGGACGGAGCTGGCGTAAAGATGGTAACGGTACTGGGTTGGCGGAGGGCGGAAAAAAGAAAGGAAATTATATAATTTTTTGTTCTATTATTTTGTTATTATTATTTTTTTTGTAATTTTATTTTTTATATGCCAATAAAGGTCTTTTTTTTTGGCAGGCAGATTATAATCCAAAAGCGGTGGGACTGCAAAAAGGGAAAAAACGTAAATTAAGAGGTGAGCCGAAGGAATGAGGGTGGCGGTACAACCAGGTAAAGTGGATTAGGGAAAAAAACACAGATTAAGGTGGTGCAATTAAATCTAATAATGTAATATAAAGTGGACTTAAATCAAAATTCAATAATTTATTTTCATGTTTTTTCATTTCAATGGCTTCGAACATGTTTATACGATAATTTGATGATTGTTTTAATAATTGTATGTTCTTCATGGTGATTTTGTGGCCGGTTTCTAGTAAGTGGTTAGCCACTGAAGATTTTTCGTAATTAAGATATTTGGCGTGTGCTGCTAAGTGTTCTTTGAAACTGGTATTTAGATTACGCTGTGTTTGACGAATATAAACTTTATCGCAATTACAACAATCAATTGAATAAATACCAGATTGGTCTAGTTCATCTGGTTTGTTGAATGTGTTCCCTAAAAGTTGCCGTAGTTTAGAATTAACATAAAACGCGGGGGTTAGGTTAATTTTTTTGTAATATGGATTTGCTGGTCTTGTTAGGTATTAGTATAAATGAAATTGCCAATTCTTGGTTGCAGAATACTTCAAACATTAAAAGTGCGATTCTTTTCGCAATCTACAACAAGTTAGTCTTACAAAGACTATATCAAACACTCATTGAAACAACTACTTCCCGGGCTCATTTATACTAATGTTTGAACGGTAACGTGACCGCCAGTCTAAGGTGTCAAATTGTTTAGAGGGAATGGCAAAGCTATACTGAGGAGAGATAAATCTCGAAACGCGTCTATAGATGGCCTGAATAATTTGACCCAAATTGTTACATTTGCAGTAGGTTACTGTATGTAACAGCAAACACTTGTTGTATAATTCAATGTCCGTCGGGGTATTAGTCCGGGAAGTAGTTGTTTCAATGAGTGTTTGATATAGTCTTTGTAAGACTAACTTGTTGTAGATTGCGAAAAGAATCGCACTTTTAATGTTTGTTAGGTATTTATTCAAAATGTGCAGAAAATCGTTGCTGATACAATTTTGGGAAATACAAGTTATGTATTCTCTTTCAATACAAACCAATTACTCAAGCTGGATTATGACGATGGACATCTGTTTGATCGCACGTTTGATGTGCGTGCAAGTGAAGCGGCAATTTGAAAATTGGAAACCGGGCACAATACAGGCCGGGCAGGTAAACGGGGGAGGGTGGGTTTTTAAGAGAGAGAGAGATGGAGAGCCCCATTTGTTGCCGAGGGCATAGAGTGCTCGGTTTGTTGCACAAATGAAATTATTCATACAATACGTAATCAATATGAGTCCGCGGGCGACGTTGATATGCAGCAATTTCCACAGATCCTACCGATAACTGAACGAACCGAAAATATAAACACCCCGAATAAATCCCTTTGTACGTATTGTATAGTTATTAGCGAAAACGCCAAATGTATATTCGTTACGAAACAGAAAGTACCCATTGGATGATGGTGATTATTTAATTGATAGAATAATTGGGGTTTGCAAAGTGCGTCCATTAATTTTCAAGGTAAGGACGTTGGAAAAGCTGGGGAGGGAGAGGGAAAAGAGAAGGGAGGGTAAGAGGGATACGGGAGGGTAATGAGATAAGCTAATGTAAAGGTAAATGTAATGTAGAGTATGAAGATATGCCAATAAAGGTCTTTTTTTTTTTTAATTTGCAAGTACTGGTCCTGAAAAACGTAATTGAAACAAGATTCTCATCTCGCTCTTCAATGCACTTCTTAAGTTTGCGGTTTACTAGAGTGAGACAGCATCTGCTTAGCCATTTGCTATAGTGAGATAGACCTATATTTCTATTTTCAGCATAATTATTTATTATTAACACTGAACATCGTTGATAACAGACTAAATATCTGATTCCCTGTTACTCTGATTAAAGATGTATTTGTGTATTTCTGAACTTCACTTCAAATCAGTGTTTTGTACGCGTGGCGCATGAAGTAAAATTTCGAGTTTAGAAAAGCCCGAAAATTTGTCGAGGGTCGCTGCGCGACCCTCGACAAATTTTCACGGGGCTTTTCTAAACTCGAAATTTTACTTCATGCTTAGTCTGGGAGTGGAAACGCTCGTTCGAAACTTCAGATTAAACTCTATTATATAATCGTCGAATGCCTGAATATTACGTAAATAAAAAAATCACTGGATATCATTAAAACCGGAAAAGTCAGAGAAAAGTCATGAAATTATATTCAAATTGACCAAAACACTAACAAAGAAGCCATATGATATTATTAAATTTGTCAAAACCAGCAGGCAAATTATAAAACACGTACAAATTTATAAAATTAACTTAAATATTGACAAAAAGAATGTAAACAGTTTAACAAAATTGGGGTTTCCTACAGAAGAAAGTTATATTAAAAGGCCAAGGAAAAAAATCTTGAATCAGGGAAATGTCAGAAATATTAAACATTTCAGCTTGTAACTACCATATCAGTTTTACTTCAAATAATATTAAACAAAATTTTGAAAACAAGATTATTATCTTAAAAAATAATTTCAGTCATTTAATGTTCTTATCAAAGCATTCAGTTGGAAGTTTCGAACGAGCGTTTCCACTCCCAGACTAAGCATGAAGTAAAATTTCGAGTTTAGAAAAGCCCCGTGAAAATTTGTCTCGGGTCGCGCAGCGACCCTCGACAAATTTTCTGGGCTTTTCTAAACTCGAAATTTTACTTCATGCGCCACGCGTATAAAACAGTGATTTAACGAGAAATTTAAAAACACACAAAAGACATTTTTCATGTTAATCCTCACAATTAATTCAAATTATTTTTGACGATTCAAATCCTTTTGTAAGTATTCGACTCCTTTTATAAATATTCGAATCACCCGCATTTGGATTCGAATACGAATCCTCTTTAAAAAAATGTAACGAATCTGGATCATGAATCCAGTTGAACTAAAGTATTCGAATGCCTCTTTTAAATCCTCTAAAAGGATTCGAATCCTTTAGGAGGATTCAAAAGAGGCATTCGAATACTTTAGTTCAACTGGATTCGTGATCCGGATTCGTTACATTTTTTTAAATGATTCGAATCCTGCTCAGCTCTGCTCCAAACCATTTATTGTTGAAAAAACATCCCTGTATACCAGGAGTATCGTTTACCAGATTCAGCAATCAACTAAAGATGTAAGCAGCGTAATTCTGATAAACGAATCCTTTCATGATGAATGCCCACGAAGGCGAAGTGAGCAAAAGCCGCGAAAGAAAATTGAACCCAAACGATTCCCCCAATATTAATTAACTTAATAACGCACACATTTACTCCCCAAGAGAGAATGATCAAACAATTTCCAACGCATTCCATTTATATACGCCGCCCCGATAAACTAATTAATATCAGAATCCCTTCAGTGCTGACCTGAATTACGAACCGCGACCAAATTGTTGCACAAACGCCGGCTGGTCTACGTACATATCAATCTACGAACAGATAACACAAAACGCTTTTCTGCCCCGGTTAGAGTGAACGTGGTGAAATTCGCAGGAATTTGTGTTACTTACTTTAATTCCCAAGCATTTCAAACCGATTTTTTTTTACAATTCCGAGGCGATCTCTGCTAAATTGTGGATTTCTAAGTTACGTAAAAGTGAAAGAAGGTTGGCTCTCGTAGGTGAAACCGAAAGTGTTTTGTTGGTTGCTCTGTTCACTTGGCAATCGATAGAAATCCGCTAATTGGAGATACGGCTGATGGTGCGGTTTTAGATATTTTTAGGAAAATGTAATAGATTCAAAAAACCCTCATCAACTATTTTTGAACCTTAATTATTATTTTACAAAACATTTCCTAAAACCAGAATCAATAAACTATCGTATGTTCAATAAATTAAGACCTCTAGAGTGCCATGAGTTTATCTTATTTTAAATTTAAGTTGGCTACACGCTTTAGGAATTGACATATAAAACGTCAGACATAATAATTTTAATTTATTTATTTATTAAATTAACGGTATGCAACCTTTTTACAGAATAATTAATTAATATGTAGTATTATTATCTATGAAATTAATAATTAAAGTAATTAAAGTAATTTAATGTATAATTTCAGAGTTGCCAACCTAAAATATTTTCCATGGCACTCTAGAGGTTTTATTTTATTGAACATACGATATATAAATATCAGCAGGAAGGCCACAGGTCGTTAGCCTGTTGTCAATTCAAATTATATTACAATTATTGTCATACTGTTAGTTTGCTCTATTGAATTGCCAATAAATATGTAATTATTGTTGTTGTTGTAATTTTTCTATTCGTGGATGAATCCCCCAGGAGGCGAAAGTAGGAAGTCAAAGATTAACAATTGTGAAATATAGCTTATAGGCAAGAAATTCGAACAAATGCGAACATATTTGTTTCTCTGTAGAGTTTATCTGTGCAATAAATTAATTGATTTTTCTAAAAATAATGCCATTTCGTTCCTATCAAGTGTTCAGTTAAAAATCCGATCGAGTTGGGTTTGAAATGTATAAAACATTTTATATTATCGTCTTGTTAAATTACTTTAATTACATGTACCTGAGATTTCGTTTAATGTTAAATGTGTTAAACGTGATAATATAAAAACAAAGATTTAAATAAATAAATTTAAAAAAAATCACAAATGCCGAATGTCATATTTTTAGAGCGAACCAACGAAATGTTTCAAACGTGACAGCTGTCAAAAATATGACGTTCGCGGCATTGCAGGGACAGTCACGTTGTCAAAATACGACGTTTGGCATATATAGACAGTAGAATTGTTAAAATATGACGTTCGGAATTGCAGGGACAGTCACGTTGTCAAAACATGACGTTTAATATGTAGGGACAGTAGAGTTATCAAAATATGACGTTCAGCATTGCAGGGACAGTCACGTTGTTAAAATATGACTTTGGTTTTGTTGTCAAAATATGACATTTGACATTGTAGGTTGTCACAATATGACATTTGGCGTTGTAGGGACAGTCACGTAGTCAAAATATGACGTTTGGCATGTAGAGACAGTAGAGTTGGCAAAATATGACGTTTGGCATTGCAGGGGCAGTCACGGTGTCAAAATATGACTTTTGGCATGTAAAGACAGTAGAGTTGTCAAAATGTGACTTCAGCATTGCAGGGACAGTCACGTTGTCAAAATATGACGTTTGGTTTTGTTATCAAAATATAACATTTGACATTGTAGGGATAGTCGCGTTGTCACAGTTTGACATTTGGCGTTGTAGGGACAGTCAGGTTGTTAAAATATGACGTTCAGCATTCTAGGAATAGTCACGTTGTCAAAACTTTAAGTTTTGCATTGTAAGAAAAGTTACTTATTTCGAAATTTAATTAAACTGTCGCTGTATAGTTAATAAAAATATGTGAAGATCGAGTCAAACGCGTGGTACAATTGTCAAAATTATCAAGATCATTATAACTGTTACGTTTTGTTTGTAGAGTTGTCAAAATATGACGTTTGGCATTGCAGGGACAGTCACGTCAAAATATGAGGTTTGGTTTTGTTATCAAAATATGACATTTGACATTGTAGGGATAGTCACGTTGTCACAGTATGATATTTGGCGTTGTAGGGACAGTCACGTTGTTAAAATATGACGTTCAGCATTTTAGGGACAGTCACGTTGTCAAAATTTGAAGTTTGGCATTGTAAGAAAAGTTACTTGTTTCGAAATGTTATTATCTTATTAAACTGTAGCTGTCTAGTTAATTAAAATATGTGAAAATCGAGTCAAACGTGTGGTACAATTGTCAAAATAATCAAATTTTGGGAAATTTGAACCAAAGTTAAAAAAATGCAATGCATCATTTTATCTATTAGGACTAGTTTTTAGAGTTGTCAAAATATAAAGTTTGGCATTGCAGGGACAGTCACGTTGTCAAAATATGACGTTTGGCATGTAGAGCCAGTACAGTTGTCAAAATATGACGTTCAGCATTGCAGGGACAGTCACGTTGTGAAAATATGGAAAATATGAAGTTTGGTTTTGTTATCAAAATATGACATTTGACATTGTACGGATAGTCGCGTTGTCACATTATGACATTTGGCGTTGTAGGGACAGTCAAGTTGTCAAAATATGACGTTCAGCATTCTAGGGACAGTCACGTTGTTAAAATTTGAAGTTTGGTATTGTAAGAAAAGTTACTTATTTCGAAATTTAATTATTTTATTAAACTGTCGCTGTCTAGTTAATAAAAATATGTGAAGATCGAGTCAAAGGCGTGGTACAGTTGTCAAAATAATCAAATTTAGAGTAATTTGAACCAAAGTTAAAAAAAAAACAGCGCAATGCAATGCATCATTTTAACTGTTAGGATTTATTTGTAGAGTTGCCAAAATATGACGTTTGGCATTGCAGGGACAGTCACGTTGTCAAAATGTGACGTTTGGCATGTAGGGCCAGTACAGTTGTCAAAATATGACGTTCAGCATTGCAGGGACAGTCACGTTGTCAAAATATGAAGTTTGGTTTTATCAATATATGACATTTGACATTGTAGGGATAGTCGCGTTGTCACAATATGACATTTGGCGTTTTAGGGACAGTCAAGTTGTCAAAATTTGACGTTCAGCATTCTAGGGACAGTCACGTTGTTAAAATTTGAAGTTTGGCATTGTAAGAAAAGTTACTTATTTCGAAATTTAATTATTTTATTAAACTGTCGCTGTCTAGTTAATAAAAATATGTGAAGATCGAGTCAAACGCGTACCACGCGTTTGTCAAAATAATCAAATTTTGAGAAATTTGAACCAAAGTTACAAAAAATAGAGCAATGCAATGCATCATTTTGACTGTTAGGATTTAAATTGAATTTGTGTTCAGTATTCCGGCACCAGGTACCCACAGACGCGTTTCGGACTTCAAGGTCCTCTTCAGTGTGGTCCCGACCCAGTGCTGAGGAATACTGAACTGTTATGATTTGTTTGTAGAGTTGTCAAAATATGACGTTTGGCATTGCAGGGGCAGTCACGTTGTCAAAATATGGCGTTTTGCATGTAGGGCCAGTACAGTTGTCAAAATATGACGTTCAGCATTGCAGGGGCAGTCACGTTGTCAAAATAAGAAGTTTGTTTTTGTTATCAAGATGACATTTGACATTGTAGGGATAGTCGCGTTGTCACAATATGACATTTGGCGTTGTAGGGACAGTCAAGTTGTCAAAATATGACGTTCAGCATTCTAGGGAGAGTCACGTTGTTAAAATTTGAGGTTTGGCATTGTAAGAAAAATTACTTATTTCGAAATTTAATTATTTTATTACACTGTCGCTGTCTAGTTAATAAAAATATGTGAAGATCGACTCAAACGCGTCGTATAGTTGTCAAAATATACAAATTTTGACAAATTTGAACCAAGGTTAAAAAAAAAATAGAGCAATGCAATGCATCTTTTAATTTACAGGTTTTGTTTGAAACGATTTCAATAAAATCTAATCAAAATTTACAGACTTCATAATATAATGATAAATATTTTATCCTGTTTTTCTAAATTCACCCTTTTAGTCCTGACGGTGGCACTTGCAACTACTAAAATTTGGTAAACATACTGAGATTTTTTCTTTTAAATATACATACATGTATGCATGAGCTGTAACTTTTCCGATAATCGTTTGTTTTTATAAAATAGTTTAATTTGAAGTCTTAAACGAGTGTTTTCCACTCCCAGACTAAGCATGAAGTAAAATTTCGAGTTTAGAAAAGCCTGAAAATTTGGTTTGGTTGTGTAGCGCGAAGCGCGGAGCGACCAAACCAAATTTTCAGGCTTTTCTAAACTCGAAATTTTACTTCATGCGCCACGCGTATAAGACACTGATTTCAAGGGAAGTTCATTTGTTCACAATATTTTAGTGCTTTCGTTGTTTAATACGCGTGGCGCATGAAGTAAAATTTCGAGTTTAGAAAAGCCTGAAAATTTGGTTTGGCCGCGTAGCGCTTCGCGCTACGCGACCAAACCAAATTTTCAGGCTTTTCTAAACTCGAAATTTTACTTCATGCTTAGTCTGGGAGTGGAAAACACTCGTTTCAAGCTTCAAATTAAACTCTTTGAAAAAAAGGGGTATGCAATTTTTCTTTTAAGTATACATACAGCGGATTTTCTATCAGGTGTACTCATAGGAAATCCGCTGTATGTATACTTAAAAGAAAAATTCCGTGTAATTACAGATTAATCCGATGACTATTTGCCAAATCTACTGAAGGGATCCAAATTTTCAGGCTTTTCTAAACTCGAAATTTTACTTCATGCGCCATGCGTATAAAACATCGATTTAAAGTGTGAAGCTCAAAATATACTGCTCTAGTATACTGCTTTAGCAATATATTTTGAACATCAAATTAAATGAGTGTTTTATACGCGTGGCGCATGATGTAAAATTTCGAGTTTAGAAAAGCCTGAAAATTTGGTTTGGTCGCTCCGCGCTTCGCGCTACGCGACCAAACCAAATTTTCAGGCTTTTCTAAACTCGAAATTTTACATCATGCTTAATCTGGGAGTGGAAACACCCGTTAGAAGCTTCAAATTCAACTCTTATCAAAAACGACAAATCCATGAAAATTCTCAGCGTATAAATCGCGAAACATTTACTTCAAAGTAGATTACAATCTTTTTATAAATGAAATACCATCATTATTATAAATTACCTTTTTTCATTTCCTGTGAAATTACAACTACCAAAACAAAAAACCAATTAATGCAAATGTTGGACGCACGCGTCCTTCACTTAGTTCAAACAAAATTGCCAAGGTTTGACGACCTTGTTAGACGTTTTTGATCGACTCTAATGTGAATACACTCGCCGAAAATTCAGAATTATTTATTAGAAACTGTTCGCGCTTAAATTTAGAAGTTTCCGCGAAAATGAAATAGAAAAATAGTACGGCACATGCACATGTGTGAGTGTGTGTCGAACCCGTCATCGACCTTGCCACAAGCGGTTACATAACGAGCACTTGATAATATTTTTCGCGAGGTTGCAACGCGAATTTCTAAGGGAACATAAATACATCCAAGGCTGGCATTTTGTCCAATAATTAAAAAGACACACATTTGCCAGGGATTTGTGGTGGAAATGCGAATAGAATCGCAATTGTTTTCGTTTGATATAGAAAAAAATTGGCACACTTTTTGTAGATAAACAATTTTGAGTGAAAACGATTGTATGTAGGTTACTTACTACTTTAATATTAAAAAGACGCACTTCTGCCAGGGATTTACGGTGGAAATGCGTATAGAATATCTATTGTTTTCGTTTGATAAAATTAAATTGGCACACTTTTTGCAGATAAACAATTTTGAGTGAAAATGATTCTAGGTAGGTTACTTACTACTTTAATATTGAAAAGACACACTTTTGTCAGGGATTTCTGGTGGAAATGCGAATAGAATCGCGATTGTTTTCGTTTGATAAAATAAAATTGGCAAACTTTTTGTAGATAAACAATGTTGAGTGAAAATGGTTGCATAAGGTACGATTCACGAGAGGTGTCCCATGGTTTCCCTGATTTGTAGTGCTTTCTGCACCAATACATGTAATTCGAAAATAGGTTGATGTCATTAGATTACGTGTGTGAAAAAAGACAGAAAACTTGATAATATGTCTGCTATGTATGTATGTATTGCCTGTCAAAAATAATAATATAAGGTACGATTCACGAGAGGTGTCCAATGGTTTCCTTGATTTGTAGTGCTTTCTGCACAAATACATGTAATTCGAAAATAGTTTGATGTCATCAGATTACGTGTGTGAAAAGAAACAGAAAACTTCATAAAATGTCTGCTATGGTTTTAGATGGGACATGCGAAAACGTATGTTCCGGTATGCAGCTTTAAAATTTTAAGGTGAAACGTCACATTTTGACAATGTCTTCGTAAAACTAAATCTGCAAAAACCCAGCCACAAATCATTTTAATTAATGTGCCAAATCGTTTTAAATGTGAGTTTAAGTGGTAATTTCCACATCTACTAAATAGTTCAGGTATATACAGAAATAAATAATGCATTTATGTTGATTTAGTGTAAGCTGAAACGAAAATGTTAGTTGAATCGAAAGCGCATTCAGTAGATTTGGCAAATAGTCATCGGATTAATCTGTTAATACAGGGAATTTTTCTTTTAAGTATATATTCGGGGAATTTTCTATAAGGTATACGCTTTTTATTAAAGAATTTAATTTGAAGTTTTAAACGAGTGTTTTCCACTCCCAGACCAAGCATGAAGTAAAATTTCGAGTTTAGAAAAGCCTGAAAATTTGGTTTGGTCGCGTAGCGCGAAGCGCTACGCGGCCAAACCAAATTTTCAGGCTTTTCTAAACTCGAAATTTTACTTCATGCGCCACGCGTATAAGACACTGATTTTAAGCGAAGTTTACTCGTTCACAATATTTCAGTGCTTTTAGTGTTTAATACGCGTGGCGCATGAAGTAAAATTTCGAGTTTAGAAAAGCCTGAAAATTTGGTTTGGTCGCTCCGCGCTGCGCGCTACGCGACCAAACCAAATTTTCAGGCTTTTCTAAACTCGAAATTTTACTTCATGCTTAACCTGGGAGTGGAAAACACTCGTTTAAACTTAAAATTGACCTCTTTTAAGAAAACAACGAATATTTAAAAATGTACAACACGTAATTGGGGTATGTAGTATGTATACACAAAAGAAAAAAATCACAAGAAATTATGATTTAAAGCTTTTCTTAAAGAAAGAACACTAATATACTCGCGACCTAAACAGTGTAACATTGTCGTGTAACGTCAAAATTTGAAACAACTAGGAAAAATCGTTGCAGATACAACTGTCGACATACTCTGTAAAAAATTTGAACCACTCATTCCACATCAATGAGTCATAGGACATCTCTCCCGAATTCCACTATAGGTAGGTTATTTATCACTTGAATATTAAAGAGACACACATTTGCCAGGGATTTATAAAAATGCGATTAAAATCGCCATTGTTTTCATTTAATAAAATAAAATTGGCACACTTTTTGTAGATAAACAATTGTGAGTGAAATTGGTTGTAGGTAGGTTACTTACACACTTTAATATTAAAAAAAACCGATGAGAAGTTGGCCATAGATTTCCAGCCACGAATCCGGCGCATTCACCATTTATAAAAGTATAATTTTGCCAACGTATTACAACGAATACAATAAAATTTCATAGAAACAATTGATAATTTAATTAAATGTAATGCTGAGATAGCTCTTACAACTTTTAAAAGTTATGATTTAGCATCTGGCATTAAAACTTGTATCTGTGATAAAAGAGGACATTTCAAACATTTTAAAAATGCTATTTGGGGAGGATTAGAAACGATTTTAATAGCCACAAATGTCCTCAGTAGTGTTATTACCAATATAAAACAATAATTGGAGGACCATCTTTCTTCAATTTTTTTTAACATGTTTTTCTAAAACGCCCACCTGAAGACAAGACCGATTATTCGAATAATAAAAAGTTGGTGTTTGGGGCCTTTTAGAAATGATTTTGTTGGCCATAAATGTTCTCCATAGTATTAGTAACCATATTAAACAACAATTGGAGGACCATCTTTCTTTAATTTTTTTTAAACATTTCTTTTCCAAACCGCTCTCCTGAAGACATGGCTAATTTTTCGAAAAAAAAAAGTTGGTGTTTGGGGCCTTTTAGAAATGATTTTGTTGACCACAAATGTTCTTTATAGTATTTATTAGTAACAATATTAAATAACAATTGGAGGACCATCTTTCTTAATTTCTTTTTAAACAATTTTTTTCCATACCTCTCACCTGATGACATGGCTTATTTTTCGAAAAATAAAAAGTTGGTGTTTGGGGCCTTTTAGAAATGATTTTGTTGGCCACAAATATTCTCCATAGTATTAGTAACCATATTAAATAGCAATTGGAGGACCATCTTTCTTCATTTTTTTTAAACAATTTTTTTCCAAACCGCTCACCTGAAGACATGGCTTATTTTTCGAAAAATAAAAAGTTGGTGTTTGGGGCCTTTTAGAAATGATTTTGTTGGCCACAAATGTTCTCCATAGTATTAGTAACCATATTAAACAACAATTGGAGGACGATCTTTCTTCGATTTTTTTTAAACAATTTTTTTCCAAACCGCTCATCTGAAGACATGGCTTTTTTTTCGAAAATAAAAAGTTGGTGTTTGGGGCCTTTTAGAAATGATTTTGTTGGCCACAAATGTTCTCCATAGTATTAGTAAGCATATTAAACATTAATTGGAGGACCATCTTTATTCAATTTTTTTTAAACTATTTTTTTCCAAACCGCTCATCTGAAGACATGGCTTATTTTTCGAAAAATAAAAAGTTGGTGTTTGGGGTCTTTTAGAAATGATTTTGTTGGCCACAAATGTTCTCCATAGTATTAGTAACCATATTAAACAAGAATTGGAAGACCATCTTTCTTCAATTTTTTTTAAACTATTTGTTTCCATGACATGTCATCAGGTGAGCGGTATGGAAAAAATAACAACAAAAAAATAAGAAAGATGGTCCTCCAATTGTTATTTAATATTGTTACTAATACTATAGAGAACATTTGTGGCCAACAAAATCATTTCTAAAAGGCCCCAAACACCAACTTTTTATTTTTCGAAAAATTAGACATGTCTTCAGGAGAGCGGTTTGGAAAAAAAATGTTTAAAAAAAAATTGAAGAAAGATGGTCCTCCAATTGTTGTTTAATATGGTTACTAATACTATGGAGAACATTTGTGGCCAACAAAATAATTTCTAAAAGGCCCCAAACACCAACTTTTTATTTTTCGAAAAATAAGCCATGTCTTCAGGTGGGCGTTTTAGAAAAACATGTTAAAAAAAAATTGAAGAAAGATGGGCCTCCAATTATTGTTTTATATTGGTAATAACACTTCTGAGGACATTTGTGGCTATTAAAATCGTTTCTAAACCACCCCAAATAGCATTTTTTAAATGTTTGAAATGTCCTCTTTTATCACAGATACAAATTTTGATGCCAGATGCTAAATCATAACTTTTAAAAGTTGTAAGTGCTATCTCAGCATTACGTTTAATTAAATTATCAATTGTTTCTATGAAATTTTATTGTATTCGTTGTAATACGTTGGTAAAATTATAGCTTTATAAATGGTGGAGGCGCCGGATTCGTGGCTGGAAATCTATGGCCAACTTCTCATCGGTTTAAAAAAACACACTGTTGCCAGGGACTTATGGTGGAAATGCGAATAGAATCGCCATTGTTTTCGTTTAATATAAAAAAAACAAAAATTGTCACACTTTTTACAGATAAACAATTTCTAGTCAAAATTATTGCACTTACCACTTTAATTTATCGTTGGCACCGGCGGAAAACGTCGAGGATTTCAGTACTTCACCCATTTCTTCACGGCAGAAACTGAAGTTGTTTATGGTCCACATATAACTGAACTTAACTACTTTAACCTATAATAAAAACAAGCAATGTTTTAGTAATGTTATATCACTAAGGCCTATTTACACCAAAAATGTCGACTTTAATTAATTTCTTTTGTAACCTACCCGCTGTGAAACATTTTAAACTATAAACTATTGTATTCGATACTTGTTCTGTTACTTTCTTGATGGAACCAATTTTTTAAATTGGGTTAAGTAAAACACTTGTTTGGTACCATATTTTTTTTAAGTTTGAAAATAATTGTAACGGATCGAAACACATGTCAGGTAACTGAAGATAAAAATATGGAACTAAACAAGCATTTTACTTTACCCAATTTAACTATTAATTAAAACACTTGGTATTGTTTCACTGATTTTAATTAAACTGGGTATTCCATGATAACGACTTGTAGTCGAAACTAGTCGGAAAAGTAAATAAAATCAGTGAAACGATACCAAGTGATTTAATTAATAGTTCTGAGTTCATCTCTGAACTTCAGTTCAAGATGAGAGTTCCGATTTAGTTTATTTGACGCCTCTCTTCTTCGAATATACACAAATTTTTTGTTTGTTATATATTTTTTTAGAAGAAATAAAGATTATTATTATTATTCTAATGTTACACTAAACTCTGTTTGGACTTCGAATAAGAGGTGAACCGCAGTATACGACCTACACATTTTTTATCAAGTAGGCGGGCACCAAACATATTGATGCGCTTTATCATCGTTTTATACGCACATTTCATTTTGACAAGTAATTTAAGAATTTTCTAACAGGTGGCTCATATAAGTACGGCAATTATAAAAATAAATAAAATAGTTATACGAATATTTGACTAGATAAAAGGCTAATAATGTGATGTAACCCGCGATTTGAATATTTCAAGAACTTGTGGACGCCAGCCGCAGCTGTTTGTGGCCAATAACGGGATGATTTTCTATTAAGTTCTGTAAGATAGTCGTTTTTGGTATCATTTGTACAGTAAAAATACTAATATTTCTAACCTCTATAACCATAATAGTATATTACGTCACGAGAGTGGTATGCAGCATATTACATATCAGCGGATATGTTGCGCACGAGCAACGCGTAGCGGCGGCTGCAGTATTCCGCGAGTATGTAATTGCCATACCACTCGAGAAACGTACGATACTTTACCTACGCCCGAACAAAACAAACAATAAGCATGAAAGAACAACTTATTTATTCAATATTCTTTTATAGTAACATGACTTTGATGAAAACTAAATTACTACTTGATCAATATACATCAAATGAATGTCATTTGATTGTGCGGTAATCAATCAACTGTTCAGCTGCCAGCATGTAATATACTTGTCAAAGCTATTACGTGCATGTATATGTAATGTCAATCATACGCGTCAAGATGACAGTGTGGTATGATGCGGTTACTAGATAGGGCGTAGGTAAACAGATAAATAACACTCCCGCATCGTTCCGCTCAGCAGTAGCACGCTGCCAACTTCAGAGTAAACGCAGAGTTACGTGTGCGTTTACTCTGAAGTTGGCAGCGTGCTACTGCTGAGCAGAACGATGCGGGAGTGTTATTTATGTATTTATGATTATAGAGGTTAGGAATATTACTGTACAAATGATATTAAAAACGTTCATCTGTACAAATGATATTAAAAACGTTCATCTTATAGAATTTAATAAAAATTCATTAAAATTTTTAAATAACCCGCCACATCACACACTAACGCCCTCTGGTGGTATTTACAGTTTATTATTTTCTTGTAATTTAATCGAAAATATAAAAAATTAAGATTACTAATCTAATTTTTTATGAAAATAACGTAAATAACCGTAAAACTTGAATTGTAATTATGTTTTTTGTAAACTTTATTTTACATATAAATTAAAATATATAATATATATAAAAATTTACAGATAAGTGAACAAAAGTGAAATTAAGAATAAATCTATTTGATAATTGCATTATTGGCGTTCCTATTATTCTAATGTCACATTAAACTCTGTTTGGACTTCAAATAAGTATCGGTAAATAAATTTGTAATAAATCGTATCCAGCAATTTCGAGATTTTTTTTGGTTTGGCTTTGACCATTGACCATGACCATTAGCTATCAATCTTCTATTATTAATTCAGTTTTTCTTATGTAACTTATTATTATTAATTGTTAACATACAGAGAGTTTTATGTAACACCGAACATTTTTATAACGAGAATTTATCTTGAAAGTATTCATATGTATACGTTGCACATTTTCTGATGCTCGGTTTATTAAAAGAATTCATTTTGAAGCTATAAGCGAGTGTTTTCCACTCCCAGACTAAGCATGAAGTAAAATTTCGAGTTTAGAAAAGCCTGAAAATTTGGTTTGGTCGCGTAGCGCGAAGCGCGGAGCGGCCAAACCAAATTTTCAGGCTTTTCTAAACTCGAAATTTTACTTCATGCGCCAAAGGTACAAAACACAGATTCAATTTAAAGTTTAGCGGTGTGTTTTAAACTTCGTAATATGTCAGTGTTTTATACCGGTGGCGCATGAAGTAAAATTTCGAGTTTAGAAAAGCCTGAAAATTTGGTTTGGCCGCTCCGCGCTTCGCGCTACGCGACCAAACCAAATTTTCAGGCTTTTCTAAACTCGAAATTTTACTTCATGCTTAGCCTGGGAGTGGAAAACACTCGCTTAAAGATTCAAATTAAAATCTTTTAATAAACCGAGCATCGAAAAATGTGCAACGTATGCATATGGATACTTAAAAAAAAAATCTCGTTATGAAAATGTTCGGTGTTACATAAAACTCTCTGTATATTTGGACTTCACAACACATTCACACACACACATCCATGGAACCGGGGACGGATATTTTTCCTTAGAGAAATTACTCGCCCCCGCTGGGAATCGAACCCAGATCACCTCCGTGACCGATTGGTGAAACCGGCGGCTCAGCCGCTCAGCCACGGCGGGCCCCAATTTCGAGATGAACTCAGTTTGGTGCAACTGGTCCTAATATTCATAAATAACGTTTCAAGTTTTAATTTCTAATTATTGTTTTAATTAATGTATTACCGGGGACGGATATTTTTCCTTAGAGAAATTACTCGCCCCCGCTGGGAATCGAACCCAGATCACCTCCGTGACCGATTGGCGAAACCGGCGGCTCAACCGCTCAGCCACGGCGGGCCCCAACTTCGAGATGAACTCAGTTTAAAGTGTTTGGTGCAACTGGTCCTAATATTCATAAACAACGTTTCAAGTTTTAATTTCTAATTATTGTTTTAATTAATGTATTTTGCTTACGGTAGGTAAACTAGTAGGTGCATGGTTACTCAAACGGCGGCGATTAATTGCGTTAGGGGAGAAAACATCGACCAACGCGCAATAGAAAAACATTTTTCGAATTTGAACACTTTAAACGTCACTTCTCAAAAACGACCGGTGTTGTTTATATTTTCGTAACCATATTGCTTAGCAACTTATATTTACAAAAAAATTAAGGAATAAAACAAACAAAAAATACTAGAAACAACTTCACGTAATTAATAAAAGAATATTGAGTAAAAGGTTGGTTCAGTTGCACTGAGTTCAGGTTTGTGATGTCACAGAGCCAGGCAGTACTCGAGTACATGCACTGACAAATTGTATTCTGAGTAGTTTTTATGTCCGTACTCAATTCACGAATATTTCATTTTCAAAGTTTCGTAAGATCGAAAAAAAATTATTCAGAGCAGGCCTTGACTAGAACAACACGTGTAGCCAACACTGGTTCTAGAATCCCTATGAATTATAATGTGACAGTGACATTTCAAATGTAAGTCAGTTTTGCAATCTTGTTCCCAGAATGAGTTAAGTTTACCGTTGTAATACTAGTGTAATTCTTAAAAAATGTTTGCGTTGGAGCACAAAACCTTTATCCTGGAAAGTTATTTCAGGAATGGCGAGAAACTGGCAAACGGACAATGGTCATATTCTGTTGGTCTTTGTGTTGAGGAATTTAGTGAAAGATTTCCGGATTTTGCAGTGGATTATCATAAATTGTTTATAGAAATTCATGAATGTGTTGATAAGTTCCGTGAAGTGGGCAGTGTAACCCGTAAAACCAGAAGTGGCCGTCCAACAAAGAGATCAGCAGAAAACATCCAAGATGTGCAACGAAGAGTGGAAGGTTCTCCGACAAAATCTATTCGTAGGATTGCACAACAAACACAGTTATCATATGGTACTTGTCAATCAATTTTAAATAAGGATTTGCATATGATTGCGTACAAGATAACTGCAGTTCAACAACTTTTATTACCGGATTTTCGTAGAAGAACCGAGTACTGACAATAGTTCCTAAATCATTTAAATAATGATGATATCCTGGACAGACTTGGTGTGTAGATTTTTACCTTTCGATGTATATCTTTCGAGCGTACGTCCAAGGACCGGTGGATCACCGCCATACCACTGCCCGTCGGAGACCAACTCACGTGTGGACCGGAGGGGCGAGTAGGCACCCCTGGGCTTTTCAAGGCCCACCCCCGACTTCTCATTTAGCGGCGACAAGCACCAGAGCTGAGTCAACCCCGCCGTGTGTAAGTTAGCCCTATCCAAGACAAGGGACACAGAGGTTACCTCAGGAAAGTCTACAGCTCCGACTTGGACAATCGTCCCACTCAAACATCCATCGTCCGAAGACTCAGGTCTGCCCCAGATGCCTCCTGTTAAGATGATATGCTGGACCATCCTGCACAAAAGCTTTTTCTCAGCGGCGACAAGCACCAGAGCTGAGTCAACCCCGCCGTGTGTAAGTTAGCCCTATCCAAGACACAGAGGTTACCTCAGGAAGGTCTACAGCTCCGACTTGGACAATCGTCCCACTCAAACATCCATCGTCCGAAGACTCAGGTCTGCCCCAGATGCCTCCTGTTAAGATGATATGCTGGACCATCCTGCACAAAAGCTTTTTCTCAGATGAAGCATGGTTTACTCTTTCGGGACACATTAATAGACAAAATATGCGATTGTGGTCTGCTGAGAATCCCCCCAAATTGGCAGAGAGCACCCTCAAAAGGTCGGCGTTTGGATGGCGATGTCACGAAGACGCTTTATTGGCCCTATATTTTTCTACGACACAATGCAGAGAGACATCGCAATAATTTCAGACGACTTTCATTGAACAACAGGATGACGATGAACTCTTAAACGAATATCAGCAAGGTAACGCTACTGTGGACACAAGTCGTGAAGCAATAAGGTTCTTACGGGAATTTTTTGACGACCGAATTGTATCTTTTCCTCCGCGTTCTCCTGATTTAACCATTATGAACTATTATGTTTACCTTTTTTTTTAAAACACAATTTACAGACAGATATTTCATATAATGCAAGAACTTATGTATGCAATTACCAATGCATGTAATTCAATTACTCCTCGACCATTGGAAAACGCATTTCGTAATATGAAACGAAGAATTATTAGTTGTATCGAAGCTGAAGGATCACAGAGTAGGTGTGATCCTTCAGATTCGATACAACTAGTAAGTAAGTAGTAAGTAAGTAAGTATTTATTGGTGATCATAACAATATTGTTTTGCACAGGTCAGGAGTATATAAATAAATGTATAAGTAAAGCAAACTAGGCTGCTAAGCATAAAATTAAGCGATGCAAAAAATGAACATAACAAAGTTAAGTAAATCACATACACATATTAAAACAGAATTAGAAATTTTTTTTAAAAATATACTTATAACTAACACTTTAAAATTTAGATCATGTTTAATAAAATTATAGTAAATACACAATGAAACAAAACATTAACACATTAAAAGAGTCTCCATGTCACAGTTTAAAAATTCTTCACATGAGAAAAATGTGCCTTTTATTAGCAATTCTTTTACTGCCCTCTAATAATAGCTCGGGAAGTAGTTGTTTTAATGAGTGTTTGATATAGTCTTTGTAAGACTTATTTGTTGTAAATTGCGAAAAAAATCGCACTTTTAATGTTTTAAGTATTCTGCAACCAAGAATTGGTAATTTCATTTATACTTATGTTTGAACGGTAACGTGACCGCCAGTCTAAGGTGTCAAATTGTTTAGAGGGAATGGCAAAGCTATACTGATGAAAGATAAATCTTGAAACGCGTCTATAGATGGCCTGAATAATTTGACCCAAATTGTTACATTTGCAGTAGGTTACTATACAGAGAGTTTTATTTAACACCGAACATTTTCATAACGAGAATTTTTCTTTTAAGTATATATATGCAGACGTTGTACATTTTACCACACTCGGTTTATTAAAAGAATACAATTAGAAGCTAAAACGAGTGTTTTCCACTCCCAGGCTAAGCATGAAGTAAAATTTCGAGTTTAGAAAAGCCTGAAAATTTGGTTTGGTCGCGCAGCGCGAAGCGCGGAGCGGCCAAACCAAATTTTCAGGCTTTTCTAAACTCGAAATTTTACTTCATGCGCCACCGGTACAAAACACTGATTCAATGTAAAGTTCAGCGGTCTGTTTCAAACTTCGTAATATGTCAGTGTTTAGTACCGGTGGCGCATGAAGTAAAATTTCGAGTTTAGGAAAGCCTGAAAATTTCGCGCTACGCGACCTAACCAAATTTTCAGGCTTTTCCAAACTCGAAATTTTACTTCATGCGCCACCGGTACGAAACACTGATACAATGTAAAGTTCAGCGGTCTGTTTCAAACTTCGTAATATGTCAGTGTTTAGTACCGGTGGCGCATGAAGTAAAATTTCGAGTTTAGAAAAGCCTGAAAATTTCGCGCTACGCGACCTAACCAAATTTTCAGGCTTTTCTAAACTCGAAATTTTACTTCATGCGCCACCGGTACGAAACACTGATTCAATGTAAAGTTCAGCGGTCTGTTTCAAACTTCGTAATATGTCAGTGTTTAGTACCGGTGGCGCATGAAGTAAAATTTCGAGTTTAGAAAAGCCTGAAAATTTGGTTTGGCCGCTCCGCGCTTCGCGCTACGCGACCAAACCAAATTTTCAGGCTTTTCTAAACTCGAAATTTTACTTCATGCTTAGTCTGGGAGTGGAACACACTCATTTTAAGTTTCAAATTGAACTCCTGTAATTGGGACATGTATACTTGAAAGAAAAACTTCCTCTATGTACAAGTTGAGGGATCAATTGCAATTGAATAGCTACAATTTGTAATGGTCATATAGGCAACTCAATTTACACATAACCTAAAAATTAAAGGTGTCAAATCGTATTTTATGAAAATGTTCGGTGTTATATAAAACTCTCTGTATGTAACAGCAAACACTTCTTGTATAATTTAATTTCCGTCGGGGTATTAGCTCGGGAAGTAGTTGTTTTAATCAGTGTTTGATATAGTCTTTGTAAGACTAACTTGTTGTAGATTGCGAAAAGAATCGCACTATTAATGTTACAACTAATAATTCTTGTATTCATCCTAGCTTTCGTTTGTTTCCTAAATATAAATACTGTATTGTTTTAATTTCTTTGACATTTCTTGTATTTAATCAATTAGATAACCTCTAATCTACGGCTTTTAAGAAAATAAAAGCTAATATTTTTGCTATAATCAACCTACTGCAAACTTAATGTATAAATGTCATGAAATACCATTCCATTAAAAAAGACAAGTTATAAAACAAGCAGTTTTTCGTCCCTCCACCGGATCAAGGGATTATCCCATAAACGGGTTAAACGTCCCGGAGTTTGGCCGAAATCCAAAAGCCATTCCGGAAATACCAATGTCGGTCACCGGAATTATTTTCAAATTTGCGTCGAACAACAATAAACAATGATAATAACTGAGTTTCACTTCAAATTATCACGAGCGAATAAAACGAGACGTACTGAATATGTAAATAAATGGTGATGGACTGAGAAAAATAATTAAGAGAGATTAATTGCGGAGAAAGAGGGCTAAGAGTGGTAGCGTGTGTGGGACTGAGACGCAGAGAAATATTGTGTAATCGGTTTAGACGCGTGTGAACTATTTGTAGGAGGAGAAATTTAGAAATTCGCCCGTGTTGGAAAGTTGAGCTGAAAAAAAAATGAAATGTTCAGGAAGTGGAAGAGTTTTCTCGTTGCTGTTATAAAATTGTTATATTGTGATGATTCTTTTCTGTAATTTTACGAAAAGAAAACCGAATGACCCAATACGTTTACCAACAGAATGATTGTACAGTTTTTTAACATTATATACCATTTTACTGCAGTTCAGAGATAAACTGAGTTCAAAATGTTTACACAACTGATCCTAAACATACGATTAGTTGTGTAAACATTTTACACTCAGTTCATCTCTGAACTGCAGTTTAAAATGAAATCAGAATAGAAAATATAATTTTAAATTACAGTACATAGATTAAATTTTGAACTGCAATTCAAATCTGTTGCCCAGTTCCTAGTTTTTTTGTAATTTGGGGTAACAGTTGACATTGATTCTCTATAAACGTTTTTACACTCATACTTCTCTAAGGCCCAGTTGCACCAAAAACGTTGAACTTAAGTTCAAGCTGGACTCGAGTTCAAGATGACAGCTCCTATTGTTCTAATGTCACTTTGAACTAAAGTTCAGAGTTAAACCAGTTCAACGGGTTTGGTGCAACTGTCACTTAAACTGACTGCCAAATACTTTGGAAACCTAAAGTCAAATCTTCTTCAAATATTTTGGAGACCAATTGAGGACTCGAGTTCAAGATGACAGCTCCTATTGTTCTAATGTCACTTTGAACTAAAGTTCAGAGTTGAACCAGTTCAACGGGTTTGGTGCAACTGTCACTTAAACTGACTGCCAAATACTTTAGAAACCTAAAGTAAAATCATCTTCAAATATTTTGGAGACCAATTGAGGAATAATACACAACAAAAATGTATTCGGTACAAGAAATGATGTTTACGGATTAATAACCAGACAATTAATTACCTGAGTGTAACACCAATTTTCAGCGACCGGGGTATTTACTTCTTGAGGTGGCGGGCTCGGGACACGGCTTACAGCCATGCTGCTCGTTGAGTGCAGGTTCGAACTGGCCCGGGCCGTCTGAGCGGTCGAGCAGTCACTCACCACCGGCAGCCTGCAAAGAAACGGATCAAACTTTACAAATATGCACAAGGTAACCAAAATAAATCAAAATTAGCACGTAATTGAATTGCTAGTAAATGTCACTTAAAGCATTTACAAAACCACAGACCCCTGCCACCAAACTACGGTCCGCGGCTCAAATGCGGCCCTCATGATTCCGGGCCGAGGAATCGGTTAAATTTTGGGTAAATGTCAAATGTTGAAAGTTTACAATGATTTTTGGTTAAAGTTTTTGTGAATGGTTATACAATTGTTTGGATCTAGACCCACTTGACAATGTGGAATTGTATTATTAGGTTGGTCCATAATTGTCGACTATTTCCAAAAACCCCTAAATCCATTGTTGTCAAATAGATTTAGTGGTTTTTGGAAAAAGGCGACTCAATTATTGCGGCGATTTTTTTTTTAACAAAAATAACAAATTTAACAAAAGCATTTTTTAAATGATTATTCCGCATCTCCTTGAAATACTGCTTGCCATTTGCTTAGAAGCCGGTCGATTCCACGGGCGAAGATGTGGAAATTTCAATAGGAGCTTTAAACTAACGTCTAAGTTTTTAGGGGTTTGTTGAAATGCCAAGGTAATTTTTCGAGAATTGCTCGAATTGAACCAACAAATTTCGACGACCAAGCACTTTTGGTTGGACTATCTAAGAATAGCAATTCTTAGATAGTCCAACCAAAAGTGCTTGGTCGTCGAAATTTGTTGGTCGACCTCTTCCTTCTTCATCTGCGAGGTTTGTATCGACCGATTTGAACTTCTTGAACCAACTGACTTTTGCTGATTGTTCCTTCGCCAAAAAGCTCGTAGAGATCGCGAAATGACTATGCTGCTTTCCAACATTTCTCGAAGTGGTAGAGTAGAGATTTTCAATACGCATTGACATTAATTTTTTTAAAATAGTTCAATTTTAAGCTTTAAACAAGTGTTTTCCACTCCCAGGTTAAGCATGAAGTAAAATTTCGAGTTTAGAAAAGCCTGAAAATTTGGTTTGATCGCGTAGCGAAGCGGAGCGATCAAACCAAATTTTTAGGCTTTTCTAAACTCAAAATTTTACTTCATGCGCCACGCGTATAAAACATTGATTTGATGTGCAGTTCAGAATATACGTCTTTAGCATACTGCTTTAGTAGTATACTTTAAACTTCATTTGAAATCAGTGTTTTATACGCGTGGCGCATGAAGTAAAATTTCGAGTTTAGAAAAGCCTGATAATTTGGTTTGATCGCTCCGCTTCGCTACGCGATCAAACCAAATTTTCAGGCTTTTCTAAACTCGAAATTTTACTTCATGCTTAACCTGGGAGTGGAAAACACTCGTTTAAAGCTTAAAATTGAACTATTTTAAAAAAGCGTACTTAAAAGAAAAATTCCCTATATAACCATTTGAATGATCATTCATATTACCATTTAAATGATCATTAATATTATCATAATTAGTATTGAAAAATTTGGTTACATGAAATTACCATTTGTAAAATTTATTAAAATAGGATCAAAGTAGATATAAAGTTAATGCAATATATTAGAACTTCACAAAGTATTAATTTAGAAGCTTTTAACGAGTGTTTTCACTCCCAGACTAAGCATGAAGTAAAATTTCGAGTTTAGAAAAGCCTGAAAATTTGGATTTGCCGTCACGAGCGAAGCGAGTGACGGCAAATCCAAATTTTCAGGCTTTTCTAAACTCGAAATTTTACTTCATGCGCCACGCGTATAAATCACAGAAATATTGTGAAGTTCAAAACATACTTGCTAGTACTTTCGTTTGATTTAAGTTTATACCAAAAAACTATAGTGCTTTAGTTTGACCTCACGTAATTTTTCTTTTAATTATAACGTAATTATAACCTAACCTAACTAAAGCATCCAGAATTCAAGCGCATAGAACAATTTGCTTTTAGATGTTTTCTTCTAATTATAACCTAACCTAACTACATCTTCCAGAACTTAAGCGCAGAGAGCAATTTGCTTTAGGATATAATTAAAAGAAAAAATCCTAAAGCAAATTGCTCTCTGCGCTTAAGTTCTGGAAGATGTAGTTAGATTAGGTTATAATTAGAAGAAAACATCTAAAAGCCTAACCTAACTAAATCTTCCAGAATTCAAGCGCCTAGAGCAATTTGTTTTTGGATTTTTTTTAATTATAACCTAACCTTACTAAATCTTCCCGAATTGATGAAGCGCCGAGAGCAATTTGCTTAAGGATATTTTCTTCTAATTATAACCTAACCTAACCTAACTAAATCTTCCAGACTTTAAGCGCCTAGAACAATTTGCTTTCGAATTTATTGTTTTATTTATTTTTGTATATCCCAAATAAAATTGCTCGAAATCCAAATTTGAATAGACGAAACAATTCTTTGTAAATATTACTGTAAATCAGTGATTAATACGCGTGGCGCATGAAGTAAAATTTGGAGTTTAGAAAAGCCTGAAAATTTGGATTTGCCGCTTCGCTCGTGACGGCATATCCAAATTTTCAGGCTTTTCTAAACTCGAAATTTTACTTCATGCTTAATCTGGAAGTGGAAACACTCGCTGGAAACTTCAAATTTAACGATAGTAAAAAAGCAACAAAAGCATGAAAATGCACCGTATACATCTCGCTTCGCTCGTGACGGCAAATCCAAATTTCCAGGCTTTTCTAAACTCGAAATTTTACTTCATGCTTAATCTGGGAGTGGGAACACTCGCTGGAAACTTCAAATTTAACGATAGTAAAAAAGCAATGAACGCATGAAAATGCACCGTATACATCGCTTCGCTCGTGACGGCAAATCCAAATTTTCAGGCTTTCCTAAACTCGAAATTTTACTTCATGCTTAATCTGGGAGTGGAAACACTCGCTGGAAACTTCAAATTTAACGATAGTAAAAAAGCAACAAACGCATGAAAATGCACCGTATACATCGGCATTGATTTAATTTAAACAGGACAATTTGTAATAATTAAGGATTAAAGTTGACGGAAGTAATTTTCTTAAACTGATGCACCGGCGCCGATGACCGAAATAACCGCGCTGCGCCAGAAACTTTATCGCACGATCGTCGGAGTCGCGCATTGGAAAACGTCCAAACCAATTTCTTTCGTCGTCGTAATTAATAAAACTAGGAAACGATACACGCGAGAGGCATTTCCTACTGGCTATCTAGTACGCAAAATATCGCGGCATGACTTTCTTCCCATTTCGACACTTTTGACGCGGCCTTTCACATTTCTTTCTTCGGCCGTTTTCTCATAATTAATCGTGCCGCACGCTTCAGGAACGAGGGAGAAAGTACACACACTTACTGACTGACTGACTGAGTAACATTACTTGCTACCCACTATTCCGATTACGAAAAACAACTAACGACAGGGTGATTTATTTTAATAATGTCAGTTAGATAGGATTGAAATTTCTATCGCTCGGTTTCTCCAACGAATCTTACAATACGTTTTATATAAGTACTTCTTACTACATTTATAAGTAGTTCTTAATTTTGTATTCTGTTGCACCAAACAAATTTATACATATCTTAGCTAAGAATTGGTTACGCTTGGCAATGTCGTCTTCTATGTAATTTGACATGTAATCTAATGTTAAATCTATTTCTAACCGTTATCTACCGCAGCCGATTGTTTATAAAATTTATCGTATGTTCAATAAAAAAAACCTCTAGAGTGCCATGGAAAATATTGTAGGTTGGCAACTCTGAAATTATACATTATAAATATTATGCCTGACGTTTTATATGTCAATTCCTAAGGGGTGTAGCCAACTTAAATTTAAAAAAAGATTAAATCATGGCACGCTAGAGGTTTAATTTAATTAAACATACGATAGAAAAGCCAAAGGAAACCGGTGAATTTTACAAAAGACTAGCGTACTCTATTAACGACCCTTGTGTGGATCTGTGAATACATAAAATGGTGGAAATAAAACAACAAACGCGGCAACCAGCCGGGAAAAAGAAGAAGTTTGGGAGCTTATTACAAAAAAATTATTGTGGATAACACGCAATGAGAAAGATTGCTGCTGAAAACAAAAGAAACATTTTTAAAACTGGTGAAGGAGAATTTGTTGGAGAATATTGAATACACTTTCTTTTGTAAGCCTAAATCTAGAAAGAAAAAATGCTTGCTATCATACTTTTCGAAAAAGTTATCTCGTTGGTAAATATGACGAGGTATTGCTGGCAAGCTATTTTATTTTCTTCTGCAATATCTACCATATCTACAAAATCTACATCCTATCCACTTATAGCCAACACTTCAAATAATTCATCTTTTATTTTACAAATTCGTTAGGCACATTAGAAGTCACTTTGACTTTTAGGTTAGAATCCGCTTTTAAGACACCAATTGCTCTTATAATGTAAGACCTTCTTATGACTTTAAGATATGATTCATGGTTAGTGTAACACTTTAAGAACGTCTTTTTGGAAGATCGATTTTATTTAGTTAAGATGCGTTTTAGAAACCAGGCGTATATTTCCATTTAAAGCAAAATGAGTATGTTAAGAAATCAATATTCAAACATTAAAAGTGCGATTCTTTTCGCAATCTACAACAAGTTAGTCTTACAAAGACTATATCAAACACTCATTGAAACAACTACTTCCCGGGCTAATACCCCGACGGACATTGAATTATACAACAAGTGTTTGCTGTTACATACAGTAACCTACTGCAAATGTAACAATTTGGGTCAAATTATTCAGGCCATCTATAGACGCGTTTCGAGATTTATCTCTCCTCAGCATAGCTTTGCCATTCCCTCTAAACAATTTGACACCCCAGACTGGCGGTCACGTTACCGTTCAAACATAAGTATAAATGAAATTGCCAATTCTTGGTTGCAAAATACTTCAAACATTAAAAGTTATTTTCTAAGTTAGCAAAAAATGTCCTTATATACGAATGGCAGATACGATAGAATAACCAATAAATAGCAAAACAGTCTATTATCATTTGTTTTGCCAAATATGTAATTATATTTATTTTGTTTACTCTTATTATAAAATTTCTTACTTATGGGTCCTTCACTGATTCGTAGGTGTAAAACATAATATGCGATTATTTTATTACGAGGTCGTTGCCATTATAGTTACGCAGACCGAATGGGGCTCTCGAGTGGGGTCAATTACAGGGTAAATCAGCACCTCTTAAGCACCGCTTAACGTGTCGGGGATCTGATTTGCGTCGGAATTGACGTATCCAGCCCCATTTGGTCTGTGTAACGCAAGCCGAGCCCTAAAATAGCGTGTTTTTTTCTTCGATATTTTTTTTGGAGAAGAAAAAGTAAGAGGATAATAATAGCCTATCCAACTATTTTTTGTCTATCAGCCGACTAGAATCGCCTGGGTGTGCGGACTCACATTAAGCATTCATACTAGAGATGGGTTACTCCTGAGCGAATCCACTCAAAGAGTCAGTTCAGTGTAGTGAGCCAGTGACCAAGTGACTCAGTTCGAAATATGTAGCCATGACTCATTTTGATTCGCCCGCTCTTCTAGAGTAGATTAGCAATGCATTAACAGATCTTAATTTTCACGCGGTTCGTAGATCGACTGGCCGGCTACTCTCAGCCTTACTAAACGTGCACTTTTTACTTTTTCCATTTGTACACTACTCAATTTATTTCTAAAAAATTTTTACAATTATTGTATAACCGAAATAATTACCCACCCACCACCTCGCTTAATTTAATAAATTGGCGAATTAGATGGATCTCTAAGAGTCAGAACTCTCTGCAAATTGCTAGCTCGTAACTAAGTCATGTAACTCTTTTAAGCTGGCTCACTGAACCAGCTCTTTAAAGTAAGTCAGATCTTTTGAACCAGCTCACTGAAAAGAGCCAATGCGCCCATCTCTAATTCAAACTAACAAGCAAACAACTAAACTGCCGGCCGATTAAAAGACTGTAGTGTGCAGTGCAACTTCGTGGATTTTTCGCGTTGCAGTAAATACATGCCTACAATGACTTAATTAGGTCACTGTATACATGCCGACTGAGTGGCGATAACTGTGGGTCCGCGGTGAAGTAACATTTTCAGAATTCGCTAGATCAAGAAAGAAACCTAAAGATATAATAATGTATAACATTGAGAGAGCTAGATTAAAATTAAAGCAGAGGGCGCTATTTTCCAGAAGGGAAAATTAAATTGTACATTGGGTTGTATAAGTTCAGCGTTACCTAAATGTACTATTTAGTTGCACTTCTATTTATTCAGTATTCAACGATTTGTATATGATATGGTCAATAAAAAATGATTACTAAATTGTACACAATTGCATCGATATGAGATTTTTGAGGAACATTGAAAATAAGACCGGAAGAGATAGAATAAGAAATGAGACGTACAGACAAACTCAAGAAGATAGAAACTATTCATGGCACCATTGTAGAAGGATAGTTAAGATGGTTCGTACATGTGTGCCGCATGAAAGAGGATAGAACAACGTGAAGAATATATTAAGCAAGAGCTCAAGAAAGAAATTACCGGATGACAGAATTCGAGAAGCGGAAAGAAAGGATATAGACCGAAGGGAACTAAAAAAAATAGTTTCATTTTGCAATTGCGTTTTTTTGATTATTGTTCCTTTCCGTTTCCGTTAGGTGTAAGGATTTTTGTTTAATGTTTGTTTATAGATTTTTCCTCTCGATGCTTTTCTGTCTTGTGTTAATTACAAGACAGAAAAGCATGGAGAGAAAAAATCTATAAACAAACATTAAACAAAACTCCTTACACCTAACGAAAAGGGAAAGGAACAATATTAAAAAAAAACGCAGTTGCAAAATGAAACTTATTTTTATGAGATGCAATACGTTTAGGTATCAAGACCAGTTTCCAATAAAATATTTCAACTCATCTGTTTCCAGTACAGAGATGAGATGAAATATATTGCAAAGGCCAGTTAATTAAATGTAGTGCTTTTAAAACTCACATTCCGCGTTTTTTTTTTTGTTCGGGAGTGTACCCATCTAGGATGATCCGTGGGCGTGCATTGTTGTATAAAAGGTGGCAAGGACGCTGAGTTGAGCATATCAAGGTGGAATTGATTCTGTTGCAAATTGCTCATTGTTTGCGATGTGCTCGGACGCGAAAACGGCAGCGATATGTCCAGGATCTGAATCAAAATTACAACAAGCACTCGTATATATTCAGTGGCGGCTCGTCCATAAAACAAAATAAACAGGACTAATCTGCTGCACATTTAAAAAGGGTGTGTAATTTGGGTGGCTATTTAAATTATTTATGCACACTAGGAATTTTCCTTTTAAGTGCAGATATGCCAATAGATGCGCTGTAATATTTCCGGCATTAGTGGCTTTTTGTAATGTGTTTAATTTGAAGTTTCAAACGAGTGTTTTCAGTCCCAGATTAAGCATGAAGTAAAATTTCGAGTTTAGAAAAGCCTGAAAATTTGGATTTGCCGTCACGAGCGAAGCGAGTGACGGCAAATCCAAATTTTCAGGCTTTTCTAAACTCGAAATTTTACTTCATGCGCCACGCGGATAAAACACTGATTTGATGTGCAGTTCCGACTATACGGCTTTGGCATACTGCTTTAGTAGTATACTTTGATTTTCAAAGAAATTTCAGACACTCATTGCTTTTTTAAAAATATACAATTTGAAGTTTCGACCGATTGTTTCCGCTTCCAGATGAAGTAAAATTTCGAGTTTAGAACAGCCTGAAAATTTAGTTTGGTATTTGGTATATGAACTGTGGATATATATTGAATTTTAGAAAAACCACATCTACAGGATTTTATAAAAAAAAAAAAAAAAACGCAAAACCTAATTAATAATTATTGATACAGAAAATCGCTGAATCCCTGATGTGCGTGAGGGTTTTGAACTTTACTTTAAATCAGTGTTTTACACGCGTGGCGCATGAAGTAAAATTTCGAGTTTAGAAAAGCCTGAAAATTTGGATTTGCCGTCACTCGCTTCGCTCGTGACGGCAAATCCAAATTTTCAGGCTTTTCTAAACTCGAAATTTTACTTCATGCTTAATCTGGGAGTGGAAACAATCGTTCGAAACTTTAAATTGTATAATTTTAAAAAAGCAATCAGTGCCTGAAATTTTACACAGCTAATGTGTCGGAAAATTCACACTTAAAAAAAATAAATCCTTATATGAATAAATAAATCAGTATTAAAAATATACTGCTAAGGCAGGATTAAAAATATACTGCTAAACAAGAATATTTTAAATTTCATAAATGTTAGTGTTTATTGCGCGTGGCGCATGAAGTAAAATTTTAAGTTTAGAAAAGCCTGAAAATCTACAAGATTTTTATTGAAAAAAAAACTCAAAACCTAATTGATAATTATTGATACAGAAAATCGTTGAAAATGATGTACGTGAGGGTTTAAAACTTTATTTCAAATCAGTGTTTTACACGCGTGGCGCATGAAGTAAAATTTCGAGTTTAGAAAAGCCTGAAAATTTGGATTTGCCGTCACTCGCTTCGCTCGTGACGGCAAATCCAAATTTTCAGGCTTTTCTAAACTCGAAATTTTACTTCATGCTTAATCTGGGAGTGGAAACAATCGTTCGAAACTTAAAATTGTATACTTTTAAAAAAGCAATGAGTGTCTGAAATTTTACACAGCGAAAGTGTCGGAAAATTCACACTTAAAAAAATAAATCCTTATATGAATAAATAAATCAGTATTAAAAATATACTGCTAAGGCAGGATTAAAAATATACTGCTAAACAAGAATATTTTAAATTTCATAAATGTTAGTGTTTATTGCGCGTGGCGCATAAAGTAAAATTTTAAGTTTAGAAAAGCCTGAAAATCTACAAGATTTTTATTGAAAAAAAAAACTCAAAACCTAATTGATAATTATTGATACAGAAAATCGTTGAAAATGATGTACGTGAGGGTTTAAAACTTTATTTTAAATCAGTGTTTTGCACGCGTGGCGCATGAAGTAAAATTTCGAGTTTAGAAAAGCCTGAAAATTTGGATTTGCCGTCACTCGCTCCGCTCGTGACGGCAAATCCAAATTTTCAGGCTTTTCTAAACTCGAAATTTTACTTCATACTTAGTCTGGGAATGGAAACACTCATTAGTAGATTCAAACTGAATTTTCAAAAAGCGGCTAATGACTGAAAATTTAGAGCACACATCGAGATAAGTGTACTTAAAAGAGAAAAATTCCCTGTAGACAGATTAACGGCATCATGTTTATTTATGGAAATATGGAAAATACTTAATGATTAAAACAAAATATTTATTGCTGTGCAAACTAGGTGAATTGAGCAAATCAAAATATCCGTTGCCATGGTAACGAGTTTAATAGCTGACCCGGGCAGGTTGCGCTGTCTGCGCTTATTACCAATTCCATTATGTCATTGGTAGAAATTGAATTTCAAATTGGAAAGCAACAAGAGATCTTCTAATCAAAATCCAAACAGCAATCACTTTCCATTCGTCCGTTCAGTTGATCCATTTCGAAAACCTTTTGTTTATCATTAAATATCAACGCGAATTCCTCTCAGGGTTGCGACACGGCCATATTTCGGCGTTCTATTTTTAAAGAAACACACGCACTTTTAAAACTAAACAAAATTATGAAAGACGCGCGAGGAAACGAGGTTACGACTCACTCACCGTTTTTATCCGACGGACGCGGAAACGTGCAAGTGGGTTAAGCCCCGGCCCGAAACCGCGAACACTACAATAAATTTCGCCACCCAGTGTAAACAGTTCGGCCCGCGGAAAAAACAAAAGGAACGAGAAGATTTGGGACGAGTGCCGCAAATATTTGGATAGATAAAAAAAATGTTTGTTTGTACGGTTTTGAATTTATTGGGCTGGATTAGTTTATCAGTTTGACCGTGAGGCTAATGATAATCAAAATAATCTGAAGAGGAGGGTGAGGCCTTTGCAATTTTCCTTGAATATTGTTAGTAAACCTAGTTTGTTTATGAGATAAACATTTTTTGATCCTTCTAAAATAATATTAGTCCATGTCAAATATGTATTATCACGTTTTTCTATTGCACATACAGCGAATTTTTCGTTTAGGTTAAGCAAGCTGTGAATTTTCCGATATTCGTTGTTTTTTTAAAGAGTTCAATTTGAAGCTTTAAACGAGTGTTTTCCACTCCCAGACTAAGCATGAAGTAAAATTTCGAGTTTAGAAAAGCCCCGTGAAAATTTGTCGAGGGTCGCGCAGCGACCCGAGACAAATTTTCTGGGCTTTTCTAAACTCGAAATTTTACTTCTTGCGCCACGCATATAAAACGCTAAAATATTGTGAACTTTATATATATTTAAACCTCACTTGAAATCATTGTTTAATACGCGTGGCGCATGAAGTAAAATTTCGAGTTTAGAAAAGCCCAGAAAATTTGTCTCGGGTCGCTGCGCGACCCTCGACAAATTTTCACGGGGCTTTTCTAAACTCGAAATTTTACTTCATGCTTAGTCTGGGAGTGGAAAACACTCGTTTAAGCTTCAAATTTAAGTTACAAAAAAAAACAAGGAATATCTGAAGATTTACAGAAAATAGGCTGAATTTGGAAAACGTATAATTAAAAGAACTCCCTGTATATTCTTAAAATTTTCGTTAGTCAAATAGCAGAATATTATACTTTACATACAGGCATAGTTTCTGTTGAGTGTGAACGTTGGGAATTTTAAGGCATTCGTTGTTTTATTTTAAGTTCAATTTTAAGCTTTAAACGAGTGGTATCCACTCCCAGACTAAGCATGAAGTAAAATTTCGAGTTTAGAAAAGCCCCGTGAAAATTTGTCGAGGGTCGCGCAGCGACCCGAGACATATTTTCTGGGCTTTTCTAAACTCAAAATTTTACTTCATGCGCCACGCGTATAAAGACAGATTTCAAGGGAAGTTCGAATGTACATAAATTTCACAATATTTTAGTGTTTTATACGCGTGGCGCATGAAGTAAAATTTCGAGTTTAGAAAAGCCCAGAAAATTTGTCTCGGGTCGCTGCGCGACCCGCGACAAATTTTCACGGGGCTTTTCTAAACTCGAAATTTTACTTCATGCTTAGTCTGGGAGTGGAAAACACACGTTTAAAGCTTCAAATTTAAATTAAAAAAAAAACAAGAAATATCTAAAGATTTAGAGAAAATAGGCTGAATTTGGGATACGTATACTTAAAAAAAAAACTACTTGTATATTCTTGAAATGTTCGTTAGTCAAATAGCAAAATATTATACCTTACATACAGGCAATGTTTCTGTTGAGTGTGTACGTTGTGAATTTTAAGGCATTCGTTGTTTTTTTTTTTAAATTAAATTTTAAGCTTTAAACGAGTGTTATCCACTCCCAGGTTAAGCATGAAGTAAAATTTCGAGTTTAGAAAAGCCTGAAAATTTGGATTTGCCGTCACGAGCGAAGCGAGTGACGGCAAATCCAAATTTTCAGGCTTTTCTAAACTCGAAATTTTACATCATGCGCCACGCGTATTAAACACCGATTTGAAATAAAGTTCAAAACCCTCACGCACATCATTTTCAGCGATTTTCTGTATCTGTATCAATTAGGTTTTGAGTTTTTTTTTCAATAAAATCTTGTAGATGTGGTTTTTCAAAAATTCAATGTATTACCACAGTTCATATATATCCAATTAGCCAGCCTCTATATAAAATTTGGAAACAGTGTTTCGATGCTGTTGCTGGATGCAAGACTAGTGATTGGTGAATATTACGACTATCTTTCTCTTACACCACTTTCTGACCAAAGTCTTTCCTTTTCTACTCGATTTTCTTCCAAATGCATTGGCTCCCCTTGGTATTACTATCCCTAAAGTGAAGTGGCGGGAACTTATGATCACTTTACTTTCGTAGAGAGAAAACATTTCAGGATGGGTTAGTGGTAAAAATATTGTTTTTGCTCTTAAAATGCCGTTTTACATAGAAAATTAACATTTAAAAAATGTCAGGGGGTGTTTGAACCCCTATATTCCCCCCCTGGCTGCGGCCTTGAGCAGAACTATCACTTTCGATCGAACTTAACGAGCTTTTTTCGGCCTTGGCTTTTTAGGAAACTTCCATTGAGACGATTTGGCCAGTTATGATTCGTTTGAGCAATTCTTAATCGTCGTTGACTTTATTTAGCAACTCCAGAGCAATGGCCATTCGGCACTGCTTCTGATCGAAATTCAAGAATTTCGGAACAAATTTTGCTGCCACACGTCTCATGCCTAATACATCCGAAACCATTGCTTGGCATGAACCAATTGATATACCAACATTATCAGTAACCTCTCTAATATGACGGCTCTCGTTCCGACTGACGATCGCACGTACCTGTTCCACCCACAAATTCATCGTCATGATTTCAGCGATTGTCTATGACCATCCTAACTTTTTCGACGTTTTTATTGGTTGTTGATGAGCTGGGGCGAGGACGCTCGTCATCGTCAAAGTCCTTTTGGAAACGTTTGCACCACTTGTAAATGCTTGTTTTGTCCATAGAAGACTAGTTTTTTTATTTTTTTTATTTTGGGTTTTACGTCATCTATTTCCGCTGCTAAGGCCAATCATGACGCCGGAGATTAGGTCTACAGCTATCCGGGAATTTTGCCGAACCCGGTGGGAGTTCCAACCCACCGGTAGGGATCTTTAACGTGCACGCAACATCCAGGCAGTACACGGGTCCTACATGCATTTAACGTCATATCCGAGAAGACGGAGTGTTTGGCATTTTTATCCTAACCTATATAAATGCAGACAACTTGTCAGGCCGGTATTTGAACCCCGGCCTGTGGCGTGGCAGTACAACACTCTAACCACTACACCACCAAGCTGCCCAGAAGACTAGTTAAAAGCAACATTTAACATTTCCAATGCGGTTCTGCTCTTAGAAACGTTTGCACCACTTGTAAATGCTTGTTTTGTCCATAGAAGACTAGTTAAAAGCAACATGTAACATTTCCAATGCGGTTCTGCTCTTAGAAACGTTTGCACCACTTGTAAATGCTTGTTTTGTCCATTGAAGACTAGTTAAAAGCAACATTTAACATTTCCAATGCGGTTCTGCTCTTGGAAACGTTTGCACCACTTGTAAATGCTTGTTTTGTCCATTGAAGACTAGTTAAAAGCAACATTTAACATTTTTAATGCGGTTCTGCTTTTGGAAACGTTTGCACCACTTGTAAATGCTTGTTTTGTCCATAGAAGACTAGTTAAAAGCAACATTTAACATTTCCAATGCGGTTCTGCTCTTAGAAACATTTGCACCACTTGTAAATACTTGTTTTGTCCATAGAAGACTAGTTAAAAGCAACATTTAACATTTCCAATGCGGTTCTGCTCTTGGAAACGTTTGCACCACTTGTAAATGCTTGTTTTGTCCATTGAAGACTAGTTAAAAGCAACATTTAACATTTTTAATGCGGTTCTGCTTTTGGAAACGTTTGCACGACTTGTAAATGCTTGTTTTGTCCATAGAAGACTAGTTAAAAGCAACATTTAACATTTCCAATGCGGTTCTGCTCTTAGAAACATTTGCACCACTTGTAAATACTTGTTTTGTCCATAGAAGACTAGTTAAAAGCAACATTTAACATTTCCAATGCGGTTCTGCTCTTGGAAACGTTTGCACCACTTGTAAATGCTTGTTTTGTCCATTGAAGACTAGTTAAAAGCAACATTTAACATTTTCAATGCGGTTCTGCTTTTGGAAACGTTTGCACCACTTGTAAATGCTTGTTTTGTCCATAGAAGACTAGTTAAAAGCAACATTTAACATTTCCAATGCGGTTCTGCTCTTAGAAACATTTGCACCACTTGTAAATGCTTGTTTTGTCCATAGAAGACTAGTTAAAAGCAAAATTTAACATTTCCAATGCGGTTCTGCTCTTAGAAACATTTGCACCACTTGTAAATACTTGTTTTGTCCATAGAAGACTAGTTAAAAGCAACATTTAACATTTTCAATGCGGTTCTGCTCTTGGAAACGTTTGCACCACTTGTAAATACTTGTTTTGTTCATAGAAGACTAGTTAAAAGCAACATTTAACATTTCCAATGCGGTTCTGCTCTTAGAAACATTTGCACTACTTTTAAATGCTTGTTTTGTCCATAGAAGACTGGTCAAAAACAACATTTACTATTTCCAATGTTGTTCTGCACTTCATTCCGTTCTTAAAGCAAAATATAATGCAAACCCTTTCTTTCATTTTTCATTTTATTTTTCTTTCATTACAAAATCGCTGAGCACACTGAAACATGTATAACATTTCCGACAGCCAATAACAAAGTAAATTCTAAGTGGCTACCTATGTCAAGTTGTGCCAGGGATAAGTGTACCAACACAAACAAACAAAATTGTGACAATTCTACCTATACAACCCGAGAAATTAAAAAAATTTCGCGCATTGTTTGATCCAACCTCGTATAGGTTACATTTTAATTGTATACAAGTAGTAGAACATCGGATTTAATTCCCTGATTACAATAATAATACAATTCCCCATTATTTATTATTAAAATATTCACATTTCCATTCTTTTTTTCGATTGGATTCCAATTTATGAATATATTATTAACGCGCGGCGTTGAGCACCATCAATTTTATTAAGTAGCTCCCGCTAATGAATCGTCCGATTGAATATTTATAAAGACGCGCCGGCTCGTTTTCGGCCGTTTAATGTCGCCACTTAATGGCCCACAAAACGCGAATGACCGACCGCGATCCGCTTTTTCCCAGCTGCAATTGCACAATTATGCCACCTCCGCCATTTCTCGACCCGGCGAAATGGAACACCCGATTTTGCGACGTAATTGCAATATCTGATCTAGTAGGAAACTGGAACGAGGGGGATGTCCTAAAAATTACCGAGGGATTAGTTTACAACCTGGTGGATAGTAACAGCCAATTTCAAGCAGGAGAATGTGTTTATGGTGGGTGGTGTGAAATTACCTGTTGGTATGGCAACAGACTTGATTACTAATGTTGTTATGGAAATTGTGTTTGTTTATAAAACATACTCTAGTTAATGTAATGCCTGCTGGGACTCATCTCTGCCCTCGAAAGTATTTTTTTTACATCATTATAGGCAAGACCTCGCTTTGGTTGCTATCAAATAGGTATCTTAATAATTCAAGAATATGAATTCGTATTAAGTACTCATTCATTCACCGGATAACTATATATGCGCTTCAGGCTATGGTGAATGAATGAGTACTGAACACAAATTCATATTCTTGATATTTGTATTCTATAAAATGAAGCCCTGTTGTGGACGAACAATTGCTGTATACAAACGTTTACTTTGCCAGCTATTAAGGATGCTACTTAAGCTAATGGGCATTAGATGGCGTTTATGCTTTCGAACATATGTATCTTAATAATTATCTAAAATGCAACTAAGTCTACAAAGCAGAACTGTATCATATCTATTCGGGCAAATAGGTAAATAATTTATATACAATATGAATAATATTGGTCCAAGAACCGATTCTTGGGGGACACCAATATTATTTATTTTTATTTCCAAATACATTTCTTTGTACAACCATTTGTTGCCTATTTGATAGTTATGATAACAGAGTACAACACAATATATAAAATTACGAAAAAACTATTCGTGAAAATGCAAACAATATCTTAATTAAGAAGACAACAACAACAACAAATCAAATTAAATAAGATTTTAAATATTTCATTGTATAATTCAATATCCGGAGGTGTATTTGCACGGGAAGTAGTTGTTTCAATGGATATTTATCGTCTTAAGTTGTCTTATTAATTAAGACATTGCTTGCATTTTCACGAATAGTTTTTTCGTAATTTTATATATTATGTTTAAAGTGTGCAAACTATAAGAAACGTACGCTTATTTTCTCGAATTCAAATAGTTTTGAATTTGAATTTACAGTGTACAACCCCTAGGATAAATATTGTAGGTATATAATTTGCTTATTGAAATTTCATGAGAGACACAACCAATGCTTTTAAGAGGTCGAGAAAAGAAGTCGCGTATTCTCTCCTTTCAAAGCACTCGGTGACTCAATCCACAAAATCTGCGATTGCATGTGTAGTACTTAAAGCTTTCCTGAAACCGAATTGCATAGGACTTATTAAATTGTTTTTCTCCCTTGGTTTGTTTCACCATTAGCAAATATTAATTTTGCAAATAGTGAAACAAACCAAGTAATAACACTTGGTTTGTTTCACTATTTGCAAAATTAGGTATGTTCGTTACTGAGCTCAAGTTCGTGACGTCGCACAATGTGCCAAATCCGAGCGCGAGCGCCAGGGGGGGATTTGGAGGAAAAAAATTAAATTAAAAATTTCGAGAAAAAAACATATCCACTCCATTGTAGATACATGAAACTCTTATAATCTTGCATGTTTATATTTTTTAACTCCCTATATTATTAACAATTAACGCTTAAAGTTGAGCAATTTAGAAAACATCAATATTACGGCATTTCACTCGCAAGTTTAAATAATTTATTACATGGATAGTAGGCGTACTATAAATATAACATTATACACTGTTGTTTATAACATAATACTGTATATTATGGTCGAAAGATCAAGTCTCTAAATATATTAGAAAAAAAGTTAAAAAAATTTGAATATGAAATATATTTTAAATATAAATTTTAACTTTAGAAAGTGTTATAAAAAAAATGCCAACTCGATGAGGTCTGTGACTATCACTAAAAATTAGTTCTATGTTTTCTCTAACTACCCTCAAAATTTCGTATCTCCACCGGTGCGTTTTTGGGGTCTTTTTAATTTTTTTATTCGACGCCACCAATTAAAATTGGGTCGGGCGAGGCCCGTGTGCGGTGAGCATCGCGGAGTCGAGCGCGCTATTCTCGAGCAGCACGCAACATGATTTCTACGTTGGCCCCGAACAAAAAAATAATAAAAACGCACTTAAAACGCACATGTAAAGATTCAAAAAAATTAGGGCTGTTACAGAAAATATTGGCAAATGTTTATATAATAGTCATAATCCTCACAATCTACAATTTTTCTAATATACAGGTATATATCATAGTGAAATTATTTCTTCTCTGAGTATTTTTTGCACCATTTAAATCACATTTACAAAAATAGTTTTATGAGTTTTTTTCTTATTGATATATGTGTTTACATTTTTATTAGGGGTCCGATTGGAGCTGTCATTTACCGTAACAAATGGCATTCTTGTCACACAGTTTTTACGGTTTAAGTATCTGAAATGGATTTTTCTTAATTTTCTTGAAAGCAAAATATGCGTTTAGTGTTGAACGAAGTCTCTAACAGTTCACATATTTTTCTGATCCCTAAGCGAACGATTGAACATTATAAAGTAGTTATTAATTAAGTTAGTGTTAAGTGTTATTTAATTTGTTGACTATATACTCTTTCTTTGATTTAGTGTTTTTTGTGTATAAAATAGTTTAGTTTAGTGTTTAATAGTTTACTTTAATTAAACTAGTGTTTAGTGTTAGTGTAATTTAATTAATCCAAAACGCTGAGTGATAATGGAGAAAATTAAAATTACAAACGGTGATTTATGTAAGGTATGGTACGAACTTAAACCTAAAAACCTTATTCAGTCAAGCAATACCATTGATTATTTAATAAAATATATTGAAAATGTTTCGACGAAAAACAATAGTGAAAATGATGACATTCTTAAAAAAGTTAAGGGTTTCTGCAGTACTCTTAATGGAAAGTGGAAAATGTGCTCAAGATCTCATATCAATTTCATTAAAAAAAATAGAAATTTGTTACTGCTGCCTTTTAAATACAACGAGGGTTCTGCCTTAATTGAAAATACAAACCTCTTTGAAAATATAGAAAATATTTCACCAATACCAAGTACATCAGGTACACAGTTCACAATACAAAGTAATACATCTAAAAGAAGACAAACTAATTTATTGATCACCGAAAATACACCAGAACAAATATTTTCAGCAGCAACAAATATTTTACGCGATAAAGGAAATATACCAGCGGCCAAATTAGTGGAAAGTGCTTCCTCGGATTCACAGGAAAAAATAAAAAAAGTCTTGACTTATTTAAAAACAAATGAAGTTGAAACTGTAAAAAAATTTACAGATGAAGAAGCTCTATCAATTTTTATTGACTCAAAAATGACGGCAGCAAGTTATAAAAATTTAAGAAAGAAACTACGTTCACATGGAGAAAAAGACCTTTTACCATCTTACAATAAAATTAAAATAATTAAGACAATGTGTTACCCAGCTAATATTTCTATTTCTCAAAATGGAGCATCAGTACCTTTGCAGAGCCTTCTTGAGCATACTTTATGTAGATTAATATCAACAATTAAATTTCCTCAAGATACATCATTTAGTAAATTAATTTTGTTGTGTAAATATGGTTGCGATGGCAGCTCAGGGCACTCTACTTATATGCAAAAGCCATCTGATGATAGCAGTACAGATGAAGAAGAAATTACAGAGAAGAGTGTCTTTGTGTTTTCACTGGTTCCACTTAGATTATTTTCTGATGAAAGTTTTATTTGGAAAAACGAAAAACCTTCATCTATTAAATTATGTAGACCGATAAAATTTATTTATGCTAAAGAAACAAAACAGCTTATTCTAGATGAAGTTAAGAGTATGAGGCAAGAGGTAAATTTATTGGAAAAACAACAAATTTATATTAGTGGTAACCATGTAGAGGTAAAATTTAATTTGTTGTTTACAATGATCGACGGCAAAGTTATAAATACCTTAACAAATACTCCGAGCTCAAATTGTTTTATATGCAAATGTTCTCCGAAGGAGATGAATGATATTGAAAGAATTAAAAATATTCCTATTATCGAAGATAATTTAAATTATGGTATTTCTTCCCTCCATGCATGGATTAAGTTCATGGAATGTGTTCTTCATATCTCCTATAAATTAGATTTGAAGAAAACAACTACTCACGGATGTACGATAGAAGAGAAAAATAATATATTTAGTCGAAAAACTAGAATACAAAAACTATTACGTAAAGAGTTAGGGATAAGGGTTGATATTGTTGTGCAAGGAGATACTTAAAATACTGGCAACGTTGCTCGAATTTTTTTTCGAAATTATAAGAAAGTAGCTGTTATCACTGAATTGAATGAAGAATTATTAACAGATTTTATACAATTCTTATAACAATGTCGAGTTCTCGTAAAATAAATGTATTGATGTTTGATAAATATGCAGTAGATTCGGCCCGACTTTACACCTCGTTATATGGATGGTATAGAATGCCTCCTAGTGTCCATAAAATTTTAATTCGACTCCACGATACTCACCGCACACGGGCCTCGCCCGACCCAATTTTAATTGGTGGTGTCAAATAAAAAAATTAAAAAGACCCCAAAAACGCACCGGTGGAGATACGAAATTTTGAGGGTAGTTAGAGAAAACATAGAACTAATTTTTAGTGATAGTCCCAGATCTCATCGAGTTGACATTTTTTTTATAACACTTTCTAAAGTTAAAATTTATATTTACAATATATTTTATATTCAATTTTTTTTTTAACTTTTGTTCTAAAATATTTAGAGACTTGATTTTTCAACCATAATATACAGTATTATGTTATAAACAATAGTGTATAATGTTATATTGACAGTACGCCTACTATCCATGTAATAAATTATTTAAACTTGCGAGTGAAATGCCGTAAAATTGATGTTTTCTAAATCGCTCAACTTTAAGCGTTAATTGTTAATAATATAGGGGGTTGAAAAATATAAACATGCAAGATTAGAAGGGTTTCATGTATCTACAATGGAGTGGATATGTTTTTTTCTCGAAATTTTTAATTTAATTTTTTTCCTCAAAATCCCCCCCTGGCGCTCGCGCACGGATTTGGCACATTGTGCGTCGTCAGTTCAAGTTAGTGTAACTTCACATATACAATTGCAGATGTCCTGTTCATGTAACGAACATATTCAGTGCAACAAGTGCTTCACTAGTTTTAAACTTTTTGCACTGAAACTGTTCCTGTTTCTTACATGAAGTTTATTAACTACCAAGATTCATCACATTTGCGTAACATAAATGACATTGCTAATAATGCATCATTTAAATGTTTATGCTGTTAGCTAGGACATAAGTTGTATGCCCATGGTCATCAGGTTGATTTATTCACCTTACTTATGAATAAGTAATATGATATCAAATATAAATAAATCATGACATTGCAACGAATTTTTAAAGGTGTTATCACTTTAAAAATTCTTAGCAACTTTTGGGTAATCATTTTTGCAATTTTTGGGTAATCATTTGCAACGTTTGGGTGATTAATACCTTTAATATCGTATCCAATTCAGTAAATCCTCAACAATTCTTTTAGCTAATAACAATAAAGGATAAATCAAAAATAACATTTGGTAGGTTTCACTATTTGTGAAATAGTGAAACAAACCAAGTGTTATTTTTGATTTATCATTTATTATTATTAGGTACGTGGAGTCATTTTGCAGAGGAGTGCGAGGGGGTGAAGAAGGAATGGGTGGGAGTAAGAGGGAATAGAAGAGTGAAGGACTGGATGAGAGAGGAGGGGGCCGGGGTAAGGACGCTAGAGAAGTTGGAGGAAGAAAGGGAAAGCAGAAGAAAGAGAGGGGGTAGCGATTAGTGTAGGTGCCAATAAAAGTATTTTCTTTATTAGGTAAAGAATTGTTGAGGATTTACTGAATTGGATACGATAATAATCGTATTAATTACCCAAACGTTGCAAATGATTACCCAAAACTTGCAAAAATGATTACTCAAAAGTTGCAAAAAATAACATTTGGTTTGTTTCACTATTTTACAAATAGTGAAACAAACCAAGTGTTATGTTTGATTTATCCTTTATTATCAATACTTTAAAATGTTTTGCCAAGTGATAGGTGAGATATTTGTTGAATAAAAAATCCTTTTAAATTTCGATGTATCGGATGTATTTTACGGAAGGTACTTACAATTGCTTACAATCGATGAGATGCTATCGACCGATGGTAATTTGGCACTGGCAAGGTAGTAAATTAGGAAACGCTTGTAGGAAATGCTAGGCGCGATTACAAAATTCATGAGTCATTCCGGTTCGAGAGTGCATAACAAAAGTTACGCGCCCATAACTTATTTCAATTGCACGACTTGGCAGGCAATCTCGTTACTTCATATACATTTAACATCCTACACGTGCCACTAACCGTTTTTGTTTCTTATTGTTGCTTAGATTCAATACAATCGGAACAGGTTTATGTTGCTTCTAATTTACACAAATAAACAGAACTGATCAATAATCGCATTAAAATAAATGTATTGTTGTTTAGTTTTTATCTGTTGGTAATAGAAAAATTAAAGAATACGTTTATTGTAACACTAATGAGAGTGAGAGAATGAGAGTGAGTTCACTTAACACTTGGTGAAACATGTTTAAACAATCACCGAAGAAAGCATTTTTCTAAAAGTACACTTTTTCCACCTACCTTTACTTATAATAATAATAATATTTATTACCCAACAGGACATCCAAATTACAGAGTAATATTACAAAAGTAAAAATTCTTAAAATAATATATATAAACAAAACAAAATAAAATTACAAAATTAAAGATCACGTGATATAAGATCATGTTCTATTTAAACAAAATAAACAAAATAAAAATAAACTTTCCTTCGAGGAAATAAGATATTTAGTCGGTATTCAAAGATTCTCAAAATCTTTTAATTTTTCGTATCCAACTCTTAATATTAAAAATATCATTGATTGTGAAATAAAGTTAATGAGTTAATAAATTGTAAATATACGCAGTGGCGGCTCGTGAGAATATATATTGGAGGGGTTGCAGACATGAACCTACGGAGAATTTTTCTTTTAAGTATGTAGACCCCGATGCGTATGCATTTTGAAGCATTCGTTGTTGTTTCTAATGAGTTCGATTTGAAGCTACTAACGAGTGTTTCCAATCCCAGATTAAGCATGAAGTAAAATTTCGAGTTTAGAAAAGCCCCGCGTAGAAAATTTGTCGAGGGTCGCGCCAGCGACCCTCGACAAATTTTCACGGGGCTTTTCTAAACTCGAAATTTTACTTCATGCGCCACGCGTATAAAACGCTGATTTGATGTGCAGTTCGGACTATACGTCTGTTGTATACTGCTTTAGTATACTTTAAACTTCACTTGAAATCAGTGTTTTATACGCGTGGCGCATGAAGTAAAATTTCGAGTTTAGAAAAGCCTGAAAATTTGGTTTGGCCGCGTAGCGCTACGCGCTACGCGGCCAAACCAAATTTTCAGGCTTTTCTAAACTCGAAATTTTACTTCATGCTTAGTCTGGGAGTGGAAACACTCGTATGAAACATCAAATTAAACATTTACAGCGAAGGCATCGGGAATTTTTTTTTAAGGAAACTTACCACGGTATATACTAGTGTTGGGCCGACTCCAGTGAGAATAATTGAATCATTTGATTACTTAATAATCTAATATTATCATTCGAATGATTATTTAAATGACCATTCAAATGATAATATCTTTTAAATGTTAATATGAATAATCATTTAAATGGTAATATGAATGATCATTTAACTGGTTATACAGGAAATGTTTCTTTTAAGTATAAATATGCATACGCTTTTTTTAAATGTAGTACAAATTTGTAATCAAAACATCGAAATCTAATCATTTATTAAAAGAGAATTAAATGTTTTCTTCTGTTCTTGTATTTAGATAATCATTCGAATACGTTTCTTTTTCTTTTAAATATACATTTCCCGATGTCTTCGCTGTAAATGTTTAATTTGATGTGTCGAACGAGTGTTTCCACTCCCAGACTAAGCATGAAGTAAAATTTCGAGTTTAGAAAAGCCTGAAAATTTGGATTTGCCGTCACGAGCGAAGCGAGTGACGGCAAATCCAAATTTTCAGGCTTTTCTAAACTCGAAATTTTACTTCATGCGCCACGCTTATAAAACGCTGGTTTGATGTGCAGTTCGGACTATACGTCTTTAGCATACTGCTTTAGTAGTATACTTTAAACTTCACTTGAAATCAGTGTTTTATACGCGTGGCGCATGAAGTAAAATTTCGAGTTTAGAAAAGCCTGAAAATTTGGTTTGGCCGCGTAGCGCTACGCGCTACGCGACCAAACCAAATTTTCAGGCTTTTCTAAACTCGAAATTTTACTTCATGCTTAGTCTGGGAGTGGAGACACTCGTTTGAAACATCAAATTAAACATTTACAGCGAAGGCATCGGGAATTTTTTTTAAGGAAACTTATACTAGTGTTGGGCCGGATCGAGTGAGAATAATTGAATCATTTGATTATTTAATAATCTAATATTATCATTCGAATGATTATTTAAATGACCATTGAAATGATAATATCTTTTAAATGCTAATATGAATAATCATTTAAATGGTAATATGAATGATCATTTAACTGGTTATACAGGAAATTTTTCTTTTAAGTATACATATGCATACGCTTTTTTTAAATGTAGTACAAATTTGTAATCAAAACATCGAAATCTAATCATTTATTAAAAGAGAATTAAATGTTTTCTTATGTTCTTGTATTTAGATAATGATTCGAATACATGGTTTTTATTCTTTTAAATACACATTTCCCGATGCCTTCGCTGTAAATGTTTAATTTGATGTTTAGAACGAGTGTTTCCACTCCCAGACTAAGCATGAAGTAAAATTTCGAGTTTAGAAAAAAGATAATGATTCGAATATAACAAATACATGGGTTTTTCTCTTTTAAATATACATTTCCCGATGCCTTCGCTGTAAATGTTTAATTTGATGTTTCAAACGAGTGTTTCCACTCCCAGACTAAGCATGAAGTAAAATTTCGAGTTTAGAAAAGCCTGAAAATTTGGTTTGGTCGCGTAGCGCGTAGCGCTACGCGGCCAAACCAAATTTTCAGGCATTTCTTAACTCGAAATTTTACTTCATGCGCCACGCGTATGAAACATTGATTTGATGTGAAGTTCAGACCATACGTCTTTAGCGTACTGCTTTAGTAGTATACTTTAAACTTCACTTGAAATCAGTGTTCAATACGCGTGGCGCATGAAGTAAAATTTCGAGTTTAGAAAAGCCTGAAAATTTGGTTTGGCCGCTCCGCGCTTCGCACTACGCGACCAAACCAAATTTTCAGGCTTTTCTAAACTCGAAATTTTACTTCATGCTTAGTCTGGGAGTGGAAACACTCGTTCGAAACATCAAATTAAACGGAGGCATCGGCAATTGTATATTTAAAAAAAAGAAAACCCATGTATTTCTTATAGTCGAATTATTATCTAAATACAAGAACATAAAAAAAACATTGAATTCTCTTTTAATAAATGATTAGATTTCGATGCTCTAATTACAAATTTGTACTACTACACAACTTTGTTTTTTATCCTTGGCTACTATCACATTACAAATCTAAATGTTCAACTCGATTAACTCATTTATATCAATTATCCAGAGTAACTCTCTTTTTATTTTTTTGTGTAAACTATCGGATTACTTTTTCGCGAGACAACCTGTTGCGCATCTGTTTAAAACGGATTAAGCACGCCCTCGAATTACGTTTTAATTAATCGTAATGTCGATTAAGTTTCCGAGAAGGACCACCCGCAGCCGCGGAGTTCCCGCCTAACGGTCGATAGATGGCGTGACCGATACGGCGCTTTTTACGAGCGCGCCGACATTTGTAGGACGTAATGATCGCATCAAACGATTCTAGCGTGGAAAATGTTATTGGTCACTTGTTAGCGTCTCGTCCGGCTCAACATTGCCGACGAGTCGCGAAAAAAAAAATGCACACTGTTGCATTCATCCGTGAAATTGGTATAGCTACAATGTTCTTTTTTTGATGTAACTATCTTTAGATTCGTTCAAATGGTAAAAATTATTAGATATAACATTTCCATAACAGTTGCAATACGAATATATTAAAGATGATTCATAAGAAAATTGGAAGAACTAATGCTTTAATTATTCCTCATTCCTCCTTGAAGATGACCAATGGTCGAAACTAGTCGGAGAAAATATAAATAAGTGAAACAAACCAAATGTTTTAATTCAAATTTAATTTAAATCATCCAGTATAAGCGATAATTATTATTGATAGATCGTCTTATACAAGGATATAATACATAGGTATACCACATATTCCGATGGTTTGTTGTAAAAGTTCAGACATTCGTTGTTTTAAGAAAAGCGTTCAATTTGAAGCATGAACTAAAATTTCGAGTTTAGAAGGGCCTGAAAATTTGGTTTGGTCGCGTAGCGAAGTGGAGCGGATTAGTTTTAGGACTCTAACCTCTAAAATTTCGGAGTCTAGACATCCACTCTAAACTATCGACTGTGAATTAAAATTCTACTCTGAATTAGATGGTGGACTCTAATCCCTAACAGTCTGGAATCTAAATACTCGACTGTGAAGTCTAAGCTCTAATAGACTGCAGGCTCTACACCCTAGCTGTCTGGAATCAAAACGTTTGATTGTTGACTAGATATTCGAGTGAAGACTGAACTTTAGCCTATGGACTCTAGTCTCAGGACAAAATTCTAGTTTCTAGGGCCCAAATTCCTAGATTCTAGGCTTTGTATTCTGGACGCTTAACACAAGACTATGATTGTTTACTCTGAATTCTATACATTAGTTAATAGATTCATTTTAAGACTCTAATCTCTAGAACTTTGATATCTAGACGCTTGACTGTCCATTCTAAACTCTCGACTGTGGATTAAAATCCTGCTCTGAGTTAGATTCTGGATGCTAATCTATAGCAGTCTGGAATCTAAACGCTTGACGGTAGACTCTAAACTTCAGCAGCCTGGAATCTAAACGCTTGACTGTAGGGTGTAAACCCTAGCTGTCTGAAATCACTCTAAACTATCGACTGTGAATTAAAATTCTACTCTGAATTAGATGGTGGACTCTAATCCCTAACAGTCTGGAATCTAAATACTCGACTGTGAAGTCTAAACTCTAATAGTCTTGAATCTAAACGCTTGACTGCAGGCTCTACACCCTAGCTGTCTGGAATCAAAACGTTTGATTATTGACTAGATATTCGAGTGAAGACTGAACTTTAGCCTATGGACTCTAGTCTCAGGACAAAATTCTAGTTTCTAGGGCCCAAATTCCTAGATTCTAGGCTTTGTATTCTGGACGCTTAACACAAGACTATGTTTACTCTGAATTCTATACATTAGTTAATAGATTCATTTTAAGCCTCTAATCTCTTGAACTTTGATATCTAGACGCTGGACTGTCCAATCTAAACTCTCGACTGTGGATTAAAATCCTGCTCTGAGTTAGATTTTGGATGCTAATCTAAAGTCTGGAATCTAAACGCTTGACTGTAGACTCTAAACTTCAGCAGCCTGGAATCTAAACGCTTGACTGTAGGGTGTAAACCCTGGCTGTCTGAAATCAAAACGTTTGACTGCAGACTACAGTAGCCTGGAATGTAAGCGCTTGACTGTAGGCTGTAAACCTTAGCTGTCTGGAATCAAAACTGGAATCAAAGTGGTTCCTAACGCCAACATCGTTGCTCTTCGGTAATTGCATTGGGAAGGGTCAACGAGTGTGCTGGGTTTTTGTATATGTTATTAGATCCTTTGTATCTGTTGGGAAATAAACGAATTATTATTATTATATGTTTGTATTGCGCTGGTGCAGCCTATTTAGGGGTTATGCCTATGCGTAACTGTATAAACTCGCAATCGGCGAGTCCTTCGAGGAAGACCAAAGATGATGGTCATGAGAACATCTTTAGTATTTGTGTCGTATTGTCGCTATCATTAGTTAAGTTAATCGTTATAAAAGGAAGAAGAAGTGAAGGATGCACTAGGAAGCCCAAAGGCTAGAATACTAGGGTAAGTCCAGAGATTTGCTGCATCCCTTTCCACTGCACAGGTGGAATTGCCGTCAACAATGTTCCGCAAAAATCTTAATAACTTGTGTTTCGTAATTCTGAAAAGGTTAAGAGCCACTGATCTATGTAACTAAATATTGTGCTTTTAAAATTCGCGAACATAAAGCAATTTGGTTTAGGATACATTTATAAGTAAAAAAAATCCTGTATGTACAGAATATAGTGTTAATACTCTACACACATATTTATTTATTTATTTATTTACGGAATCTCCAGTTTACATTATTGATTTTTATATTTCCATGGTCAGATGCCAAGACATGTCATCATCCTCGGCGATTGCGGACGGATCCCTGTAAGAGCTCGTGTCACCATTTTTTGTTAATCTGATTAGATTTTCCTATAGTATGGTTCAGGAAGTTCTTAGTGTACATCCGCGAAACCTTCGCTAAAAAGACGACCATGTCCCGTTTTAAGTATGCCATCTGACCCTAGAATCAATACTTGTGCTGCTTCTTTCAATATTAGATTTAAAGGACCAATATATCTATATAAAATACATAAATTTTAAACAACTGCATGATACTAATATCTAATTGATGCAATTTCTTTTTCTTCTGGTTCCTCTCCTATCGGAAGTTGGAAGTCATCACAGCAATTTTAACTTTATTCGCCACTTTTTTGAATAGATCTATCGAGCTGCAGGCAAACCATTCTCTAAGATTTCTTAAGCAGGATATCTTTCGTCTTCCTATGTTCCTTTTACCTGCTATTTTCTCTTGCGAGGTAGGGAGTAGATTTTCACCCTCATGACATGGCTAAGGTACTCCAATGTTCTTCACTTTATAGTATTATCAAGGGGAGTCAATGCTTATGGGAGAACTGGAAATCGAGTAGAAAAGGAGAGACTATGGTCAAGATGTGGGTACGAGTAAGACAGATGGCTATATACACCAATCACCGGTCTCGATTTTGGATGCAGCTTCCAAACGCTGTTACCAAATTTTATACAGCGACTGGCTAACTGGATAATTTTTAAACTGTGGTATTATCAATCTCCACTGTCTTGTTTATACAACGTAATACTTTTTTATTCGTTACCTTGTCTATCCATAAAGTTCATAGAATCGTGCAGTAGCACCACATTTCGAATGCAACTAAACATTTTAAGGATGCAGTCTCAGTTCCATATAACAGGGTGGAGAAGATGTAACAGTGTAGAAGTCTTCTTTTAAGTTGCATATTCAGGTCTCGATTGCAGAGTATCTTTGAAGCAACATCTTTGATGAATAATACGCTTTGATTAAAACACTTGGTTTGTTTCACTGATTTAAATCAGTGAAACAAACCAAGTGTTTTAATCAAAGCGTATAAATTAAATATGTTTCACCACGGGTTAAGTGAGAAATTAATTCATCATCTTTGATGAAGTCCGAAGTGGTTCAGGAAACTTCAATCAAGGTAAGCAATCGATAACAAGATTGTGTAAAAACATGTCATGTTATCTCATGTCAGATATGAACATGTAATGGCAAATTAGAAAACTACCGGTAATTGCCAACTTTTTGGTAAATTTACAATCCCTTTTTTACTGGCAAAGTATGTTTACTGTTTAATACAATTAATTTAACTATCATCGCTTTATATGCTTACATCAATACTTTAACTGAATTCAGAGGATTCATAAATGTATAATAATATAAATCGATTTTTGTTTTCAACAGTTGCAACATGGACATAATTCCGACAAATATGACGGTGAGCCGGAAAAGGGGATAACGGATGGTGTTTTTCCCTTCCGGGGCCGTGTACATGAAATATACAAGTCTGGGGGATTCCCCCCGCCGCCGCCGTCAAGTAATAATCCCCGGACGGAACGAGACTTGACGGAAAGCTCTCGTTAGAGGCGGAGGCACGTTGCCAAAAATGCCCGGAGGAAAGAGGATGATGCTCCTGCTGCCACGGGGATCCTCATGAAGTGACATCTTTATCTAAATAACTCGCCGTCACCGCCTCGGAAGCTGTGATTTATGCGACGTGACTCGGAGGAGTAATGTTGTTTTTTATTGGGAACGAATTTAACATCGTTGAGGCGCAAATTTCTATTCGTTTTCGTTCAGATGTTATTTTATTTGTTAGGAGCGTGAAAGATTCCATTCCAGGTCAAATGAACGAACGTTTTCAGGCTGTAAATTACTGATTGGCCCAGATATCGCATAAACATAAATGTAGACTCTATTATACACAAGATTCAGCTATAATTCATTTTATTTGATGACATTCCACAATGCACAAGCCACAATACCAAGTAATTTGAAAGATAGACAACATATTGTAATACACAATCATTTGCCAAAGTAATACATTAAATTAGTGATGGACAACATCGAGCTACTTAGGATCAAACAAGCTAGGGTCAAACCTCTATCGTTTGCAAGAATCAAGACGATAATGAATGAATAATATACTAACCTCTATGACATTCCACGATGCACAAGCTGCAGTACCAAGTCATTTAAAATATGAACATTTTTATAACATTATAATAATAATAATAATATTTCTTCATTTTAGCACATTGTAATACATAATAATTTGCGAAAGTAAAGCATCTAATTAGTGATGGGCAACATCGAGTATGTTAAGGATCAAGCAATCTAGAAACGAACCTCTATCATTTGGAAGAATCAAGTAGACGACAATGAATGATTAATACACTAACCTCTATGACATTCCGTAATGCACAAACCACAGTACCAAGTAATTTAAAAGATGAACAATGCGTTGTAATACACAATAATTTGCCAAAGTAATACATCAAATTAGTGGTGTGCAATATCGAGCATCTTAAGGATCAAGCAACCTCAATCATTTGCAAGAATCAAGTAGATGATAATGAACGAATAATATACTAACCTCTATGACATTCCACAATGCACAAGCCACAGTACCAAGTAATTTAAAAGATGGACAACGCATTGTAATACACAATACTTTTTTAAAGTAATACATCAAATTAGTGATTAGATGGACAACGCATTGTAATACACAATAATTTTTCAAAGTAATATATCAAATTAGTGATATGCAATATCGAGCATCTTAAGGATCAAGCAACCTGAATCATTTGCAAGAATCAAGTAGATGATAATGAATGACCAATATACTAACCTAAGCAGTATATTTAAACTTCAATTTAGATCAGTGTTGTATACGCGTGGCGCATGAAGTAAAATTTCGAGTTTAGAAAAGCCTGAAAATTTGGTTTGGCCGCTCCGCTTCGCGGAGCGGCCAAACCAAATTTTCAGGCTTTTCTAAACTCGAAATTTTACTTCATGCTTACCCAGGGAGTGGAAACCCTCTTAGAAGCATAAATATAATCGAAATACCACAATGGCCAGGTTAACATTCGGGATACAACTTGTCTAAGTTTTTATTAATTGTTATTCTGCATGCATACTTGCTCTTACTCGTAACTTTAATCGAGACATCGCATTTTTTCAAATATGATTATTATAAAAGAAGGTCAATTAGAATGGTATAGCACACACATTAAAATCCGTGTCAACCGACAATTTTCTCAAATATTGTAGGTTACGTGTTTATTAGGACACGGCGAAAGACGAAAGTGGCGATTTGATGATGCGTCGATTTCAAAATCGATTACGAAAGCGCGGGCGACTCACCCACTCGTTAATCCCATTACGGACTTCGACCGATTGCGAACGGATTTAAAAAGCCTGGTTGTGTGAGGTCACGTTTTTTTTTTCTTTTTCGATTTTCAGTTCGTTGAGGAAGCGACTAATTAATCCCGGATTCTAAATATTAATTTTGGGATGAGTCAGCGTGATGGTTAGAGAGGATTTGGAACGTGTGTGTGTGTGTTGATGATGGAGAGCGCACGGGCGTATTTTTAAATTTTCAATTAATGGATACCAATTAAAAGCCATAAATCAACCGAGTGACATGGTCGAGGAATTTCGAATCGAGGTTTGATTATTGCGATGTTTTGTTTTTAGGTGGAGTGCGGTGATGGATAAGGGTGGGGGGCTACCGGATGCTTTGAGTTGATTACGGATGTTCATCCATGCAAATGCGAGCAGAATAAGCCATTAGCAAATTTTGATGTTATTAGGGTTGGAAGGACCAGACATACAGGAAATTTTTCTTTTAGGTATCGTATGTTCAATAAAAAAAAAAGTGCAGAGTGCATTGATTTAATCTTTCTTTAATTTAAGTTGGCTACGCGCTTTAGGAATTGACATATATAACGTCAGACATAATAATTATACTTTGATTAAAAAACACTTAGAACCTTTCTTCAATACTTTATTTTGTAACGAAATGTACATTTCGGACACGAAGTGTCCATTATCAATGGTTTGATACTAATATTAGTATCAAACCATTGATAATTGAAAGGTTCAAGTGTTTTTTAATCAAAGTATAATTATCTTCAAGTAACTCAATCAATCCAAATAATAATTATAATATACTATTTCAGAGTTACCAACCTACAATATTTCCCATGGCACAATAAAAAACACTCTGTTTTATTGAACATACGAAAAGTATACATATGCCTACGCAGAACATTTTTCGACATTCATTGTTTTTAAATAGTTCAATTTGAAGCTTAAAACGATTGTTTTCCACTCCCAGACTAAGCATGAAGTAAAATTTCGAGTTTAGAAAAGCCTGAAAATTTGGATTTGCCGTCACGAGCGAAGCGAGTGACGGCAAATCCAAATTTTCAGGCTTTTCTAAACTCGAAATTTTACTTCATGCGCCACGCGTACTAAACACTGATTTAATGTGCAGTTCAGAATATAATTCTTTAGCATACTGCTTTACTAGTGTACTTTAAACTTCACTTGAAATCAGTGTTTAACACGCGTGGCGCATGAAGTAAAATTTCGAGTTTAGAAAAGCCTGAAAATTTGGATTTGCCGTCACTCGCTTCGCTCGTGACGGCAAATCCAAATTTCCAGGCTTTTCTAAACTCGAAATTTTACTTCATGCTTAGTCTGGGAGTGGAAAACACTCGTTTTAAGCTTCAAATCCAATAATTTCAAAAAACAACGAATGTCGGACAATATTCGAAATTTTACTCCAAGCTTAATCTAGGAGTGGAAAACACTCGATTAAAGCTCAAAATTAAACTTTTCTAAAAAAAAGCAACGAATATCTGATGATTTACAGCATACACGCTGTACTTAAAAATATGATATGATGCAGAAAACTAAAATTTAATTTTTATTTTAATTAGTTATCAATGAATTAAAATTTAAATTATTTTATAAAATACTGGTAGTCCTCTTAAACGAATAAATCATTTAAATCATGATTTATTCGTTTAAGAGGACTACCAGTATTTTATAAAATAATTTAAATTTTAATTCATTGATAACTAATAAAAATAAAAATTAAATTTTAAATGATTTAATAGATATATTACACTAATACTAACAGTTCTTGCATATATTGATACCTTGTCTACACTTGCAATCAGAATACTTTGATTGAAATAATGAAGCTACTATTCATCAGCACTATCAAAAGGTCATCAAATTGAATTTGATTATAACATAGGATGAAATATTTACGTTAGCCGAATGCCTAAGTGCTGTACGAAATTGAGAAGGATTTTCGCACGTCTGAAGGATTTGTTGGCTTAACCTTGGTGACGGAACGTATAAACAATCTCCGCTGGGAATTATAATAAACATTTGCACGTGTTCCTAATATTAGATCATTCCGGATGGAATCGCGCTCGGTGTCGTAAGAGTGTCGACATTTTTTGGCAAATCTCCAGGGTTCTTCCCCAAATTGATCTTCATTATAGAGTCCCACCTACGTTTATATGAAACTCAAATCTTTTGATTCCTGAATGAATTAACTAGGAAGGAATACTATAAACCAGGGGCGAGCAACCTTTTTATTTAACGAGCAACTAATATTTTGACATATCCCGGCAGGCCGCACATAAAATACATATTAACAGATTAAACACAAATTATATAAGTATAAATGAAATTGCCAATACTTGGTTGCAGAACACTTCAAACATTAAAAGTGCGATTCTTTACATAATCTACAATAAGTTAGTCTTACAAAGACTACATCAAATTATATGTTTATTGATAAATTTAAAAAAATTAATATTTTCGTACATCGAGTTTAGATCGCTGGTTACTTTTAAATATTTTCAATGCGAAAAATAATTGCTATAAGTACTTCTAAAAAGTGCCATAAGTTGCATTGCACGTGTGACGAAACTTGGGAATTTCTTAAAATTGAGGTTTGTATATGGACTAGAGGGGAGCTTAGGGGATTCTCTCAGCTACCTGCTAATCCACATGTAAGACTCTAGCTTCGACATTTTCCTTATTTCTTGAGTAAGATTCAAAACATAGCGAAGAAGCGAGAAAAGAGGCAAAACGGCAAGGCTAGAGGTTTGTATATGGATTAGCGGGGAGCTTAGGGGATTCTCTCAGCTACCTGCTAGTCCACATGTAAGACTCTAGCTTCGACGTTTTCCTTATTTCTTGAGTAAGATTTAAAACATAGCAATTTGGCAAACGAGGAGGCTAGAGGCTTCATGTGGACTAGCGAAGAACTGAGGAAATCCACCTCAGCTTCAGCGGGGAGCTAAGGAAATCCCTTTAGGCTCAGCGTGAAGTTGGGGAATTCTCTCAGCTCTCCGCTAGTCCACACGAAACCTTTGGCCTCGCCGATGACTAGCGGGGAGTTGAGGAGACCCTCTTAGCTCCCGCCAGTCCACATGCAAGCCTCGATGTTTGCCTCTAGGTGTCGTATTACTGTCAAAATATAGTGAGAAGGCACTATGTTTTGACACGGCACCAAGAGGCAAGCATCAAGGCTTGCATGTGGACTGGTGGGGGGTTGAGAGGGTCCCCGCTAGTCCACATGCAAGCCTCGAGCCTTGATGCTTGCCTACTTGTGCCGCGTTATCAAGAGCATACTTTGAGGCAAGCGAGAGTGGTGATAAATGCGCCGCATATTTTGAACTATGTAACGAGAGACTTTGGACTTTGTCAATCAACAGTCACATGAAATGTGTACCAAATGCGCTCTCATCACACAAAATATAGATCGAAAAAGAAACTCAATCAGTTCTATTTATTTATTCGTTAAACTCGCATTTTTCGACAAACCGCGCACAAAGCTTGTGCCGCGTTATCAAAAGCATACTTTGAGGCAAGCGAGAGTGGTGATAAAAGCGCCGCATATTTTGAACTATGTAACGAGAGACTTTGGACTTTGTCAATCAACAGTCACATGAAATGTGTACCAAATGCGCTCTCATCACACAAAATATAGATCGAAAAAGAAACTCAATCAGTTCTATTTATTTATTCGTTAAACTCGCATTTTACGACAAACCGCGCACAAAGCACATTTAAGAGCTCCGGCTGTTGTGTTTCTGAAATGGTTCGGTTGGAAGCGCTAAGCGGGTTGTAGGTTGCTCACCTCTGCTATAAACCTTAGCACGCTCAATTAATTTTCATTTTTATAGCAAATAAAATAACTAATCCGGCTGCATGACAAACCAACGCTATTATTATCAAAAAGTTTAAGACAAAAATAGTAGTAAATGGCGTGAACCGCTTTTCTAATATTTACTAGGGGCTGCGGTGGCCGAGCCGTTGAGTCGTTAGACTGAATCGTCCACTGCAATTAACTATCCATAGCAAACAAATTAGTATCCGCAGCGAATTCAAGTATTTCAAATACTTGGGTATATCAGCGTAATTTCCTAATTAAAATCACTTGTAGTTGATCGCTTATTTAACAGAGAACTGGCTATTGTGCCGTATACTCACCACTACAATCAATGCTCCTCGCAAACTACGGCACTTGACAATAATGAAAGGGAAACAAAGGGCCCGGTGCAAGAAGTGGATGCTGGTGACCCCTAAAGGGAAGATCCCCGATTAGGAAGGGAGGAAACTGTTGGAAAATCGATAAGAGAACAACTTAATGTCGACGGCAAGTTTTAAGACGACTTCTGAGGAGGGATTGATCTGTTTGAACATAGAAGAGCCACATAAATTGCAGTTTTGCTATAACTGGACATGCATTGGCTCGTACCATCATTTCATAGCGTTTTTATGTATTGACAACTTTCCTTGAAAACTACACTGCTTCAAGAAACTAACACACCATCTGCAATTTCTCGAAAATTTTAGAATTGTGCACTATTTTTGTATTTCACGTTAGCGTCTTTGAAATAACAAATAATGCATTGAATTTTGTGTTTATTTCGATAGGTTGCAAACAAAATAAAATGAAATAAACACAGAGGACACTTTTTTCTCATTAATCACTTGGTAAAACATTTTCAAAATATATTGGTTTGTAAATTAAATTAACTTGGTTTTGTTTCACTTATATGTATTTTATTTTCTACTAGTTTCGGCTTAATGCCATTATCAAGAATGATGTACAAAGGTAAACTTTAAAAGTTAACATTTTTGAGAAATCGTATGGTAGTGCGATAATTTCTTGGATATACAATATTATAATCACAAATCAATGATGTATTCTACGTTGTTGCTTACATCTTCTCGCCTTTCGACCAATTAAAATTAGGAATCGTCGGTTCAGGACTCAGAAAAATTGGTAGGACAGTCTTCGAGGACCGTATTGTATCATTATCGAACCTGCGCATATGGTTTGTGACAGATAAAAAAAAAGTGATGATCGGATGGTACAAGGTCTAGACAGTACGGTGGTCGCTGAAGAACCTCTATATTGGGCTCATGAAGGGCGCCTTTGACGATGTTTGCCTTATGTGGTTGCATATTGATGTGATGCAGAATGAATTTGCCTTGATGCTGGATAGCCTCGTTTACGCGGTCCAACTAGATAGACTGTGTAGAGGTTTTTTTTACCCGCCTTGTTCTTCTGGAGCAATTTTCAGTGCACCACCCCATCCTAGTTCCACCAAATGCTTCTTTGGATAGATATCTTTCTTTACTTGTTGCATGGTTGTGTTTCCTGAAACCATCCATCGCTATCCTTGTTTCAAGTTGACCTAGACAGCATTTTTCATATCTCGTGATGATTTTGTACAATAATGCGGATGGCGTGAGCTGTTTTTTTAGATTTATGTTTAATTCGAAGAATAGCGGTGGCCGTACATGATTTTTTGCCGCATTTTTGCTTCACTTTACGAGCCTGTCATTTAAAAAAAATAGTAACTTTGAGAAAACGATAAACATAAACTTATAGAGCAGAAAGAGCACTTTGCAAACAGTGTATACATTTTGCGAATCAAATCGTAGGAAAATAAGAGTAAACATAAAAACGTTACAATATTATGGCATGACCCAATAGATATAATTCTTCTTCTTCTTTTTCGAATGTTGGCGATCATATTGGCTATTTTCACTTTGTTGAGAGCTGCCGCAAATGGTCCTGTGGTTGTCGTGGAGAACCAAGATCTCATTTTTTTCAACCATAAAATGGATACACTATTTTTTTAAATACAAATTTTGATTAGCATTAAGAGAGGATCGATTTGAATTATTGCAGGTTTCTTCTGGCTACACCTTTATTGCAATACTACAAGCGAACCTTAGGCCATACTTTTAGTAGCATCATTAAACCTGCAACGTCTTCCGTTAAAAAATGTTTACAGGGATCCAGTAATTTAACAATATAGCGAAAGGAACAACATATCCGTGTTATTAGAAATATCTCTTTCCCTTCATTATAGTAACATCTACATTTAAATAGCTGGCAAAGTGTAAATCTAGTAATTCTAGTGAAACTTATACCGAGTGTTTTATGCTCTTCACTTGCCATCGATAGTGAACCTTATATCACTCGGAAAATATATATATAGTAGACCTTTTTATGCTCTTTACCTACGATCGGTTTACATTTCCATTATAAAACATCTCACCTCAAAATAATCCTATCACCCATTCCAATCACCAATGTTTTGATCGATTTAATCGATACTTTAACTGATCGATCATTGCTTGATCGATCGTTGAGATACTCGATCTTGCCTCTAGTGATACGCAAGATCGAATATTCCAAAGATTGATCAAGCAGTGACCACACTTGGTACTATGCTTCAGTTATAAGATATAAATATAAATCAGTAGGGTACTAAAGCATAGTAGACAAATATACCGAGTGTGATCATTGCTTGATCCATCCCTGAAATACCCGATCTCGCCTACCACTAGAGGCAAGATCGAGTATCTTATAAAATATAAATAAGTAGGATCACTTATTTATATTTTATAAGATACTCGATCTTCCCTCTACTGGTAGGCAAGATCGGGTATTTCAGGGATGGATCAAGCAATGATCACACTCGGTATATGTGTCTACTATGCTTCTGTATTCTACTGATTTATATCTTCCAAAATAACGGTTTTTAAAGTAATTCTTTTAAATAAAGGTGAACGTAATCTGCTGTAATACCCCCACTCGTTGTGTTAATGACTTTAAATAGATATATTTGTCGTAAACAACATTTATCACACCTTCATGAATATTCCTTTCAGCATCCTCGCTTCGACAATGTTTGCAGCGCCAGGTTTAAAAAAAAATCTTTGCCATCGCTTTTATTTGCTCCTGGTGTCCGGGTAATCGCGCTTAATAACACCGGCCAGATTTATGGCCGCGTCCACGTAGTAAGGTCCCGAGTGTCCCAATCAGATTAAAAGTAATTTACGAGCGTCCGTAAATTTTCCACTTGGAAATAAGACGTCGATGCGACACTCTTATCAGACTTTTCCAATATTCTAATATCCTAGATATATTTAAGGTGATTGCTGTAAGAAAATACCTGCAACAAGTTCATGCTGCCTATCCATCTACATAAGGCTACTCCTATTAAAGCGATTTGTTTAAAGATATCAGAATACCAAACCAATCGCTTGAGCAGGAGGAATATCCTTATGTAGATAGACGGACAGCATGAACATACATGGAATACCTTGTCATTCATCAATCTAAATGTCTACATCTATATACGGATGTATTTGATCCTTCGAAAGGGGTTGATTAATATTAGAACACCAAGGTAGCACACATAGAGAATGTTTTTTATAAGTAGACATACCTTGATATATACATTTGAAATCATTTAATTTGAAGCTTCTAACGAATGTTTCCACTCCCAGACTAAGCATGAAGTAAAATTTCGAGTTTAGAAAAGCCTGAAAATTTGGTTTGGTCGTGTAGCGCGTACTTCATGCGCCACGCGAATAAAACACTGATTTTAAGTGAAGTTCAAAATATACTTCTTAAGCAATAATTTAATGTAGTATATTTAAAAGTTGAATTGAAATCAGTGTTTTATACGCGTGGCGCATGAAGTAAAATTTCGAGTTTAGAAAAGCCTGAAAATTTGGTTTGGTCTCGTAGCGCTACGCGCTACTCGACCAAACCAAATTTTCAGGCTTTTCTAAACTCGAAATTTTACTTCATGCTTAATCTGGGAGTGGAAACACTCGTTAGAATCTTCAAATTGAATGTTTTTTGAAAACAACTAATGACTGAAACTTTACAATGTATATATCGAGGTATGCCTACTTATACAAAACATTCCCTATATTTGTTACCTGGGTGTTCTAATATTAATCAACCCCTTTCGAAGGAAGTGTTTTATACGCGTGGCGCATGAAGTAAAATTTCGAGTTTAGAAAAGCCTGAAAATTTGGTTTGGTCTCGTAGCGCTACGCGCTACTCGACCAAACCAAATTTTCAGGCTTTTCTAAACTCGAAATTTTACTTCATGCTTAATCTGGGAGTGGAAACACTCGTTAGAATCTTCAAATTGAATGTTTTTTGAAAACAACTAATGACTGAAACTTTACAATGTATATATCGAGGTATGCCTACTTATAAAAAACATTCCCTATATTTGTTACCTGGGTGTTCTAATATTAATCAACCCCTTTCGAAGGATCATATACATCCGTATATAGATATATCGAGGTATGCATACTTATAAAAATTCCCTGCGTGTGTTACATCTGTATAAGCACTTTCCTAATATTTACAGAATCGGGATATGTGAGTCGCCTATTTCCAAAAACCCCTAAATCCATTTGAAAACAATGGATTTAGGGGTTTTTGGAAATAGGCGACTCATGTATACTTAAAAGAAAAAATCTCTGTACATTATTATTGTTGATTTTCGCTCGAGTTTCTAACCTTTAATGATTCCGTTCAGTCGACTTTCCAAGCAGAACTAACGGTTATGCAAATTACACCGGCGATTTTTTCAGCGCGCCGTGGAACGAAAGTCGGCGCGGCGCGCTCGCGAGCATAATCAAAAATAAATCTGGCAATGTCCACACAAACACACGTGCATTTCACACACAGGTAGATTTCACTTTCCGTATTGAGTTTCTCCGCCCGCTGGCGCAATCGGACCAATTAGCCAAGGCTGGAGAGATGGTGAAAACGCGGAAAAGTCCGTTCCGTTCCCTTTGGAAAAGTTGCGAAAGTGTGTCAAGGGTTGAGTTTTTTTTTTTCATTTGCAGAAGGCGGCGAACGCTCGGGGCGTTGTTCACGTTTGCCCTCCGTTGTGTTCCGATCTTGCTTTTGTGCGCCGAGTCGGGCTCGAAGGACGGGGAGTTAATAATAGAGTAAAGGTGAGCATAAAGGTGGAATTGGATTAATATTTATGAGTGGATACGGTAATTTTATTGCTAGATGCGGTGTAGACGTTAAAGGTGATGATGAAAGGATGATTGGCGATTTTTTGTTTCGGAAGATCATGGCCATGAGATATCATGAATATAAATAGGTTAGAACGTTTTTTGGTTGAGTAAACATTGATGTTTTCAAAATGTAAAGTATTTGTAGATCTCTAAGTAATGATGCTTGTTCTTGCTAAAGTTAAAAATAGTTTATCGTACCAAAAAAGGGTTTATTTTTCACGGAAACACAAACTACTACCCAAGTACTCTACATTGTTCAATCTCAGATATGTATGCTGCTTTACGTAGAATATCAAAGCCTTTCAAAAACACCAGAACCATTATGAAGTTGTATACGTCGTATGTGCGACCGAAGTTAGAGTATTGCTCGTTAGTGTGGTCTCCGTTCTATGATTGCCATATCAAATCTATAGAACATGTTCAAAAAATGTTTGTAAGGTATCTGTATTTTGTAGTACATTCTGTATACCCGGACGAATCTATTAGATATGAAGACTTGTTGGCTATGTTTAACTTAAAATCTTTATCTGCACGACGCAAGATCGCTTCATTAACCACTCTCTACAATTTGCTTCACAACAATATAAATGCTCCCGGTATACTCGCTCAGTTAAATTTTTTTACACCTAGGATTTGTAGTAGAAATAGCGTACAATTTGTATGTAATAGAAGTCAAAGTAATGTATATTACAACTCCCCTCTCAATACAATGATGCGCAATTATAATAACTCTCAAAACGTTGCTGATATCTTTTGTTGTAGTCGTAAACAATTTATTAACCAAATGTCCGCTGTATTAATTTAGTCACTATGTCAGATATCGTTAAGTATTGTTTAACTGAATTAAATATTGTATATGTAATAATTTTCTGCTAGAATTTTGTATATTTTTCCCTGTAATTTGAAATGTGTATTTCTGTTGGGAAATAAACTATTATTATTATTATTATTATTATTATTATTATTATTATTTACTTTGATAGTGGCACAACTACAAAAAAGTGTAATTTTTTTCAATACAGTTTAAGATACACAAATAAAAAGACGTGCAAAAAATAAGATAAATCAACTGAAGATAGACCCATCAATATTAGAATAAAAGTGTCTTGTAAACTTTGCAGGCACCTCCTGAAAAATTAACAAATTTCACTTACAGGGTGTCAATTTGAAAACAAGCCAGCCAGAATATCTTTGGAACCGTAATAGTTAGAGAAAAATTTTCAAAACCATTTCTAGGATATGGAGGGGGAACCATTTTGACCCACATAACAATCTTCTGCAACCTAGCCCCTTGCATTTTTTATGTAACAATAAAAATTTTAGCTGGTACCACTAATTAGCAATATGAAAGACCTTTGTAATGATATATCACAAGTGGGGTCATGCCATTTAAAAAAATTGGGCAAGGGTGGCTACAGCATAAGGGGTTGGTTGCAGAAGATTGTTATGTGGATCAAAATGGTTCCCCTCCATATCCTAGAAACGGTTTTGGAAAAATTTCTCTAACTGTTACGGTTCCAAAGATATTGTGGCTGGCTTGTTTTCAAATTGACACCCTGTATACTGCCTCTCAAAACAAACTAGAACACCATGTATTTATTGGACAATTTAAATGAAACACAGAATTTGATGATGCAATTGAACTGCATCGATGATAAACAAATCAACTTGATGAACGAAAAAAAAAACAAATGAATGACAATTAACAATGCGTTGGATCGTCACGATTTTCTAAGCACTTACTACACGTCATGGCATGTTAGAAATATGGCTATCAATATCTACTAGGGGTATTTAATTCCAAGTATTTTATTTTAACACCTACCATGTCCTAAACATGTTCTATTGGCGATAGATCAGGAAAACGAGATGACCAGGGTAACAAACTGATTTTGGCACGATCAAAAAACTGTCTTATAATGGCCGCTATGTGAGGCCTCAAAAAAAGGTAGAGGGAAGCGACTACCATATGCTGCCCCCCCCCCCCCCCCCCAGACCATAACTCTTACAAGAAGAAGTTGGAAAATTCTGCATTCTGCCTATAAACAGAACTAAGACTCACCACTGAAGACAATTTTATTCCATTTATAGGTCCGGTGTTTTCTTTTACTGCACCAATCAAGTCTTGCTATGTGATGCTGCATGGTAAGAAGTAGACACAATAATGAATTGTAGGATCTAATACGAAAACTACAGATTCTTCTGTAAACAGTAACCATGGATACTCTTTGGCCATTTAGAGCCAAACAGTCAATTCCCAATGTTTGCGATGTTGTAAATCTGCCCCTAAAGATGAAAGACGAACTGCTCGATCTTCACGCTCAGTGGTGCTTCTTGGACGTTCTGATCAAAGTCTTCATCAATTTTTTCCAGCTTCGGACCATCTAGACCAGTAGCGTACAATCACCTATATACAATGAGAGCCAAAATGATTTGTTCATTTTTAATAGGAAATAACACATGAATTATTTTAAATGCAGAAATAATATAAATGACATCTTAAAAAGTAATAATGGGAGTTTTACTTTTTGAATATAGTGTGTGTTAAATGTCCGCTACCCTTCTCCACACACTCTTCTAAACGACGGACGAAATCTGCCATAACTCGTTGAAGCATATCCTGTGGAATAGCTTCAATTTCTTGTCGGATATTTCTTTTGAGCTCCTCTATATTTCTAGGCTTACTCTTGAACACTCTACTCTTTAAATATCCCCAAAGAAAAAAGTCTGGAACAATAATATCGGGAGATCTCGGGGGCCAATTAAAATCACCGTTTCGAGAAATTAGTCTATTCGGAAATGTCTGTCGCAGGATCTCCATACTTATTCTTGCAGTATGACAGGTCGCACCGTCTTGTTGAAAAAAGTGATTTCTTTCTTCTTCTTCAATTTGCGGTATAAAAAATGTCTGGAGCATATGTGCATACCGTTGAGAATTGACTGTGACTGTTTCGCCGTTTTCTTCAAAAAAATATGGACCGATGATTTTTGACGATGATACAGCACACCAAACAGTCACTTTTGGGGAATGTAAGGGTCTTTCATAGATTTCACACGGGTTTTCGGTAGCCCAGTATTGAAAATTCTGCTTATTTACCAAGACATGTAAAGTAAAGTGTGCTTCGTCGCTCATGAAAAGATGTTGTGCGATATCGGGTTCCTCATTGCTTAACTCCAAAAAACGTTGACAAAACTCAACACGGCTTTGTTTATCACGATCAGTTAATGCACCACTGCTATTTTGTATGGATGAAACTTCATTTTGTGCAGCATTCTTCGGGTACTTGTTGCAGATAAATTTAACGCTGCCGCATGCCGCCGAACTGATCGATTTGGGCTACGCAGAATTGATTCTCATCCGTTCCTCATTTTCAGGCTTGCATGCAGAGCGAATCCTCCCGGCTGATTTTCTTCTCTCAACTGACCCATGATTTCGCCACTTCCTTACCCAATACGAAATAACAGTTCGAGCCGGAACATCACGAACATTAAAATGTAGACGAAATAAACGTTGAGTTTGAATAATTGAACTTAATTTAAGAAATTTTTCAACACAAAATATGCGTTGCTGTATGTTCCAACGCACCATTTTGACAACTGTCAAAATATCTCCAAAGTCTCCTCTTTCAAATTGTTATCAGTAATATAGCGATTAATACATAGTTATATTTGTTATTGCCTATTAAAAATGAATAAATCATTTTGGCTCTCATTGTACTACGACTTAACCTTTCAGCAATGTCAGGAATCAAAAAACCCGCTTTTCGCATACCAATAATGCGACCCCTATCAAAATCACTTAGATGATGAGATTGTCACGGCGAGGAACAAGGGGTGTCTTTTTACATGTTACCACCTGAAACGTCCAACTAGTTAGAGGCTAATTGTATAATAGAAGCAGCTACATAAAAAAATCTACAGATCTTCATAATGGTGAAAATGGTTTTTAACAATTTAAAAAAATGATCATCGTTCAGTTCAAGTCGTCAAATTCCGGCAGCTTCATCAAAATCGTCCAATAAATATTATTTTTTTGAAAGGCAGCATGTAAATCTTATTAATGAATTTCGACAGCTATGCCATATGTTTTATAGTGGCATCGTTAATGGCACTATTACACAATGTGTACATACAGGCCACTGTTTCGTTCACGAACGAGCGAACCTCTGTGAAACCAGAAAACAGATATCAAAATTGAATTTGTGTTCAGTATTATCATTAAATAGTTTTCACATATTGGCTTGATATAGTCAGAAATGTTTAGTATTCCTCAGCACTAGGTTCAGTTTCGGACTTCATGGTCCTCATCACTGTGGTCTCGCAGTGATGAGGTGAGTTCGAAACTGAACACAAATTCAATTTTTATATAAATATTTTTTTTATTTCTGGGATCTACTCCTTCATACATCTTGTTGATTATTTGCATACCTACTGAATTGTTTAATATTCTCAGTTCTTCTTCGCTCCAATGCAACGGCGGGTCTAATAAATCTTTAATAGCGACGATTATTTATTGGCGAACGTTGGCTTTTTAAAATGGAATTCACATAATGATCTCAAGTTAGCAGCTGCACGTCTACTGGCAGGAAAATCTAGATATCCTCGTCGGTGGGGAATTTGCATGCAATTATACCGTCGTTCAAGTCGGCTGAACTGTTTTGATCATGCGATTCCCATCAGTATCACCACCGCCACAATTAATTGTTCCCCCTGACACGCCATCTCCAGGGGGCAATAAAACTATAATGATATCAATATACAGGGAGTTGTTCTTTTAAGTATACATATTTTAATAACTGTAAATCTTTAAATATTTTCGTAAAGAGTTCAAATTGAAGCTTCAAACGAGTGTTTTCCACTCCTAAATTAAGCATGAAGTAAAATTTCGAGTTTAGAAAAGCCTGAAAATTTGGTTTGGTCGCTCCGCGAAGCGGAGCGGCCAAACCAAATTTTCAGGCTTTTCTAAACTCGAAATTTTACTTCATGCGCCACGCGTATAAAACACTGATTTCAATAGTATACATATTTTAATAACTGTGAAGTGAAGTTCGAAATATATTAGTAAAGCTTATCAATATCGTAAACATGTTTTATCAAGTGATTTATGAGAACCAATTAATGGATTTCGATTGCTAACGCCATCTAATGTTCCATAGTGGCATCGTCAGAGACACGAATGCACAAAGTGCATATACAGGTCACTGTTTCGTCCACGAACGAGCTAAACTCTCTTTGTGAAACCAAAAAACAAATATCAAAATTAAATTTGTGTTCAGTATTCCGGCACCAGATACCCACAGACGCGTTTCGGACTTCAAGGTCCTCTTCAGTGTGGTCCCGAACCAGTGCTGAGGAATACTGAACATTTCTGACTATTTTAAGCCAATATGTGAAAACTATTAATGGGCTAACGCCATCTAATGCTCCATAGTGGCATCGTCAGTGACACGAAATAGTCAGAAATGTTCAGTATTCCTCAGCACTGGGTCGGGACCACACTGAAGAGGACCTTGAAGTCCGAAACGCGTCTGTGGGTATCTGGTGCCGGAGTACTGAACACAAATTCAATTTTTTATGAGAACCAAATTGAAGAAAAATTATGTACTTAATTTTCCAATTTGCCTAATAAATAATATTACCTTTGAAAGCTAGAAAGATAGTCCATAAAATAAATCACTAGTCATTACATCAATTTTATTGGTTAAGGTCTTTAAAGCCCGGAAAAGTGGGGATGTCAAGGTCGAATAGTCCGATCGCGTTCACGCGACAAAACACCTTTTCTAAATCTCAATCGTCCGAGATAAAAACCAACAACAGGGGATTCGAAATAAAAGTGAAACTGGACGGCGTCTTAGCGCACGCACATACGCGATCGGAATAGATAAAAATAGTAATAGAATAAATAACCCAGGCGATGCTTATGGCTCATGGCCTGTGTCAACAATCTCTCGGAATGACTTTGAACCCGCGCACACATCTACTACTAGAGACACACACACACATGCATGCACATATTCAAGTCCAGTCTTCCCGTCATATAGTAGGTTGTTGAGCCCCGTTTGTGAAGAGATCACTAAATAGAACGTGAACTTCACTCAGATAATGCAATTAGAAGGCTGGCGCTGTGTTTATTTCCGTTCGCGCGTCGTAGACTAGCTACGAAAAGCGACAAAACAAAATACCATGAAGTCCGATTACCGGTCATCGGACTACTAGTATTCCCACCCAAGCCATATTATATATTTCTTACTTCATGCCTAATCAAGGAAATCTGCAATTTTCGTTTTATAAAAACGTAGCGAATCTCATTTGATCAATACTAAAATGCAATAAAAAAAACCCTGTAAAACCTTTCTTCTGGAAATATTTTATTTGTATTTATACATACAGGGAGTTTTTTTTTAGAGTATACGTATTCCAAATTCAGCCTATTTTCTGTAAATGTTAAGATATTCCTTGTTTTTTCTTTTGTATAATTAGAAGCTTTAAACGAGTGTTTTCCACTCCCAGACTAAGCATGAAGTAAAATTTCGAGTTTAGAAAAGCCCCATGAAAATTTGTCGACCCGAGACAAATTTTCTGGGCTTTTCTAAACTCGAAATTTTACTTCATGCGCCACGCGTATAAAACACTAAAATATTGTGAAATTAAGCATATTTGAACTTTACTTGAAATCAAACAAATTTTCACGGGGCTTTTCTAAACTCGAAATTTTACTTCATGCTTAGTCTGGGAGTGGAAACACTCGTAAGAAGCTTCAAGTTAAACACTTTCATAGAAACATACATACAGGGAGCTTACCTTTAAAGTATACGTATTCCAAATGCAACTAATTTTCTTTAAATCTTTAGATATTCATCGTTTTCTTAAATGAGTTCAATTTGAAGGTTTAAACGAGTGTCTTCCACTCCCAGACTAAGCACGAAGTAACATTTCGAGTATAGAAAAGCCCGGTGAAAATTTGTTGAGGGTCGCGTAGCGACTCGAGACAAATTTTCTGGGCTTTTCTAAACTCGAAATTTTACTTCATGCGCCACGCGTATTAAACAATGATTTCAAGTGAGGTTTAAATATATTTAAAGTTCACAATATTTTAGCGTATTATACGCGTGACGCATGAAATAAAATTTCGAGTTTAGAAAAGCCCAGAAAATTTGTCTCGGGTCGCTGCGCGACCCTCGACAAATTTTCCCGAGGCTTTTCTAAACTCGAAATTTTACTTCATGCTTAGTCTGGGAGTGGAAAACACTCGTTTAAAGCTCCGGATAACGAGTCCTCTTAGTTCATTGCTAGCATGCAATAAAAAAAAACCCTGTAATAACTTTCTTCTCGAAATATTTTATTTGTATTTATACATACTGAAAGTTTTTCTTTTAAGTATACGTATTCCAAATTCAGCCTATTTTCTGTAATTGTTAAGATAGTCCTTGTTTTTTTTAAAGTATAATTTGAAGCTTTAAACGAGTGTTTTCCATTTCCAGACTAAGCATGAAGTAAAATTTCGAGTTTAGAAAAGCCCCGTGAAAATTTGTAGAGGGTCGCGCAGCGACCCGAGACAAATTTTCTGGGCTTTTCTAAACTCGAAATTTTACTTCATGCGCCACGCGTATAAAACACTGAAACATTGTGAAATTTATGCATATTCGAACTTCACTTAAAATCCGTGTTGTATACGCGTGGCGCATGAAGTAAAATTTCGAGTTTAGAAAAGCCCAGAAAATTTGTCTCGGGTCGCTGCGCGACCCTCGACAAATTTTCACGGGGCTTTTCTAAACTCGAAATTTTACTTCATGTTTAGTCTGGGAGTGGAAACACTCGTAAGAAGCTTCAAATTAAACATTTTTATAGAAACATACATACAGGGAGTTTACCTTTAAAGTGTAAGTATTCCAAATGCAGCGAATTTTCCTAAAATCGTTAGATATTTGTCGTTTTCTTAAATGAATTCAATTTGAGGGTTTAAACGAGTGTCTTCCACTCCCAGACTAAGCATGAAGTAAAATTTCGAGTTTAGAAAAGCCCCGTGAAAATTTGTCGAGGGTCGCGCAGCGACCCGAGACAAATTTTCTGGGCTTTTCTAAACTCGAAATTTTACATCATGCGCCACGCGTATAAAACACTAAAATATTGTGAAATTTATGCATATTTGACTTCACTTGAAATCCGTATTTAATACGCGTGGCGCATGAAGTAAAATTTCGAGTTTAGAAAAGCCCAAAAATTTGTCTCGGGTCGCTGCGCGACCCACGACAAATTTTCACGGGGCTTTTCTAAACTCGAAATTTTACTTCATGCTTAGTCTGGGAGTGGAAACGCTCGTAAGAAGCTTAAAATTAAACATTTTTATAGAAACATACATACAGGGAGTTTACCTTAAAAGTATAAGTATTCCAAATGCCCTCTGATTGAGAGACGCATCACCAGGAGAGTTCCGTGGTGGAACAGTGCGCTGGACAAAAAGAGGAAGCAGGTAAGAAAACTCTTCAACGAAGCAAAGCGAACGGGCTCATGGGAGGCTTACAAGAACTCCTTAACCGAATACAACAAAGCACTAAGGAAAGCTCGAAGATCAACCTGGAGGAGACACTGTGAGGACATTGAAACTGTCCCAGACGGTATCAGACTCTACAAGATTCTCTCGAAGAACCCCCAATGTGCGCTTCAAAGTCTCGAACTCGATGACGGAGTGTATACAAAAAAACGAGAAGGAAACCCTGGGTGAACTTCTACGGGTACACTTCCCCGGAGGGGAAATCTATGATGGACCACTTAATGACTGGGTCAGCCAGGGACCTGATGCAACTGGCAACAGAACATCTAAGGAAGACTGGCAGGCTGCCAGGAGAGTGGTCACCTATGACAGAGTCAAATGGGCAATAAACTCATTTGAACCTTTTAAATCGCCAGGGCCTGATGGAATCGTACCCATCATGCTACAGAAGGGATCGCAACTACTGTGGCGAAGGCTTTGCGAGATCCTAAGGGCCAGCATGGCCCTACGATATTTGCCAAGAATATGGAGGCTTATCAGGGTGGTTTTCTTACCAAAAACCGGTAGAACAGACTATTCTTGGGCAAAATCGTACAGGCCCATCAGTCTCATGTCATTTGTACTGAAGACAATGGAAAAAATTATGGACAGGCATATTAGAGAGGGGTTACTGGTGACCTACCCACTATCTCAAGATCAATATGCCTACCTTCCAGGTAGATCAACAGAGACAGCTCTCTGTGCCGAAGCTGCCCTGGAACACAAAGAAATTTTACTTGCTGCCTTCTTGGATATAGAAGGAGCATTTGACAATACAGCCTTTAACTCCATAACTGCTGCCTTGAGAAAGCGGGGGTTGGAGGAAATTAGCTGCAGGTGGATAGACTGCATGCTAAGACAAAGGATGGTCTACACAACGTTCGCTGATCAGACACTAGCATCCAGGGTGGCCGGTGGTTGTCCGCAGGGAGGAGTTCTCTTACCCCTGCTGTGGAACCTGGTCATGGATGGCCTGCTAGTGGATCTCAGCAACGAGGGATACTCTTCCCTAGGATACGCGGATGACCTAGTCATACTCGTTGAGGGAAAATTTAACAACACGATCAGAGAGCGTATGCAACGTGCACTGAACGTGGTGAGCAAATGGTGTGCTAGAGAAGGACTTAAAGTCTCACCCTCGAAGACCACCCTGGTACCATTTACACGCAGGAGGAAACTGGCGGGCCTTGGACCGCTCTTTCTAAATGGTGGCAACATGAAAATGTCGGGTGAGGTGAAGCACCTAGGAGTAATCTTTGACTCCAAACTGATCTGGACCCCTCAAATCTCAAAAATCAGACGCAAATCGGAAATTACCCGTGCGGTAATTAGACGAATGTACGACCGACAATGGGGGCTCAGACCAGGAATGGTATACTGGCTGTACACCAGAGTGGTCAGACCCGCAATCATGTATGCTGCTTTGGTATGGTGGCCTAAAGCCACACAGCATACAACCATACAAATACTCAGCAAGGTTCAAAGACTTGCTTGTATTAGCATAACGGGGGCTATGAGAACCACGCCCACTGCAGCCATGGAGACGGTTCTAGACCTCACACCACTTCATATACTGATAGTGGGGGAGGCAAGACTGGCACTCTATAGGCTGCAATTATCATCGGTCAACGTAAGAGTTGATATCCCACACAGAAGACTCTTGACAGACATAGGGGGACCTCTCCTGCAAATGAGGTCGGATCATATGGTAGTCAGATATCTTGAAAATTCACTCTTTAAAGTCACTATTCCAGACCGCAACGAATGGAACGGCTTTAGGGAAGATATACACAAAGTGTGATCTGGTACACGGACGGTTCTAAATCAACCACAGGTACTGGATCAGGAATCTATAATGAAAACATGAGGACAGGCTATGCTCAACCATTGGGTAGCCTGGCATCAGTCTTTCAAGCAGAAATATTCGCAATCATAGAATGTGCGAGAACCAACATAGAGAAGGACTGTCGAAACAGGCAAATCTATATCATGTCCGATAGCCAGGCGGCACTGAAGGCTCTCCAGAGTCAAAAGACTTCATCCAAACTGGTATTGGAATGCTTCAATACCCTGAATGACCTAGCGAGACAGAACAAGGTTACGCTTGTCTGGACGCCGGGTCACTCTGGTATTGCGGGTAATGAAAAAGCTGACGAGCTAGCAAGGCAGGGAGCCACCATTTCATTTATGGGACCCGAACCTGCCTTGGGCATAACAAAAAAGTCGAGTCGCCTTGAAGTCAGGAAGTGGACTCGCAACAAACAAGGAATACTGGGAAAACAGATCAGGCCTTAACCATAGTACGGCCCTTATAAAAGGGCCTAACTTAAGCCAAGCTGCAGGACTACTAACATTGAGTAGGGCACAGCTGAAAACAACCATAGGACTGCTCACAGGCCACATGACTGTTAAAGAGCATCTAAGGAAAATCGGGCTATACAACGGCGACACCAACTGTCGCCTCTGTAATACGGCACCGGAAACAACTATGCACGTTCTGTGCAGGTGCAATGCGCTGGAGAGCAAAAGACGGCTCATATTTGGGAACAGACAACTGGAACCAAATGATTTCCACGCGCAACCTCTGAAGGACCTGCACAAGCTAGTGCAGGGCATCGAGTTCGGAATAGTTGCGTGAGTGTAATAATATTGGGGCAGTACAATAAGCCACCTAGGCTGCAGTGCATCCGGATCCGAAAGGAAGACGGCCCCCACAGGAAAAAAAAAAGTATTCCAAATGCAGCGAATTTTCTTTAAATCTTTAGATATTCGTCGTTTTCTTAAATGAATTCAATTTGAACGTTTAAACGAGTGTCTTCCACTCCCAGACTAAGCAAGAAGTAAAATTTCGAGTTTAGAAAAGCCCCGTGAAAATTTGTCGAGGGTCGCGCAGCGACCCGAGACAAATTTTCTGGGCTTTTCTAAACTCGAAATTTTACTTCATGCGCCACGCGTATAAAACACTAAAATATTGTGAAATTTATGCATATTTGACTTCACTTGAAATCCGTATTTAATACGCGTGGCGCATGAAGTAAAATTTCGAGTTTAGAAAAGCCCAGAAAATTTGTCTCGGGTCGCTACGCGACCCTCGACAAATTTTCACGGGGCTTTTCTAAACTCGAAATTTTACTTCATGCTTAGTCTGGGAGTGGAAGACACTCGTTTAAACCTTCAAATTGAACTCATTTAAAAAACGACAAACATCTAAAGACTTAAAGAAAATTAGCTGCATTTATGCTTAGTCTGGGAGTGGAAAACACTCGTAAGAAGCTTCAAATTGAACTCTTTTAAAAAACTCCGGATATAGAGTCCTCTTAGTTCATTGCTAGCATGCATTTTTTTTACGAACTGCAGCCATTTCGCTAACAAGTGAAATGTAATTGACAAACTGTGATAAGGTTTTGACATATAGTGAAATCCAGTGGTATACAGGGTAATGTATTTGATAAATGGGAAATATATTTGAGATAAAGGGATACACATTCGCTATAAAGTGAAATGCAATAGAAAAACTCTGTATATCGATAGTTTGAAAGTAAAAGTAATTAAGTGCTAATATTTTTATACCTATGTACTTAATGCCTTTAACCTTTAAATCAATGATATAACTGTTATCAAATGGCAAAGCATATACTAATTTTTATGACGGTAATAACTCTTTGATTAGGCCTTGAAAAATCTTAGAGGTGGCAGACAAACCATAAAATTGCCTAAAAATGATCCCAGATGCATAATTTGCACCTTGATACATAGTTCCACTGCTCATATTTAAATATTAGTAACATACTTTAATCAATGAGTTCAATCGATTCCTTTTAATTCCACGATGTGGTCCTTCGAACCGGATCATTACCGGTCATCGGACTGTTCCCACCGGAGGCATGCTCTGTACGAGGCAGGGGTCCATGCCCGTGACTAGCACTCCGGTTAGAATCCGTTGTGATTCGATATCGTAGCGCGGCGCCGTTTCATCCGTTCCGGCCGTTCCATTCATCGCGAAAAAACTACGGCCGGAACGCGGAAAGCTGTTGAACTTGAGGTCGTAAAAACCCACGTTTTTCGTTCGATCTGCAGGAACAGAAGCGCACTCGCATAAATTCCGGTTTACGGCGCTTAATTCCGCCATTAACTATTCACAAACGATCGACTTCGCCGTAAAATTCGTTAATTGAGCAGTTGTTTTCTGTTATTTTATTGTATCAAGATGATGATACATTAATATTATGCAAATATTAACTTATCTATGTGGTAGATCTACATCACTCTACCTCAACAATCTTATTTTATTAATGTATATTATTAATACGAACATGTTGGTAACTTATGTTAATTAACATTAATTAAATCCTTGAATACTGTCGGCCTTTAATCCAATCGTTTGTAGCGGATGTTCATTAAAAGCTATCAAAAAATCTGTTGTAATCCAAGCTGGCTGTGAAATGCGTTTCCTCCGCATTACAGTTTCATTGTCATCCAGTTCGGAAAACCGATTTACATCTTGCCCCCAAATCCGTTGGGCTTCTTGGTATTCGAGAAAGTCGGGCCCATTTTATCTCCCGTCGAGTGACTTACATCTAGATAGCGTCTCCTTGTTTCATTCACGGTCGTTAAGTCAATTTTAGTGACTATATCCACTGCTCGGGGGGTGTTGCATTACTAAAACTGTATTGATTCCTCCTCGCCTGATCTATGTACATAATTTGCCTTTGATCATTAATACTTGATGTTTGAGGAATTGCCTCCACTTAATGGAGGAATTGTGGGACTAATCCAATAATTATGTTGAAGGATTCCTTGCTGGAGATGTGCATTAAATCTTGTTATACCTTAAAAGCGTGGGCTTACTTGAAGTTATCCACGAGTGTTATTCTTAATCGCCAGATGACACCAAATCGTGTTGCGCCAGTAGCAGATCGAATTGTCCCCTAATATTATTACAAGCATAACATCCTGTTATAGATATTATGCATATATCATTGAATAACCAAATTAACTCGGGCATCATTTCCTTTCGAGGTGTGTAACACATGCGCCTATTCAAATGAATCCCAAGACACAACCAGAGGATATAGAAAAAGGAAAAAAAAATCACATCCTGTGATTAATCACGCTTGACACTGGTGAGGGCAGCTGAGTCACAACTATTATTTATAACTAGCACGAAGCAATAATTTATAATAGTAATAATAGTTTATTGGTGCTAATACTGGCAGCAGTAAACACAAAAAATCTTACACGCTAAACAGAATTACTATTTAGTATGTACGAGGGCAATCCATAAAATGACAGACGTTTTGAAATAAAAAATAAACAAAGAGAAAAAACTAATTTTTACTATATACATTTTGAAGGCAAGCTCTTAGGCTATTTTTCGACGTAATCGCCATATAAATTAAGGCATTTATCATATCGTTTTACAAGATTTTCAATGCCCTCTTTGTAGAAATCTGCGCGTCCGTGAGTTCAACCTCTGGTTTACACCAGCATGGAGTTGAGCGTCAGTGTCAAAGCGTTGCGTACCGAGCCACGTCTTCATCTTTGGGAACAGATAGTAATCGCTCGGGGCCAAATCCGGGCTGTATGGCGAATGACTGAAAATTTCCTATCCAAAATCATTTAAGAGCTTTTGAGTACAATTGGCTGTGTGTGGACGAGCGTTGTCATGGAGAGAGAAAATTTTCTCGTTAAGTTTTCCCCGACGCTTGTTTTGTTTGATACAAAACAAGCGTCGGGGAAAACTTGACGAGAAAATTTTATTTCTCCATGACAACGCTCGTCCACACACAGCCAATCGACTTAAAAGCTCTTGCATGATTTTGGATGGAAAATCTTAATTTTCGGAGTGTTTCGCAATACCTCACTGAATTTATTGTTTGACCACGTTCAAGAAAATCAACCAAAATCACTTCCTGAGTATCCCAAAACACAGTAGCCATGATTTTTCTTGCTGACAGCGTCTGCAGACACTTCCTCGGTTTCTGGGGCGTATGCGTGTGACCCCATTGCATCGACTGCGGTTTTGTTTCGCAGGTAACGTACTGTACCCAAGTCTCGTCACCAGTTACGATACGATCGAAAACATGGTTTCCAATTTTGTCGTACTCTTCCAGAAATGTCAGTGCTAGAGCACGTCTTTTGGTTTTGTGGTCTTCCGTTAGGATTTTCGGAATCCACTTGGCACAAAATTTGTGGTATCCAATTGATTGAGTGAGTTATGTGAAGATCGAATTTAATTGATAAATAAAGCACTAATAACTTTTCTTCACACTTTTATTTTTATTCCATATGTACATTTCGGACACAATGTGACCATTATCAATGGATTAATACTGTGGTATCCAAGTTTACCAACTACGATTTCATGAACTAAACTCCGTGAAATTTGGGGAAAATGTTCCGAGAGTTCCGTAATCGTGAATCGACGTTTTTCACGGATTTTTTTATTAATTTTTACCAACAATTCATCACTCACAAGACTAGGCCTACCACTGCGATCCTCACCGTGAACATTGATTCGGCCATTTTTAAAATCAATGCACCACTGCCTCACTAGGCTTTCACTCATTATTCCATTGCTGCACACATGACAAATCTGGTGATAAATTTCAATAGGTTTGTATTTTTTTCGCCAACAAAAACCTTATCACACCACGTACTTCACAACTAGCGGGATTTTTAATTGCACCGCTCATTTTAAAACGCCACTGTATAAAAAGTACAATACGCACGAGTCTCTAGTCACTACGGCTGGTTGCGTAAAAAATTCTGTATCCAAGATGGTGGCGCCAGTGCCGCCAACTGCTGCGCTAGGCCAAAACGTCTGTCACTATCTGGATTGCCCTCGTATATGTTACAACAAACAAACTAAACCGTAAGCGCAGGAAGATGCGTGCGAGGTCCAAGTAGACTATTCCATGGTTCAATTCAAGTTGAGTGGAAGAGGGAGGGTGAACGCAGTGAATCCAAAATTTCATGAAGATTTGAGTTTTTCTTAAAAATATTTGAAAAACCTTGTTTGCATTTATTATGACAAGAATAAAAAAAAAACAAAATACTGCACCGGTAAAAAATACTGAGCTAATATCAGGCGGCACTTATTACTTTCAAACACTTCTTTGTACTCGCGACAATTGTTTCGCCACAATGTGGCTTCTTCGCCTGAAGAAGCCACAGCTTGGTGAAACAATTGTCGCGAGTACAATAACGTGTTTGAAAGTAATAAGTGTTTTATTTAAACTAAAATCAAAGTGAATATAAATAAGGTAAATACAAATGTAAAATCATACATATATTGTAGAATAATGTAATCCATGCTGATTTTCATTGATTTTGTTATTTTTATGATACACGTGCTACGCCAAAGTTTTCCCTTTGTGTAAAATTTATCATCTTGCATTTTGTTTGCATACTCCTGTAACATCTGGCGCCGATCCCTTTGTTTGCCAAGCCTGAATTAAGGGGCGTGGGGAGATAACCCCAGCGTTATCATTCACCCTTCATATTTTATTATGCAAAGGCAAACGAGGAATTAATTTCGCCTGTGGTAAGAGGATTATCAATCAAAGCCGGTTGTAATATTTGACTCGAGGAAACTAACAAACTATTACCACTTCCGTTTATGATAAAGATAAGGACCAATGATGCTCGTCGAAGCATCGATGATTTAGTTATTTATTTTCTTTTCTTTATGGATGTAGTACGTTTACAGTTGCAAACATTACATGTGTCAGGTAAAATTCAAAATTTAATAATACATACGCATATGAAAACGCCTCGTTCGTGAAAACGGCTTTTGGAAGGTTTAATAATAAAAATGAGCCGTTTTTGATATATCGTTCCATTGATAGAAAAGTGATACAAGTCAAAAATTAGCATTTTCGAGATATCTGCACAAAATCTATCATCATATACAAAGATATATTTATGTGGAAAAACGACACATTTGTAGGTCTAAGATAGCGGATATCAAGTGGATGTTCTGTAAACCGATATGACGCTTTCGACCGTATATCTCACACAATTCTAATCAACCGACTTCGAAACTGCGACATCAGTGAGAACATTGTGTCTGTAATTACATCGTATCTGGCCAATAGACTTCAGTTCGTCTCTTACATGAGAGTAAAGTCAAATGCTTTTATCGCAAGTAGTGGTGTGCCTCAGGGCTCAAACCTGGGCCCATTAATGTTTTTAATTTATATCAACAGTGTGTGCGATGTATTGGACTGTGAATATCTATTATACGCAGACGATATTAAGCTATATTCTGTAATAAATAACTTACAAGATACTTTTAAATTACAGAATAACTTAATTAAATTGAGCCAATGGTGTTCCTTAAACAGTATTGCTTTAAATGTTTCTAAGTGCAGAATCATGTTATATACAAGATCCACTACCCCTATTAATGATTTCGATAGCTAACGCCATCTAATGCTTCATAGTGGCATCGTCAGTGACACGAATGCACAAAGTGCATATACAGGTCACTGTTTCGTCCACGAGCGAGCAGAACTCTGTTTGTGAAACCAGAAACTACCCCTACTATATACAACTATTGTTTGCATAACGATCAAATCTTACGCGTAAATTGTTTACAAGATCTTGGAATAAATTTCGACGATAAACTCACCTTTAACACCCATGTTCAAAACACTACGAGTTAATGTTATAAATTATTAGGATTCCTAAAACGCAATTGTAGTGACTTTAAGTCCACAAACACAGTTATGAATTTATATACGTCGCTTATTTTATTTAAAATTAATTATTGCGCTACTGTGTGGACTCCTGGATATTCAACACATATTAACATGCTTGAGAAAGTTAATAAACGCTTTCTCAAATATCTATACTTTATAAAACACAAACAATATCCAGAACTCCACACAAGTTATTCTACACTCATTACACAAAAGACATCGACGCATATCTATTGCTGATTTATATAAATTAATTCATAATTTTACTGATATTTCTGAATTGTTATGCAACATCGATTTTAATGTACCCAGACTATTCTCTAGATAAAAACAAACCTTTAATTATACGACGCCCCGTACTTATCACTACATGTGTTCCCCATTATATAAAATGTTGCGAAATTATCACGAAGTTCAATGCTTTGTCGATATTTTTTCACCCTGTATAGAACAGTTTATGTGTGATGTTACCGAATGTGTTTTCTGAATTTGTTAATTAACTTATTAGTTTGTACCCTACTCACTTACAATGTAAACCTATATTTAGTTTATATATATTTCTCTGTATATTTCTCTGCAAGCATAGCCTTGTTGAGAAATAAATTATTATTATTATTATAATAATACTTAGACCTATAGCGGAATTCGGGAGAGATGTCCTATGACTCATTGATGTGGAATGTGGTTCAAATTTTTTAGAGAGTACGTCGACCGTTGAGTCGCCTATTTCCAAAAACCCCTAAATCCATGGTTTTCAAATGGATTTATGGGTTTTTAGAAATAGGCTACTCAGTTGTTGCTGCACCGATCTTCCTAGTTGTGTCAAATTTTGACGTTATATGAAAATGTCATACTGTTTAGGTAGCGAGTATATTAGTGTTCTTTCTTTTAGAAAAGCTTTAGATCATAATTTCTTGTGATTTTTTGCTTTTAAGTATACCTATCCCAATCCCAATTACGTGTTGTAGGTTATTAAATATTCGTTGTTTTCTTAAAAGAGGTCAATTTCAAGTTTAAACGAGTGTTTTCCACTCCTAGGTTAAGCATGAAGTAAAATTTCGAGTTTAGAAAAGCCTGAAAATTTGGTTTGGTTGCGTAGCGCGAAGCGCGGAGCGACCAAACCAAATTTTCAGGCTTTTCTAAACTCGAAATTTTACTTCATGCGCCACGCGTACAAGACACTGATTTCAAGCGAAATTTACTCGTTAACAATATTTTAGTGCTTTCAGTGTTTAATACGCGTGGCGCATGAAGTAAAATTTCGAGTTTAGAAAAGCCTGAAAATTTGGTTTGGCCGCTCCGCGCTTCGCGCTACGCGACCAAACCAAATTTTCAAGCTTTTCTAAACTCGAAATTTTACTTCATGCTTAGCCTGGGAGTGGAAAACACTCGTTTAAACTTCAAATTGACCTCTTTTAAGAAAATAACGAATATTTAAAAATCTACAACACGTAATTGGGATTGGGATAGGTATACTCAAAAGAAAAGAAAAACACAAGAAATCATGATTTAAAGCTTTTCTAAAAGAAAGAACACTAATATACTCGCGACCTAAACAGTATGACATTGTCATGTAACGTCAAAATTTGACACAACTAGAAAAATCAGTGCAGATACAACTGTCGCCTATTTCCAAAAATCCCTAAATCCATTTGAAGACCATTTTTTTTTTCTTTGGAGTATACCTATCCCAATTCCAGTTACGTGTTGTAGATTTTTAAATATTCGTCGTTTTCTTATAAGAGGTCAATTTGAAGTTTAAACGAGTATTTTCCACTCCCAGGCTAAGCATGAAGTAAAATTTCGAGTTTAGAAAAGCCTGAAAATTTGGTTTGGTCGCGTAGCGCGAAGCGCGGAGCGGCCAAACCAAATTTTTAGGCTTTTCTAAACTCGAAATTTTACTTCATGCGCCACGCGTATAAGACACTTATTTCAAGCGAAGATTTCTCGTTCACAGTATTTTAGTGCTTTCAGTGTTTAATACGCGTGGCGCATGAAGTAAAATTTCGAGTTTAGAAAAGCCTGAAAATTTGGTTTGGCCGCTCCGCGCTTCGCGCTACGCGGCCAAACCAAATTTTCAGGCTTTTCTAAACTCGAAATTTTACTTCATGTTTAGCCTGGGAGTGGAAAACACTCGTTTAAACTTCAAATTGACCTTTTTTAAGAAAACAACGAATATTTACAAATCTACAACACGTAATTGGGATTGGGATAGGTATACTCAAAAGAAAAAAAAAAACAGAAGAAATTATGATTTAAAGCTTCTCTAAAATAAAGAACACTAATATACTCGCGGACAAAAAAGTATGGCTTTGTCATGTAACGTCAAAATTTGACACAACTAGAAAGATCGATGCAGATACAACTGTCGCCTATTTCCAAAAACCCCTAAATCCATTTTTTTTTCTTTTGAGTATACCTATCCCAATCACGTGTTGTAGATTTTTAAATATTCGTCGTTTTTTTAAAAGAGGTCAATTTGAAGTATAAACGAGGGTTTTCCACTCCCAGGCTAAGCATGAAGTAAAATTTCGAGTTTAGAAAAGCCTGAAAATTTGGTTTGGTCGCGTAGCGCGAAGCGCGGAGCGACCAAACCAAATTTTCAGGCTTTTCTAAACTCGAAATTTTACTTCATGCGCCACGCGTATAAGACACTGATTTCAAGCGAAGTTTACTCGTTCACAATATTTCAGCGCTTTCAGTGTTTAATACGCGTGGCGCATGAAGTAAAATTTCGAGTTTAGAAAAGCCTGAAAATTTGGTTTGGCCGCTCCGCGCTTCGCGCTACGCGACCAAACCAAATTTTCAGGCTTTTCTAAACTCGAAATTTTACTTCATGCTTAGTCTGGGAGTGGAAAACACTAGTTTTAAGCTTAAAATTGACCTCTTTTAAGGAAACAACGAATGTTTAAAAATCTACAACACGTAATTGGAATATGTATACTCAAAAAAAAAAATCACAAGAATTTATGATTTCGATGGACGATTGTTTTAACAGTTGAATGTTTAAACAAAAGTTAAGAAACAACAGTTGGATGTTGAAATAAAAGTTAAGAAACAAACACAAAATTGAGAGAGCAATTGGTTTCTTTTAGAATTTCTTCTTTGATGTTGACCTTATTACACCATTTCAAGCTACTAATTGTTATAATTGATATTTTCAAAATATGCTGACCTTGCACTAGGAGAAAATGAAACCGTAAGTAAGGTAAGGTAATTACGGATATGATCGGCGGGCCGGATAATTGATTCTATTTTTACTTGTCGTCGAAGGTGAAACACAGATAGGCCGCACAAAATGTTTCGTTTCTAAAACGCGCACGTGCGTGTTTAGCGGATCATCGAGCGCACGTGTCACGTGGTGACCTTTCCGCCGAGGAAAAATCTCAATTCGGACCTTAATTGAGTTATGAACGATCACGGAAAAACGTACGTAGGTATTGCACGTGTACTGATACCATTACAGAAGAATTCAATGTAATACATTGATTCGTCGAAGCAAATACCTAGATTCCCATTGTCGCAAGGAAAGGACAATTATTGATGTTGAGAATTACCTGATTGCCATGTTTTGAACTGAAAGTAATCTGTCGTTCGACTTACCTGGAAACAAAAAAGAGAAATTAATATATCAGTTGAGTTACAAAATATGTAATTAATTTAATAAGTTTGTCACATTGTTTGTTAATTGTGACATCAACAGCACACATGACATAATACTTCCTTATAAATGGCTTTGTTATTAAACTTACTAAGTAGATAAATATTTTATATAATAAATAGATTAGAAGTTAAAAGAATTGTATGGTCTATTTCAGTGGTCTCCAAACTACGGCCCGCGGGCCAAATCCGGCCCGCGACTTGCATGAATCCGGCCCGCGATTATTTGTAATTTTTTTTGTAAATGTCATATTTTGAAATATTGTAACAATTGTTCCTTAAATTTTTCATAATTTTTCATAATTTTATAAAATTAATCGGATCTTGGCCGACTTTATTATGTAGAATTGTATTTGTGGCCCGCGAAGAAGATAGTTTGGAGACCCAGGGTCTATTTGAACAGATTCAAATAAACAAATTGAGGAACAAATTATATAATTAATTTAATAAGTTTGTCACATTGTTGGTAAATTGTGACATTAACAGCACACATGATATAATAATCCCTTATAAATGGTTTTATTATCAAACTTACTAGGTAGGTACCAGCGACGGCTCGCAGCCTAACTTCAGGGTAGGCCAGAGACCCAAGGTTATTGAAAGGTGATTTTGTTGTGCAATTCCTTGTATTTATAAAGCACGATCCCAACCTCAATTTTTTTGTTCCTTAGCGCTGTGGCCGACCCTAAAGTTAGGCTGCGAGCCGTCGCACAATGTGGCCGATCTGAGCGAACGCACCAGCGGTAGTTCGGGAAGGAAAAATAAATGTCAAAATTGACGAATAAAGAAAATACTATTATATTGTAGATACTCAAAATCTCATAAAATTTCAAGTTTGCAGTTTTTTGGACACACACCTATTGTGCAATTAATGTTTAAAGTTGATCAATTTCAGATCGCGAACAACACGCGAAAAGTGGATGAGTTTTGATAATTGATTACATCGCACTCACCTAATATATCAATACAGTCTTTTTAGCGTTTATTAAACATACATTTCTCTATAATATACCACTAAGTATTAATTAATTGATAATGTTTACCGATAGTTATAATTATTTAAACATAGCAACTTTAATTTATTGTATTTCAACTTCTAAGTGGCCTATATAAATTTTATTGAACCGCGGAGGGTATCGCTCACTACCAAAAAATAGCTCAAACTTTTCTCTATCACACTCCCTCAAAATCAAATTTTTATCGATCCGTTTAAGGGGCTTTTTTATTTTTTTTTATTCAGCGCGACCATCCACCGCAAAAGCGCTCGAGTGCTTCTATGCACAGATTTCATAAACAGTTTGTGCATCCTCTACAGTATAACATTATTTAAAATAATTTCTTCTCAGATTTATAATTATTTGAAATTAATACTGTCATTTTAATTTGAAGTTCAATTAAACTCATATTAAAAATACGATGTACCGGCCCGCGGCCATCGATTCTATAAAATATATTGTTTAATATATCTTTTAAGTACCTTATAAAAATAACTTCCTAATCGACTCGCTTCTAATGGTTTGTTTGTTTTTATACAAAAGATAAGTGAGAAATCTTGTAATTTGCTCAAGTATTTATAAGATGATCAACATCTGTGTTTTCATTGACAATCAATTCTTGGTCGTCTGTTCTGTCAACGCCTGTGAGAAATGGGGTGAGTGTATTATTTTTAACACGCCAAGTACTTAAAAACTGATCATTTCACGAGAAGGGATTTGTAGAAGGGAATTAATTTAGAAAAATCTCGTTTCTTGAAGAGTTCGAATATATATTTTTAAAACCTATCGGAGTTATACTGAGTTATACTGTAGAGCAGTGGTCTCCAAACTACGGCCCGCGGTCCAAATCCGGCCCGCGACTTGCATGAATCCGGCCCGCGATTGTTTGTAATTTTTTTTGTAAATGTCATATTTTGAAATATTGTAACAATTGTTCCTTAAATTTTTCATAATTGTATAAAATTAATCGGATCTTGGCCGACTTTATTATGTAGAATTGTATTTGTGGCCCGCGAAGAAGATAGTTTGGAGACCCAGGCTGTAGAGGAATGTTATCTTAATAAAATTAGTGAAAAAAAAAGGATGTATGACAAAGATGCAGAAACTGTTTATGAAATCTGTGCATAGAAGCACTTAAACGCTTTTGCGGTGGACGGTCGCGCTGAATAAAAGAAATAAAAAAAGATAGAGGAAAGTTTGAGCTATTTTTTGGTGGTGAGCCCTACCCTCCGCGGTTCGATAAAATTTATATAGGCCACTTAGAAGTTTATATACAATAAATTAAAGTTGCTCCGTTTAAATAATTATAACTATCGTTAAACATTGTCGATTAATTAATACTTAGTGGTATATTATAGAGAAATGTATGTTTAATAAACGCTAAAAAGACTGTATTGATATATTAGGTGAGTGCGATGTAATCAATTATCAAAACTCATCCACTTTTCGCGTGTTGTTCGCGATCTGAAATTGATCAACTTTATACATTAATTGCACAATAGGTGTGTGTCCAAAAAATCGCAAACTTGAAATTTTATGAAGTTTTGAGTATCTACAATATAATAGTATTTTCTTTATTCGTCAATTTTGACATTTATTTTTCCTTCCCGAACTACCGCTGGTGCGTTCGCTCAGATCGGCCACATTGTGCGTCGCTGGTAGGTACATATTTCATATAATAAATAAATTAGATTCCATTTGCAACTTGACCGATTAGCTTTAATCGTCCACTAATCATTGATTAAACCTCTGATTAAGTCATATTTCTAGAACATAAGAATGTTATAAATTTAAAAGATATTCTAAACATGTCTCTTTTATCAATATGCAATTGTGTAAATACAATTGATGTGATTTTAAAAAGTACTAACTACTGATTAAGTTAATCGACTTGGGTGTAAACAGGAATAGAAGTTAAAAGAACTCCATGGTCTATTTGAACAGATTAAAATAAACACGTTGGTAAATAAATGTTTGACCAAGTTATCAATGAGAATTAAACTTGAGCTCCACTGCAGAAATGCTTATAAACAGGTTTTGCGGACTGGATTAAACACATTGAAAAGCATCGTGTATGTATGTGTAGGTATTACATGTGTTAATCTTTAATTAATCACCCTATGATTGATAGTCAATATCGCACAGTTCTCTGTCAATCCAAACCAGGCTTATCCCATTGTGACATTTCCTTTGAGCAAATTAGCCAAGCAACAGTGTTTGTTTGATCCGTCATTGAATTAGAATGCAAACACGTGGATATAGCATAACGTGCCGCCTTTTCCGTCCGACATTGATTTCCCGCGAACGGCAGCCTTGGGCCTAATAGACTTTCCTCTCTCGGTGTATCGGCTTTTCCTCATCGATCCGATCGGATTGGATTATTGTTGTTTGCTGATGATTAATTGGATTCGATGTGTGCGGCGGTGATCACATGTATGTCCGCAAAAATCGATTATGAAAGTCATGTGTTTCACGTGTATTCATTAGACATAGTATGATTTTATTAATTGAATTTGTTATTTTATTTAAACTTAGTAATATGCAGGGAATTTTACTTATAGGTATCATGATCATTCAAATGATAATATTAATAGTAATAATAATAATAATCCAAACAGTGTCTTAATTAATAAGACAATTTAAGACGATAAATATCCATTGAAACAACTACTTCCCGTGCAAATACACCTCCGGATATTGAATTATACAATGAAATATTTAAAATCTTATTTGATTTGTTACAACGCTCTATTAAAGTATATGTAACGTTTTTTCGTAATTTTATATATTATGTTTAAAGTGTGCAAACTATAAGAAGCGTAAGCTTATTTTCTCGAATTCAAAGAGTTTTGAATTTGAATTTATCTTAATAATAATCCATTTATTGTCCAACAGGAAACATTTTCCAATTACAAGACAAAAACAAAACATAAGCCTGGTACATATAAAAATATTATAATAAATGAAATTAGAATAAATTCTATAACAATAACATTACTTATTAAATATTGAAGGCGTGTCCTGTGAATATAAAAACAATTTTTTAGTGAGAATAATTAATTCACAGTTGGCTCCAAGTTACAGAGTAACATTTTTAGAGAATCGTAAAAGATGTCACTACAATGCGAAATTGTATTAAAATAATTACAAATAATACTTATTACTTTAAGTAAAACACTTTGTTTATAACTTTCAAAAATTGTTTATTTTGTATTCACAATAAATGTTTCGCCACACTGTGGCGAAACATTTGTTGTGAATACAAAATAAACAATTTTTGAAAGTTATAAACAAAGTGTTTTACTTAAAGTGATGAATATGAACTTTCAACAACTATCAGCCACCTCGATTAACAAATAATACTAACAGGAGATTTTAATACCACGTTAGTCCGATGCGCAAATACATGAAATGTTAGTTTCTGTCTGCTGGAAAAAGAAGGAATATGCAGTCCGAGTTTAGCTAAGAAATCAGGAGAATCAATTGTGTCGTGCAAAAGTTTATAGAGGAAAGAAATACATGTACTTTTACGACGAGATTCAAGCGACCTAACGTCAAATATTTCCAATAAGAAGTTATGCTCGATGCCTCTCTCTGGATTTCTTTCCCTCAAATTTGTAGTATAACAACTTTAGGAATTTGCGTTGCACACTTTCGACCTTTTTAATTTGACACTGATTTTGAGGAAACCAAACTAACGCCGCATATTCCAACTTTGACCGTACATAAGAATAAAATAAAGTTTTAAGTGTAACAACATTGTGAAATTGGGATGCGTTACGGCATATAAAACCTAATGACTTAAATGCATTTCTTACCGTAACGTCAATATGGTAGTTAAAGCTAAGGTGACAATCGAAATAAACACTTAGATCTTTAAATGTTGTAACACGTTCAAGTAGTTTACCATCAATTGCGTAGTTAAAGTGAATAAAATTAGTTTTTTTAGTATAAGACATATATTTACATTTATCAATATTTAAATCGAGCCCATTCTCTAAACACCAAGTAACAGTTTTGTTTAGGCTAATCTGCAAGTTACGGCAGTCATTGATATTATTTATAGTATTGTAAATTTTTAAATTATCTGCATATAACAGATGTTGACAATCAAGGTTTAGAGAAAGGTCGTTAATAAATATGTTAAAAAGTAATTATTTATTTATTTATTTATTTATTTATTTCCCAACAGATAATACATCAAATTACAGGGAAAAGGTATAAAAAAAAACATTCTACTAACAGTGCGCAGTTTTAACTTAGATGTAATAATAATTAATTATGAACAAATAAGATAAAAAGAAAAAATAATTAAATTGAATTAAAAACTAAAACAGAATACAACACAAATGAAATAATAACAATAAATCGCAATAACAATATTAATATTGATGTAACTTGTACACTCCTACAACAACGTACCTATTTGGCTTGTAAATTCTGTAAGACTACAATTAAAAATATCAACAGATTGCTCAATGGACCAAGAATGGAACCCTGTGGTACACCTGATGTTGGATAATATTCGCAAGATTTGAAACCATTGGCAACTACATATGTTTTACGTTCACTGAGATATGATTTAATTAATGATATGGATGAGTTACAAAAACCAACATTATCCAATTTTGATAAAAGAACATTATGTTGAACTTTTTCAAACGCTTTAGACATATCTGTGTAAACGACATCCATCTGCCCCCGGGCGTCAACAGTTTCAACAATATCATGAGTAATTAAGGTAAGATTAGTGACTGTTGAGCGGTTGGGGACAAAACCATGCTGCTTATCAGACATGTAAGGCCTGACATGTGTATATATTTGGTCAAATAATACGCGCTCAAATATTTTTGCAATAAGTGGAAGTAACGCTATAGGGCGATAATTATTGATATTTTTAAGATGAAGCGACGTTTTAGGTACAGGACATACGGCAGCAACTTTTAAACATCTAGGAAACGTACATGACTTAATTGATAGATTGAATTAATGATCATTTAAATGGTAATATGAATGATTAATCAAATAATAATATGAATGATCATTCAAATGATTATACCGTGCGATTGTTTAAAACATGATTCAGATTAGGCTTTGAATTTTAAATTAGATTGGCACTACTGATTGTTAACACATAGTTTACCATAACCTCAAATTTATTCCATCATTTAATTAGCATTCTGGGCAACTGCACAATAAAAATGCCGCCTACTCTAAATCATAATTTAAACAATCGCATGGTACATGGAATTTTTCTTTTAAGTATACATATGCAGACGTTTTTTAAAACAGTTCAATTTGAAGCTTAAAACGAGTGTTTTCCACTCACAGGTTAAGCATGAAGTAAAATTTCGAGTTTAGAAAAGCCTGAAAATTTGGATTTGCCGTCACGAGCGAAGCGAGTGACGGCAAATCCAAATTTTCAGGCTTTTCTAAACTCGAAATTTTACTTCATGCGCCACGCGTATAAGACACTGATTTCAACTGAAGTTCACTTGGTCACAATATTTCATTGTTTTCAGTGTTTAATACGCGTGGCGCTTGAAGTAAAATTTCGAGATTAGAAAAGCCTGAAATTTGGTTTGATCGTTTCGCTTCGCTACGCGAAATTTTACTTTATGCTTAATCTGGGAGTGGAAAACACTCAATTCTAGGCTTTTCTAAACTTGAAATTTTACTTCATGCGCTACGCGTATAGAACACTGATTTCAAGTGAAGTTTAAAGTATACTATTAAAGCAGTATAGTCTGAACTTCACATCAAATCAGTGTTTTATACGCGTGGCGCATGAAGTAAAATTTCGAGTTTAGAAAAGCCTGAAAATTTGGATTTGCCGTCACTCGCTTCGCTCGTGACGGCAAATCCAAATTTTCAGGCTTTTCTAAACTCGAAATTTTACTTCATGCTTAATCTGTGAGCGGAAAACAATCGTCTTAAGCTTCGAATATTTGAGCGCCCTTAAGCTCTCTCCTTTTCTACTCGATTTCCAGTTCTCCCATAAGCATTAGCTCCCCTTGGTATCATCAAGCTGGATTGTGCTGCCACCTAATGACACAATTGGAAATAGCTCACTGCGATCTTCAGCCATCTCACATCAGTTCGTGACATAATTACTGACTTTCCCTCGTATGGCAACTGTCACCCTAAGTATCATCAGGCTGGATTGTGTTGCCAACTAATGAAACATTTGGAGATAGCTCACTGCCGTTTTCAACCATCCCACATCGGTTCGTAGCCTAATTAATGAGTTTCCGTCGTATGGCAACTGTCACTTAAATATCATTAAGCTGGATTGTGCTGTCACCATCCCACATCAGTTTGTGACTGAATTACTGACTTTTCCTCGTATGACAACTGTCACTTAACTATCACCAAGCTGGATTGTGCTGGCACCTAATGACACATTTGAAAATAGCTCACTGCCATTTTCTACAGACTTAATTAAACACATTGGCGACAACTCCCTGTCATCCGCCATGATGAGGCAATATTAATCAAGATAATAGGTTATCATACAAACAACTGATTTTCAATTGTGACAGCGAGTGTCTCATCTTTTCCTCAAAGCATCATCCATAAGCGGGAGCTATTCCCTTAATTTTGAAATAGGAACATATGATGGTTAATACTTCAAATTGACGTGCTTAGGTTGATGAGGCAATATTAATCAAGAGAATAGGTTATCATACAAACAACTGATTTTCAATTGTGACAGCGAGTGTTCTCATCTTTTCCTCAAAGCATCATCCATAAGCGGGAGCTATTCCCTTAATTTTGAAATAGGAACATATGATGGTTAATACTTCAAATTGACGTGCTTAGGTTGATTCTATTTACCTTTGCGAATTTTTGAGATACGACTTTGGAGTAAGTGAAATAAAGTACAACCTTTAGACGGAATTGCAGTGACCAACTTTTGACTTCATAGCTACACCGCTGTTTGTCCGCCGTTTTGGGTCAGAATTACTAACAACCAATCAAAAAGAATACCAAAATTGTCGCTACTGTGTTTAATCAAGGCATTGTACCATTTTCGACCCTCCCACATCAGTTTGCGACCCAATTACTAACTTTCCCTCGTATGAAAGTTCGCAATAAAATTGACCCATATATCCTCGTTTTATGGGTCTAGTTGGGCATTCGGTTTGCAATAACATATTCATGCCTTCTTTAAAGGTTGGTCCTTCGCAGACGCATAAATTTGCATCACTCTCTTCGGTGATTTACGATTTTTGTTGTTCACCCGGAGGTAGGTATTATATGACGACGATTGTTTTCTTCCCACATCGGAGTTAAACGAGTGACGAAATTCGGAGAGAGACCCGTTTAATTAGAATTTCAGCGGAGAAACGCGCGGATTTCGAATCGTGCCGCGGTGAAATGTCCGTTTTCTGCTTCCTAGCTAGTTTCACCCGAGATAGCGAAAGGACTTTCCCTTCGCACGCATTTAATATTATCCTATCGGTTTGTCCATGTCGAGTTTCATTCGCTTGGCTCTGCTCTTTATTCCTTATTAAACACCCGCGCTTCTGTCTCGCGATTTCTCTTTTAGGCCGGTGCTAAGCTCGCATGCATGCCGAACTTAATCGGGTGGTCAACTTTAACCAAAATGTACTGTTTTTATGAAAACAACGGATATCTAAAAATCCCCGTTTGATTAATTACTAGGCGTGTTTAATTGATACCCATCTTTGATTAACAATGCCTTCAAAACAAACGGAATAATTCAAATGACGTTGGATAATGTTAGTAGTGTTTGTGAGAAACACATTAACCTATTAAGTGCCGTTGATGCATATACGCAACATTATTAATTTTATGTTAATTAAATTACTAAATGAATTAATTTAATATATTATATTATTTGATTTGACTTGAAAATGTATAAAGAGAAACGTAAATATTTAGTTATTTAAATATCTCAATTATTACTCATTAAAAAAAATATTTCCAGTGTATTTCAAACTTTACAATATTTCAGTGTTCTATACGCGTGGCGCATGAAGTAAAATTTCGAGTTTAGAAAAGCCCCGTGAAAATTTGTCTCGGGTCGCTGCGCGACCCTCGACAAATTTTCTACGCGGGGCTTTTCTAAACTCGAAATTTTACTTCATGCTTAGTCTGGGAGTGGAAATACTCGTTCTTAACTTTATATTGTACGTTTTTATACAAAATCGACGAATGCCTTGCTTTTACAGCGTATACATTATGTATATTTAAAAGAAAAATTCACAGTGTGTAATACAATAAGTCATTCGTAAAAATCATTAAAAAAAGTGTAGAATTTTACCCAAAATTAACTTTTAGAGTTAACTCTATAATTGTTCGGCCGTTAATGGGTTAATCATTCTCTGGTATTTGATTTGATTCTGACTTCTGCTATAATCGATTTTAAATGTTCTTTTTTTCTCATTAAAAAAAATATTTCCAGTGTATTTCAAACTGTACAATATTTCAGTGTTTTATACGCGTGGCGCATGAAGTAAAATTTCGAGTTTAGAAAAGCCCCGTGAAAATTTGTCTCGGGTCGCTGCGCGACCCTCGACAAATTTTCTACGCGGGGCTTTTCTAAACTCGAAATTTTACTTCATGCTTAGTCTGGGAGTGGAAAACACTCGTTTAAAGCTCCGGATAACGAGTCCTCTTAGTTCATTGCTAGCATGCAATAAAAAAACCCTGTAATAACTTTCTTCTCGAAATATTTTAATTGTATTTATACATACAGAAAGTTTTTCTTTTAAGTATACGTATTCCAAATTCAGCCTATTTTCTGTAATTGTTAAGATAGTCCTTGTTTTTTTTTAAGTAGAATTTGAAGCTTTAAACGAGTGTTTTCCATTTCCAGACTAAGCATGAAGTAAAATTTCGAGTTTAGAAAAGCCCCGTGAAAATTTGTCGAGGGTCGCGCAATGAGCCGAGACATATTTTCTGGGGTTTTCTAAACTCGAAATTTTACTTCATGCGCCACGCGTATAAAACACTGAAACATTGTGAAATTTATGCATATTGGAACTTCACTTAAAATCCGTGTTGTATACGCGTGGCGCATGAAGTAAAATTTCGAGTTTAGAAAAGCCCAGAAAATTTGTCTCGGGTCGCTGCGCGACCCTCGACAAATTTTCACGGGGCTTTTCTAAACTCGAAATTTTACTTCATGCTTAGTCTGGGAGTGGAAACACTCGTAAGAAGCTTCAAATTAAACATTTTTATAGAAACATACATACAGGGAGTTTACCTTTAAAGAGTAAGTATTCCAAATGCAGCGAATTTTCCTAAAATCGTTAGATATTCGTCGTTTTCTTAAATGAATTCAATTTGAAGGGTTAAACGAGTGTCTTCCACTCCCAGACTAAGCATGAAGTAAAATTTCGAGTTTAGAAAAGCCCCGTGAAAATTTGTCGAGGGTCGCGCAGCGACCCGAGACAAATTTTCTGGGCTTTTCTAAACTCGAAATTTTACTTCATGCGCCACGCGTATAAAACACTAAAATATTGTGAAATTTATGCATATTTGACTTCACTTGAAATCCGTATTTAATACGCGTGGCGCATGAAGTAAAATTTCGAGTTTAGAAAAGCCCCGTGAAAATTTGTCTCGGGTCGCTGCGCGACCCTCGACAAATTTTCTACGCGGGGCTTTTCTAAACTCGAAATTTTACTTCATGCTTAGTCTGGGAGTGGAAATACTCGTTCTTAACTTTATATTGTACGTTTTTATACAAAATCGACGAATGCCTTGCTTTTACAGCGTATACATTATGTATATTTAAAAGAAAAATTCACAGTGTGTAATACAAAAGTCATTCGTAAAAATCATTAAAAAAAAGTGTAGAATTTTACCCAAAATCAACTTTTAGGGTTAACTCTATAATTGTTCGGCCGTTAATGGGTTAATCATTCTCTGGTATTTGATTTGATTTTGACTTCTGCTATAATCGATTTTAAATGTTATTTTTTTGATAAAAATCCGTTCAAATTTGATCAGCGCGGTGCTACATATTTATGAACAAGGTGCATCAAAGAATAAGCCGGAAACGTCCGAGAAAACTTACGCGTGAGGTCATTTTTCTACATGATAATTGTAGACCTCATGTAGCTAATGTAAAATAAAATCTTCCATGAAAGAAAACTAAAGTTTTTGAGCATCCACTCTATAGTCCGGATCTATCGCTTTGTGATTTCCATATTTTTGGACCAATGAAAAGGGCGTTCAAAAGTTGACTTTTTCAGTCTGACGCAAAAGTACAGATAACTGTGCAAGACTTTTTCAATCATTAGCCACAACAATTCAATTAGCATTGTTTTACTAACCAAGGTATACGTCGGTAACGCTATAGGCGATAATTATTGATATTTTTAAGATGAAACGTACATGACTTAATTGATAGATTGAATTAATGATCATTTAAATGGTAATATGAATGATTAATCAAATAATAATATGAATGATCATTCAAATGATTATACCGTGCGATTGTTTAAAACATGATTCAGATTAAGCTTTGAATTTTAAATTAGATTGGCACTACCGACTGTTAACACATAGTTTACCATAACCTCAAATTTATTCCATCATTTAATTAGCATTCTGGGCAACTGCACAATAAAAATGCCGCCTACTCTAAATCATAATTTAAACAATCGCATGGTACATGGAATTTTTCTTTAAGTATACATATACACTTATGTAAAATGGAGATTCCGTTAATAAATAAATAAATAAATATGCAGACGTTTCTTAAAACAGTTCAATTTGAAGCTTAAAACGAGTGTTTTCCACTCACAGGTTAAGCATGAAGTAAAATTTCGAGTTTAGAAAAGCCTGAAAATTTGGATTTGCCGTCACGAGCGAAGCGAGTGACGGCAAATCCAAATTTTCAGGCTTTTCTAAACTCGAAATTTTACTTCATGCGCCACGCGTATAAGACACTGATTTCAACCGAAGTTCACTTGGTCACAATATTTCATTGTTTTCAGTGTTTAATACGCGTAGCGCATGAAGTAAAATTTCGAGTTTAGAAAAGCCTGAAATTTGGTTTGATCGCTTCGCTTCGCTACGCGAAATTTACTTTATGCTTAATCTGGGAGTGGAAAACACTCATTTCTGGGCTTTTCTAAACTTAAAAATCCGTTCAAATTTGATCAGCGCGGTCCTACATATTTATGAACAAGGTGCATCAAAGAATAAGCCGGAAACGTCCGAGAAAACTTACGCGTGAGGTCATTTTTCTACATGATAATTGTAGACCTCATGTAGCTAATGTAAAATAAAATCTTCCATGAAAGAAAACTAAAGTTTTTGAGCATCCACTCTATAAGTCCGGATCTATCGCTTTGTGATTTCCATATTTTTGGACCAATGAAAAGGGCGTTCAAAAATTGACTTTTTCAGTCTGGCGCAAAAGTACAGATAACTGTGCAAGACTTTTTCAATCATTAGCCACAACAATTCAATTAGCATTGTTTTACTAACCAAGGTATACGTCGGTTAGTAAAACAATAGAATAGTTGTCTTAGCTGTCATGGTAGTTATTTGTAATTAAATTGTTGAATAATTTTTTTATAATGCATAGATGGGTTTCAATTTTTTTTTTTTTTGGTTTTGGCTTTTGCCTGGCCTTGGGAACTTGCCCATTAGCCATCATCAATGTTTATTTTTGTATCAATTAATTTATTACAATTTGAATTATTTAACTATTCATTCGAACAATCACACACATTCATACCACACCCAGGGTTACGACGAGACATTATTTTTCAAATAAAGTCTCCCCGTGCACGGGAATCGAACCCGAACTTGTGGCTCGCCGAGCGATACAGCCCGGCGACGTTACCGCTCGGCCACCACCTGCCCTAGGGTTTCAATTGAACGGGCCTATTATTATAATTTTATCAAAAAGTAATTGCTATTAATGTCTTTTAGCTTTAAATTAGGGAATGAGAGTATGCAAGAAAGTTATGTTTGATTTATTATCATCATCATGATGAAGATTAGCCCATCATCAGACTCCACGAGATTATTGAAATTCGATTAATTGGTATTAGAGATGGATCATTAAGAATCTATCGAATATTTAATACATATGTAATTAAAATAATTCGATATTAAAGATAATGGATTGATTTTAGATGAATCATGAGAATCTGGTTATTTTTTGATATCTAAGCAGGATCCATGAAGAACGTAACAATGTGTTCGCCGGTTGGAATGGTTGGAAGATGACCAAGTTTGAAGGTCAGACCTAGTGCAATGCTCTGGCACGGCGGCAAGGGTCATCGATCTAGCGCCAGGTTGACTACACCATTTCCAGCGATAAGTATGAAAACGCTTGAATTAGAACATTGCGGAATTCGTGAGAACGCGCCCGGCGATACCACTACGTATATACGAACACACCGAATCGATTCCGTGAGAAGAAATTGGGGCTTTTCACTCTATTGATCGGGCCGGGGCCGTGTGCCGAGAGCTGCATGCGCCAAATTTCAAATTTCGGCGCTTTCTTTTCCGTATTTAGAAAACCGACGGTCGCGTTGTGCAATCCGGAGAGAAATGTGTATCGGACGTCGTCGTCTGCGGATTGTTGCGCAAATGATTTCGCGATCCGTCCCAATTAGCGACGGTTGTAAATGCCCGCGATGCGGTTAGCCCTCCTCCACGTGCGTAGGCTAATTGGATCCAACGGGATTCGCAACAGGTTAACAACCAAATAATCAGAATGTAATCTGAAACGGGTCATTGACATAAAACACCTTTTTTGTTTGTTTGGAATCGGACTTTTTCAATGCCACAAACTTTGTCGTAGTATATTGAACCTACTCCAAATACAATGGCTAGGAAGCCTAATGACACAAGTACATCCTTCTTCATCAACTTCTTTGAAACACAAGTAATTTTTCTTTAAAGTATACATGATTATATTGCAGCGTATACATTTGGTTCATCGGAGACAACAGTTGGGAGTTTACTGCCAACTGATGGGGAATTCTCTGATAACCAGATTGATAATCGTGAACGTGTTTGGGATTTTTGCAATCATACAAAATAGACCGACCGGAGTACAGTTCATTAGAAACCCACATACAAATCCAAACATGTTGAATGTTGAACATTTTGATGAATGGGCGGTCATTTAATTACAACGCTGATTAATTATTTCCATAATCTACATAAATCTCTTATAGATATCAGGTGTTGCTGTCGCGCCGTAAATGCAATTCAACCGCCAGTTGATTCAATAAGGATTAATTACCACCAAGGTTTGATTTATTGGCAAGTGATAACAGCTATTTATTTTCAAGTGTACAAACATCTTTGTTTACATTAATATTTCAAAACAATTCCCCCTTGTTCCTTGATACTGTGCCCAGAGGTCATTTAGCTTCAAATACTCGTTGTTTAAATTACGCTACTACATGCGTAATTACGAATAATTATCCCTTTAACATAATCACTCGCAGTTAAAGATCAAACAAGACTACTTACAATTCCATATTGTTAATCCGATAATCTGGAAATGTACCGACACACGCGACCGTTAACAACTTCATAAACTAAACTAACAAATTCGCGTGGAAAGGAATAAACGACCAGCGGTATAGCGAGAGGGTGTTTAGGCCCTTACATGCCTAGGTCTAATCCTAACTATTACTATTTTTTCCTTCCCTCGCTCGGCACGGCACAGTGGGCCCTTCGTTTCATTTGAATTCCCACCCCGAGGAAGGGAGGAGGGTCGTCGCACCCTCCCCGTCCGCCTTCGGGGGAAGAAATGAAAGAAGCCACCCCAGAGCCCAGACTGGAGGGCAGACGGCTTTGGAGTACAGCCAACAGCATAAAACCTATTTACGAGGGAAACTCCTATTTTCGCGAGCAGAATGCATTTCTCGGATTATTACACTGAGTGAGGGTGGGGAATGAGCGAGGGTCGTGAATATCTCGCCGACTCGTTTGATAATTAAAATTGACATTTCAAATTAATTACACCTTAGAATTTGATTACACTTATGTTTAATAATTTGACACCTGCTTTTAGGTCTACCTTGTTAGAGGAAATGTTTCTTTTAAGTATACACACGCATGCATACCGTGCCAATTTTCAGACAATTCTATCAAAGTTCAAGGTTTCAATACTTCGTAATATAATTTTGATCGTATTTTCAGAATTATGATGCATTGTAACCACGCCGCATACATGTAGGCCCGGTTCCTCCTTTTTTTAATAAATAGTGCCAATTTCGGTGATTTTCCTTAGCTGAATATACATACGCATGCATACCATGTCAATTTTTAGATAATTCTATCAAAGTTTAAGATTTCAATACTCCGTAACATAATTTTTATCGTATTTTTGAAACTGTAATGCATTTTAACCACCTGGTCTATAGGGGCCGCACACATGTAGGTCCGATTCCTCCTTTTTTGAGAAATAGTGCCAATTTTGGTAATTTTTATCTATTGAGTATACATACGCATACATACTATGTCAAGTTTTGGGCAATTCTATCAAAGTTCAAGATTTCAATACTTCGTAACATAATTTTTAACGTATTTTGAAACTATAATACATTGAACCACAAGGTGTATGGGAACCGCACACATGTAGGGCCTCCTTGATAACTTTTAGGTAGCCAGTCCTCCCATGTATTCATCGATGTATTCATATAGATGTATACAGAAAAATGAAAAAGAAAAATGTCAGTATTTCTCTAAAATTTATAATGCATTCGACATCAAAATTAAGTCACTCAACTAATATTTCAGAACTTACATTTATAATTCTTTCTCGTTTTGAATAATAAAAGAAATACAGAAGGAGGCGTATCATGTACACCTATCATTTAACATTTGTTTGGTTGTTGGTTCCCACCGAGCTATTGATGTGCATTCATGTGAATAACTTCTACAAAGTTAAAAACTGGTCATCTAATGAATTAGAATGCATGCTGATGCTGATGAAAGAGGGTCGTTGTTACTCACTAATGCGGGCACTTATCCTTTTACAAAGCAATGGTCATCACAGGACATAATTAATAGAGGTAACCCTTTTTCTGAAGAGTCTGCGAGGGACAAAGGCGCAGAATGGACCGTTAAAATGTCTGGGGGGGATTCTTGATAGATCGGTTTACATATACTATTCAATCAAGAATTGGAAGACATGGTGTGAATGTTTCCAGACGATAGATAGATCAGTTTAGATATGCAATTTAACGGTCTAGGACGTTTCATCGCCGCCGATTCATCGCCGCCGATTCATCGCCGCCGTTTCATCGCCGGGCCAGTTCATCGCCGGCCGTTTCATCGCCGGGCCAGTTCATCGCCAATATTTTTATAAAATAAAATATTGACGATTATTTGGATGCCTTAGCAGCAGAAATTCCTCCAGAGTTACAACCACTGTTAAATTGGTTTGAAGATATATATATTGGACGTCAAAATAGACGCACTAAAGGAAGACAGCCTGCAATGTTTCCACTTGAAATATGGAATCTTTATGAGCGTGTATTGCACGAAGAAGACCGAACAAATAATCATGCTGAAGCTGCGCATCGGCGACTGCAAGTTGAATTAGGAGTTCATCATCCTACAATTTGGAAATTTATTGACGCATTACGGAAAATACAAAAAGGTCGAGACACCTAACACGAACAATTAGTTGCAGGGAATGATCCACCTGTTAAACTCCGCAAATATCGTCAGGCTGATGAAAAAATAAAAAAAATTGTGTCGGATTATGATAATAGGGAGCGTATAGAATATCTTCGTGGAATAGCACACAATTACCAATTTTAATTAAATAAATGTTTTCTAGTTGTTGTATTTAATGGAAATATATAGATTCTAAGTTTGTTATTCTCATATTAATCATAAATAATTTAAATGTTATATTTCCTAACCTATCCTAACCTATCATAACCTATCCTAACCTATCCAAACCTATCTTAACCTATCCTAACCTATCCTAACCTATCGTAACCTATCCTAATCTATCCTAACCTATCCTAACCTATCCTAACCTATCCTAACCTATCCTAACCTATCCTAACCTATCCTAACCTATTCTAACCTATCCTAACCTATCCTAATCTATCCTAACGTATCATAACCTATCCTGACCCATCCAAACCTATCCTGACATATCCTATCGCAATTGGCCTGGCGATGAACTGGCCTGGCGATGAAACGGCCGGCGATGAACTGGCCCGGCGATGAACTGGCCCGGCGATGAACTGGCCCGGCGATGAAACGTCCCATCCCCGCAATTTAATCAAGAATTAGAAGACATAGTGTGAATGTTTCTAGACAATTGATAGATTGGTTTACATATACAATTCAACCAAGAATTAGAAGACATGTTGTGGATGTTCCTAGAAAACAAGGTAATTTACACCAATCTCAATTATAGGAACATTTGCCAATATTTGGTAACTTTTAGATCAACTATTGAATTGATAGATCGGTTTACATATTCAATTTTATCAAGAATGAGAAGACATAGTGTGAATGTTTTTAGACAACTGATAGATTGATTGGTTTACACATACAATTCAAACAAGAATTAGAAGACATGTTGTCGAGGTTCCTAGAAAAAAGGTACTTTACACCAATCTTAATTATAGAAATATTTGCCAATATTTGGTAACTTTTAGATTAACTTAGATTAGAGATTAGAGGAAGTACCGCTAGCCCGAGATCGGATCTTTCATCCTGGAATCACGAGGCGAGGAAAAAAGGAAGGAACCTCATCAACTACAATTACAAATTATATACCTACATGCATACTATAAAAAAAAAAAACATGTAATTTTATATGTAATTGTTTTTGAAATAAAAATTCTAAATTCTCAAAAAAAAACTTTCTTTACATCAATTGCAATTACCGGGCAAAAGCAAAATACTCTATAATTGCGATGGGTTTAATGAATGTTATCTCCTCTAATTTCAACAGTTAATCTAGAGCAGGGGTGTTCACTTTTCTGGACCACATTCGCAAAAGACGAATTATCTTGGGCCCCAATAAGTGAAAAGCAAACAAAATGGTTTAAATATTTCCACTTAAAGTAAGCGAAGAGGAAAAACAGCAAACAATTATTTTATTTCGTGTTATTATTGTGTTCCAATTCAAGATGTAATTATGTGTTTTTAAACTTCAATTGAAATCAGTGTTTTATACGCGTGGCGCATGAAGTAAAATTTCGAGTTTAGAAAAGCCTGCAAATTTGGTTTGGTCGCGTAGCGCTACGCGCTACGCAACCAAACCAAATTTTCAGGCTTTTCTAAACTCGAAATTTTACTTCATGCTTAGTCTGGGAGTGGAAACCCTCGTTCTAGGTAAATCATTAAACGCTATTTATTTTCCTTGAATTTAATCACTTTTACCAGTAAAACAACGTACCGCATCGCCATTATAGGGTAATTTGCCAATATTTGGTAACTTTTAGATTAACTATAGAAATTAAGGCAAGTAAATTTCCTTGCACTATTGCAATTACAGGGCAAAAGCAAAATACCCTTTAATTGCGATGGGTTTATAAAGAAAGTTACCTCCTCTAATTTCAATAGTTGATCTAGAACAGGGGTGTCCAACCTTTGCTTCGCCACATTCGCCAAAGACGAGTTGTCTTGGGCCACAATAAGTGAAGAGCAACAAAAAACGGTTCACTTATTTCCACTTACGCTAAGTAAATAGGAAAAATTTATTTCATTTCCTTCCATGCTATTCCAATTAGAAATGTACTTATGTGTTAAAAAATTCACTTGAAATCAGTGTTTTATACGCGTGGCGCATGAAGTAAAATTTCGAGTTTAGAAAAGCCTGAAAATTTGGTTTGGTCGCGTAGCGCGTAGCGCTACGCGACCAAACCAAATTTTCAGGCTTTTCTAAACTCGAAATTTTACTTCATGCTTAGTCTGGGAGTGGAAACCCTCGTTCTAGATAAATCATCAAAAGCGATAAATTTTCCATGCATTCAATAAATTTTACCAGTAAAAAAACGTACCATGATTTGCAGGAAAATTATAGGTAAACCATTTTAGAATCACACATTTAGCGAATTACCGGTAAAACAGACTCCATTGACTAAATAAATAAATAAATAATTAAAAGAGTCAGTAAACTTAATAACACAAAAAAATTCCAAGTTGATAAATATGCAAAAATGAATAAAGATTTACAAAATTCAACACCTGAAATATAATTGCTCAATATTTAATTTAAAGACATCTAAAATTCTATTCAATATTAGATAATTAACAGAAATATGTACAAAATATATTACTACATTCTTTTATGCAATTTAAGAAAACGTAAATCAATCGATTCTACGCGGATTTACAAAAGTTACAAACATAATATATAAAATTACGAAAAAACTATTCGTGAATATGCAAACAATGTCTTAATTAATAAGACAACTTAAGACGATAAATGTCCATTGAAACAACTACTTCCCGTGCAAATACACCTCCGGATATTGAATTATACAATGAAATATTTAAATCTAATTTAATTTTATTTGTTACAACGCTCTATTAAAGTATATGTAACGTTTAGGTCAAATTCTCTTCAAACCAACTAACAATACAAATTTAAAATGAAAGGAGAGATAGCAACAAATTAGAAGTGAAAGGACTTGGATTAAAACTAATGTCTTAGGCCATCTATAGACGCGTTTCGAGATTTATCTCTCTTCAGTATAGCTTTGCTTATGATGTTTAAAAAAATTAGGAAAGTTACAAAACTTACAGTTAACTAACACTGAGACAATATTTTATCTAAGAGCGTATTCACACTGGCCATTTTTTGTCGCGCCACAAACGCCCGACAAATGACAATGGCTGCACGTAAATGGAATACACACAGTGACCCCACATAATGTGGCGCGACTTGTCACAAGTACAGAATCAAATTGACGCATTCACACATACTCGCGTTTTTAGAGGCTATTAGTGGTCGTGTGTGAATACGCTCTAAGTCTTCAAATAATTGAATGTCAAATTTTGATATAATTAATGACAATGGCAGTTAACTAAAATTGGAAAAATATTTTATCTAAGTCTACAAATAATTGAATATCAAATTTTGATATAATTAATGGCAATGGATAAAAAATGAATTAATTTGTTTTCTTCTAATAAACAACAAATTTGATCAATTAGAAATAAGATTACTAAAAATTCTGCAATGAAGAAATGTTGATATCTTGACAACAATAAATATAAGGCATTACAAAACAAACAAAAAATTATTTTACGTATACATATCCCGATGCATACTCTGTAAATGTTCAGGCACTCGTTGTATTTATAAAAGTGTTGAATTTGAAACTTCTAACGAGTGTTTCCACTCCCAGATTAAGCATGAAGTAAAATTTCGAGTTTAGAAAAGACTGAAAATTTGGATTTGCCGTCACGAGCGAAGCGAGTGACGGCAAATCCAAATTTTCAGGCTTTTCTAAACTCGAAATTTTACTTCATGCGCCACGCGTATAAAACACTGTTATATTATAAAGTTTTAAATATCCTAAAGGTAAAGCATTATGGTAAAGCAGTATATTCTGAACTTCATAATATTTTAGTATTTTGCAGGCGTTTAGAAAAGCGTAAACATTTTGACAATAGCAAAAAAACGGATGAAATGTTTTCTTATACAAAAAATTTGACAATTTGTGCTCGGGCCGCAAGTGATAGAGGTTACTGAATATTAGCAAAATGCTCTATAATTGCAATTAGTGAAACAGTCACCTCTTCTACATTGTAGAGTTGATCTAACGGTTACCAAATATTGCAAAAATTTCTTATAGTTATGATTGGCGTAAAGAATGTTACCTTAGAACGTAATTCCTCTAGTTCATCTGAAGACATTGATAGAGTAAGAACAATAAAGAACGTAAATATATAATCGGACTTATTTCATAAGGAAAATCAAAGCGGTTTTTATACAATCGTGTATGTCAAAAAGTTATAAATAACTCGAAGGTTGTCAAGTAAGGGCCACATTACAAGAGATTTTTGTTTACATAACAAATAAACATTGACGTATTACGTCATGAGCATTAGATTTATGATTGTACGACATTTTTACCACTCCATTTTTACCACCATATATTTTTTACCACCAATTCTTTTTACCACTCCGGTTTTACTACCATATATTATTTACTACTAATTTTTTACCATTAGTTATCTTACAAATATTTCGGAAGTATTTACAAGTCTGTATAAAACATTCATTCGGTTCTATTTTTGATTTTTTGATTTCCTGGTTTGACATGTGTCTGTCAAATGTTAATTTAAATAAAGAAATTGCAGATTATTTTGAGGATAATTATATAAGAGGCAGACCCGCGAGAGGAAGACGTCGTGCAACTGCACCTAGGTATTTTATGATACTGTGATACTATGATACTGTGATTTCTTATCGATTATTTATTCAGGTACCCACCAAGGCTGTGGAACATGTACGAGGCCGTGCTACAGAACAAGTCAAGAACTAACAACATGAGCGAGGGGTGGCACAATCGGTTCGCGGTAGTCGTCGGCAAGGATCATCCCAGCCTCTATGCGTTCTTGGCGGAGTTGCAGAAGGAGCAAGGGGATACTGAGACTATGCTTCGAGAGTTGGACTTGGGAAGAAAAATTAAGTGGACTGAAAATCTGTCCAGCGTCAAAGCGGAAGATCGAATTTCCAACATCGTGCGCGATTATGAAACCCGTAAAGACGAAGACGAATTTATTGCTAAGTATCTTAGGGCCGTTGGTCACAACATCCAATTTGGATGTACCCAATTATGATGTAAATCAGGAAAAATATGATTTGTAACAAAATATGAAGGTAATAAAATGGTGGAAAAAAATATAGTGGTACAAAAATATAGAGTGGTAAAAATGGAGTGGTAAAAATGACCCCTAACGTAGATTTATTCCCAGTTGCACCAAAAAGATCAACGCTCGAGTTAAAGCAAACCTCTATGTGGGTCAAGATGACAGTTTGCATTGTTCTAATGTCACTTTGAACTCTAGTTCAGAGTTGAACCAGTTCAACGTGTTTATACCTTATCTCTAAAGCAGGAGGACTACAACAAACTTTCCGGTTTACATAGCCGAAATATCGTATGTTCAATTAAAAAACTCTCCAGAGTACCATGGAAAATATTCTAGGTTGGCAACTCTGAAAATATATATTATAATTATTGTTTGACGTTTTATATGTCAATTCCTAAAGTGTGTAGCCAACTTAAATTTGAAAAAAGATTAAACCATGGCACTCTAGAGGTTTTTTTTATTAAACACATGATATAAGTGAATATTTTGATGAATGGGGAGAGGTAATACAGAAATACTTACTTTTAACACATTGATAACACTAATCCAACACAAGATGTGTAAATAGACGCAAGCCGTCACTTGACAAAGAAACGTCAGTTGTGGTTTTAACGTGACAGCCAATATTTCGTATGGTTAGATCTCTATGCTTCAGTTTGAAATTGTCTTTTCGGTGACCAATAAGGTCGCGTAATTTGATCAGCTGGTTTTGTTGGAGGCTTACCACTTCTAAGACAAACTATAGTGCAACTGACCATTAAAGTCACCACATAATCAATTAGAAAGAAATTTTAATTTCATAAGCCACCCAACATTAAATCCATTTAATTCAAAGCCTTTAACCTACGCCAGGCTTAGACATAAAAGAGTTCTGAAGTAGTATTAAAATCAAAGTACTATAATTTTAATTAACTTTTATACCCTCATCAGAACAGATGAGTAGAGTTAGTGTGTGATGGTGTGTGTGGATGAGCAGCTGCCACACACAAATACACAGCACACGCGTGTACATGTGGACGTTCGGTTAGCCTCCTCCTTGTTTTCTCCTTTTGGCATTAATATGTATCTACATAGTTATACTTGTTTCCCTTGAAGGGGCCATCGGACCCAGGAGGTCGTTGAGACCCGGTCATCGGCCCGATAATCAACGCGCTTTTCATTTTTCATTATGCCAACTTTGCGAATCGGCCGAGAGAGCCGCGAACCGCGACCGTGACGAGCATACACCATCTACGGATATTTCGGCTTCGAGGTTTTGGACCATTCTTCCAGCGAAAACACAGTTAGCCGGAAGTCGATTACGTAAGGATTAATGTTGATGCGGCTCGTGATCAACATCGTGAAATTTTGTTAAACGGTTTACTGGTACTTTGAACTCAAAGGTAAAATTTTCACCAAGAATAAAGTAAATAGTAGTAGGTACTAATTATACACACAGGACATTTTTCTTTAAAGTATACATTTTCCGATTTGTAAATTTTCAGACATTTGATTTTTTTTTAAAAACTCTCTGTATGTAACAGCAAACACTTCTTGTATAATTCAATTTCCGTCGGGGTATTAGGTCGGGAAGTAGTTGTTTTAATCAGTGTTTGATATAGTCTTTGTAAGACTAACTTGTTGTAGATTGCGAAAAGAATCGCACTTTTAATGTTTGAAGTATTCTGCAACCAAGAATTGGCAATTTCATTTATACTTATGTTTGAACGGTAACGTGACCGCCAGTCTAAGGTGTCAAATTGTTTAGAGGGAATGGCAAAGCTATACTGATGAGAGATCAATCTCGAAACGCGTCTATAGATGGCCTGAATAATTTGACCCAAATTGTTACATTTGCAGTAGGTTACTGTATGTAACAGCAAACACTTGTTGTATAATTCAATGTCCGTCGGGGTATTAGCCCGGGAAGTAGTTGTTTCAATGAGTGTTTGATATAGTCTTTGTAAGACTAACTTGTTGTAGATTGCGAAAAGAATCGCACTTTTAATGTTTAAAAAAAAGTGTTTTTTTATAATACAGTTATTTAATAAATACAGCTTTAAGAGACACAAATAAAAATACGTATACATATAAGATAAATCGAGTGAAGATAGAGACTTTAATATTTGAATAAAAGTTTCTTCTAAACTTTTGCAGGCACCTCCTGAAAAATTTACAAATTTCACTTGTGCCATTATCAAAGCAAAGCAGCGACATGTTAAACTCCTATTTATATGACAGATGCCATACGACCGAATCGTACGATCAACTTTGCGAATACCGGCCCAGAATATAACTAAATCTAGATAATCCTTGTGATCGTCCAAAATTTAAGGAAAAAAACAAAGATCTGAAGAAGTAATTTAAAACTGAATAACAAAGGAAGTAGTTGTCACAAAGATAAATATTAAGTTTACCACAAATTGTGGGAAAATGTATTTGGTGTTGACGTTGGTGTTACCTAATTTAATTGGTGCCCCCTGGTCTGAACGTTCACTTTACATCACCAAATTTCGAGCAATTAGTTCACGCAATTTGGCGGAACGGAAACGTTTCGACGTTTTCTATTGGGGTTTCTAAAGGCAGAGACCTCCAATTCCAACACTATACGGGCCGGAACACCTTCGTCTCGCGTTTTGTGACATTGACAGGAGGACGTCAGTGGCAGTCTTGACATTTTCGCACGCACACCGATGTCATGCCCATGAGCTAGCTCTCTATTGACCAAAAATTGCCGCTCTTTTTTTTTATAAAGGCAAATTACATTCTAATACAAGTTTAATTTAAAATTTAACTATTTGCTGTATTGGTTTAGTTTAGTTTTATAAAGGAACATTACATTCTAATACAAGTTTAATTTAAAAATTTACTATTTGCTGTATTGGTTCAGGGAACTAAAAAAGAGAGCTATAATTGAGAGCAAAAAAATGTAAACCCCTGACAAATCAAGCGGACTGTTTTTCATTAAAAAAAATCTTGTACTTATATTGATAATGAAGGTTTAAATTAAATTACACTTGGTTTGTTTCACAATTTTTTACTTTACTATTTACTCGACTAGTTTCGCGTTTTACAGCATTATCAGGAGTGAATTACAAAAGATACTGACAAGCTTATATACTTATGCCTTTTTAACTTCACTTCATTATGTTTAATTAATTTCTCACTTAACCTGTGGTGAAACATTTTTGAAATAATTCTGGATATTTTAAATGTAAAACACTTGGTTTGTTTCACTAGTTTACATTTTCTTCGACTAGTTTTGACCATTGGTCATCTTCCTCCTTGAAGATGACCAATGGTCGAAACTAGTAGGAGAAAATATAAACTAGTGAAACAAACCAAGTGTTTTAAAATATCCAGAATTATTTCACTTCATTTATTGACAGTAATCATTTATAAATGTTTAATGATAACATTTAAAAAATGTAAATTCTAGGGTTTCCATTTTTTTGGTCCTAATTGTACATAAATTCGTAATATAAGGGTACCAGTGAAAGTTGTAGAAAAACGTTGAAAATAAAAAAGTGAGTTCTGTATTTCTCACGTTTGGTAAGCATTTTCTAAATGTTATTAAATTAGTGGAAAGTTTTAATTTTTTGTTAAAACCAATTTCATTTCCAAACTTTTTCTTATTGAAAACAATAAAGCCAGACAATGAAACTTTTAGTAAATCTGTAAAATTAAATTCATCTGTTCTACGATTGTATACGCTCTAGAAATTCAGGCTTAAAAAGTTGAAATCGAAAAAATCCACCTTTGTAACACTTTTACATAATCCATCAACGATTTCAATCCGAATTTCTAACGCATTGTTTCCGCTAATGTGGATAATGCGTTTTTAATTCAACTCTCGGAGAGAGCGAGAGAGAGAATAACACGAAATCTCCTTTCGTATTAACCTGAATTAAAAGGTCGAAAAAAGAAAGGTATCATAGGCCACTAACGGTTTCAAATTTTCAGAAGTGGGTTTCCGTGCGTGCGTAGAAAGTGAAACCCCCTGGAATCACTCGCCGAGAATCGATGGATCCCCAAAACAGAAAGTGGTTCAAGGTGACAACGTGAAAATCCGGGGCTCCTTCACTCACCCCCTTTTCGGGGCCCGGGTAGATGGAGAGAGAGAAGAGAGCACGTCGGAAACCTTGACCTTTGGCCCGAACCGAATGAATTCGGGTCGCGGGGTGACTTCATTGTTTCGGATCTCGCATAAGGGTCACTTTCACTCGTAAAATGCCCACTCGTTTTGTAACAATGAAGTCGCTGTGGCAATTGGAAAGCATGCCGAACGTGTGCCCCTTAATGAAACGCTTTACGGCCCTAAATGATTTATGTCCCACTATCGCAGGCGCGAGATCGCTTCGGATTGCATCAAGCTTGAGCAACACCGGCAATTATCCAATAATAAATATTTACTACAGAATCTTATCCAATAGTGCACACACAAGCCGGGACACAAACGAATGCGCACTTTCTCCTTCATTGCGCGATTTTTGCCGCGCTCTCGTGAAAATGGGATTGCGTGCGACCGATCCAATTTAATTTGAACTCGAAAAATGGGTACTGCAATTGATTTCGATGGCCTCAAAACAGAAATTATGACAAGGCTATCTATCATAGGTTACCTTAATGTTCACGTTTTTTCACGATGGACTTTATGATCCCTCGTTGAACCTTCAAATCTTTATTAATAACCATTGAGTAAGGTAATAAATATTATTGGATTGTTTTGTATTGTATCGTGGGCAGACCTGGAGCAGAGTACAAGTAATCAAAGTTTGTACTCTGAATACTTTTCGTGTACTCGGTACTTAGTCCACGAGAACTTTATTATCAAAATACTTGTACTTGCACTCGACCCGTTTTTATATTGCAAAATAAACTCGAGTAGATTTAGATGTGCATATTTAAATTAGTTTAACTCTAAATGTCAAAACAAACGAGTCGAGGCGCTTGAAATCTTTAAAACAATTTGTAACAAAGGTGATATTTTACCTTCAACTTGACATAATTTATATTTCTCTACCAATTTTCAAGTCAATTTTGTCAATAAACATCGTCCACATAAGACACAAGTGAAGTTAGGTTCGGTTAAATTAGGTTAGGTTATACGACAGTCACTAATGTTAGGTTAGGTTAGGTTATACGACAGCCACTAATGTTAGGTTAGGATCGTCATCGTTTAACTTCATTAAAATATAATAAATAAAATTAGGATTGAATAAAATATATTTAACCTAACCTCATTAGGCAAATAATCCGATCGAGTTTTTAAAGTAATGGCATAAATTGACGTTTTAAAGTGAAAAACGGGGCAGGTGGTGGCCGAGCGGTAACGTCGTCGGGCTGTATCGCTCGGCGAGCCACAAACGCGGGTTCGATTTAAAAATAATTTCTCGTCGTGTCCCTGGGTGTGGTGTGAATGTGTCGTGACGTCCAAATATATGTTAAATTAATTAATACAAATCATCGTTAGTGGCTGAATGGCTAGAACCTATGCCAAAAAAAAAAAAAAAAAGTGAAAAACAACACAAATCTAAATAACATTATCGTGATTTAAAAAAAAATTGTACTTCTTGAGAATGACTCAAAGTCGAAACTAAAATATTAGTAAAATTTAACCAAGTGTTTTCTTTTTTAAATCATAGTTAAATATGTTTCGCCACGTGAAAGATGAGAAACTTTTTCAAGATAACATTATCGTTTTTCATTATACAATATCGAATTGATAGTAAAAAACGGAAAATTACGTTGAAAATGTTCATTTATGTAAACAATGTCATTTTACTTATTGTGTGTAGTCATTACTCTCGATATGGTGATGACAAAAAACGAATTGCATTTTAACTCAAAGTTTTTGTTTTGAATTGAAATGAAAATTAAGAATATTGACGTTAATTTGGAGTTGGGTTTGGTTTAAATGTGATTTTGTGGATTTGGATTAAACGTCATTTCGTGGAATTGGCTTAGGTTAGAAGTCATTTTGTGGAGTTAGGTTAGAATTAATTTTCTAAAGTTGGATTGGGTTTGGTTAGATGTATTTTAGATTAGCTTAGTTTAGTTGCCGTTTCATGAGGTTAATTTAGAATTTTATGCAGTTGGGTTTAGTAAAGTTAGATGTCTCTTTGTGGAGTTGCCTCAGATTAGATGCTATTTGATGGAGTCAGGTTAGGTTACAATTCATTTTGTGGAGTTGTATTTTATTTAGATATCATGTTGTGGAGTTGGGTTAGATGTCGCTTTGTGGAGTTGGGCTACATACATCTAATTAGAATGTATGTTAGGTTAGATTTTATTTCTAGAGGAAACATATGACTACACATTTATTAACAAAGGTTGTTTGCTTTGTTGTGTTTTGCAAGCCCTAGAAGTTGGTCCCTACAATTTATGGACACGCTGTATTTATTAATTTAATTAATAACATATTAAAATCCTCAAGCATTTTCTCGGACAACTGCAGACATTGGTATTTGTTACATTTAGTTTATAATGTCACATGACATTTAGATTGAATTTGTGTTCAGTATTCCGGCACCAGATACCCACAGACGCGTTTCGGACTTCAAGGTCCTCTTCAGTGTGGTCCTGACCCAGTGCTGAGGAATACCGAACATTTCTGATTATTTCAAGCCAATATGTGAAAACTATTAATGGATATCGATAGCTAACGCCATCTAATGCTTCATAGTGGCATCGCCACTAATAGTTTTCACATATTAGCTTGAAATAGTCAGAAATGTTCGGTATTCCTCAGCACTGGGTCGGGACCACACTGAAGAGGACCTTGAAGTCCGAAACGCGTCTGTGGGTATCTGGTGCTGGAATACTGAACACAAATTCAATTTTGATATTTGTTTTCTGGTTTCACAAACAGAATTCTGCTCGTTCGTGGACGAAACAGTGACCTGTATATGTACTTTGTGCATTCGTGTCACTGACGATGCCACTATGAAGCATTAGATGGCGTTAGCTATCGATATCCATTAATAGTTTTGACATTTAGATTATTATGACAGCTGACAATCGTGATATATTACTCGATACGAAATGCCAATGTCTTCACACTAAATCAGTGTTTTACACGCCTGGCGCAGGAAGTAAAATTTTGAGTTTAGAAAAGCCTGAACACTTGAATTTGGGCTCTATGCTTCGCTCCGCGCCCAAATTAAAATTTTCAGGCTTTTCTAAACTCGAAATTTTACTTCATGCTTATTTTGGGAGTGGAAACAACCGTTATAGGTAAAGTCATCGCATGCTATTAATTTACTATGCATATTATGATTCAACGAGGATATTGCAGTAATTTTTGGCATTAGTTAGTTCAAGTGTTTCTATCCTGTTCAGCAATCGCAAAAAAAATATACAGCGAAGGTTCGTCGAAACATTTCTATCCGAAATACCCAGAAATATCCGCTCAAATATTTATCTAACCTTCGACGGATCAAATATTTATTTTGGGCGCTAATGATGATATACTTTAATCTAGGCTTTGTAACAAATACACATACACACTCATATACGGACACATGGCCCCATCCAATCCCGAATTATGCGTAATTAGTGCAAATTTATGCGGTGGCACAATTGTTAATTGAGGCCCCAGCGAGATATTAGAATTTTTTTCTGGGTTAGAAAGAATTGTTCAAAGATTAGATATCTCTATTGTATCGTAAACAGTTGAGGTAGTTGATTTTTAAAAATCCATGATCACTCAAATAGAATACTGAATTAATGTAGTTGTATGAGTTACGTGAAGGTGTTAAGTCACTTAATTAAACACAGTTATATTCCTTTCTTCACTTTTATTTTTCTTGCTAGATGTACATTTCGGGTAGTTAGCTATTGATAATGGGTACTTAGTACCCGAAATGTACATCTAGCAAGAAAAATAAAAGTGAAGAAAGGAATATAACTGTGTTTAATTAAGAATACTGAATGATTTTTAACTATTTTTTGTGTATTTCACTATAATTGTTCTTCACTTGAAGAAACGACAGATTTACGAAGCAATTGAAGCGGTAATTTTGAAAAGAGTTCATCTCCTCAATCTAAATGAAATGACCTTTTGCAAAATTCTGTCCCTTATACAGGGTCCGCAACAGGTACTGACGAATTTCAAAGGGTTGTGGGGGGGGGGGGGTTATTAACAACGGGTAGGGAAAAGTGTGGTGCAAACTTGTTCCGTATACAATGCAGTTTTAGTAACCATGAATTCTTGGCCGGCGCAGCAGTGTATTTTTTGTGTTACGGCGTTTCTTCAAACCGAATCCATAATTGAGGTTCTGCGGCAATTCCGATCGAACACATTTTCATCTAACGGTTTATGTAAATAAACAAAACACGCGGTACTGATCAACAGAGCAACTCTAACAAATTTAACAACAACCTTTACACTCCCAGAAAGTCACAGTGTGCTGTGGAATATCTGTTTTCGGGATCGTTGCAAATTAACAATAACCATCTGAATCTGTTTTTTTAAAAGAAATAAGGTCCATCTTTAAAAAAAAACAGATTCGGATGGTTATTGTTAATTTGCAACGATATTTGATAATGCTTAAAACATTTTTACCAGTAGAACTGCAGAGGTTGAGAAGAGAGCTATGGTATCAACAAGATGGGGCAACAAGTCACACTGCTCGAACCGGTTTCGGATTTTTGGAACAAATGTTTCCTGGCAGAATAATTTCTCGGCGCAGTAATTTCAATTGGCCGGCAATATCATTGGATTTAACGCCTTCTGATTTTTTCTTATGGGTGTATTTGAAATCGAAAGTGTGCATAGGCAGGCCTTACACATTGGAAGAATTAAAAAACAACATTAGAAATGAAATAAGAGATATCGGTACTGATATTTTGCACCGTGTCGTGTAGTCCTTTCATAAAAATATTTTTAAAAAAACTGTATTTTTCTCTGTAAATAGAATTTATTCTGCTGACAAATAAACGATTATTATTATTATTATAAACGGCTCCAAGAATTCGAAAGACGAAATAGAGCGCATTTGTCAAATGTAATCTTTAAAAATTAGGTTGCATTAAAAACTACATTATGTATCCTAGAAATAGATGTTATAGTAATCTATTTGTTTCAATTATTAAACTCACAATCATACTTTAGAAATTGTCAATACCGGTGGCCGGACCCTGTACTTATGATGCTTTATAAACGTTAACTAATCTACGTTGACCTAGCTAATAATGAATAGAACTTGTCAGTTTTTAAATTGAAATGAAAATTTTAAAATAGCGGAGATAGCCCATTTTCCAAATTACCGATTTAATTGTAAGGAAATACACAAAAAATCATTAAGTGTTTTATTTAAAATAGATACCTGAATTGGCTCTCAGTAGCATAGCTAGCTAGCTATAGTGGAATTCGGGAGAGAAGTCATATGACTCATTGATGTGGAATGTGTGGTTCAAATGTTTTAGAGAGTATGTCGACAGTTGTGTCTGCAACGATTTTTCCTAGTTGTGTCAAATTTTGACGTTACATGACAATGTCATACTGTTTAGGTCGCGAGTATATTAGTGTTCTTTCTTTTAGAAAAGCTATAAATCATAATTTCTTGTGATTTTTTTATTTTGAGTATACATATCCCAATTACGTGTTGTAGATTTTTAAATATTCCTTGTTTTCTTAGAAGAGGTCAATTTGAAGTTTAAACGAGTGTTTCCACTCCCAGGTTAAGCATGAAGTAAAATTTCGAGTTTAGAAAAGCCTGAAAATTTGGTTTGGTCGCGTAGCGCGAAGCGCGGAGCGGCCAAACCAAATTTTCAGGCTTTTCTAAACTCGAAATTTTACTTCATGCGCCACGCGTATAAGACACTGTTTTCAAAGGAACTTTACTCGTTCACAATATATAAGTGCTTTCAGTGTTTAATACGCGTGGCGCATGAAGTAAAATTTCGAGTTTAGAAAAGCCTGAAAATTTGGTTTGGTCGCTCCGCGCTTCGCGCTACGCAACCAAACCAAATTTTCAGGCTTTTCTAAACTCGAAATTTTACTTCATGCTTAGTCTGGGAGTGGAAAACACTCGTTTTAAGCTTCAAATTGAAACCATAGCAGACATAATATGATATTTTCTGTCTCTTTTCCCACACATAATCTGATGACATATAAGTGACTTGGTTTGTTTCACTTGGCTTTTATTTAATTATCAATATTGTAAACATGTTACATCAAGTGATTAATGAAAACCAAATTGAAGATATTAATTATTATTGTTGTAGATTGATGTTAAACACAATTCCGTTAATAAATTTCTAATTTTTTAAATATCTGATTTATTCTAATGTGTGTTGAATGCGTTGTTAAATTTCACCATAATTTAGCGTTTTATACGCGTGGCGCATGAAGTAAAATTTCTAGTTTAGAAAAACCTGAAAATTTGGTTTGGCCGCTCCGCTTCGCGGAGCGACCAAACCAAATTTTCAGGTTTTTCTAAACTAGAAATTTTACTTCATGCTTAGCCTGGGAGTGGAAACACTCGTTTAAAGCTTCAAATTTAACCCTTTAAAAAAAAAAAAACAACGAAGAGATATAATATAATCGCAATCAACAAAAGTGTCAATTCATACATTCAATTTATACAAATGTGGAACTGATCCATTGTCATATTTTAACAATATTAACATGTCGTGTTCAGTCCCTGTTTTTAATTTTAAATATGTGTCGGAAGCGAAGCTTCGAAATTTAATTGTAAATCTAAAAAAATCAAAAGCAAAAGACATTTATGGTCTGTCACTAGACATTGTTATCTGCATCAAGGACCTTATAATTCCTCCTCTTTGCAAACTATTGAATGAATGTATCAAAAGCAACATTTTTCCAGACTGCCTAAAGATTGCTAAGGTTATTCCCATTCTCAAAAATGGCAATAAAAATAATCCAGATAATTATCGTCCTATTGCTCTATTGCCAATAATATCGAAAGTATTTGAGAAGATTATGCACGATCAACTGTCTGAGCATTTCGATAAGCATAACTTATTTCATGACTCACAGTATGGATTTAGAACTGGACGGTCTACGGCACATGCAATCGAGGATTTATTAGGTACTTGTATGAACAGTATGGATGAAAAGAAGTACCAGAATGTAACGTTCTTAGACCTGTCGAAGGCTTTCGATTGTGTATCTCATACTATTCTGCTGAGAAAGCTATATATGTACAATATCCATCCCGAAAGCTGCAGGTTATTATTATCATATTTGTCAGGCAGAAAGCAATGTGTATCAATAAATGGTCGAACATCTGATCATCTTGATACACAAATTGGGGTGCCCCAGGGTTCCATTTTGGGGCCACTATTATTTTTAATATTTTTTAACGATTTTCCCCATTGTTTTACTGACAGTAAAGTCGTGTTATATGCCGATGACTCCACCATATTAACATCTGATGATAATCTGCAGACAACTCTACACCTCAGTGAGGATGCACGGTCGAAGGCCAGTAAATGGTTCCAGTCAAACCTACTGAAACTAAATGAATCTAAGACAACTAACCTAATGTTCAGTCTACGGAATCTTGATTTGAATGAGAGCTTACATTTTGGTAGTTCCACTAAATTCTTGGGGGTGTATGTAGACAATAAATTGTTATGGCACGAACATGGGCATAATTTAAGATCAAAATTAAACAAAAATATTTTTCTGCTTCGAAACCTCAGTAATAATATATCTACAACAGTTCTAAGAACCGTATACTTCGCAGTAATTCAAAGTCATATATCATACGGCATTCTATCATGGGGCCATTCCTCCATCAGACATGATATCTTTGCACTCCAGAGACGAGCTGTTCGTATTATTGCTGGGGCTAGTTATACAGCCGATTGCAGAGAAATATTTTCACAATTTAAAATACTTACACTCCCTTGTATTTATATTTACGAATGTTTAATCCATACACATAAACATAAAGATCAATACCTTATGTATGAAGACAGACATACCTATAATACGCGGAATAAAATGAATATATGTCCAGATTATGTACGACTATCCATTACCAGAAGCGGCACAAGATATTATGCCAGCAGATTTTATAATCACCTACCAATGCATTATCGTGAACTGGATCTTAGCCATTTTAAGCAGAAAATTAAAACTGTGCTAGTAACATCAGCTTTTTATTCACACGATGAGTTCTTAAATAGCTCAATGCTATAATCAGTTGAACATGTTTTAATTTACTGGTCATATTTTGTAGTGTTTTTATGTATTTAGATATTTAACTATTATTATCCGTTTTTAGATTTTTTGATATTAATGCATTTTATACTTTTATATGTTTTTTTTTTTTTGACTTGTGTAAACATTTTTGTATTGGCACGTAACTAATAAATAAAAAAAATAAAATAAAATAAAATAAAATTCGCAAGTAATCATCTCTCATTTGCCGTTTTTCTTTTGTCCTAGAGGGCGACATGTTGCGATAATGGAAAGTGCGAACTTGGACAAGTGCACACTTACACACCCGCACGCACAGAGAGGTCTTGATTAGTACGTGCGAAGTGAAACTTTGTCAATACATCTTTGGTGAAACAATCGCCGGTCGTTTTGTGTAGAAATTGCCGTTTCGGCTCGTCCGTAAAAATCTGGATGGAAAGTGAAGCCGTTTTACTCTCTTTCTAATCATTATCGAAACCACGCAATTTAGAAAGGCGATGCCCGAGACTCACACTCGGCCGAGTGAGAGAACGCGCGAAATTTTCTTCTTTTTCGCTATTCTAATTCTGTCGAGACGTTTTCGAATGATCTCATTTAAAACCGTTTTAATTGTGTCCATAAAAGGAGTAATGAATACAGAAAAGAAAAAAAAAACTTTTCCCATTAGAGACTGTAGTGTCGTTTGATTTAATAACCAATTTTTGTTGTTTGAATTGGATTGATTAAATTAATCAACACTACCATCTCTAATATACCGAGTGTCTGGGATAACGGGCGAACAGAAATTTAACATGTAAAATTAAATATGTATAATTATTAGCTCCCCTATTCATTTCAGAGAAAAATCGTAAAGGAATATTTTTTAGAGTATTAAAAACTGTATTAAATGTATCGATTTAATTTACGTTTGTACCAGAATCCATATTATCGAAATGCTACCAAAGAAATTTAAATGATGAAAAATAATGAATGCATGCTTTTCGTTTGGGATAAATCATAATAATAACACGTAATTAGTGGAAGAAAGATAATTTATTCATTATCAAGATAATTTATAGTGGTGTCAGATTACAAACAGTTCGTGATTTAATTTTGTTTAAATTTTTATTTTACTGTATCTACGCCCAATGGGAAATGTTAGAGCAAGTACTCAAAAAGTTCTCCATTCTGGTGTAAACAATAACCCAATCTGTTATAAAATGCCTGCCTTACATTAGCCAATTGCTTATCTGTAATTAATCTGCAATCCACAAAAACTGCTTCCCGCAAAGATCAATATTTGGATGGCGTTTTTTATAAATTTTGTTTTTCAGGTGACCCCATAAAAAGAAATCGCATGGTGTTAAATCAGGAGATATTGGTGGCCAGTTGATAGTGCCACCGCGACCAATCCAACAATTGGGAAAATTAGCATTTAAATATTCCCTCTCATTTAAACCATAATGGGCCGGACATCCATCATGCTGATACCATATCTCCTGATTTTCACGTGCAACTTCTTCTAACGCAGGACCAACCTGATCGATTAAAAAGTCTAAATAAGAATTCAAATTTAAATTTCCATAAATTTCAAATGGACCAATAATATTATTATTAAAAATACCAGCCCAAATATTTATTTTTTGCGGAAACTGAGTTCTAGTTTGTAAACGATCCAGTATCGCGTGTTCTGTGTGTTGGGCTCCTTATTAACAGTGAACCTGCATTCATCAGTAGAACAGAGAGACTGCAAAAAGTTTCGGTCTGTGTTTGAATGATCCTGCATTATTTCACAGAATACACGAGTGCTTTCTTCATCCACTAGGTGTATCTTCATGACATTGATGTTTGTAGGGATGATATCCATGCTTCTTCAGAATCTTATGTACAGAGAATTTAGACACGTTGCACTCACGAGCAATACATCGTATCCTAGTTGTTGGTTCAGCATTTATCAAACCCAAAACTCATTCTTCCAATTCATTGTTGCATCTTCTGTTCCGTTTGCCTGTAAGGTTAATGTTTTTGAATTAATATTTGTTGAAATTGGACTATTAAAATACCTTTTGAATCATCTACCGCTATACTTGCTGCATTTTCAAACTTTTTCACAAACTTGGTAATTGTTGATACAGACGGAATTGGTCGATTGTTAAATTTAACCGAAAATAAGTCACGAACTCTGCGTAAACTGACGCCACTGTAAAATGTTTTTATATTGAATACCCTCTCTTTATTGGAATAATTCAGATTATTATTCATAACATTTATAATGCGTGAATTATTGCAACGGTTTTTATTAAATGGTACATTGTTCAACTTATTTTTATTATTTTTCAGGTGGATTCTGGTTCAAACGTAAATTGGATACATTTAATACAGTTTTTAATACTCTAAAAAATATTCCTTTACGATTTTTCTCTAAAATTAATAGGGGAGCTAATAATTACACATATTTAATTTTACATGTTAAATTCCTATGTTCGCCCCTTATCCCAGACACTCGGTATGTAGGTTCTTACACGAATTACGAAATCGAATAAAATTACAATTACATAATATTTTTTGTTGTTAAAAACACTGTCCATCCAAAAGAAATATAAAATAAAAATTAGTTTTTATCAAAGTTATAATATTATACAAGAGAGTGTTTTCCATTCCTTGGTTAAGCATGAAGTAAAATTTTGAGTTTAGAAAAGCCTGAAAATTTGGATTTGCCGGGCGGAGCGAAGCGAGCCCGGCAAATCCAAATTTTCGGGCTTTTCTAAACTCGAAATTTTACTTCATGCGCCAGGCGCGTAAAACGCTGATTTATCCCGAAGTTTAAAAACGCACACAAACTCCAATAAATAATTCCAAGCTATTCTATGATTTTGGAAAAGGTGTAAATTTTTCGAATCTTTCAACAAACTGTAATTTTTCTCCAAGAAAAAAGACAGTTACAAAAAACTTTAAAATAGAAAAATTGTCGAAAATTTTATTTTCTAAAACTTTTATTTGAACCATTTTTATGTATTCCCGTTATTTGTTGGATATTTTTCTGGATATTTCGTCCTTAGTGCCCGTTTCCAATTAATAAATCCAAGTTATTCTATGATTTTGAAAAAGCATAAATTGTTAAAATCTTTTAACAAACTGTCATTTTTCTCCAAGAAAAAAGACAAAAAACTTGAAAATGAAAAAAATGTCCAAAATTTTATTTTCAACTTTTATTTGATCCATTTTTTTTGTATTCCCGTTATTTTTTGATATTTTCCGGATATTTCGTCCTTAGTGCCCGTTTGCACCCAAGTCGATTAATTTAATGAGTGATTAGTACTCCTTAACAACACAGCAATTTTATGCATAAATTATTTACAAAATCGAATAATGATAAAAGAGACATGTTTAGGATACCTTACAAAGTTAAAGCATTCTTATATTCTAGAATTATAACTTAATCAGAGGTTTAATCAATGATTAGTGGTTGACTAAAGTTAATCAGTCGGGGATGCAAATAGAACTTTAATAATAAATAATTGTAAACATTGATATCTTCAATTTGGTTTTCATTAATCACTTGAGGGAATGGCAAAGTTATACTGATGAGAGATAAATCTCGAAACGCGTCTGTAGTTGCCCTGAATAATTTGACCCAAATTGTTACATCTGCAGTAGGTTACTGTATGTAACAGCAAACACTTGTATAATTCAATGTCCGTTGGGGTATTAGCTTGGGAAGTAGTTGTTTTAATAAGTGTTTGATATAGTCTTTGTAAAACTAACTTGTTGTAGATTGCGAAAAGAATCTCGGCATTTTTAATGTTTGAAGTATTCTGCAACCAAGAATTGGCAATTTCATTTATATTTGATGAAACATATTTTCAACATTGATAATTAAATAAAAGTCACTTAGGTTGTTTCACTACTGTGGTACTTATGACTTCTTTACAAACAGAGCACCTCTGGGTGTGGGGTACTATGTAAAAAAAGCGAAAGTAAAATCTCTAGTTTGGAAAAGCCTGAAAATTTGGTTTGGTCACCAGTCGAGAATGGCAGTTTCGGTTCGCTTTTTCAAGCATCCCGATCGGTATATTGCAATTTCGGTTCGGTTGTTGTTCTGTAGGTCTTCCAGGGTCTGTGGACGATTGTTATAAACTCGGGATATGAGATTAGTCCACGGGTGTTAATCACAGAGAGTTAAATCAACCGAGTGTGCCCCTCAGAGAGATCAGCCGCACGGAAAGGCTTCTTTCAATAAATTTATTGAAGTCCTAGCTGTGTGGGCTGTGGCCCCATTTTGCTGAAATCACCGGCCCGCGGACCTCTACTGCTCTTTAAAGAAACGAGTGTTTTCCACTCCCAGATTAAGCATGAAGTAAAATTTCGAGTTTTGAAAAGCCCCGCGTAGAAAATTTGTCTCGGGTCGCTGCGCGACCCTCGACAAATTTTCACGGGGCTTTTCTAAACTCGAAATTTTACTTCATGCGTCACACGTATAAAACACTCATTTACTGGCGTGGTGATGCGTCAGGCAGGCATAAATTCCTGCCTCATAGAGGATTGAGATAACGCTAGTTTAAAATAACTAAACGGTCAAAGTTATGTATTTAATTGTATTTCTAATGGATGTAATTAATTACAAAAAGCGATCAAGTGATTCGTGTGACTGTTAAATGCTGACAAGTTAATTAACCCGCAAACCTTAGCCCCGGCTCCGGCATTATGAAAAATGAAATTTAGGTCAATTAGGGGATAATCGTCATCGGAGGACGGATTATTTGAGTCCGCTCCACTTCTCTCGACACCCACCACCCCAGTGACTCGGAAAAATCGAACGAGGTCGCCGAACAATTGGGTTCAAGGGTGTTGATTAAGGGCGAGCTCCGAATAAATTTAAATTGATTATCGTCGTAAATAATAACACAAATAATAAACAAGTACTTTTCCCTTTCAGTATAATCGAAATATTAATAAAAAGCAGTGATTTTCTCATTTATCATATCAGTTTCTCATATGGCAATGTTTTATTGAATTATTTGAATCATTTATGTTTTCCCACTTATCGATAACAGTTTAATATTTTTTTTTCTTTTCTTATTCTACAGGGCATACCAAATTTCAAATGAATATCTTACAAAATAAAAAAAAAACATAAGGGTTTTTGTCGCATTTTAGTCGGTTTCAGACCACTGTACGCCCCTGTAGTTTGAAACTGACCAAAATGCGACAAAAATACCCCCAGTTTTTTTTTTTGTAATTTGGTATGCTTATACTAAACACAAAAAGAGATCAATTTGAAGTTTAAACGAGTGTTTTCCACTCCCAGGTTAAGCATGACGTAAAATTTCGAGTTTAGAAAAGTCTGAATGAAAATTTGGTTTGGTCGCGGAGCGCGGAGCGACCAAACCAAATTTTCAGGCTTTTCTAAACTCGAAATTTTACTTCATGCGCTATGCGTATAAGACACTGATTTCAAGGGAAGTTTATTCGTTCACAATATTAACTTAACTAAACACAAATTCGAGGCTACAGATCTTCCATAAACCTTATTTGCACTTCCGGTTTCACCGAAAATTACATCAATTTTGAAAAATGGTGATGTGTTCATCAGAGCACTTTCCCCGTTAAAGATATGATGATATCAACAATATGAAAAACTTGCTCAAACTAAATTTATTATACTTTTATTATTATTCCAAAACTATTCACAAAAAAGTTATTCTTGCATTTTTTGCTTTATCAAGGTAAATATTGATCATCATCACATCTAAGCGTTATATATTTTTAATTTTACTGTAATTCAGGGTTTTATACGTGTGGCGCATGAAGTAAAATTTCGAGTTTAGAAAAGCCCCGTGAAAATTTGTCTCGGGTCGCTGCGCGACCCTCGACAAATTTTCTACGCGGGGCTTTTCTAAACTCGAAATTTTACTTCATGCTTAGTCTGGGAGTGGAAAACACTCGTTACTTTAAATGGGGGTAGGGGGTGCCCGGGCCGGTGGTTTCAGTAAGAGGGGGCCACAGCCCACGCAGCTAGGACTTCAATATATTTATTGAAAGAAGCCTTCTCCGTGCGGCTGATCTCCCTGAGGGGCACACTCGGTTGATTTAATTTTCTGTGATTAACACCCGTGGAGTAATCTCAAATCCCGAGTTTATAACAATCGTCCACAGACCCTGGAAGACCTACAGAACAACATCCGAACCAAAATTGAAATATACCGATCGGGATGCTTGATAAAGCGAAAGGAAAGAAACTTCCATTCTCGACCAGCGACCAGACTAAATTTTCAGGCTTCTCTAAACTCGAGATTTTACTTTATGCTTAGTTCAGTGAAAACACGTGTTTAAAAGTATAAATAAAATCGAAATAAGACAATGATCGGGTTTGGTGTTAACACTCGTATACAACGAGATAAAATTATGGTAAAAACAGAGTAAGTGTTTTTTCGTAATTTTATATATTATGTTTAAAGTGTGCAAACTATAAGAAGCGTAAGCTTATTTTCTCGAATTCAAATAGTTTTGAATTTGAATTTATCTTGCCAGAGTAAGTGTGTTGTTCAGTCTTCATTAACTAAGTCATAATTTATTGCCCAATTATACTCTAGGTATTTTTAGTTTATTCATGATTAGTATATCTTTAAAAATCAAATTTAATAGGAAATTATTATACAGGGTGTCCACAAAGCTGGCGTGTCTAAAAATTAATATAAAGCTTTATTTTTTCTGACCTTTATTTTTTTTAATTCAATTTACAAATACCCCCTATTTGTAAATTGAATTAAAAAAATAAAGGTCAGAAAAAATAAAGCTTTATATTAATTTTTAGACACGCCAGCAGCGTGTGAGTCAATATTTGGACAACGTAATCTTTGGCACTTAATTTTCCAAAACTTTGTCTTAAAATTAATATAAAACTTTTTGTGGACCCCGGTGGAGTAGTGGGTAGAGGCCCTGCCTCCTAACCCAGGGGTCGCGGGTCCGAGTCCCGCCGGGTGGGGTCATTTTAAAGTACAAAATGATTCCACCTGGGTCCATGGATGTGTGTGAATGTGTTTGTGGCGTCTAAATATAGTTAAATACAAAAATATAAAGGTAAAATGGTCTGAGACTAATACCCAGTAAATGTATAGACAAAAAAAATATAAAACTTTATTTTTTCTGACTTTTATTTTATTTTTTTATTCAATTTACAAATACCCCCTACTCTTTGTGGACACCCTGTATATTGATTAAAGAAACATGATAATGAAATGATGAATTAATTTCTCACTAAATATAACAATATTATTTAAAATAAAACAACGCAGTTGGGAGGGTTTCACTTTTATTGTTGAACACTGCAACATGTTTCACCACACAGTGGCTTCATCAGGCAGATGAAATATATATTTCATCTGCCTGATGAAGCCACTGTGTGGTGAAACATGTTGCAGTGTTCAACAATAAAAGTGAAACCCTCCCAACTGCGTTGTTTTATTTCAAATAGTATTATGGAGTTTCATCATGTATCCGCCTCATCAATTAAATATAATAATGATATTTAATAAATATTAATAACTGTTTACTATTATAAAATGTTGCTTGTTTAGTCAAAGGTTTAATCGCGATTACAGTGCAATTAAAAAATAATCAACCGTCTAGATATTTTTATGTTGTTCCAGGCTAAAAAGAATTAAATTTATGTTACATAATAATAATAAAGTCTTGCTAAAAAACAATACAATAGTTAAAAATTTACATTCCAATTAGGATTAAAAAATATACCGATTATAATGAAGGTCAGAGTCAGCCAGTCATTAAACAATTATCAACGTTTCAGTGAATAAATAAAAGCGATCGGAACGTGTCCAGATAGTTGACTATGTTGACGTTTTCCAAATCGCACCCCATTCTTTTAGTTCTATCAGAGTAGGCTAAAACTGGGATAAAACTGTCCGTGAAATTTTTGATAATCTTATCGCCGGTTTAATCCGAATTCAAACACTTTTAGCTTTTCAATAACATAAAAATCAATATCTGGAGGGGTTTGATGACCAAAAAAAAGTCGGATGATAACGTTTTGAATAATCCGATGGTTTCTTAATAATTACAATCAGATGATTATAAACTGTGTAAGTATTTAAGATAGATTATCAATTGATAATATTCTTAAATTGTGGATGGCTTATTTCCTTTCATTTAAATTGATAAAATAATACAAGGGATGTCTGAATTTTATGAATATTCGATTTTATTTACAAAATATCTATTATAATCATGCGCCACACGTATAAAACACTGATTTCAAGTGAGGTTTAAATATACTTAAAGTTCACAATATTTTAGTGTTTTATACGCGTGGCGCATAAAGTAAAATTTCGAGTTTAGAAAAGCCCAGAAAATTTGTCTCGGGTCGCTACGCGACCCTCGACAAATTTTCACGGGGCTTTTCTAAACTCGAAATTTTACTTCATGCTTAGTCTGGGAGTGGAAAACACAAATTTAAAGCTTCAAATTGATTTTTTTTAAAAACAACGAACGTCAGAAAATGTACAGCTTAGGCTTAGTATGTTTAAGTAAAAGACATTTTCTTTAAATCGTTAGATATTCGTAGTTTTTTCTTTTAAGATTTCAATTTTAAGCTTTAAACGAGTGCTTTCTACTCCCAGACTAAGCATGAAGTAAAATTTCGAGTTTAGAAAAGCCCAGAAAATTTATCGAGGGTCGCGCAGCGACCCGAGATAAATTTTCTGGGCTTTTCTAAACTCGAAATTTTACTTCATGCGCCACGCGTATAAAACAATGATTTCAACTGAGGTTTAAATATATATAAAGTTCTCAATATTTAGCGTTTGATACGCGTGGCGCATGAAGTAAAATTTCGAGTTTAGAAAAGCCCAGAAAATTTGTCTCGGGTCGCTGCGCGACCCTCGACAAATTTTCACGGGGCTTTTCTAAACTCGAAATTTTACTTCATGCTTAGTCTGGGAGTGGAAAACACTCGTTTAAAGCTTTAAATTGAACTCTTAAAAAAAACAACGAATATCTAACGATTTAAAGAAAATGTCTTTTATTTAAACATACTAAGCCTAAGCTGTACATTTTCTGACATTCGTTGTTTTAAAAAAAAAAATCAATTTGAAGCTTTAAACGAGTGTTTTCCACTCCCAGACTAAGCATGAAGTAAAATTTCGAGTTTAGAAAAGCCCTGTGAAAATTTGTCGAGGGTCGCGCAGCGACCCGAGACAAATTTTCTGGGCTTTTCTAAACTCGAAATTTTACTTCATGCGCCACGCGTATAAAACAATGATTTCAAGTGAGGTTTAAATATATATAAAGTTCTCAATATTTTAGCGTTTAATACGCGTGGCGCGTGAAGTAAAATTTCGAGTTTAGAAAAGCCCAGAAAATTTGTCTCGGGTCGCTGCGCGACCCGAGACAAATTTTCACGGGGCTTTTCTAAACTCGAAATTTTACTTCATGCTTAGTCTGGGAGTGGAAAACACTCGTTTAAAGCTTTAAATTGAACTCTTAAAAAAAACAACGAATATCTAACGATTTAAAGAAAATGTCTTTTATTTAAACATACTAAGCCTAAGCTGTACATTTTCTGACATTCGTTGTTTTAAAAAAAAAATCAATTTGAAGCTTTAAACGAGTGTTTTCCACTCCCAGACTAAGCATGAAGTAAAATTTCGAGTTTAGAAAAGCCCTGTGAAAATTTGTCGAGGGTCGCGCAGCGACCCGAGACAAATTTTCTGGGCTTTTCTAAACTCGAAATTTTACTTCATGCGCCACGCGTATAAAACAATGATTTCAAGTGAGGTTTAAATATATATAAAGTTCTCAATATTTTAGCGTTTAATACGCGTGGCGCATGAAGTAAAATTTCGAGTTTAGAAAAGCCCAGAAAATTTGTCTCGGGTCGCTGCGCGACCCTCGACAAATTTTCACGGGGCTTTTCTAAACTTGAAATTTTACTTCATGCTTAGTCTGGGAGTGGAAAACACTCGTTTAAAGCTTTAAATTGAACTCTTAAAAAAAACAACGAATATCTAACGATTTAAAGAAAATGTCTTTTATTTAAACATACTAAGCCTAAGCTGTACATTTTCTGACATTCGTTGTTTTAAAAAAAAAAATCAATTTGAAGCTTTAAACGAGTGTTTTCCACTCCCAGACTAAGCATGAAGTAAAATTTCGAGTTTAGAAAAGCCCTGTTAAAATTTGTCGTGGGTCGCGCAGCGACCCGAGACAAATTTTCTGGGCTTTTCTAAACTCGAAATTTTACTTCATGCGCCACGCGTATAAAACAATGATTTCAAGTGAGGTTTAAATATATATAAAGTTCTCAATATTTTAGCGTTTAATACGCGTGGCGCATGAAGTAATATTTCGAGTTTAGAAAAGCCCAGAAAATTTGTCTCGGGTCGCTGCGCGACCCGAGACAAATTTTCACGGGGCTTTTCTAAACTCGAAATTTTACTTCATGCTTAGTCTGGGATTGGAAAACACTCATTTAAAGCTTTAAATTGAACTCTTAAAAAAAAACAACGAATATTTAAAGATTTAAAGAAAATAATGTATTTTAGGTAAACATACTAAGCCCAAGCTGTACATTATCTGACATTCGTTGTTTTGAAAAGAGTCCTATTTAAAGCTTTAAATGAGTGTTTTCCACTCCCAGACTAAGCATGAAGTAAATTTTCTGGGCTTTTTTAAACTCGAAATTTTACTTCATGCGCCACGCGTATAAAACACTGATTTAAATTGAAGTTTAAAATATACCGCTAAAGCAGTATTCTAAAGCAGTAACATTTGAACTTCAGTTTAAATCAGTGTTTTATACGCGTGGCGCATGAAGTAAAATTTCGAGTTTAGAAAAGCTTGAAAATTTGGATTTGCCGTCACTCGCTTCGCTCGTGACGGCAAATCCAAATTTTCAGGCTTTTCTAAACTCGAAATTTTACTTCATGCTTAATCTGGGAGCGGAAAACACTCGCTTAAAACTTCAAATTGAATTCTTTAAAAAAAAACAACCAATATCTGAAGAATTACAGCATACAAATGAAAAGTCTGAAAATTTAGAGTGGAACCCTGGGAGTGGAAACACTCATTAGAAGTTAGAAGAAATGAAACATGCTAACTTAAAATACCTAATAAATTTTTTTTTAAGTATACATATCCCGATTTCTCTGTAAATGTTCATGCGTTCGTTGTTTTTTTTTTTTTTATAAAAGTGTTCAATTTAAAGAACACTTTTATAAAAAACAACAAACGCATGAACATTTACAGAGAAATCGGAATATGTATACTTAAAAAAAATGTTTATTGGGTATTTTAAGTTAACAAGTTTCATTTCTTAAAATTTGGTGTACTTTATTGCACGTATTTGATTTGATTAGGCATTTTAAGTTAGCATGTGTCTTCGTTTCCAAATTAGTGTATTTTTTTTAAATTTGTTGTATTGAATTTCAAATTGTGAACTTTATTGAAGTACAATCCTATTGGGGGAAACCCTAGGCGAAATAACCAGACCGATTTTTATTGAGGTCGAGGAATCCAAACAAAAATAATGAAACAGATGCGTCCTTTTCGACGGGAGACTGAATAAAATTTGTATAAATTAATACAAACAGGAAATTTAACAGTAAATCACGAGTGTTTTGAGCGCTGAAGGCTGCCGGTGTTTTGTAGAAAGCCATACCGCGGATGAAGAGGAGGAGGAGGAGGAGGAGGAAAAAAGTAAAAGTGTACAATGCGATAACTCACGAAAGCATTCAATTCGAAAATATTTGTTACTAATTAAGGACGCTTTATTTGATATCGTTAATTGCGTTATCGCGACACCGATATTAATTAACTAATCGTTTCGGACTGCTATCGAGGCAAATTCGTGCGTGATTAAAACGGGGAAAAATAAAGAGTGCGGTCATTATGCGCGCAATATGACTTTCTATAAATATAAGTACACAAATACGTGGATGCGGTAAAAGTTTCCTCCGATATGAGGCGACCCAAATTTCTAACCCTAATTCGACGCAATCGACCGCGTTCGTATCGAGTGAGAATGAGAATGGTCGTCATTTTTATATGTATATTACATGGTATCATAGAATATTTGCTAATCTTCGACGTGATGCTAATATACATAATTCTTTATGGTTTTATGTATTTCTGTTCTGCATGCATCTTTTGTTATATATTTATATAAGTTATATTGTATTTAATTTGTAATAATGATATAGCCCTGTTATTGGACTTTACAGTCTGTTGGGTTATTACCAAATAAATAAATAATTATACACAATTTACATTACATAATAAGTGAGGTGAAGTGATTTGAATAAAATAATTTTAATATACAATTGAATATTCGATTTATACTTAACTTTTTTACTCGGCACTTTAGAGCGAAGCGAGCACTGATTTACGTCGGAATTGACCCGTTCGGAGGCTCCATTCGGTCTTTGTAACGCAAGGCGAGCGTACATTGTTTTGAAGTGTGTTAATTTCCGATTAGTACCACAATTCATATACCAGGTCTGTAAATATGAAGCCGGTATTTTTTTTATAGAAAATACACATTTATTGTATGAAAATGGTACAAAGTATTTCTCATCGCTAGCTACACATTTTCCCCATCTCTCTGCCAATTTGTGGATGCCACGCCAAAAAAATTGTTGATCGTTTAAGGTAAATCAATCATTGAGCCATTTTTGTGCATTTTTGTAAGAAGTGAAGCGCTGCTCAGCAAGTGCGTGTCCCATCGATGCAAATAAGCAGGTCATCGGATAGAGCCAAGTCTGGTGAATAAGCCGCACGCGGAAGTATTTCATCGCCAGTCAAAATTCGATAAGGAAATGATTTTCTTTTGTACCTGGTGAGCAGTATTTCGTAGGTGGTTTTTCGGTTTCCTTGCCGTCTTTCATGTGGAACTCATTTTTCTACCTTCTGGATCTTTCTTATGGCTTTCAAACGTATGGAGGCGACTTCTCGTGTCACATTTAACTGATACGCAAGTTGTTGGTGTGTTTGAACATCATTCTCATCCAACAATGCTTGCAATGCGGCTTCTTCAAACTTTCTCGGTGGTCTTCCACGTTCTTGGTTTCTCACGTGAAAATCGCCACTTTTAAATATTTTAAACCACTCAAAGCACTGTGATTTACCAAGAGCATGCTCATCGTAAGCTTCGACAAGCATTCGATGAGATTCTGTAGTAGTTTTCTTCGAATGGTAACAGAAAATCAATGCTGTCGGCGAATCATAATTTAGGTTCAAAAACAGTCACCTTCAACGCTATGAAAACATATGAAATTTATATTAAATTTGTATTCTTGTGAGTTAAAAGTCTTTGACAAATCTAAACACAAGAATAAGGGAACAATAACGCGACTTAACTGTCACTATATTGACAACTAGAGCCATTTATAAGCAAATTCCGGTTTCATATTTACAGACCTGGTATATCCAGTTAGCCAGTCCCTATATAAAATTTGGTAACCGCGCTTGGATGCTGCATCCCGAAGCGAGACCGGTGATTGGTGTATATAGTCATCTGTCTTACTCTTACCCCACATCCTGAACATAGTCTCTCCTTTTCTACTCGATTTCTAGTTCTCCCATAAGCATTGGGCTTCCCTTGTTAATACTTAACGACACTTTTAAGCGTCACGAGTCGCCTTTAGGTGTCGGAGGTACTAAACTTACGTCGGAATTGACCCATCCAGGGGCCCCATTCGGTCTCTGTAACGCAAGCCAAGCTTAAAAAATTGGGAATTTCTGATGGTTTGTCAGATTCACGTACTCCAGGTCGCACTCAGTTAAGATTTTTTTGTAATGTGGTCATTGCCATAGAAACTATTGCAGTTCTAAGAGTTAAAGTACACCTATTGTAACTTTAGAGCTACAATGGTTTCTGTGGCAACGACCACATAATAAAAAATCGCATATAATGTATTACATTTTACTGACCAGTGATGGACCTATCACATTTCGTAATAAAACCTTTTAAATAAATTAGAGGTTTTTATTTGTTATTAATAGCTTTCTATAAAGAATTACTCAGGGATTAGCAACAGGGACGTCGACGTCCCTGTTATTAATCCCTGAGTGTTTCGACGAAGTACGACCGTTACTTCTACCCGAGTTTCTATAAATGTTAAAATGTCTTTATGTTTTTTAATGAAATCTTACCTAGTTAATCGCAGTCAGTATGTAGAGTATAACGGATTCGAATCCCCTGTTTTTATCCCTACAAGTGGTGTACCACAAGGGTCAAATTTAGGCCCTTTAATATTTATTTGTTTTATCAACGACATAGTGGATGGCATTGAATCAAATATCTTGTTGTACGCTGATGATATTAAAATATATCGAGAGATCAATACGGTGGCTGACAGTATCGCCTTAACTAATGACCTTGATCGCATTCAAGATTGGTGTACTTCCAATGACTTATGCCTTAACTTTAATAAATGCAATTTCGTGAGCTTCAACAGAAAATTAAATCCAATACCCTTTGACTACTTTATCTCTGGTCATGGAATAACGGGCAGTCGAACGGTGAAGGATCTTGGAGTTCTGCTGGACAGCAAATTAACATTCCAGGAGCACATTAGCAAGATGTATAATGCCAGCTATAGAATGTTAGGATTCATTGCTCGTAATTCTAAGGACTTGAAGAGCACCGAAGCATTAACAAAAATGTATAACACGTTTGTGCGAACCAAACTTGAATACTGCTCTATAATCTGGGAACCGCATGGCCACTGTTATATTGCTCAAATTGAAAACATCCAGCGAAAATTCTTAAAGATACTGTATTTTAAAAAACACCGTATTATCCCATTCGAAATTACGACCACAGCAAGCTGCTTCAAGAGTTTGATATGCCAACTTTAGAATCGCGCAGGCAACTATCTTCTTTATTATTTCTTTTTAAATTATTACATAATCGCATTGATGATATAAACTTACTTTCTAAACTTAACTTCTATGTCCCTAGGTTAAACTCTAGGTGTTCCCACACCTTTGCGTATCCTACATCTAGAACAAATGCTCTTTATTACTCTCCTTTAGTTCGAATCATTCGAAATTGCAATAATAACCCAAATATTGATACATTCAATGTAACGCCCCAGCTAATCAGGAATGCATTTTTATAAGTAATTATCTATAGCGCACAACCTTATATATATCCGTACTTCAAGATTTATACACTCCAAATTTTCCATGTTTTCTTTATATGTATTATTATTAGTAATAGTTACGCAATATTTTAGATATCATTATACATTTCTCTGTAATTGGAAGTAATTCTGTTGAGAAATAAAGCATTATTATTAAAGAATAACACATGGCGGATTTTCCAATTTCATTTGGTACCTGTTATCTTGTTATGTACCAAAAACAAAATTTTATTTACAGAATGACACATGACCGTGGCACGGATTGAGATTTTATTGTGCGTTCCGGCATCGCGACGCTCACGTGCCAAAATATTTCGCCTCAATTTCATTTCGAACAGAAAGGGGAATCGACAATCGGCGAAGGCACGCACTTGTTGCGACCCAATTAACGATCAGTCCTAGAAAATACGCACGTAATTACGAACAAACAACGAACATTAATGTCCATTAATTGTTATTTCAAGCTAAGTGAATTTGAAGGTCTCCAACGAGGAATAGATTTCAATTAACTAAAATATTTGTAATGTTGATTCCACTTTTAATAATATCAAAAATATTATATTCATTGGTAAGAATGTAAAGTGTGAGCCACAGAATGTGCAAATCATAAACGAAGCAGTGTATTTATTATTCGTTTTTATTTGACGTGTGTAGGACTTTATGCTGTTAGCACTAATCAAGATTTAATTAAAACATTTAACTTTGTTTTACCACTTTTATTTTACTTTTCAGTGACTACAGTTTCGACTACAAGCTAGTCATTATCAAACTAAGTGCAATCGAAACTATAGTCACTTTTTTTTTTTTTTTTTGGGTTTGGCTTTTGCCTGGCCTTAGTTATATAACTATTAGTCAACATCAATGTTTATTTTAACTATCTTTCAGTTTGTAACTATGGTATGGTATGGTATGGTATGGGGTCGGTGGGTCGTGTGGCCTCTGGGCCTTTCGAAGTTACCTCGACCTAAAAGATCTTTTGTAACTATCCCTGACCTACTTGAGTCCCTCAATGTCTAGACTTCTTATGAAGTCTACTAGAACTTGAGGGTTAATGTGTACCAGTTCCTCGGTGTTTAAAGTGGCCGATGACAGGTAGTTCCCTCTTTGAAGGGACAAGGCAGGGCATTCACAAAGTAGGTGCTCTGCTGTTTCTTGTGCCTCGTTGCAGAACCTGCAGTTGGCATCAGTTGTCTGACCCATCTTGGTGAGGTGGTACTTCAGAGGACAGTGTCCAGTTAGAAGGCCGGTTATGAGCCTTAGGTTGCCCTTGCTTAACCTGAGAAACTGTCCGGCTCTTACGGCAGAGAAGGCGATGAATCTCTTCGCCTGCCGCAGACCAGGTGTGTCTCTCAGGTGAGCACTTTTGGCAGCATCTTCCCATTCCCGGATCATCCCCTTGATGCGGACTTTAGTTATTCCACTGTAAGGTTCTGGTCCGACAAATGGAGTCTTGGACCCTTCCTTGGCAAGGTTGTCGGCAATTTCATTGCCTTTGATCCCTGCGTGTCCCGGAACCCAGACCAGTTTGACTCTGTTGTTCCTAGCCAGCTGCTTTAGGGATAGCTTGCACTCCCAGACAGATTTAGACTTGCATGTAGGCGATTTTATTGCCTTTAATGCAGCTTGACTGTCTGAGCAGATGCAAACCCTCTGTTTGTTGTATCCCCTGTCTAAACATATGTGGGCGCATGTGTTCAGGGCCTCGATTTCTGCCTGAAATATCGATGGGGATCGTCCCAAGGCCCTTGATAACTCGCATCGAGGGCCATTGATACCGATTCCGACTCCGTTTTCAGTTTTGGATCCGTCAGTGAACCAAACTATCGAGGAGCCTTGTAACTGCTTGACCCTCGCTCCAACATCATGGCGGCCATGGATGGCCACTTCAATCGTTGCGTCGAAGTCGTAGTCAGTTGACATGTAGTCTTTGGGCATGTATATCGCTCTTTCACACACAGTGTTGAGGATTTTTAGGTGCCCGTTAAGGTATCCAAATTTTGGTGTGTCTGTCTGGATTATTCTTAATGCGTCTAGTGCTGCTTCCCTTTTCACGTGCAGATGCAGAGGTGTGAGATTTAGCATAGCCTCCATTGCTCCAGTGGGGCAGGTGTTCATAGCCCCTGTGATGCCCAAACATGCCAGCCGTTGAACTTTGCTGAGCCTTGCTTGGGTTGTGATCTCCGTTGTCTTCGTCCACCAGACCACGGAACCATAGGTGATTATTGGTCTTATCACCGTAATGAAAAGCCAGTATATCATCTTGGGGTGTAAACCCCATCGTTTGCCAAATAGCCTGCGGCAAGCCCATATTGCCCTTACTGCTTTGGCAGTGATGTTATCCACATGGGTTTTCCAGTTTAGCCTCTGGTCAAAGGTGAGGCCGAGATATTTAACTGTGTTGGAAAGCCCAATGAGTGTCCCATTCATGGTTAGTGCCTTAAGATTTAATTTTCTACGACCTGTAAATGGGACAATTACAGTTTTGTTGGGATTGATAGTGAGCCCCTTCTGCACGCACCATGTACTTACTTTCCGAAGGGCTGACTGCATGCGGTTGGACACCGTATCGTCATGCTTTCCCCTAACTATGATGACGATGTCGTCAGCATAGCCTTGTACGTCAAAACCGTCGTTGGATAACACCGATATTAGCTCATCGACAACTAGTGACCACAGCAGGGGCGATAGAACCCTGCCTTGTGGGCACCCCTTTACTGCGAACACAGTTGCCGATTCAGTGTGATCCTACGACCTTTGAGCATAGCATGGATCCATTTGGATGTGGAGGCATCAATTCCTCTTGATTTGGTGGCCGTGTCTATGGATTCATAGGAGGTGTTGTCAAATGCACCTTCGATGTCCAAGAATGCGCATAGAGCCACTTCTTTGCTTGCGATGCTCTTCTCTATTACACTTGTTAGTGTGTGAAGGGCATTTGTTGTTGATTTGCCTGCTTGATAGGCAAATTGGTGTTTGTGAAGGGGAAACGACTGAAGAGCTTTCCCTCTGATATTTCTATCAATGATTTTCTCCATTGATTTTAGGAGAAAGGAGGTGAGGCTTATGGGGCGATATGACTTAGGCTCGTCAATTTCGTGTTTGCCAGCCTTTGGTATAAACACCACCGCCACCTCCCTCCACTGCTTGGGGATATACCCAAGAGAGTAGCTAGCTCTGAAAATTTGCGTGAGACGTGGTAATAACTCCTCCCCTGCCCTTTGCAAAAGGGCTGGAAAGATGCCATCTGCCCCCGCGGATTTGAACGGCTTGAAGCCGTTGATCGCCCATGTTATTATGCTTGGAGTGAAGATCTTTGTTGCCAGTTTTTTGCTTACTCTGGTAGGGCGTTCTTCTACCTCAAAGCCGATGGCAGGTAAGTCTTCACTGTTAATTGCCTGGGACCCAGGAAAGTTTGTGACTAATACTAGTATATAAATGTAGCAGATATTTGGACGTCACAACACATTCGCACCACACCCAGGGTCACGACGAGAAATTATTTTTAAATAAAATCTCGCCGTGCGATACAGCCCGGCGACGTTACCTCTCGGCCACCACCTGCCCCTATAGTCACTGAAAAGTAAAATAAAAGTGGTAAAACAAAGTTAAGTGTTTTAATTAAATTGCTATGAAGATGTACCATAAAGTGAACGCCAACAAAATTAAAGATTTAATAAAGATTTCTATTCTATTCTATTAATAAAAAAATTGATAATATATCCTCATTATTTCCAATCATTATATATATTAAATAAAAATATTGAGGCCATCTTTCTATTCTTTGAAATACCTTTCAGTAATCTCATTCAAACATTATCGAGGTCAACTCCATAATACCTTACTAAGTTATGACGAACATGATCAAACATAAAGGAAATAACTTTTTTTGTTGTCGAAAGACCCATCAAGGACACTCGCTTATCGATCACATCGGGCATAACCTACATCCGCGTCCTCTTTATCCCTTTTATCAATTTTTTTTTCATAACAAGTCTCGTCGGCTATCCGTCAGTATGGTTGGTCCTCATCGTAATGAGGTCAATAATTTACCTGATCGATTTCGGTTACAGTTTCCGCTCAGATAAGGAAGGGGGTTCAGATGTTAATCAGTTTGTGTGCTCAAAGGGAAAAAAGGAGAGAGAGATGAAGGTTATCTGTTGGAGGAAAAGGATGGGGGAGGGAGGATTTGGTCTCTTTAATATTTGTTCCCGTGGGGTTTGTTTTGTGCACGGGTGATTGAGAGTAATTAGCGTGGGCTGGTGGTCTTATCGGAGGGCGATTTAGTTTATTCGCAGGCTGGTTTTGTTTTAGCTGACTATAGAATCCGACAGGTTTTTATAAAGGGTAATTAATAAAATTAATTACAGTGATGTTTTAAGTTTACATATGCATACGCTCTAAATTTTCTGACATTGGTTGTTTTTTTTTTAAATGAGTCCATTTTGAAGCTATAAACGAGTGTTTTCCACTCCCAGACTAAGCATGAAGTAAAATTTCGAGTTTAGAAAAGCCCCGTGAAAATTTGTCGAGGGTCGCGCAGCGACCCGAGACAAATTTTCTGGGCTTTTCTAAACTCGAAATTTTACTTCATGCGCCACGCGTATAAAACACTAAAATATTGTGAACCTTATTTATATTTGAACCTCACTTGAAATCAGTGTTTTATACGCGTGGCGCATAAAGTAACATTTCGAGTTTAGAAAAGCCCTGTGAAAATTTGTCTCGGGTCGCTGCGCGACCCTCGACAAATTTTCACAGGGCTTTTCTAAACTCGAAATTTTACTTCATGCTTAGTCTGGGAGTGGAAAACACTCGTTTAAAGTTTCAAATTGATTTTTTTATAAACAACGAATGTCAGAAAATGTACAGCTTAGGCTTAGTATGTTTAAGTAAAAGACATTTTCTTTAAATCGTTAGATATTAGTTTTTTTTTAAGAGTTCAATTTGAAGCTTTAAACAAGTGTTTTCCACTCCCAGACTAAGCATGAAGTAAAATTTCGAGTTTAGAAAAGCCCCGTGAAAATTTGTCTCGGGTCGCGCAGCGACCCGAGACAAATTTTCTGGGCTTTTCTAAACTCGAAATTTTACTTCATGCGCCACGCGTATAAAACACTAAAATATTGTGAACCTTATGTATATTTGAACCTCACTTGAAATCAGTGTTTTATACGCGTGGCGCATAAAGTAAAATTTCGAGTTTAGAAAAGCCCAGAAAATTTGTCTCGGGTCGCTGCGCGACCCTCGACAAATTTTCACAGGGCTTTTCTAAACTCGAAATTTTACTTCATGCTTAGTCTGGGAGTGGAAAACACTCGTTTAAAGCTTCTAATTGATTTTTTTTATAAACAACGAATGTCAGAAAATGTACAGCTTAGGCTTAGTATGTTTAAGTAAAAGACATTTTCTTTAAATCGTTAGATATTCGTTGCTTTTTTTTAAGAGTTCAATTTGAAGCTTTAAACGAGTGTTTTCCCCTCCCAGACTAAGCATGAAGTAAAATTTCGAGTTTAGAAAAGCCTAGAAAATTGAAACCAATCAATCACCGGCAAACGTTTGTTTACTTTCACCCCATTGTTTCGATTCCGTGTTTCTTTCGCCGGTAACGTCACCCACTCGTCGGTTTTGTATGTGTGTCAGTTTATGTAGAGCACGGCTCGTTGCCTCAATCTAGAGATTTTCAATGACCCCAAAATGCCGGCCGACGACGACCGGCTAATATCGCCATGAAACGGCAAGCGTTCAAATGCCACGGATTTCACCGTGTTCGAAAACTACACAAACTAATGCAACCGAAAGTATACACAACTAGGATTGTTTGTAAACTTACACAAACTAAGAATTTGCTTTTTTGAGTTACGTGAAGATTTAAACTAAACTTGGAATAATAATAATAATAATAATAATAAATAAACTTTATTCAAAAATTGTACTACAACGATAAACAAAATCAGACATAGAACAAAAATGAAATGCGTCAAAAGGAAAGGAATATATAAACAAAGTATATATAAACAGAAAAATATTGATAATTACAGTTACGTATTTTGAAATTCTGTTATATTGTACGGTTCTATATCACATAGATACTGATACAATTTTTGCTTAAACGCATTTTTGTTTTGGTTGCCATCCTTAATTGAGCTTGGTAGACAGTTCCACCATTTCATGGCATTATATACCGTACTCTTTTCAGTTATGCCTAATCTATGAATAGGTAGTGCGTAATTGTCTCCAAATCTTGTGGGACAACTGTGGGTATATTTAAAGTCCGCGAAGAGGGCTTTATTTTTATAATGAAATAATAAAGTTTCATATATATATATAATCCCGTAAAGGTAAGTATATGTAATCGCTTAAACATACCGCGACATGACGCAGTATATTTCATGTTCAAAATAAGTCTTACGACTTGCTTTTGACAAATAAATATTTTGTTATAATCTACACTGCTGCCATAGAAAATAATGCCAAATCTCATCCTACTTTCAAATAAAGAGTGATACATCAATTTTAAAATATTATTATTAACAAATGCCTTAATTGATCTTATCATATAGCATACAGTATATAATTTATTTTCAACATATTTTACATGTTCCTTCCAGTTTAGCTCATTGTCAATTATTACACCAAGCAATTTTGATTCTTTTGCCACTTCAATTTGACTGTCCGCTATGTTGATTATTGGGGGAGTTTCTAATCTAGATAGATTTGTTTTGAATATCATTACAGTTGTTTTTGTTTCGTTCAAAATAAATCTATTTTGTTTAAACCAATTTTGCAGACATACATACAGCAAGCCTTCCCTGTCAATTACATTTTGCATTGTTTTGCCATAGACCAAACTTGTTGTGTCGTCTGCGTAACTTTCAATGTGACAGTCTTCTTGGGTTATTGAACCGAATAAATCATTTATGTAAATGATGAAAAGTAGCGGCCCAAGAATACTTCCTTGTGGAATACCTTTCTCTATTAGAAGAGGTTGAGATTTGGTAGTACCAATTTTTACTATTTGATATCTGTTTGACAGATATGAACTTATAAGATTATAAGCAACGCCTCGTAATCCGTATCTTTCGATCTTTTTCAAAAGAATGCTATGATCAATGCTATCAAAGGCTTTTGTTAGATCTAAGTACATAGCTAATGGTATTTCTTTGCGTTCTAGACAATCAATAATCTTAGTAATAAATTGAAACAGAGCTGTGTTTATATTTTTTCCTGAAATGAATCCATGTTGCATAGGATGAAATATTTTACAGTCATGGAAAAAACTCGATATTCTACTGTATATTATTTTTTCAAAAACCTTTGAGAAGGTATTGAGAAGACTTATGGGCCGATAGTTAGAAAATTCTTGCGTATCTCCCTTTTTGTGAACAGGTACTATGATTGCTGTTTTTAATTGATCTGGGAATTCTCCTGTTTCTAGCGTTAGATTTATTATATATGATAAGGGCTCAAGAATTTCAACAATTATTTGTTTAAGCATTTTCGTACTAATTTCATCAGTACCAGAACTTGTATTATTTTTCAAGTTCGAAACTACATTATAGACTTCTGTAGGTGACGTTGGGCGCATATATACACTTCTTACGTTCATTTCAATATTACATTCATTGTAAATAGTTTGATTATAGTTTTCTAGAACCTCGTTTAATGACTCAATGAAGTAACGATTAAATCCGTTTACAACATTGCATGAATTCCCAGTTGGAACTTTTTCAGTTTTGATTTTTGTTTTGCCTCTGACCAAACTATTTATAATGCTCCAGGATGTTTTGTTGACATTGTCACTATTTAAAATTTGTTGACTTATGTTTTGCTTTTTGTTAGTTTGTAGTAGATTGCTATAGATTTTATTTTGTTCATTAAACAGGTGTAAAAATCTGAATTGACTTTGGATGCTACGTAAAGGGCATCTAATAAATTTTTACATTGATTTATTTCTGAACTATGAGTTGTGGGTTGGTTTTTAAGATTTATTGCAACACTTTTGTATGGGAAACATGTGTTAAATATCTCAAGTATAGCACTTATAAATAGTTCATAAGCCTGTTTTGCATTCGTAGAAGTGTATATATTTGTCCAATTGGTACCTTTTAAATGGTCTTTGAATTTTTTTACATTTCCCATGCTGTAAGAACGTATATACTTATATTTACAAATTGATTCGTTCCAAGTAAAAGTTATTTTTTGTGCGCAGTGATCAGAAATATAAGGGTCGAATACATTTGAGACGTAATTGCTCCCAATATTTGTTAGTATATTATCTATTAATGTATTTGAACTTTTTGAGTACCTTGTCGGTTCATTTATGGTTATATTTATATTATAAGTTTTTAGCAAATTTACAAATTTTAATTTATCCGGGTAATTTTTATTTAAATCTATATTAAAATCTCCGACTATAAAAAATATTGCACTAGAGCTGGAGAGTAGTGTTAAAAGTGTATTTAATTTATTAAGAAATTCATCTACTAGTGAATCAGGTGGTCTATATATTACAATACAAATAAACTTTTCTTTTGTTGAATTCCAATCAAGGGCAGCAATTTCAAATATTCCAGCTTGAGATAGTAGGTTGATCTCGCATTGCAGATAAAAGACTGTCGTGCGTAGAGTGCAGCTCCACCGTACGCCGTCTGCTTCCGTGGTTGGGGTTTTCTTGAAAAACTACTGACGAGTTTAAAGTCTTTGATAATCGTATGCTGTAGATTTTCCGCAGTCTGCCAGTGTTCGGTAATAGCTAATATATTACAATTTGGTTGTTCATTTAACATATTTTCGATTAAAGTTGTTTTTTGATATAAGGATCTTACATTGTTGTGGATAATGCAATGTAAATTTTTTGTTAATCTTTCTTTATGTGCGGTTTGCTGAGGTGGAATAAAAAACGGCTTATAATTACATTTTTCGGCCATGTAGTTGGTTCTAGAATTTTTTCTGAATAAATGTTCGGAACTGAAACTTTTAAGGAGGCGTACTCATTAGGATGTTTTGCGTTCATTTTTTCACATTTCGCGCCATTTATGAATATTTTATTTTGTAGATAATTCGTTAGTTCTTCGTTGGTAGTAGAGAGCGCTAAATTATAAACGTGGTAATGATGATATTTGACTGCTCGTTTTAGTGTGCTGTCTTCACTGGCGCCGTGAATTTTGCTCGAGCGTCGGGTCTTCTTATTTTTTACTGTTATCCATTTTTCTGATTTAGTTTCGTGCGTTTTGTTCTTATTGTTATTTTGTTGACTTGTTTGTTGTCTTTCATGTGTTGCATTCGCTTCTGAGTTTAATAATACTTGTGAATAACTTGGTTCAGTATTATTTATGTTTGTTTTTATTTCTTCAGTTACAGTATTTTTATCGGTAACTGTATTTATTAATTGTTTGTTTTTAGTATTGTTTGTGCGTTCGATCACAGACGGCGAACCATGTATAATTTCATTCGATTTTGTAGTCAAATTTAAATTTTTGTTTACATTATTTTTTTGTTCAATTTTATTTATTTTATAGGTTAATTGTTCGATGATTATATTTTTATTTTCCAGATCCTTAGCTTGATTTTTAAGTGTTTGTTTTAAACATGCTAGAAACCCAAATTTTCTTTCCGGTTGCACTGTGTTTCCAATGAAAGTAACTGTTCTTCACATTTACCACACAAGTCACTATCACTTTTAAATGTCATATCAAAGTAATTTTCGCTTTCGGAGTCGGATCGTTCTATATTCTCTATATCCGCACCCGCCATCTTTTTGTCAAAAACACTAACACTTTCTTTGCAATAATTTTTATTTTACTAGATGAACATTTCGAGTACCATGTACCAGAGCTGGGCCGGATTCGAATCATTTAAGATTCGAATCCTGGAATCGATTTATTTTAGAGGATTCAAAAGAGGCTGCGAATACTTTAGTTAAACTGGATTCGTTATATTTTTTACGAAGATTCGTATTCGAATCCAAATACGGGTGATTTGAATCCTCATAGAAGGATTCGAATATTTATAAAAGAATTCGAATACTTACAAAAGGATTCAAATACTTACAAAAGGATTCGAATACTTACAAAAGGATTTCAATCGTCAAAAATAATTAGAATTAATTGTAAGGATTAACATGAAAAATGTGTTTTGTGTGTTTTTAAATTTCTCGTTAAATCACTGTTTAATACGCGTGGCGCATGAAGAAAAATTTCGAGTTTAGAAAAGCCCCGTGAAAATTTGTCTCGGGTCGCTACGCGACCCTCGACAAATTTTCTACGCGCGGCTTTTCTAAACTCGAAATTTTACTTCATGCTTAGTCTGGGAGTGGACAACACTCGTTCTTAGAAGATTCTAAATGAAGGATCACTTTAGATTATTAAGTTTATTAACATTTTACAAAGGGTACAGCTCGAAGGACCAATCATGGTCTTCGGAGACCGAAGGACTACAGGGAATCGAAGTTTTTTTACAAAAAAACAAGTTGAGTTGGTTTTCAGTACATTTTTAACTTCATTTTAAATCAGTGTTTTATACGCGTGGCGCATGAAGTAAAATTTCGAGTTTAGAAAAGCCCCGTGAAAATTTGTCTCGGGTCGCTGCGCGACCCTCGACAAATTTTCTACGCGGGGCTTTTCTAAACTCGAAATTTTACTTCATGCTTAGTCTGGGAGTGGACAACACTCGTTCTTAGAAGTTTCAAAATGAAGGATCACTTTAGATTATTAAGTTTATTAACATTTTACAAAGGCTACAGCTCGAAGGACCAATCATGGTCTTCGGAGACAGAAGGACTACAGGGAATCGAAGTTTTTTTACAAAAAAAAAACAACGAATATCTGGTTTACAGCATGGATAGGAAAGAAAACATCCAATTTAAAAAAAATATCGAAGTTGGGTTGGTTTTCAGTACATTTTTAACTTCATTTTAAATCAGTGTTTTATATGCGTGGCGCATGAAGTAAAATTTCGAGTTTAGAAAAGCCCCGTGAAAATTTGTCTCGGGTCGCTGCGCGACCCTCGACAAATTTTCTAAGCGGGGCTTTTCTAAACTCGAAATTTTACTTCATGCTTAGTCTGGGAGTGGAAACGCTCGTTCAAAACTTCAAAGTAATTGCTTTGATAAGAACATTACATGAGTGAAAATATTTTTAAAGATAATAATCTAGTTTTCAAAATTTTGTTTAACATTATTTGAAGTAAAACTGACAAGGTATCCACAATCTGAAATGTTAAAGTTTTCCGATATTTCCCTGATTGAAGATTTTTTCCCTGACCTTTTAATATAACTTTCTTCTGTGGGAAACCCCCAGTTTGTTAAATTGTTTTGATTGTTTTTGTCAATATTTAAGTTGGTTTTATAAATTTTTACGTGTTTTGTAATTTTTATGATGCCTGTTGATTTTGACTAATTTAATATCATATGGCACTTTTTTGTTACTGTTTTAGTCAACTTGAATAAAATACCATGACTTTTCTCTGACTTTCCCGGTATTAATAATAGTCGGTGAATTTTATATTTACGTAATTTTCGGGCATTCGTCGATTTTATAATAGAGTTCAATTTGAAGTTTTGAATGAGTGATTCCACTCCTAGACTAAGCATGAAGTAAAATTTCGAGTTTAGAAAAGCCCCGCGTAGAAAATTTGTCGAGGGTCGCGCAGCGACCCGAGACAAATTTTCACGGGGCTTTTCTAAACTCGAAATTTTACTTCATGCGCCACGCGTACAAGACACTGATTTGAAGTGAAGTTCAAAAACACACAAATACATCTTTAATCAGAGTAACACAGATATTTAGTCTGTTATCAACGATGTTCAGTGTTTATAATAAATAATTAGGTTTTGAATATTTTTGTTAAAACAACTAATAACGATATTTATATGTTAATACTTGTAAAAAAATAATAAAATCAAATTTATTCTTAAAGGATTTGTATTCGTGATTCGAAAAAACAGGATCATGTGAAAACAAAGCTATTACAGTACTCAAAATGTATATCTCATCTCAAAATGTATATCCAACACAATACAAACTATTGTGAAGAAAATGTTAGTGTTTTCATTCCAAGTTTACACAAACAAATTCAACACCAAAAGTGCACAATTGAAAATTGCCGTAGCAAAATAAGTACCCAAGTGGAATTCCGCATTGTTAATTTATACCCACAAAGTATGTACACGGGGGTGCAGTAAATCTCCAGCGCTTTGTATTGTATCCCCGTGATGAATTAAAGAGGGTGGATTTCAAGGATTAATTTTCTGAAAATAGTACCTGAACCCCCTTCGTTCCAAGGGCGGGCTTTCCCTCAAGGGCCTCGCCTTGGCAGGCCGTTTCATCGATCACAGATTATCCACAATTAGTTTGCACGCAGAGGTCGCGAGTTTCCTGTGTGTAGTACGCAAATGCCTCTCTCGTTTTAATTAATGTTTAATTGCAAAAAAAAAAGAAAAACAGTCGACCGTAATTAAAACACAAATTAACTTAGGAAACTAGTTAAGGCCGAACGTACGCTACCAGATCGTGTTCGTAGTATCCTTACCCTCAATTACTCATTCTATTTTTTTTTTTCATTATAAATAAAGTAGTAGAAGCCTCTATAGTCAGTGATTTTTTTTTCATTGTTAAGATGTTATTATAAAGTAATAAAATTTAATTAGACTTATCTTTTTATTAATAAAAAGGTTATTTATTACATTTTATAACGATAGATACAATTAATTCCAGTTGATTATCAAGTTTTTTAAATCATTAAATGTAACAGACAATTACATTCTTTTATTATATTTTGACCAGGGACACAAACACATAAACCAAATGTAAATATTCAGAAATGTCTTTGTATAGATGATTTATTTTATTTTAGTTATATTTTTCTCTTTTGAATGAAATAAACGTGCTTCCAAATTTTACAAATATTCACCTTTAATGTCTCATTAAACATTCAATCAAGCCGAATCGGCTAAGAAACATAAACATAAGTAGGTATAGTATATATTTTTCTGCCTGGATGTTGCGTGCACGTTAAAGATCCCTACCGGTGGGTTGGAACTCCCACCGGGTTCGGCAAAATTCCCGGATAGCTGTAGACCTAATCTCCGGCGTCATGATTGGCCTTAGCAGCGGAAATAGATGACGTAAAACCCAAAATAATAAAAAAAAATAATATAGTATATATTTTAATCGAATCAATTTATTATTAAAATTACCGACAATTTAATAATCGATTATTATCATTTGAATGATCATTGAAATGATAAAAATTAATGATCTATGATAACAGGAAGATCATTCGAACGCTCATTTAAATGGTTATACGGGAACTTCCAAATTTTACAAATATTCACCATTAATGTCTCATTAAACATTCAATTAAGCCGAGTTGGCTATAAAACATAAACTTAAGTAGCTATAGTATATATTTTAATCAAATCATTCGATTATTAAAATTACCGATAATTAAATAATCGATTATCATCATTCGAATGATCATTGAAATGACAAAAATTAATGATCGATGATAACAGGAAGATCATTCGAACGCTCATTTAAATGGTTATACGGGAACTTCCAAATTTTACAAATATTCACCATTAATGTCTCATTAAACATTCAATTAAGCCGAGTTGGCTATAAAACATAAACTTAAGTAGCTATAGTATATATTTTAATCAAATCATTCGATTATTAAAATTACCGATAATTAAATAATCGATTATCATCATTCGAATGATCATTGAAATGATAAAAATTAATGATCGATGATAACAGGAAGATCATTCAAACGCTCATTTAAATGGTTATACGGGAACTTCCAAATTTTACAAATATTCACCATTAATGTCTCATTAAACATTCAATTAAGCCGAGTTGGCTATAAAACATAAACATAAGTAGCTATAGTATATATTTTAATCAAGTCATTCGATTATTAAAATTACCGATAATTAAATAATCGATTATTATCATTCGAATGATCATTGAAATGATAAAATTAATGATCGATGATAACAGGAAGATCATTCAAATGCTCATTCAAATGGTTATACGGGAAATATTTGTTTTAAGTATTCAGATATTCGTTTTTTTAAAAGAGTTCAATTTGAAACTTTAAACGAGTGTTTTCCACTCCCAGATTAAGCATGAAGTAAAATTTCGAGTTTAGAAAAGCCTGAAAATTTGGTTTGGTCGCTCCGCGAAGCGGAGCGGCCAAACCAAATTTTCAGGCTTTTCTAAACTCGAAATTTTACTTCATGCGCCCCGCGTATAAAACACTAAAATATTGTGAAGTTAGAAATACGCTGAAGATTTTTTTTTAAATGAGAAATGAACAAAAAATCAAAATAGTTAAATTACAAAATATTATGTTTATATTCTCTCTGTCAAGTTCAAATTGAAGCTTAGCACTAGTTTGAAGCTTCAATTTGAACTTGAAAGAGAGACTTAATATAATATTTCCACTCCCATATTAAACATGGAGTAAAATTTCGGGTTTATAAAAGTCTGAACGTTTGGATTTGGACGCTACGCGTCCAAATCCAAATTCAGGCTTTTCTAAACTCAAAATGTTACTTCATGCGCCGCGCGTATAAAACACAGATTTCAAGATTTCAAAATGTATAGCTTATTCACAATATTTAGTGTTTTATACACTAATTGAAAACACTGAAATATTGTGAACAAGTGAACTTAACTTGAAATCAGTGTTTTGTACGCGTGGCGCATGAAGTAAAATTTCGAGTTTAGAAAAGCCTGAAAATTTGGTTTGGCCGCGTAGCGCTACGCGCTACGCGACCAAACCAAATTTTCAGGCTTTTCTAAACTCGAAATTTTACTTCATGCTTAATCTGGGAGTGGAAAACACTCGTTTAAAGCTTCAAATTAAATTAAAAAAAAAACAACGAATATTAAAGATTTACAGCTTATAGTTGGGATATGTATACTTGAAAGAAAAATTCTTTATAAGTACCGTGCGATCATTTTTTTAAAATTATTTTTCATGTTAATACAATTGAGTTTACATTCGTCATGTATAAAAAGTAGTATAATATAGTAATAACATAAATATATAAAATACGCAAACCACAGTATAAAAAATATAAAAAGAACAAAAACATTGAACAATGTACATATATTATTCTAGAGATCATCAAAGTTGTTTTGGATGCACTCATCAACACTATAGAACGCCCTTGTCACCAAGTACGTTTTCAAAATCTCTTTCAATTTTTTAATTGGCAAATGCTTAATTACACTTGGTAAAGAATTGAATAATTTTGGGCCATAAAAGTTTATGCCATTCCTACATTTTGATAATCGGGTTCTAACCGGATGTATCAGTTCACGATTTCTAGTCAGATGTTCATGCTGCTGATCGTGTGTAGTATATGAATCAATATTTTCACGAACATACAAAAGACATTCCAATATATACACACCAGTTAGTGTCATAATTTTTAATTTTTTAAAGGAGTCTCGACATTCATCTCTGTAACCAATACGAGCAAGTACTCTTATTACTCTTCGTTGTAGACCAAAAACTCGACATGTGATAGAAGAGTGTCCCCAAACCAAGATGCAATACTTAATACGTGAATGAAAAAGAGAATGGTATGCAGTAATCAGCGCAGATGTAGGTAGATGATTATTTAGATTTCTGATCAAGTAAGTAGCTTTACTAAGCTTCATACTAAGCTCTTTTTCATGTTCTTTCCAGTCGAGTTTAGAGTCTACACTGATTCCCAAGAATTTACAATTTCCATACTCCCTACTACCAAAATTCAATGTAAGAGTGAGATTTGCTGTTTTTGTAAGATTCAGTGAGAGTTTGTTTGATGTGAACCACTCGGAAACTTTAGTACCCATAACGGCCGCGTCTTGGTAGATTCCACTTTTGTTGACTGATGTTGTGTCATCCGCATTCATGATAATTTTACTGTGTTCTATGTATTTAGGTAAATCATTGACATAAATTAAGAATAATAAGGGCCCCAGTATTGAACCCTGTGGTACCCCGTACCTAATGTCAGATGGTGTAGACAGATGGTTATTTACCAAGACGCGCTGTGTTCGATTTAGCAAATACGAGTTTATTTGAAATAAAACAACGCAGTTGGGAGGGTTTCACTTTTATTGTCGAACACTGCAACATGTTTCACCACACAGTGGCTCATCAGGCAGATGAAATAATTATTTCATCTGCCTGATGAAGCCACTGTGTGGTGAAATATGTTGCAGTGTTCAACAATAAAAGTGAAACCCTCCCAACTGCGTTGTTTTATTTCAAATAGTATTATGGAGTTTCATCATGTATCCGCCTCATCAATTAAATATTAAAAATACGAGTTTATTAGGCGGCAGCTTTGAGGGCTAAAATTATAAAAATAGAGCTTCCGAAGCAACATGATTTAGAGTAGGCTTGGAATTTTAAATTAGATTGGCACTACTGACCGTTAACACATAGTTTACCATAACCTCAAATTTATTTCATCATTAGCATTCTGGGCAACCGCACAAAAAAAATAACGCCCACTCTAAATCATAATTTAAATGATCGCACGGCACATTTCCCTCATTTCTTATTTTCTATCACCCACGCGATGAAAATCTAAGGTGTAGATAGATATTAAAGGTGTCTTCGTGATTAATAATCGACGGCGAGGTTACAAAATGCTTACAAATATCACACGGCGATAACCATCGACGTTTTCTGTTCTTTTCATCCTAATTGATTTCGCACAAATGCCAATCAGCCGCGTGCTGTTACACTGGCACGATTGCATTTACTGGAACTCATTATATTCGCACACAAACACAAATACTGAACGCAAATCTAGTCCATAATCCTTGCACAACAGATGACGCCCTTAAATCGCCTTCATTTTTTTTACTCCGTTATCAATTCAAACAATCGGTTTTGTAATGCAAATTCCGATCGTTTGTCTCGGGATTAAAAAGTGCAGCGCACCACAATGATCTGATATAATTGGATCAGGCAAAAAAGAAGGTTGAAGGAGAATAATAGAGCGCACATAAAGAATTACTTGTTCTAGTTTTTCAAGAATATTAGGAACTTTAAAAGTGATCATTAAATGCTCAAAACAAATGTTCAACCCCAAAATAATATGTCCCAGTTTTTCTTAAATTTCATAGTTTCAGAGTCAATACAATTTATAACACAGAGGACACATAGATGGCATAGACATTCAAGTGTTCGTAAAGATAGATGTCTCTATTTTTTATTGAATTTCTTAGTTTCAAGTAAAAAACAATTTATAACACAGAGGACACATAGATGACACAGAGACACATATATGACATAGAGATATAAATGACAGAAAGACACATTTATGACATAGAGACACATAGACGACATAGATGACACATAGACGACATAGATGACACGAAGACACATAGATAAACACAGAGACACATAGATGACATAGAAGCACATACATGACATAGAGACACATTTATGACATAGAGACACGTAGACGACATAGAGACACATAGATGACACGAAGACACATAGATCACACAGAGACACATAGAGAACGATTAGTTCCAAAACCACTAGATTATGATATTAAAATATACGTGGGACGTTTGATAAGTATCATAAATTTCTATGAAACGGTTATACAATCAATTTGGTGAAGTGAGATCTCGAAAGATCCACTCTTCAAACACCCATTAGCCAAATTTCAAGCAGAAGTGACATGTAGTTTACGTATGGTTCTCGTTTGAAGCGAGTGGCTTAACAGTTTCTGCAGAAAAACACATTAAATTCAGAGACATTCAAGATTTCGTAGATGTGTCTATTTTTTTATTGAATTTCTTAGTTTCAAGTTAATATCTTCAATTTGGTTCTCATTAATCACTTGATGAAACATGTTTACAATATTGATAATTAAATAAAAGTCACTTGGTTTGTTTCACTACTATTTTATTTTATTTTCTCCGACTAGTTTCGACTTATCGTCATTCTCAAGGAGTAATACAGAAAAATATTTTACAAGTTATATATACATATTTTTTTGAAGGTCAGGTAATAAGGGCTTTAAGAATTGGGGAGTTCCAGATGTCTTCGTACTCGTTTACTATGTTATTAAAGCCCTTATTACCTGACCTAAAAAAAAATATATGTATATATAACTTGTAAAATATTTTTCTGTATTACTCCTTGAGAATGACGATAAGTCGAAACTAGTCGGAGAGAATAAAAAAAATAGTAGTGAAACAAACCAAGTGACTTTTATTTAATTATCAATATTTCAAGTTAAAAACAATTAATAACACAGAGGACACACAGATTACACAGAGACACATAGATGACATAGAGACACATAGAGAACGATTAGTTCTAAAATCACTAAATTATAATATATATACGTGGGATGTTTGATAAGTATGGTAAGTTTCTATGAAATGGTTACACAATTTATTTGATGATGTGGCCTCTAGAAAAATCCACTCTTCAAACCCCCTTAGGCCACATTTTAAGCAGAAGTAACATGTTGTTTACGTATGGTACTCGTTTGATGCGAGTGGCTTAGCAGTTTCTGCAAAAAAATGAAAAAAAAACGAATTCTGTGCGGTGATAAAACAATATTACACAAGATTACACGAATTGGGGTGTGAATTGATTGGGTAAGGAATCAATACACACCCCAATTCCTGTTCATTAGATTTAGTCACGTGCGATTTCTTCAAAACTTAAAAATTTGGCTCGAGGGTAAGAAATTCTTGTCGAATAATTGTTATGCGGACTTTTAAACAGTATATTTTTTCGACTGTATTAAGAAATTAAAAACTCGTTGAACCAAGTGTATAGCCCTTAAAGGAGACATGTTGAAAACAGATTTTTTTCAAAAAAAATGTTTTACTAGCTTTTTTTCAAAACATAAAAATTTGGCTCGATGGGAAGAAATTCTTGTCGAATAATTGTTATGCAGACTTTTAAAGAGTATATTTTTTCGACGGTCTTAAGAAATTGAAAACTCGCTGAACTAAGTGTATAGCCCCTAAAGGAAACATATTGAAAAATAAAACAGATTTTTTCAAAAAGAACAAAAATGTTTTACTGGCTTTTTTACCAAGCTTATCAAACAACCCACGTATAAGAAATAAGGTGTTTAAACAGTATTACGTTTGGAATAAGCTGTGTGTCCTTTCTTACAAATAAAATAAACAAATGTGAAATATTTTTAAATGGAATCACGATTTTTTTATTTCAATAAAGACATATGAGGCATTTAGAATTAGAAGCAAAAGGGTGTAAGTGGCAATTTAAAAAAAAAGGAGTACAGGGCGCAGCATTTTTGATAGTTTCTTCAAGTAAACTACCAGAAATATGAATGATAGACAGAAACTAATATATAATTCCAGAGATTTTTGTTAGAGCTTATATCTTGTACATAATCAAAATGTATCTTTTTTCAATTGTTTTCGAGTTATACGTACAGGGCGCAGCATTTTCGATGCTTTCTTCAAGTAAACTACCAGAAATATGAATAATAGAAAGAAACTAATATATACTTCCAGAGATTTTTGTTAGAGCTTATTTCTTGTACCTAATCAAAATGTGTCTTTTTTTCAATTGTTTTCGAGTTATACGCCAAAACTTAAAATTTAGCAATTTTGAACTATTGAAATAACTTAAATGGAAGCATATATTAGTTTCTGTCTATCATTGATATGAATGGTAATTTACTTGAAGAAACCATCGAAAATACTGCACACTGTACATGCTTGGGAAACAGTTTTTTTGTTAATTAGCAGCGTTTATTGACAGGTGAATTACCTAAAGTCAATAAAAAAAAGGAAGAATCCAGTTTTAAAGTTCAAGATATATTAAAACCAGCAAACAAAATAATAGAATAGGTATGTAGATTTACAAAAAATATACTTGGTAACAAAGGTATATTTTTTGTAAACTCACATACCCATTCTGTTGTTGTGTCTGCTGGTTTTAATATATCTTAAACTTAAAAACTGGATTTCTCATTTTCTTTTTATTACTCACTTACACCCCTTACCTTCGAGGTGATTCATATGTTGATCGATGCACTGCTAACTTCAATAATGATATTTTTAACCATACTTCATTAACGTAGTTGAGTAAACGACTGTTGACCATGTTTTATGTGATATTTTGGCTATTTCCGGCGATGCAGTGAAAATCGGAGAGCCCAAACAGTAATAAAATACTTGCGGGTATCCAGGTAAGTTTCGTTAACCTAAGGGTGCCCTTGTCTGACCCCGAGGAGAAGAAAAGAAAAGAGGAACACACAATAGAGGAGACGAACGGCGACCTTCGGACATACTCACACTCCCTCGAAATGGAATTTATATACCTGCCCAGAAGGTAGATTCCCGACCTGAACCTCAAGGGTGGGAACATCCGAAAATCGGTATAAAATTCAGCAACATTTCAAAGAAGGTAGAAAGAATATTTTAAAACACACATTTTTAACAATATACTTCTTAGCTTGAAGATAATCCCTTGGTATCGGTATGAATTTGGAAGAAGGTAGTAAGAAAATTTTGAAACATATTATTTACAATATACCCCTTGGCTTGAAGAGAATTGTTTGTTTGTCTTAGTTAAAATATGATATAGTATTACTAAAGTTTTATTTCAAATTAGCGTGGCCAGACGGTCAACCCTATGCCAATAGAACAAAAAAAAAACAGAAATGAGCAAATCGGTATAAATTTCAAAAAAGGTAGAAAGAATATTTTGAAACGCTATTTTTAACAATATTGGCTTGAAGAGAATCTTCTGTTTGTTCTAGCTAAAGTATGATATACACTGCGCCGCAAAATTAACGCAAAATTCGAAATTTCGTTTAAAAATTAATTTTATTGTTTTTTTTTTTTCTCGAATTGGTTTCTAATAGATACTTATTATAACTAATTTGCTTATTTGTGAACAAAAAATGAGAAAATAAACAACAAACTGCAATAATACAAAAAAATAATGATTCTTCTGAAATTTCGAATTTTGCGTTAATTTTGCGGCGCAGTGTAGTTTAACTAAACTTTTATTTCAAGTCAGCGTGGCCAGACGATCAAACATATGCCAATAGAACAAAAAAAAAAAACAGAAATAAACACAATTCTTCAGCATAAAAATAACAAGGTCAAGCCATCTAAAAATCCAATCGATATTTTGGACAAAATATAGGCTACCCAAAAATATCGAGTCAGTTAAAAAAGTCAAATTTAAGCTGAAGGACCAATGTATATCAATCATTGGTCCTCCGGCATATATTGTTTGTAACCTGCATGTCAGTTATGCTAGTTGAAGGCTTAATTGTCAATTGTTTTCACATAAAACGTCAAAGATATTACAGAATGATGAGTTCAAGGTAGCTTGATTTTCATAACCTTTTATTGCGGTGTTATGTATTTGATTTTTGAACAAGAGTTTTTCAATCCATCCATTAAACATGGAGTAAATATTTCGTGTTTACAAAAGCCTGAACCAATCCAAATTTTCAGGCTTTTCTAAACTAGAAAGTTTACTTCCAAGCTTAATCGAGGATTAGAAACATTTGTTAGAAGTATACATAAAATAAAAATCTATAAATTAATAAACACAATTCTTTAACATAAAAAGTGTCTTCCAATCCATTCACATGAAGTAAAGATTGCGAGTTTACAAAAGCCTGAACCAATCCAAATTATTAGGCTTTTCTAAACTCGAAAGTTTACTTCATGCTTAATAAAGGATTAGAAGCATTTGTTAGAACTATAAATAAAATCAAAATCTATAAATTAAAAAACACAATTCTTTAGAATAAAAAGATATTATTATTATACAACCTTAAATTCCACTTGATATTTTGAAGAAGGTATTGTTACTCAAAAATTATTTAGCATAAAAAAAATATTATTATAATTATTATACAGCTCTAAATTCCACTTGATATTTTGAAGAAGGTATTGCTACTCAAAAATTTAGAATTAGTGGAAATACTAGATTAATAATTACCAAACTCACACAGCTTAAAATCCATATGATAAATGTAGAATACATACCTGTAACAAAAGAAACAAACATTAAAGTTATGAATTAATAAATTGCATGGGATTGTGATAGACGTGTGCGATAATGTTTTCAAATGTAAATTTACGGATTAATAAATTCACAGTTAGATAACGATAGGTCTTGATTTGCGTAACCACCCCTTCCAATACCCTTGGCGAATAAACATTATATGACATCTGTGCCAAGAGTTTCTCAACGTGACTTGAATTTCAAGATGCCTGAATTAACATGAACAATTAAATTTTCAAGAAATGTATCCTGAAATGCAAATAAGTAAAACTTATATTTAATGTTTTACATACAGAGCATTTTTCTGTTATATATACATAATCCGATGTATAGGCTGTCAATCCTTAAGCATTCGTTGATTTTATAAATGCGTTGAATTTGAAACTTCGAACGAGTGTATCTACTCCCAGATTAAGCATGAAGGAAAATTTCGAGTTTAGAAAAGCCCTGTGAAAATTTGTCGAGGGTCGCGCAGCGACCCGAGACAAATTTTCTAGGGCAGTCATAGGTACGTAGTCATAGGGCAGTCATAAGTAACCGCTATTACAAAATTAGTGTGTTGTAGAAATTTGGATATTTAAAAAAATCTGCTTATGTGTTGAAATGTACAGATTTTTTCTTTTAAGGGTACACATCCCGATTTGTAAAATTTGTGATGTTCAATGGTGTTGAAGAGTGTTCAATTTGAAGCTACTAACGAGTGTTTCCAATTCCAGGTTAAGCATGAAGTAAAATTTCGAGTTTAGAAAAGCCTGAAAATTTGGTTTGGTCGCGTAGCGAAGCGGAGCGACCAAACCAAATTTTCAGGCTTTTCTAAACTCGAAATTTTACTTCATGCGCCAGGGGTACAAACCACTGATTGAACGTGAAGTTTAAAATACACTACTTCAGCACATTGCTTTGCAGTATATTTTAAACTTCATAATATTTCAGTGTTTTATACCGGTGGCGCATGAAGTAAAATTTCGAGTTTAGAAAAGCCTGAAAATTTGGTTTGGTCGGGTAGCGCGCAGCGCTACGCGACCAAACCAAATTTTCAGGCTTTTCTAAACTCGAAATTTTACTTCATGCTTAATCAAGGAGTGGAAACACTCGTTAGAAAAATCAATTTCAACGCTTATAAAAACAACGAACGCCTTACACTTATAACGTATGCATCGAGCTATGTATACTTAAAATAAAAACCCCCCTTTATATTGATTTGACCGCTTCTACTGTAAGGTAAGGTTATCACTTGTGCGAAAACAAAAGATACCCGAACACCACGAGAAAAAGTTCCAATCGATTTACATACACAAATACATACAACACAATCCAGTGAAAGTCTCGAAGCTGTCGATTTGAACCACAAACGAGGATCGGCTTTCGTCCTTCGTCGATCGAGATATTCGTTTCCTCATCGAGAGCTAATCTGTTATTGCCGTGCGAAGTAAAAGTATTGTTTATCACTGAAATAGAACCGTGAGTTTGAAAGGTCTTCGGGGAAAACGACTCAGAAGGACGAGTTGGGAAGTTGAAGTTGTCCGACCTCAAGCGAATATATACAAAAAAAAACGTGTACTAATATTTACATATTTCAGTAACACAAAAGGTGACAAGTGTGAATCTTCGCTACGCGCTACACGACCAAACCAAATTTTCAGGCTTTTCTAAACTCGAAATTTTACTTCTTTTTACTGCTTAATCAAGGAATGGAAACACTCATTAGAAGCTTCAAATTAACACTATAAAGAACTGTAAACTTAAAAGAAACTTTGTCTGTAATACATTTATAAACTTTTGAGTATAACATACTTTATATGCTTTAAAATAATCATATTTTTGATAGAAGACTATTTTATATAAAGTATCCCTTTTGGGGTCATAAATAAAGATATTTTTATGCTCAGTTGAGTGTCTGACGAATGGTTTCTTGCGAGGATCGCGCATTTCCAAGAAGCGTGAAATTTTCCCGCCGATGGAAATCGATGAGGAAATAAGGGACACAACCTTGAATCTAAGTCTAGCCGGAATAATTTTCCACAGCGGGTGGGAAATTGGACCCACACGAGCGAACATAATTTTCGCTACTATTGTTTTTCCGACCGACAAAGCACCGTTTAATACCCACCTTCGTTTGTCTTCAAAATTCTATTCGGTTCTGAAATGTTAATGGAATTTATTTAGATGCTAGTAAAATATTTATTTTCATTCGTAGTTAATTATATTTTAAATTAATTTATGCTTAGGCACTCGGTTAAACATAGTACACTATGTATAGGTATTGAATAAAAAACATTGTTTGCTGTTTCTCATATTAATAACTTTATTTTATGATTTAAAAAAGGAAAACACTTGGTTAAATTTCACTAATATTTTAGCTTTTGATTCCAACTAGTTTCGACTTCGAGTCATTCTCTTGAGAAAGGCTCAAAGTCGAAACTAGTTGGAATAAAAAACCAAAATATTAGTGAAATTTAACCAAGTGTTTTTCTTTTTTAAATCATAGTTAAATATGTTTCACTACGTGAAAGACGAGAAACTTGTTCAAGAACTTTATTTTAAATATAAAAGCGAGTTTATCGATGACGCCTTTGTCTCTGGTGGGTAAACGGGCGAACTAGCAGTTCCCGCAATTTTTAAATTACGATAAAAAAAAACAATATTTGTTCGATTATTTATAAGAATAGCCATCAAACTACGTATAATTTTTTTGATATATTGATTTTTACAAAAAAAAATGGCACATACTGAAAAAAAAGTTTGAAGTGCTATGAAGAATCGCCACAAAATTGTTTACAACACAAGAACTACGCAATACAATGAAAAAATCCTACGTAGTTCGATAGCTATTCTAATATATAATCGAAAATAGTTTGTTTTTCGTTGTAACTTAAAAATTGCAGGAGCTATTAGTCCGCCAGTTTACTAGGGCTGGGCAAAATAGTCGAATAAGTCGAATATTCGATTATCAGATGTTCGAATAGTCAAATAAAAAATTTCTTCGAATACACTGGTTATTCGACTAACCGATTATTAATCGGTTTCGAATAATTTAATCGGTTCGAATATTTTAATCGGTTCGAATATTTTAATCGGTTCGAATATTTTAGTCGCTTCGAATATTTTAATCGGTCCGAATATTTTAATCGGTCCGGATATTTTAATCGGTCCGAATATTTTAATCGGTTCGGATATTTTAATCGGTCCGAATATTTTAATCGGATCGGATACTTTAATCGGTTCGAATATTTTAATCGGTTCGAATATTTTAATAGGTTCGAATATTTTAATAGGTTCGAATATTTTAATCGGTTCGAATATTTTAGTCGGTTCGAATATTTTAATCGGTCCGAATATTTTAATCGGTCCGAATATTTTAATCGGTTCGGATATTTTAATCGGTTCGAATATTTTAATCGGATCGGATACTTTAATCGGTTCGAATATTTTAATCGGTTCGAATATTTTCGAATAATAGTCGAATAAGTCGACTAGTCGAATATTTTGAAATTCGAATAGTCGAATACGTCGAACATCAAAATTCCCAGCTCTACAGTTTACACACCAGGCGCCGAAGAAATGTTATACAGGGTGTCCCGTTTTAATCTTAACAGGGGAATATCTCAAAATGAGTGCGTCCAATCGGGAAAGTTGCCGTGAAAAAGTTTTGTGGTTCGGAGGGGGACGTCCGATTCTTCCATAAATTTCAACCCCCGGCCCCCAAGGTGTGGATAATAGGGGTGACTAAAATCTTAAATAGGAACCCCCAATTTTTATTGCAGATTCAGAAAGAGCATAAAAAACTAAGTAGGTTTTACCCGAGAACTTGTTTGTTATTTGCAACAGGTGGCGATGTAATCGACAAAATTTGATAAATTTGATTTTCTTCGATAAAATATAAAACTAATGTTTGGCAGACAATTAATTCTTAAAAAATTCTCAAGTCACTTAAAATGAACGCCCATGTAGGTGAGGAAGGTTGACTTCAAAGAAACCCCTAATTTTTCATTGAAAATCAAAATGACAAAGTAAAGTTAGGGCAAGGGCTATGTTTGAAAAATACGTAATTCACCTTCATGAACTGACCTTTACATGAATGAGTGAGAAAAGTGAGAGATGAGAGAGTGAGAGAGAGAGTGAGAGAGTGAGAGAGAGAGAGAGAGAGAGAGAGAGAGAGAGAGAGAGAGAGAGAGAGAGAGAGAGATAGTGAGAGAGTGAGAGAGTGAGAGAGAGTGAGAGAGAGAGAGAGAGAGAGAGAGAGAGAGAGAGAGAGAGAGAGAGATAGTGAGATAGTGAGAGAGTGAGAGAGAGAGAGTGAGAGAGAGAGAGAGAGAGAGAGAGAGAGAGAGAAATTTGAAATGGACATTTTCAGCCCAAAAGGGTACGGTATTTCGAAAACGCTCAAAAACGACTGACTGACAAAACTTAAATCATTTTTAAACAGCCACCCTAGTTCCGGATTTGACGTCAAAAGATTTTTTTTTTGTGAGACTACATTATAGATGTATTAATTTTAAATGGCTTGTGAATTTTTTAATCATAAATTGTCAGCCAAACACTAATTTTATGAAAAACTGTTAACTGTTGAGGCTTCTACTTCGTTATACATCATATTTTATTTAACATAAATAAGACACCTAAACTTTGTTTGTATAACTGAGGTTTTTTACTTATAGTCTGATAATGACAAGTTAAAGTTGTCGATACTATAGTCACAATAAAAAAAACCTCAGTTATACAAACAAAGTTTAAGTGTCTTATTTATACTAATTTTATGTTTTATCGGAAACAATCAAATTTTTAAATTTTCTAGATTCCAGCGCCACCTGTTGCAAATAACAAAAAAGATATTCCCCTGTTAAGATTAAAATGGGACACCCTGTATAGCAGCCATTTTGATATGTATCGCTTTGAAAAAAGTATTTTTCATAGTTTATTATTTGTACAATAAAGACCATCGTTTAAAATTTCGATTTATTCCATTGTTCTACTAAAACTATGCTGATTTTTTGCTGGCTCACAAAATATGCTGATTTTCTGCTGCTTCACAAAATATGCTAATTTTGTCCGATTTATTCTATTGTTTCACTAGCAAAAATTCACAAAATATGCTGATTTTGTGCTGCCTCATAAAACTATGCTGATTTTGTGCTGCCTCATAAAACTATGCTGATTTTGTACTGCCTCTAAAACTATGCTGATTTTTTGCTGTCTCACAAAATATGCTGATTTACTGCTGCTTCACAAAATATGCTAATTTTGTTCGATTTATTCTATTTCACTAGCGAAAATTCACAAAATATGCTGATTTTGTGCTGCCTCTAAAACTATGCTGATTTTTTGCTGCCTCACAAAATAGGCTGATTTTCTGCTGTTTCACAAAATATGCTAATTTTGTTCGATTTATTCTATTGTTTCACTAGCAAAAATTCACAAAATATGCTGATTTTGTGCTGCCTCAAAAATGTATGCTGATTTTGTGCTGCCTCATAAAACTATGCTGATTTTTTACTGCCTCTAAAACTATGCTGATTTTTTCCTGTCTCACAAAATATGCTGATTTACTGCTGCTTCACAAAATATGCTAATTTTGTTCGATTTATTCTATTGTTTCACTAGCAAAAATTCACAAAATATGCTGATTTTGTGCTGCCTCTAAAACTATGCTGATTTTTTGCTGCCTCACAAAATATGCTGATTTTCTGCTGTTTCACAAAATATGCTAATTTTGTTCGATTTATTCTATTGTTTCACTAGCAAAAATTCACAAAATATGCTGATTTTGTGCTGCCTTATAAAACTATGCTGATTTTGTGCTGCCTCTTAAAAACTATGCTGATTTTATGCTGCCTCACAAAATATGCTGATTTTCTGCTGTTTCACAAAATATGCTAATTTTGTTCGATTTATTCTATTGTTTCACTAGCAAAATTCAGAAAATATGCTGATTTTGTGCTGCCTCATAAAACTATGCTGATTTTGTGCTGCCTCTAAAACTATGCTGATTTTTTGCTGCCTCACAAAATATGCTGATTTTCTGCTGTTTCACAAAATATGCTAATTTTGTTCGATTTATTCTATTGTCTCGCTAGCAAAAATTCACAAAATATGCTGATTTTTTGCTGCCTCATAAAACTATGCTGATTTTGTGCTGCCTCTAAAACTAGGCTGATTTCTTGCTGCCTCACAAAATATGCTGATTTTCTGCTGCTTCACAAAATATGCTACTTTTGTTCGATTTATTCTATTGTTTCACTAGCAAAAATTCACAAAATATGCTGATTTTGTGCTGCCTCATAAAACTATGCTGATTTTGTACTGCCTCTAAAACTAGGCTGATTTTTTGCTGCCTATGCTAATATGCCTATGCTAATATGCTAATTTTGTTCGATTTATTCTATTGTTTCACTAGCAAAATTCACAAAATATGCTGATTTTGTGCCGCCTCATAAAACTATGCTGATTTTGTGCTGCCTCTAAAACTATGCTGATTTTTTGCTGCCTCACAAAATATGCTGATTTGCTGCTGTTTCACAAAATATGCTAATTTTGTTCGATTTATTTTATTGTTTCACTAGCAAAAATTCACAAAATATGCTGATTTTGTGCTGCCTCATAAAAGTATGCTGATTTTTTGCTGCTTTATAAAACTATGCTGATTTTGTGCTGCCTCTAAAACTATGCTGATCTTTTGCTGCCTCACAAAATATGCTGATTTTCTGCTGCTTCACAAAATATGCTGATTTTGTTCGATTTATTCTATTGTTCCAGTAGTAAAAATTCACAAAATATGCAGATTTTGTGCTCCCTCACAAAACTATGTTGATTTTGTGCTGCCTCGCAAAATATGCTGATTTTGTGCTGCCTCATAAAACTATGCTGATTTTGTGCTGGCTCATAAAACTATGCAAATTTTTTGCTGCCTCACACAATATAATAATAATAATAATAATAATCTTTATTACCCAACAGGCAAAAACCCAATTACAGATTAACAACTATAAACTAAAATAATCATTCGAATAAAAATATGCAGATTTTCTCCTGCCTCACAAAATATGCTGATTTGATCTGTAGAGTGGCCTATCCCTTTTAACTTTATTTAACGTTCTCAAACAGGTCAACTTTCAAATGGCCACCGGTCTATGTACAAGCTCTTTTTGTCTTGCCTTTGCAACTGTAAGAATTCCCGCATCCTTTGAGGATTATCTTTTTTAAAAACGTAATCCTGTCAGCGATGCTCTCCTTTGATGGCTAGATTATTTGAGCGGTATTTATGACGACGTATTAATAACGTCAACTTCAGATGGATTTCGCCCTTGGTATCATCGCGGGCAGAGCAGAGGGTAGATCCTGGCCGCCCTTATAAAGCAATCTTCCCCCAATCCCGGGGGCGGCTTTGTTCGCGTGGGTGCATTGTGCTCCCGCCGGGGGCGAGTCGGTCGGGGAAGCCCCGCGGGGAAAATTCGATAACCGCAGCCCTCTAGATCCCCATGAAATAAATTTCGCCTTGTTGGACGTTACGTTGTTGCTTGTTTATTTAACTGAAGCAGCGGAATTTATTTGATTTTGTGGGGGTGGTTTTAACGCATTAAAGTGTACTTACTGAAACGTTAAAAATTAGGTATCTACAAACAGTGGGTTTTTCTTTTTATGTATACATATCCCGATGTATAAGCTGTTAATGTTCAGGCGTTTGTTGTTTATTTAAGCGTTCAATTTAAAGCTTTGACGAGTGTTTCCATTCCTTGGTTGAGCACGAAGTAAAATTTCGAGTTTAGAAAAGCCTGAAAATTTAGTTTGGTCGTGTAGCGCGTAGCGCTACGCGACCAAACCAAATTTTCAGGCTTTTCTAAACTCGAAATTTTACTTCATGCGCCACGCGTATACAACACTGATTTAAAATTAGGTTTCAAATATACTGAACTTCAGCATATTTTAATGTTTTATACGCGTGGCGCATGAAGTAAAATTTCGAGTTTAGAAAAGCCTGAAAATTTGGTTTGGTCGCGTAGCGCTACGCGCTACACGACCAAACCAAATTTTCAGGCTTTTCTAAACTCGAAATTTTACTTCATGCTTAGCCTGGGAGTGGAAAACACTCGTTAGTAAACATTTTAACAAAAAGCGCGAAGCGCTTTTCGACCAAACCAAATTTTCAGGCTGAACTAAACTCGAAATTTTACTTCATGCTGAATCAGGGAGTGGAAACACTCGTTAGAAATATAAATAAAATCGAAATAACACAATAGCCAGGTTTAGGTACGCGACCAAACCAAATTTTCAGGCTTTTCTAAACTCGAAATTTTACTTCATGCTGAATCAGAGAGTGGGAACACTCGTTACAAATATAAATAAAATCGAACGAACACAAAAGCCAAGTTTAGGTTAGGTTAACATTTGGTATGTGCAATAGTAAATGTTAAAAATTAAATATACATAAACGAGCGTGTCAGATAGCATCCACATATTTCGTATATCAAAACGATAAGCATTCGTTGTATTGTATATCTGTCGGTGGTGGAAAAAATTGAGTCTGATAAATAAAAAAAACCCTTAAATTATTCCACGCGAAACAAATCGAGTGGAGTGTATTTAATAACCGAGCGTTTTTTGTCCTTGGCCTTTCTGCCCTTATCGTGTATTTCATTAAAATATAAATACAACGAGTGCCGACGTTATCAGATGTTTCAATATTTAATTCCTACGCTGAATACGCTTGACACATCAGCCAAGGAGAAAGTCGAGAATTTCAATTTGGAAATATGTGGACACGTTTTTTTTGAAATATTCTACAGCGCCAATTGCCAAATTTTTTGTAAAGGAAAATATGGGATCCGTTTTTTGCTTCTATTTTAAGGGTAGAAAATAATTCAAAATATACTGCTCTAGCTTAAGTATATTTTGAACTTTACAATAATTGAGTGCTTTATACGCGTGGCGCATGAAGTAAAATTTCGAGTTTAGAAAAGCCTGAAAATTTGGTTTGGCCGCTCCGCTTCGCGGAGCGACCAAACCAAATTTTCAGGCTTTTCTAAACTCGAAATTTTACTTCATGCTTAGTCTGGGAGTGGAAAACACTCGTTTGAAGCTTCAAATTAAACTCGCAAAAATCAAGAATTGTCGGAAAATTTGCTTAATATTTGTTAGATTTATTAACGTAAAATTATACTTAAGCGTTATATTTTGAACTTCATTTGAAATCAGTGTTTTACACGCGTGGCGCATGAAGTAAAATTTCGAGTTTAGAAAAGCCTGAAAATTTGGATTTGCTGGGGCGCGACTCGCTTCGCTCGCGCGCCCCAGCAAATCCAAATTTTCAGGCTTTTCTAAACTCGAAATTTTACTTCATGCTTAGCCTGGGAGTGGAAACCCTCGTTAAAAACTTCAAATTGAACGCTATTTAAAAACAACGTACGCCTGAACAGTTACAGGATATGAATACTTAAAACAATTTCTTATATAAAATCTTTGATTTCTTATATGAAATTTTTGATTTCTTGTATGAAATCTTTGTTTATAATGACTATATATTTTTTTTACAAAATTATCTAAATTCTCCAGTAATTTTCCCAATACTTCATTTCAACTGCAATCTGCTAACGCTGCACGGGTGTGAAGTTAGCAATAGATCCAGCAATAGATTTTAAAAAATTCATATCTCGGAAAAAACAAAAGCAAATTAAATGAAATTTGAAGATATACACTTCAAATAGCCTAAATTATTACCCCAAGAAATATAAAACCCTTAACTTTTACCCTTCATATTTTTTGACCCCTTCCAAAAATATGTTATGATTTTTTTTTAATTTGGCAATATTTCATAAAGTTACTTTTTAGCTCAAAACATCTCTATCATACCTTCTTTTGATAAGTGAAATCAAAAAAACGTTTCGACACCCCGTTCGCCACTAAACTATTGTTTTACCCTAAGATTTCAAAAATTAATATCTCAGAGAAAAAAAATTCAAATCGAATAAATTTTAAAATACACGATACAAGATGTCTAAGTTATCACCCAAAAAAAAAATTGATCCATAATTTTTACCTATAATATTTTTTTACCCCTTCCAAAAACGTAATCAATTTTTTTCTACTTTGGCAATGTTCCATAAAATTCATTTTTATCTCAAAATATCTCTATTCTACCCTCTTTTAATACACCAAATCAAAAAAACGTTTCGTCACCCTGTTCACCCCTAAAATATTTTTTTTACCACGTGAATATGGAAATCAATATTTCCGAGAAAGCAAAATCAAATCAAACAAAATATTACTAAGGAGTACATCTTAATTAATAGCACAAAGAAGATCAACCCCTAAAATTACCCTTTCATTTTTTCTTGTCTTTAAATGTAATATATATTTTTTTTAAATTCACAATCTTCTCAAATGTTGATATGTATCATATATTATTCTTTATTCTTTTTATCATGAGTGTGTTTACTCTAATAAGCAAAAGTAAAAAAAAAGTGTCAGGCACTTTACCCCCATATAATAAAATAATAATCTTCTGCTCGTCGTATGGATTTATATGCGTATGGAATTATGTGCAACGATTTAAACATTATTTTTTCTGAATTTGGCAAAGGGCCATAGATAAATAAAAATTGTTATTCTTATCATTAATGGGTGTACTTTCATAATCAAAAGTCAAAAAAACGTTTGAAGCACTTTTCCACCCCCGAAAAAAAATAATCTCCCGCTCGTCACGTATGGATCCATATGCAATAAATTAAACATTATTTTTTCCGAATTTGGCAAAGGGCCATAGATAAATAAAAATTGTTATTCTTATGAATAATGTGGGTACTTTCATAATCAAAAGTCAAAAAAACGTTTGGAGCACTTTTTCACCACCGAAAAAAAAAAAATCTCCCGCTCGTCGTGTATGGATCCATATGTAACAAATTAAACATTATTTTTTCCGAATTTGGCAAAGGGCCATAGATAAATAAAAATTGTTATTCTCATGAATAATGTGTGTACTTTCATAATCAAAAGTCAAAAAAACGTTTGGAGCACTTATTCACCCCCGAAAAAAAATAATCTCCCGCTCGTCGTGTATGGATCCATATGCAACAAATTAAACATTATTTTTTCCGAATTTGGCAAAGGGCCATAGATAAATAAAAATTGTTATTCTCATGAATAATGTGTGTACTTTCATAATCAAAAGTCAAAAAAACGTTTGGAGCACTTTTTCACCCCCGAAAAAAAAATCTCCCGCTCGTCACGTATGGATCCATATGCAATAAATTAAACATTATTTTTTCCGAATTTGACAAAGGGCCTTAGATAAATAAAAATTGTTATTCTTATCATTAATGTGTGTACTTTCATAATAAAAAGTCATTAAAACGTTTGGAGCACTTCTACACCCCCGAAAAAAATAATCTCCCGCTCGTCGCGTATTGATTTAAAATATTTTTTTTGAATTTGGCAAAGGGGGGCCATAGATAAATAAAAATGGTTATTCTTATCCTTAATGTGTGTACTTTTGTAATCAAAAGTCCAAAATCGTTTCGAGCACTTTTTTTGCGATATTTGGTTAAATATTGATCCGATTCAGAAATCTTTCAAATAAAAGTTGCTAAAAATAAAAAAGTACGTATTTTTTGTCGTATGACTTTTTGTCCTCCTTTTGTCCTTAGTTTTCGAGATATTTTAATTTATATTCAAATTTGTATTTAGCGAAGACCTGTTAATAATTAAAATGTGTATTCTTTGTAGCAAATGTTTTAAAACACCGGGGAAAGTACTACGATGGACACATCACAATTTTTTTAATTTTCTATGCATTTAAAAATCATAGAACCCTCGAAAAGGATGCTAAAAAATTAAAATTTTATATTTTCTGTTAATTCAAAAACGCAATAAGCAGGAGATTATTTTTTCTTTTTGATTATTTATTGCATATTGATTCATACACAACGAGAGGGCGATTATTTTTTTTCGGTGGCGAAGAAGTACTCGAAACGTTTTTAATTTACTTATGATTTTGAAAGTGCATACATTAATGATAGGAATAAATTTTATTTTATCTATGGCCCTTTGCCAAATTGGGAAAAAATAATGTTTAATTTGTTGCATATAGATCCATACGTGACGAGCGGGAGATTATTTTTTTTTTTTTTCGGGGGTGAAAAAGTGCTCCAAACGTTTTTTTGACTTTTGATTATGATAGTACACACAATAATGTTAAGATTAAAAATTTTTATTTATCTATGGCCCTTTGCCAAATTCGGAAAAAAATTGTTTAATTTATTGCATATGGATCCATACACGACGAGCGGGAGATTTTTTTTTTTTTTCGGGGGTGATAAAGTGCTCCAAACGTCTTTTTGACTTTTGATTATGAAAGTACCCACATTAATGATAAAAATAACAATTTTTATTTATTTATGGCTCTTTGCCAAATTCGGAAAAAATAATGTTTAATTTGTTGCATATGGATACACGACGAGCGGGAGATTATTTTTTTTCGAGGGTGAAAAAGTGCTCCCAACGTTTTTTTGACTTTTGATTATGAAAGTACACACATTATTGATAAGAATAACAATTTTTATTTATCTATGGCCCTTTGCCAAATTCGGAAAAAGTAATGTTTAAATCGTTGCACATAATTCCATACGCATATAAATCCATACGACGAGCAGGAGATTATTATTTTATTATATGGGCGTAAAGTGCCTGACACTTTTTTTTTAGTTTTGTTTATTAGAGTAGACACACTCATGATAAAAAGAAATAATATATGATATATATCAACATTTAAGAAGATTGTTATTATTATTATTATTATTATTATTATAACTCTAATACAATTTAATAGTATTTTATATAGGCAGTATAAACAAAGATTTCATAAAAGAAATTTTTCTTTTAAGTATTCATATCTCGATGTTTACGCTGTAGTTTCAATTTGATCCGGTCTTTAAAAGATAAGAAGACTTACAATATCCAAAATTGAATGACTTTATAGGGCGCTTCTACAATCATGATCAAAACTTTAGATATCTTTAAATAAAAATATTTGACCCAGTATGAATTTAAAAGTAGCAAAAAGAACCAGGTATTTGATACAAAACTTATGAAAGATTAGAATCTAGTGCAAATCACTTTTTCGAATCAACGAAGGTCTTTGATGAGCGCTACTTTCGTCGTCGGCCGGTATGCGGGTCGGCCAGAGTTCTCCTTTTTCTTCTTCTTCGATCCATCGATCGATCGTTATTGATCCGTACAAGTGAGCTGGCCCGAATTTCGAGCGCCCCAGCAGCGGAGCCTCATTATCTACAAAGCCGGCTATGAATAAACGCTCTCAATGAAAATCCGAACCCGATTATTTATTTGGGACGAGCGCGCGAGTCGTTATTTTTCTGGGCGATCGCGAATCGCGAAACGTCAAGATAACTAGGCGCTAAAAACCCGGTTATAGGACCAGATCTAGGCTACAACAAACTTTTACCACTCCAACAATATATCTCCGCGGTGATGATGATGAAAAAGACTTGTTACTTCATGCTCCGTAAAACATTCTGGCGCTCTTACGTTCTCCTCCCACCCACGTTACGTATAACAAAGAGACGGTTTTTTTTTGGGATCGCGTTTCACCTACTTCCACCCATTGTCTACCTTTGGACCACTTTTTTTTGTAACGATTAAGAGTTCGAATTTCCACCGGAAATCGGCTCGGCGTGCGGCTTTCGGGTTCGCACTTTTCACTCGAGCGCGCGGGTGTTTGGTAATAATCGCGATTGTGGGTCATCCTCGGACTCGTGTTTATCTTGCAATTAAGTGCATAAATTATCCCACAAAAGCAATTAATTCAGTTGCAAAATCAAAGTTCATCATGTAATCAATTGATGAGGATGGGGGGAGGAGTGGGGGTTGTGTAATTAACGTGTTCCAATTTACTTTTCATAACCGTGTCACTTGCATTACAACAACTTGCTTATGTTCGGATTCTGTTGCTTGGCCAGTTTTGTTTTGGCGTGAAGCACTTTATAATCTTTTGCACAACTTTTATTAAATTTGCTAATCCTTGAAAGGCTAAATAAATTAGTGGCCTAAAGAATTTTATTTGTTTAAATAATATCGTAAGTTCAATAAAAAAAAAATCTCTAGAGTGCCATGATTTAATTTTTTTTAATTTAGGTTGGCTACGCGCCTTAGAAATTGTCACATAAAACGTCAGACATGATAATTATAATATATAAATTCAGAGTTGCCAACCTGCAATATTTTCCATAGCACTCTAGAGGTTTAATTTTATTGAACATATGATAGTTTACACAGTGACAGTGCTACGTCCATATTTGTTGTTATCTTTTTTTGCTTAAAAACAGCGAACTTTGAAAAAAATAAATACATTTTTGGGGTTCAGATAAATAGTACACAAATTATCAAAAAACAGTATGGATTTGTTACCGGACAAAGACAATTGTTTGGAGGAGAAACGAGTGGACCGAGCGACGACGATTATTGTTCGAGACCGGTATGGTACTTACTGTTCGAGATGCTTATGTCATTTTCTGCACGATTGGGGCAGACGGACCACATTTCTTCGCAATTATTCAGCCCGATTCCGGACACGAAATGTTAAATATAACGTCCATGTTATTTAAGATCACAGTATAAGCGCGTTTAGTACTTGATATCAGGGTTGTTAAAAAAACGTATTTTTTTCATTATAATTAAAACAAACAGTTTTTTATACAAAACGTGTTTTTTTCATTGAAACAGCGTTTAAAACAATGGGCCCATTTATCAGAGACAACAGTTGGGAGTTTACTGCCAACTGTTACGGAATTCTCTGATGACCGTATTGTTTAATCTACTGATGAGGTAGATAATTTATATAGTATAAATATTATTTTTAACTTCCAATTAAAAGATCTAAATTTTAATTAGTATAAATAATCTTCATTATAATATATATTGCTTAAATCATTATAACCATTACAATTTTAATAATAGCAATTGTTACTATTATCTCTAAGAAAACTTTCATAGATTGAGAAAAAAGAAGACCCTTTGAATGTGGATTTGACCCTAAAAGATCCGCTCGAATACCTTTCTCAATTCAATTTTTTCTAATTGCAGTAATTTTTCTAATCTTTGAAGTAGAAATCACCCTATTAATTCCATTAATTTTAACCTTAAAAATCTCAAATATTATAAATTACTTCTTGATTACTTTATTTTTTATTATTATTTTATTACTTGGAATTTTTCATGAATTTTCATGAAACCAAGGTGCCCTTAATTGAGCTAAATAGGATAATAGTTAATTATAACATTTAACTTGCACTTAAAAAGTATTGAATAGTCAATTTATCTTAATAAATAAGAAACAAAATATTGTATTTAGTTACGACCTAAACCCTTGACTCGTGAACGTGTTTGGGATTTTTGCAATCGTACGAAATGGACCGACCAGAGTACCTTTCTTTAGTTAGCAACATACATCACAAACAAATCCAAACATGCTCAATTTTCAACATTTTGATGAACGCGCCGCGCCCATTAACAATTAAAAACATGTTTAAAACGTGTTAAAAACATGTTTAAAACACGTTTAAAACATGTATAAAACATGTTTAAAAGAGAACACAAAGGGCATTTTTCTTTTGAATATACATATCCCGATAATTACAGCATTTTTCAAATTTGCGGGAATTTGTTGTTTCAAAGCGGTTAATTTATTAAGGCTTTTAGCGAATGTTTTCCACTCCCAGACTAAGCATGAAGTAAAATTTCGAGTTTAGAAAAGCCTAAGAATTTGGATTGGCCGCGTAGCGAAGCGGAGCGGCCAATCCAAATTAGGCTTTTCTAAACTCGAAATTTTACTTCATGCGCCACGCTTAAAAACACTGATTTACAGTAAAGTTTAAAAAATACACACATGCAACAACGATTATAGGCAACCTAATATACGTTACAGTTATTAAGTTGCCTATAATCACTGTTTTAAACACTTTGTTTAACGCTGAATTTGACTCACGTTTTATTCACATCTACACATTGGATTCCTAAAGTCGTATATTTTAAACTTTACGATTTTTCAGTGTTTTATACGTGTGGCGCATCAAGTAAAATTTCGAGTTTAGAAAAGCCTAATTTGGATTGGCCGCTCCGCTTCGCTACGCGGCCAATCCAAATTTTCAGGCTTTTCTAAACTCGAAATTTTACTTCATGCTTAGTCTGGGAGTGGAAAACTCTCGTTTAAAGATTCAAATTGAAATCTTAAAAAAAAACAACGAACGTCGTAAAACTTAAGTTCCATATACCGATTTGTTATTCATAGCAACTTTGTACCCTAATTATTAAAGAAGTTAAATTTAAAACTTAAAAAACTGATCATGAATTTTTATAAAACTTTCTGTGGGTGTTAAGAAAACTATACTTTTACAAAATATGTAAAAATTCAAAAATACCCATCCTTAATTTTCAAGATATATACACTTAAAATCTGAATGTGTCTTTTTATCAAGATTTCTGTAGAAGTTGGATTTAAAACAATCATATTTTTAAAAAAAACAATCAAATATTTTTATAAAACTTATTAACATCACAGTCTAAGCGCGTTTAGTACTTGATTTCGAGTTTAGAAAAGCCTAAGAATTTGGATTGGCCGCGTAGCGAAGCGGAGCGGCCAATCCAAATTAGGCTTTTCTAAACTCGAAATTTTACTTCATGCGTTACGCTTAAAAACACTGATTTACAGTAAAGTTTTAAAAATACACACATGCAACAACGATTATAGGCAACCTAATATACGTTACAGTTATTAAGTTGCCTATAATCACTGTTTTAAACAAATTGTTTAGTGCTGAATTTGACTCACGTTTTATTCACATCTACATAGTAGATTCCTAAAGTCGTATATTTTAAACTTTACGATTTTTCAGTGTTTTATACGTGTGGCGCATGAAGTAAAATTTCGAGTTTAGAAAAGCCTAATTTGGATTGGCCGCTCCGCTTCGCTACGCGGCCAATCCAAATTTTCAGGCTTTTCTAAACTCGAAATTTTACTTCATGCTTAGTCTGGGAGTGGAAAACCCTCGTTTAAAGATTCAAATTGAAATCTTAAAAAAAAAACAACGAACGTCGTAAAACTTAAGTTCCATTTACCGATTTGTTATTCACAGCTACTTTGTACCCTAATTATTAAAGAAGTTAAATTTAGAAAACTGATCATGAATTTTTATAAAACTTTCTGTGGGTGTTAAGAAAACTATACTTTTACAAAATATGTAAAAATTCAAAAATACCCATCCTTAATTTTCAAGATATATACACTTAAAATCTGAATCTGTCTTTTTTATCAAGATTTCTGTAGAAGTTGGATTTAAAACAATCATATTTTAAAAAAAAACAATCAAATATTTTTATAAAACTTTCTGGAGGTGTTGAGAAAATTATACTTTTTCAAAATTTGTATAAATGAAATAATACCCCTTCCTTAGTTTTTGAGTTATTGTCACTCAAAGTCAGAATATGTCTTTCTTTACCCTGATTTCTGTAAAAGTTCTATTTAAAATAATCATAATTTTAAAAACCAAGCATGGATTTTCATAAAACTTTCTGCGAATGTTAAGAAAACTATGCTCTTTCAAAATATATAAAAGCTAGAATATACCCGATTCTTAGTTTTCGAGTTATTTTCAATCAAAGACAGAATTTGTGCTTTTTTACTTTAATTTTTTCAGATTGGGGAATTAAAACAATCACAACTCAAAAAATTAGGCATGAATTTTAATAAAACTTTCTGCTAGTATTGAAAAAACTATGCTCTTTTAAAATATTAAAATATCCTTTCCTTAGTTTTTAAGGTATTTTAACCTAATTTAATTTTTTCAGATTTTGGAATTAAACAATCACAACTCAAAAAATTAGGCATACATTTTTATAAAATTTTCTGCTAGTATTGAAAAAAACTATGCTCTTTTAAAATATAAAATATCCTTTCCTTAGTTTTTGAGGTATTTTAACTCAAAGTCAGAATTTGTGTTTTTTTTTTTATCCTAATTTCTGTAGACGTTGGATTTAAAGCAATCATCACTCAATAAATCAACCATGGATTTTTATAAAACTTTCTGTGGGCGTTGAGAAAACTATACTCTTTTAAACTATGCCTAAATAAAAAAATACCCTTTGCTTAGTTTTTTAGGTATTTTCACTCAAAGTCAAAATTTGAGATATTTTTACCCGAATTATTGAAGAAGTTGAATTTAAATCAATCATAACTCAAAAATACACAATAATAATATATATATATATCTATTAACCTCTTTTACCCTTAATGGGTGTCGAGGTATAATAACTCGTACTCTTTTCTTCATTCATGGCTCTTCCTGGTTGTTCCTTGTAACTGCTCTCCACAATTCCCTATTTTGAGCTGTTTTCAGTGCCTCTTCCCATTTTAACTTTCTTGACCTTAAAATCTCCACCAATCCTTCGTTCCATCCCTTCCTAGGTCTTCCTCTTCTATTTCTTCCAGTAGCTCTTGTTTTCCAAACTGTCTTTGTTGGTCTTGCATCGCTCATTCTCACTAGGTGTCCGAACCATCCCAGTTTTCGTTTTGCGATTTCCTCTAATACGTGGTTGGTATTCAAATCCCCTCTGATTTTTGTGTTGCGGACTTTGTCAGTTCTCTTCGTGTTTGTGATTAGCCTTAGGTATTTCATCTGTGTCGCTTCTAGTCTTTTTTGTTGTCTTTCTGTTAATATCCAGTTTTCGCATCCGTACAATAACGTTGGCAGGTAGATTGTTCGATACACCTTAATTTTTGTATCCCGTTTTATATAATAATAATAATAATCTTTTTTTTATTGATGCATCATATGTCTTATTTCAAATACTTCGCAGCGTGTTTAAATTCAATATTAAAACACGCGCGTGTTTTAAAGTTGCTAAGGACAACAACGTCAATTCAAACTTAAAGTCAAACATAAATGTCACTATCTATTAAACTTTAATAACTCGTTCATTTTATTTATAATAAATATTGAATATACAATCTGTATTATTTGAAAAATTAATATTTCCGTGCTTTAACTCGGAATCAACATTGCTCACATGAACATTGGTAACTGATTTACTTCCAGATGTGCATGCATTCGTATTTCCGCTAATAGCATTTGATATAATATTGGAAACACTGTTTTTATTGTTGATGGACTCTTCGACATATCCAGTAGCCACCGATGCCGATTTCCAACCAACTTGCCGCTGTATTTGATCTATAGTCATCCCACCGTTGGCCATAATAGTTGCAGAAGTACGCCGGAACGCATGTCCTGTGTACTTCTTTGGTTCGTCTAAGTTAAGGAAAAGTGCAATTTGAAATGGGCATAAACCAAAAGTATTAATACCCACTACTTGTTTAGTACACTTTCCCTTATCAAAGCGTAAGAAAACACGGTCAGTACTCACATTTTGAGGACGCAACAACAAATATTTCTTAATAAACCCAACGTAGGGTATACCATTACTGTCAGCGACAGTAAAACGCCGAGCCTTTTCTGTCTTAGACGGACGTATGAGAATAAGTAAGGTATTACCCTCTTCCTTAATGTCGGATAAACGCATATCGCACAATTCGCATCTGCGACAAGAACCAAAGATTCCAAAAATGGCAACAACTTTCAAAAACAAATACGTTATATCTGAAGCATCTTCAAAAAACTTTCTTAAATCTTCCTCTCTAAAGGCATAGGACTTTTTTGCGTTACAATTCTTACTAATCGCCTTCATAAATGCTTGCACTTTTCCAAATGATTTGATATCCACTCCCTGTTGTAATCGTAACATACATTGTAATTTGGAATGTATGGCCCACATTGTGGACGACTTGTACTTCTCTGACAATTCCTGTAAGTACGCAAGCATAACTTGTTCTGTTACACTGGCAACTTGGCATTCTTCCATCCATTTAATCAAACGGTTGTACTCTTTTTTGTAGGCTACTTCCGACTTTCAACCGATTCTCAGCTTTAGCGCTCAAGCTATCAATCTTTGATTGCATTTTCAAAGGGTAATGACAAACTGATGAGAAATTGATAATTTGTTTATTTCACACCTTGACAACCAAAGGTACATTGATTCCGTCATCTTAAACATGCTCGAAATTTCAAAATTTCGGGCCAATTTATGGTCTTTAAATGCATCAATAAAAAAAATAGCGTAAAGTATGCGTGGATATCTGGTCTTTAAAGCACTTACTCTATTGCAAGCACTCCGGCTGGCGCCGTCGTGCTTGCAAAATCGTGCGTGCTTTAAAGACCTAAATATCCACTTATACTTTAATATACTATTATTCACATGTTCTCAATACAATTTGAAACATACAATTTGTATAAAACTTTCTGTGGGTGTTAAGAAAACTACACTCTTTTAAAATATGTAAAAATTAATATATACTTCTTTCCTAGTTTTCGAGTTATTTTCAATAAAATTCAGATTTATGTGTTTTTTACCCTAACCAATCAAGAAGTTAAATTTAAAACAAGCATAACTCAAAAAGCTGAAGGTGGATTTTTATAAAACTTTCTGTGGGTTTTGAGAAAATTATGCTCTTTTAAAATATGTAAAAATTAGAAAATACCCCTTGTATAGTTTTCATGTTATTTTAACTCAATGTGAAAATTTGCGATTTTTTTACACAGATTATTGAAGAAGTTGGATTTAAATCAATCATAACTCAAAAATCAAGCACGGATTTTTTTAAAAACCTACCGTCATGGAAACAGATATCGTCAGTATTAAAAAAGGGTCGATCGTGCAAAAATAAAAAAAAAATAGTAGTATTTAAGCACCAAACTACTAACATTTTCCTTAAATGACAAAAACCTCAATAATATAGATGTTTGCAATCTATTGCTGGAATCTACTGCTAACTTCACACTTGTACGTCGTTTTGCATTTTAAATTAGATCCCTGATCTTATTAGATATAGATGTTTGGTCCCGAAATTTAAGGAGGAGGCGGAGATTCATTATCACTATCAACACACTTTTGGTAGACCTTCAAACGGCCTCCTCTGTTATCGCCGCGTTGTCGAAATTAATTACAATATCATTTGCTGCACTTACATAATCATTATATTTAATTAAAACAACGTAAACATAGTCTCCTGTCAAAATATTATGATAGATTGTTAATGTAATAAACAGTTTATCAAAATTAAATTAAATTATTAATATTTAGTAGTATACAGGGAATTTTCTTTTGAGTATACATATCGCGATAATTACAGCGTTTGGCAAATGTGCAGGCATTCATTACTTTTTTTAAATAAGTTTAATTTGAAGCGCTAAACGAGTGTTTTCCACTCCCAGAGTAAGCATGAAGTAAAATTTCGAGTTTAGAAAAGCCCCGTGAAAATTTGTCGAGGGTCGCGCAGCGACCCGAGACAAATTTTCTGGGCTTTTCTAAACTCGAAATTTTACTTCATGCGCCACGCGTATAAAACACTAAAATATTGTGAAATTTATGTACATTCGAACTTCATTTGAAATCTGTCTTTATACGCGTGGCGCATGAAGTAAAATTTCGAGTTTAGAAAAGCCCGAAAATTTGGTTTGGTCGTGGAGCGCATAGTCACAAACGCTTTCTTTTCAATAGAGGAATTTTTAGTGATCGACGGCAGTATTTTCAACTAATTTGTAGTTTAGGCTTTTAATGTTTTTTTTGTATTTTATTTGCTATTTATACTCTTTTATTTGTATATTTACTTTTGTATTTACTAGTTCTAAGCTTTTTTCTCTGATGACAAGTGTAATAACAATGTATGTTAATGGCACAATAAATATTATTATTTTTATTATTATCCCAAAGAACTGCTCGAATTTTAAAAGCGCAAGATTTGGTTACACGAAATAAATGTATTAATTATTAAATATAAAAACTATTTAAAAGTAATATCGATTTTCTGCAAAAAAAAAAAATAATTGGCTTCTTGTTTTGGCTCTAAGTTCTGAGAACGAATTTGGGAGGGAGATAACGTATGGAATCTTTCCTTGTGCCGTGGGCTGCTGTCATATCTATTGCTGTCCCGGAGTGGGTTAAAAATTTCCCCATCACCTCCTGTTGCGGTTCTTTTCCCTGGATCTTGGAATATGGGTCAGGCTGGTTCGACAGGAAGTGTGTGTTAATTGCGGAGACGCTGAGCGACGTTGCCGATAGATTGTGGGTACTGAAAGGGGCGAACTGACAACCTGGGTTCGAGTGACAGATGAAATTGTTTATGTCGCGTTTGTTTAGTATTTCCGTTACGATACAATTACAGTAACGACGAATTTTGCCCGATTAATAGTTTTTTTTTTTTTAGCAAGTACGTATAGTGTGTATGAACTCACACCCCTATGGCCGGAGCCGATTTATTCTCTTTTTAATTGATAAATTAGTGCCTTCCGTAACTTAGTTGATGTTCACAGTTAATGAGTTAGTGTTAACAGTCATTTACTTTTTATTTTTCGATGTACGACTAAGTGAACACCGTAAGGTGGTCGTTTCGAAGATTAATTAATTTTATGGAGGTTAATTAGCAACTAGTAATTACACTTGTTCAGTTGTTCGTGTGTGTTAACTCTGTTTTAGGATATCAGTACGGGATTGCGGGTAGCGCTATCAGCAGTTCTTCACATCTGATAATCGGTGAGTTATTTTATGATTTATTAACTTAGCAAGTGTAACGCTTATTTGGCTTTGGGTTCTGACTGGTGGCTGTCAGTAAGCCATCTAGTCCTGTTAAAACTCTATTTTATTTTATTTTTTTTTTGTGTTTCTTTGCATTATTACATGCTTATAGTTATTATTATCCCTTGAGCGTTACTGAATTGGCATTAGTACAATTGTGATTAAGGTTACTGTTGCCATCTGGGTGGTGAACGATTGTCACACAAACAGCTATATGAATATCTAACGGTTGTCCACCGATTCGTGTGATCGGTCTAGTTGTATTAAGTTTGAAATACTGTTACGTCTCGGGTAAGGGGTTGGTGTTTGTGTAACCAATACCCCCTTGTTGGAGTATTTTATTTGTTTTTAATGGTTGTTAAATTTTTCTATTTTTGTAATTACTTCTGTTTAATTAAATTTTATTTCGTCCATGCGGGTTGAGAATAAATTCTAGTTTAGAATGTTTTATGACTCTGAATAATTTTTGGAAACCCGACCATCTTAGTACTCCGTTTAAGGTTAGTGATTTCCTTAATGGTCATCCTATCTGCTTGCTGATTATAAATCACTTGGCGCCCCATTTCTACCTTTTTGCACGAGGGACCCCCCCCCCCTACTCTATCGGTTGTGCTGGGTTCGGTGAGTAGATAAGGTAGGTTGACTGACGCATCGAAATAAGGAGGTAACAAATTATTCGACAGATATTGAATTATACAATGAATTTAATTCGGTTCTATTTTGTAAATATTCTGCAAATTGTTGGCAAATTCAACTTTCCTTTATGTAATAATTGTTTTTTGTTGCATTATTTATAATTTATAATAGTTAATAGTTTTTATTTTATTTAGTTATAATTACATTTAAGTTTACTACAATTTGTAATTTCTTTAAAAATAGGCACTTTGCGTTAATAAACCACTTATTTGTTTATTTGTAAAATGTATTAAGGGGAGATTAAACTTAAGTAGTATATTGTGAACTTAACTTTAAATCAGTGTTGTATACGCGTGGCGCATGAAGTAAAATTTCGAGTTTAGAAAAGCCCAGAAAATTTGTCTCGGGTCGCTGCGCGACCCTCGACAAATTTTCACAGGGCTTTTCTAAACTCGAAATTTTACTTCATGCTTAATCTGGGAGTGGAAAACACTCGTTAGTAGCTTCAAAAACACAAATATTACAATTAATCCCATATTTATGACTAGAAAATGTTACTTAATACCAATAAATTGTTACGCAAGAAATAATTGAATTTGTAAATTTGATGGAATTCTGTAAAAACAAATTGTTTTGATAATTCTTCAGAATCCCATATTTTTACCACAAAATTTTACTCAAAGCCAATAAAATGTTACGCAAAAAACAGCTATAAATGAATGAATGAATTTTTTGCGTAACATTTTATTGGCTTTGAGTAAAATTTTGTGGTAAAAATATGGGATTCTGAAGAATTATCAAAACAATTTGTTTTTACAGAATTCCATCAAATTTACAAATTCAATTATTTCTTGCGTAACAATTTATTGGTATTAAGTAACATTTTCTAGTCATAAATATGGGATTCTGGAAAACTAAAAAAAAAACACTATTGGCACTGTAACTAAAACAATTAAATATTAATTCTGTAAAAGAGATTTTGTTTTGATAATTTTTCAGAATCCCATATTTTTACCACAAAACGTTACTCAAAGCCAATTAAATGTTACGCAAAAAAAACAGCTGAATTTGTAAATATTTATGGAATTCTGTAAAAGAGATATCGTTTTGATAATTCTTGAGAATCTTATATTTTTACGACAAAATTTTACTCAAAGCCAATAAAATGGAATTCTGTAAGAGATCGCTAATGTTTTAATAGATGTTAAGCGAAAACAATAGGTAACAAGCAATGCCGTAGCCAAGAGGGCGAATATGGGGGTTCAAACAACCCCTCCCCGAAATGTTAAAATGTTGAATTTTTGTATGTAAAAGCGGCCCTGTAAGAACAAAAACAATATTTTTAGAGTGTAGCGGCACAGAAAAAATTGCACGTTAAAAAATTCTGAATGTAACTTGATGAAAATTATTTTGTTCCACGCTATAATATTTATTTTTGTCGTCCGTGGCCTACAATGAAACAAAATTGAATGACTAGAATTCTTTTCAAATTCCGAATGTAACTTGATGAAAATACTTTGTTAGACACTATAATATTTATTTTTGTCGTCCGTGGCCTACAATGAAACAAAATTTAATGACTGTAGAATTCTTTGCTACAAAATACTTAAACAATGAAACAAAATTTAATGACTGTAGAATTCTTTGCCACAAAATACTTAAACAAAAATCAATACAAATTATAATTAAAATCTAATCTAGACACTGTATATTTAATTAATTTCTCACTTAACCTGTGGTGAATCATTTTTAAATCTAATTATGATATATTCAACTAAAACACTTGGTTTGTTTTAATTAATTGAAATAATTGAAACAAATTACTCATTTGATTACAATGAAACAAAATATAATGACTGTAGAATTCTTTGCTACAAAATACTTAAACAATGAAACAAAATTTAATGACTGTAGAATTCTTTGCTACAAAATACTTAAACAAAAATCAATACAAATTATAATTAAAATCTAATCTAGACACTGTATATTTAATTAATTTCTCACTTAACCTGTGGTGAATCATTTTTGAATCTAATTATGATATATTCAACTAAAACACTTGGTGTGTTTTAATTAATTGAAATAATTGAAACAAACTACTCATTTGATTACAGCACCAAAATTATTTTTTATATATAAATTTTACAACCTCTGAAGAATGAACTTAAATTTTTTAAATTAAATTTTGGCGTTCAGATTTGGGTTGCGCCGACTGTACATAGTGGGCCATGCCTCCTTTTCTTTAACTTTTTTACAAAACATTCTTGGGATCAAATGGGTTAAATAAATACACTATAATTAATCTAGAGACATCTAAATTACACTTATAATTTCTTGAATTAATTTCTTATCTGGCACTTGGTGAAACATATTAGAATATGCATTCAGCATTGTTTTTTTTTTAATTTAATTTAAATATTACACTTATATGTGAATTTTTTCATACTCGCAACAATTTTGTTTTTATCAATTTTTTTTATGTAGCTTGTTACTTATTGTTTCATTTCTGATAATGCATGTTTTTAGGTGTTTGCAAACAAAAAAAATTAAATAACAACAATTATTTTTGGGTGATATACAGTATGTACAAATTTGTTTTTTATACATACCAGGTGGAATTCTCATTTCGATTCACACCCTGAGCCTCACTCTCTAAATGCTGAACTAACAATTTCAGGAAACAAACGGCCGGCCCATCAATTCTAGAAACAGTTAAAACAGAAAATGCCAATTCAATATCAAATTCGTTTTAGTGTCGGTGTTTTTTTTTGTCGTAAAATAATAAAAATTTGAATAACACTAAAAATTATAATGTTAATTTCAATAATTGTCCGAATCACCGAATGCCAATTGGAAATATATAGAAGATAGAAAATAATGGTCATTGAACTTAGAGTTTTATCCATTTAAAGTGGCCGAAAAGTTATCGAAATGTGATTTAAATGATTGGTTTACGAATGTTAATTATTGTGTTAATCCGATTACACACACTGAATGCCTATTAGAAATCAATCAAAAAGTATAATATGGTAATTAGGCAAGGATTTTATTTTTTTAGGTCACTTATCCTGGTATACTTAATTCGGGATTCTATTTTTTCAAGTCACTTATCCTGTAAATTTTCAGGCATTCGTAATTTTTTAAAAGCGTTCAATTTGATGTTGTGAAGAGTGTTTTCACTCCTTGGTTAACCCATTATGTGCCATTGATGCATATACGCAACATTATCCAATTATGGATATTTTTCACCACTTGAAATAATTGTTAGAAACTTAAATACTTTATATTGTGATCAAGATTTTGACTTGTTTCATATGTCCCTACGTTCATGTAAACAGCTAATTAATTCAAGATTTCATTAATAGGTATTTTCAGAGTTTTTAAAATGATTGTTCAATTCTACCAATTTAACGTTCAATTTGTAATTTCTAGATTAGATTTGGATTAATTGAGTTATTTGAAGATAATTATACTTTGATTAAAAGTATAGATTAGATCATTTTATTTATTCTATTTTAGGAAATTTGTATATGGTATATATATTTTTTGTAAGCAATTATAAAAAAGGTGAATCCGTTAAATAAATAAATAAAATAATATAAAATAAAATAATTTAAATTACTAAATAACTTAATTTGATATATTATACTATTTGACTTGACAACGTATGAAGAAAAACGTAAATATTTTGTTATTTAAATATCTTGATTATTACTCATTTAAATAAAATGTTTTCAGTGTATTTCTAACTTTACAATATTTCAGTGTTTTATACGCGTGGCGCATGAAGTAAAATTTCGAGTTTAGAAAAGCCCCGTGAAAATTTGTCTCGGGTCGCTGCGCGACCCTCGACAAATTTTCTACGCGGGGCTTTTCTAAACTCGAAATTTTACTTCATGCTTAGTCTGGGAGTGGAAATACACGTTTTAAACTTTATATTGCACGTTTTTATACAAAATCGACGAATGCCTTACATTTACAGCACATACACTATTTATATTTAAAATAAAAATTCATAGAATGTAATACAATAAGTCATTCGTAGAACTCATACAAAGAAGTGTAGAATTTTACACAAAATCCACTTTTAGAGATAACTCTATAACTGCTCGGCCGTTAATGGGTTAGGCATGAAGTAAAATTTCTAGTTTAGAAAAGCATTAAAATTTGGTTTGGCATGCATACTCTGTAAATGATAAGATATTTGTTGTTTTTATATGTGTTCAATTTAAAGCTTTAAACGAGTATTTTCCACTCCCAGATTAAGCATGAAGTAAAATTTCGAGTTTAGAAAAGCCTGAAAATTTGGTTTGGTCGCTCCGCGAAGCGGAGCGACCAAACCAAATTTTCAGGCTTTTCTAAACTCGAAATTTTACTTCATGCGCCACGCGTATAAAACACTGAAATATTGTGAAATTCAAAATATTCTTGTTTATCAGTATATTTATAATTCTGCTTAAGAAGCATATATTAAATCGATCAACTACTTCCGAAACTTCGTAAGTATCGATTTTTCAAAAATTACTTATTAACGTCATTACACAAAGTCGGCAGACACATTTGTTTAATTCCGACAAAAAGTAATTTATTAAAAATCGGAATTTACGAGGTTTCGGAAGTAGTTGATCGCAATACTGTTTCAGCAGTATATTTTCTAATTTCACAATAAATGAGTGTTTAATACGCATGGCGCATGAAGTAAAATTTCGAGTTTAGAAAAGCCTGAAAATTTGGTTTGGTCGCTCCGCTTCGCGGAGCGACCAAACCAAATTTTTAGGCTTTTCTAAACTCGAAATTTTACTTCATGCTTAGTCTGGGAGTGGAAAACACTTGTTTAAAGCTTTAAATTGAACACTTATATAAAAACAACGAATACTTGATCATTTACAGAGTATGCATCAGGATATGTATACTTAAAAAACAAAATCGCTATATGGCAAATTATTGTTGGTTCAAAAATGAAATGTAATTAATTCTACAGCGAATTTTTCTTTTAAGTATAGGTACATATCCGGTTGCACACACTATACATTTTTAGGAAATCATTGTTATATTAAAAGCGTTCAATTTCAAGATTAAAACAAGTGTTTGAAACTCCTCCATTAAGATAATTAATTTTTCTACTCCTATTCTGAAATATCTTACTTATCGGCCCATCACTGATTAGTAAATGTAACACATTGTATGCGACTTTTTATTATGTGGTCGTTGCTATAGAAACCATTGTAGTTCTAGAGTTGCAATAAGTATATTGTAAATCTAGAACTGTAATGGTTTCTATGGCAACGACCCCATAAGAAAACAAATCTTAATCTGAGTGCGACCTGGAATACGCGAATCTGACAAAACGTTAGAAATTTCAAATTTTATACGCTCGGCTTGCGTTACAGAGACCGAACGGGGCCTCCGGGCGCGTTAGTTCGCCTGCGGTCCGTGCAGCAAGTTTTATACTCATGGAAAATATACAGAGACCGAACGGGGCCCCCGGGTGCGTTAGTTCGCCTGCGGTCCGTGCAGCAAGTTTTATACTCATGGAAAATGGTAACTGAGTGCGACCTGGAATACGCGAACTGACAAAACGTCAGAAATTTCAAATTTTATACGCTCGGCTTGCGTTACAGAGACCGAACGGGCCCCCCGGATGCGTCAATTCGCCTGCGGTTCGTGCAGCAAGTTTCATACTCATGGAAAATGGCAACATTCCATGCTCATTCTACAATATACTATTTACTGTTTGATTACAGCACCAACATTTGTTTTTGTTTTTAATATAAATTACAACCTCTAAAGAATGAACTAATGAAGAGAGGTACATAGTGGGCCATGCCTCCTTTTCTTTAACTTTTTTAAAAAACGTAGCATTTTTACATATTTTTCAATAAATAATACGAACAAAACGTCTTTTTTAAAAACAAACAAAAACAAATGGGCTAATTAAGTATACCATAATTAATCTAGAGACATCTAAATTACACTTATATGTGGATTTCTTCATTCCAGGTTTGTTAAAAAAACGTTTTTTCATTTTAATTAAAACAAACAGTTTTTCTTTTAACAAAACGTGATTTTTTCATTGAAACAGCGTTTAAAACATTAACAATTAATAGCATGATTAAAACGTGTTTAAAACAGGTTTAAAACGTGTTTAAAACAGAACATACAGGGCATTTTTCTTTTGAGACATCTAAATTACATTTATATGTGGATTTCTTCATACCAGGTTTGTTAAAAAAACGTTTTTTCATTTTAATTAAAACAAACAGTTTTTTTTTTTAACAAAACGTGATTTTTTCATTTTAATTAAAACAAACAGTTTTTTTTTTTTAACAAAACGTGATTTTTTCATTGAAACAGCGTTTAAAACATTAACAATTAATAGCATGTTTAAAACGTGTTTAAAACAGGTTTAAAACGTGTTTAAAACAGAACATACAGGGCATTTTTCTTTTGAGTACACATATCCCGATAATTACAGCGTTTTTTAAATTTACGGGAATTCGTTGTTTTGAAGCGTTTAATTTAAGGTTTTTAACGGGTGTTTTCCACTCCCAGACTAAGCATGAAGTAAAATTTCGAGTTTAGAAAAGCCTAAGAATTTGGATTGGCCGCGTAGCGAAGCGGAGCGGCCAATCCAAATTAGGCTTTTCTAAACTCGAAATTTTACTTCATGCGCCACGCTTAAAAACAGTGATTCACAGTGAAGTTCAAAAAACACACACATACAACAACGATTATAGGCAACCTAATATACGTTAGAGTTATTAGGTCGCTTATAATCACTGTTTTAAAGAATTTATTTGGCTCAGAATTTGACTGACGTTTTATTTACATCTACATATTAGATTGCTAAAGCCGTATATTTTAAACTTTCCGATATTTCAGTGTTTTATACGTGTGGCGCATGAAGTAAAATTTCGAGTTTAGAAAAGCCTAATTTGCATTGGCCGCTCCGCTTCGCTACGCGGCCAATCCAAATTTTCAGGCTTTTCTAAACTCGAAATTTTACTTCATGCTTAGTCTGGAAGTGATAAACCCTCGTTTAAAGATTCAAATAGAAATCTTTTAAGAAAGATGTCTTTGTGCATATTTGTGATTCATGTTTTGTGTCTTACATTTTAGTTATATGTTTTTGGCTCTACATTGTAAATGGCTTGTCCGTTAATAAAGAATTATTATTATTATTATTAAAACAACGAATGTCGAACAAGATAAATTCAAATTCAAAATTATTTGAATTCGAGAAAATAAGCTTACGCTTCTTATAGTTTGCACACTTTAAACATAATATATAATATATAAAATTGTCGCTATCTCTCCTTTCATTTAAAATTGTATTGTTAGTTGGTTTGAAGAGAATTTGACCTAAACGTTACATATACTTTAATAGAGCGTTGTAACAAATCAAATTAAATAAGATTTTAAATATTTCATTGTATAATTCAATATCCGGAGGTGTATTTGCACGGGAAGTAGTTGTTTTAATGGATATTTATCGTCTTAAATTGTCTTATTAATTAAGACACTGTTTGCATTTTCACGAATAGTTTTTTCGTAATTTTATATATTATCAACGAATGTCGTTTTTAAAACACATTATATGCGAATTTTTATTATGTGGTCATTGCTATAGACACTATTGTAGTTCTAGAGTTACAATAGGTGTATTATAACTCTAAAACTGCAATGGTTTCTATGGCAACGACCAAATAACAAAACAAATCTTAAGTGAGTGCGACCTGGAATACACCAATCTGACGAAACGTAAGAAATTTCAAATTTTATACACTCGGCTTGCGTTACAGAGACCGAACGGGCCCCCCGGATGCGTCAATTCGCCTGCGGTCCGTGCAGCAAGTTCTCATGGAAAATAGTAACTGTGTGCGACCTGGAATACGCGAATCTGACAATACATCAGAAATTTCAAATACGCGAATCTGACAATACATCAGAAATTTCAAATACGCTCGGCTTACGTTACAGAGACCGAACTGAGCCCCAGGATGCATCAATTCGCCTGCGGTCCGTGCAGCAAGTTTCATACTCATGGAAAATGGTAACATTCCATGCTCATTCTACAATATACCATTTACTGTTTGATCAATTTCGATGGACTCACATTAAAATCCGAAGGGAGTGGAAATGTGTACATTTTCCGGACTGTTAGACACGAACGCGCCGAAAGTTACAGTCAACGGTAACTCATCTCGAATTATCGTCGTGCATACACAAAAGATAGTTTCGCCGTAACCGTCTTTTCTACCCTCGGTGATGCATTTAGAGGGTTGCGAATCACGCGATCCATTTATTTCTGAATCGCTAACGCTAAATGCCCATTTCCACCCCCTACACATGTGTCATGTCTGATTTTTTTTTTGTAAATTGCAAGTATGTGTTTTGTGTAGAAAAAGAGGAGCACGATTGTATACAAAAGTAAACGAGAGTAAAGTGACAGGGATGAGATTAAAAAAAAGATTTATTTTGAATAAGTTTCCCATCTTTCACGTGGTGAAACATGCTTAAATATGATTGTAAAAGAAAGCGAGTAAAAGTTACTTAGAATGCGGTTCTTGCACGAATTTTAAAATCGAATAAACTTACTATAACATAACATTTTTAGTTGTTCAAAACACTGTCGATCTATAAGAAAAATAAAATACAAGTTATATTTGGTGTAATTTGAAATTAAAAAGTGGTAATTTTAAACAAATTTTGACTCTACCGAAAACGCATTATTGGTTAGCCTCGTTAGGTCATGCGCAAGAGGTTATAAAATAATAATTAATTGGGTTGTTTCCTTGCATCCGTGAAATAGTAAAAAAACGACAGAAACATGGCTTTCTAGTTTCCCTGTATTTAAGAGAGTAGCGCAAACTGGCATCCATCTTGACGCCTTTAGGCGCCAAATTCAAACTAAATTAAATTAACAGGACGCACGTTAATCATTATAGAATATGATTGGTTTAGTTTGAATTTGGCGCCTAAAGGCGTCAAGATGGATGCCAGTTTGCGCTACTCTTTTAAATACAGGGACACTATTGCATTCCAATTTGCAGTGCCATCTATCAGTTGCGGATTATTACTACACTGAACAGATGCACATATCTCTGTTAGAGTGCGTCTATTTGTTATATTTTGCTAAAAAAATCCTTTACCTATAAATAACATTCCTTCATTTTCACTCGCCCCAGTTTTGTGTACCTGTTTCGACGACACACTTCGACATTCCTGTAAGTTTCCTGTTTATTTTATTTTAATATTTTTTGTATTAAAAGTCTAAAGCAAAGCTATACTGATGAGGGATAAATCTCGAAACGCGTCTATAGATGGCTTAAGACAATTAAAATTCATTCCCTGTAATTTTTTCAATTTATTTCAATTTCCTTTTGTTTCATTTAGTTTGGTTAGAGAATAATTTGACCTGATGTTGCATTTTGCATATAAATTATGCATAGAACAGCAGTGCTGTCGTGTAACGCAAATATTCATTGTATAATTCAAAATCAGATAGAAAACTCGTAAAATTGATAAGTTATAAAATTTGCATGATTCTATCACCTATCACCTATCAAAGGTGATTCTATCAAAAGGAAAATGGACCCATTTTTAATTTACCTAAACGTTTTTCGATAGAGTTATTTTATTGATCTATAAAGCTACATGTTCATATTCCATTCCTCATATAAATCAATTCATATCCAGACATGAACATATTTTTTTTATTTTTTTTATTTATTTATTTTTTTTATTTTTTTTTATTTATTTATTTTTTTTTAATTGTTTGGTTATTCACCAATTTGATATAGAAATTGATCTCCAACAGAAATTGATTATATAAATCAATTCTGGTACTGGAGAATTTCAATAGTTATTGAAACACGTATTTACTCAAAATTGTATTTGAGTTCAGTATTCCGGCACCGGATACCCACAAACGCGTTTCGGACTTCAAGGTCCTCTTCAGTGTGGTCTCGACTCAGTGCTGAGGAATACTGAACATTTCTTACTATATCAAGCCGATATGTGAGAACTATTAAATGGATTCGATAGCTAACGCCGTCTAATGCTCCATAGTGCATTCGTGTCATTGACGATGTCACTATGGAGCATTAGATGGCGTTAGCTATCGAATCCATTTAACGTATTTACTCGTACATTAATAATAAAAGATCTCCCAACAAAAGGGAAACATTTAAATTTATTAAATTTTGTAATGTGCTTAACAGTCAAACCCATATGACAGTTCGATGGTAGATAGTCCGCCATTGTTAAAAATCGATCGCTACTCGACACAACAACGCATTCTTACTATTAAATATTATTTTAAAAATGGTGATAAGTTTTACTGCCACGATTCGCAAGTTGCGTCTCATTTTTGGTGGGTAAAATTATCGCATTTGGACTGACGAAACCCACATATGTTTCATTACAATGAAATTCATCCCAAACGAGTTACTGTTTTTTCTTTGAAGAGGCTGCTGGGAATGCAAAAACTGTCAATGGTGAACGGATTTGAGACATGATTATCCAATTGTTTGTGCCTCAAATGAATGATATGGATCTCGAAAACATATGGTTTCAACAGGATGGTGCCACTTGCCATACATCACATCGAAACAATGGCAGAATCGCTTGAAAATCCATTAAAACGAAAATTCGTTGCCTCAAAAACGCAGAATCAACACCAGCGCCTTCTAACGGCTACTATTATAAAAAAAAATGGAATTTACATTGCGGTGTCGCCCCCCTGTTCAGCAGTGGATCGGGACCACACTGACGAGGACCTTGAAGTCTGAAATGCGTCTGTGCGGAATACCGAACACAAATTTAATTTTGTTATAAATAGCTGTTTACCCATATGTAAAGTAAGTAAATAAACATCACGGGTGCTGATAATGACAAACGAGACCCGTCCACACAAGAGATAATAATAATATCAAATTAGAGGCGAGAGAGCACGGACACAAAGATGCAGTAATTGAGTGTATCTGTTGAAGGAGCGGATGAATTCCGCCGCTCGGTTCGGTTCATGCCGGCGGAAGGGGGTTGGTTTCGCCCTTATTTTGACGTTACTGGAGCACGGAAGATGTTTTCTCGCCGGTGCCGTGGGGGCCGAATCAATATTTGCGGAGGGCGGATTTTAGTTACACACAGAGCAGCTACTAGTGTAGCTTGATTTCCATGTACCCTGGGAAACGGTATTTTACAGAGAGAGAGAAGAGGGGGGACTAAAAACGAACGAAGCGAAGCGAATTTTCATTGGCCGTTGAAATATTGAATAATTTATCGGCGGTGTGATAGCTGTAAATATGGATATTGATATAGGTGGATTAAATTTGTTATGGAGCAATTTAAAAGTTTGTTTGTCGTTAATATGAAACTGCAATTTAGTTACTCAATTTTTTTATATCAAATTAAATAGAGCTTTTTTAAGCAGCTGAATATTTAAAAAGGGTACGTAATTTCGGTTCCTATTTAAATTAATTATACATACAGGATTTTTTTGTCGTTAATATGAAACTGCAATTTAGTTACTCAATATTTTTTTATGTCAAATTAAATAGAGCTTTTTTAAGCAGCTGAATATTTAAAAAGGGTACGTAATTTCGGTTCCTATTTAAATTAATTATACATACAGGATTTTTTTTTCAAGTGTACATATGTTATTTCCATGCATGCGCTCTAAAATGTCACGCATTCATTGTTTTTTTAAATGAGTTTAATTTGAAGCTATAAACGAGTGTTTTCCACTCCCAGATTAAGCATGAAGTAAAATTTCGAGTTTAGAAAAGCCTGAAAATTTGGATTTGCCGTCACGAGCGAAGCGAGTGACGGCAAATCCAAATTTTCAGGCTTTTCTAAACTCGAAATTTTACTTCATGCGCCACGCGTATTAAACACTGAAGTATTGTGAAGCTTAAAATACACTTAACGAGTGTTTTCCACTCCCAGGTTAAGCATGAAGTAAAATTTCGAGTTTAGAAAAGCCCTGTGAAAATTTGTCGAGGGCGCAGCGACCCAAGACAAATTTTCTGTGCTTTTCTAAACTCGAAATGTTACTTCATGCGCCATGCGTATAAAATACTGATTTTAGGTGAAGTTTAAAATATTCTACTAAAGCAGTATACTAAAACGTGTATTCTGAACATCACATCAGATCAGTGTCTAGTACGCGTGGCGCATGAAGTAAAATTTCGAGTTTAGAAAAGCCTGAAAATTTGGTTTGGCCGCTCCGCGCTTCGCGCTACGCGACCAAACCAAATTTTCAGGCTTTTCTAAACTCGAAATTTTACTTCATGCTTAGTCTGGGAGTGAAAACACTCGTTCGAACTTTAAATTGAACTCTTTATAAAATCGACGAATGCCTGAACATTTACAGCGTATACATTATGTGTATTCAACAGAAACAATCCCAGCATGTAGTATAATAAGTGGTTGGTTCATAGAAATCATTATTTTATTAAAATCAACTTTAAGAGTTAACTGCTCAGCCGTTAATGAGGTAGAGTGCTATGTTTATCAAACAATTCGTGTGAAAAATAGTGAAATACAATTAACTAACAAAAGAGGAAAACGAAAAGGAAAAGACTGAAAAGGGTATATTTTGAACTTCACACTAAATCAGTGTTTTATACGGGTGGCGCATGAAGTAAAATTTCGAGTTTAGAAAAGCCTAAAAATTTGGTTTGGTCGCGTAGCGCGTAGCGCTACGCGACCAAACCAAATTTTCAGGCTTTTCTAAACTCGAAATTTTACTTCATGCTTGATCTGGGAGTGGAAGCACTCGTCAAAAGCACCAAATTGAAAGTTTTTATAAAAACAACCCAAGCCTGAAAATTTTACAGCATATACGAGGGGTGATAAAAAGTCAGGTTACAAAATGTACACGTGTCATTGCAGGCTTTGTAACCTTACTTTTTGATCACCCCTCGTACATTGAGATATGTTTATAAATATACACAAAAAATAAAGAAAAATTCTTTGGATTAAATATTTGCTCGTATATCGAAAAAAAAAATACATCCAAACAAAAAGAAAAAATAGAATCAAGCAATTACTATTCTGACACATCTCCACCACTGCCGGCAACCCACAGTTCAACTCCGCTCCACTCAAACCCGCCGCCGACACGCGATTGAATTTATTACGATCATCTCGCTTGAAAAGCGGCTGAAATCCATCGAGAAGTTTTCCGGGTCGGCCGGTATTCACCTCGATTCCGCTCCGACACACGCTCGCATAATATTTAGTGTCTTTCGGTGTGAGTGTGGGAAGAAGTAAATCGGATCGTCCTAGAAACGAACCCGGGTATTTGGTGAATCGGCCTGCGGATTGTCGGTTCGCGCTCCTCGCGCACATCTGCGCCAAGATTGTCGGTCCTTCGAACCGGATTAATGGCACGGGGAGGCCGCTTCGACAGGTGGAGACGGCTTCATTAGCCGAGGAGATTGTCCCGTGTAAACACATGCGAACGATGTCAGGAAAACGAAAAAAAAAAACCGTGCCGCGAAATTGACTAACTTATGCATGTGTATAATTTTTAAATTCATTTACCGACAAAGCTTCTGTTTCGACCCAAAGTGAAATTTCAGTTTACGATTTATAATAATAAAAACCTTTATTACCCAACAGGCAAAATACCCAATTAAAGCAGAGTTTAACGAATAAAGAGAAAATACTCTCTTTATTCGTTGAATTCTGCTTTACTCTATAAACTAAAATTTCACTTCGGGTCAAAACAGTTCTGTTTTAACCCGAAGCGAAAGCTTCTAAGCTTTTATTTCTCTCCGCTTGTTTTTGAATGCTCCAATCTAGGATAACTAAAATTTCACTTCGGGTGAAAACAGTTCTGTTTGGACCCGAAGTAAAAGCTTCTAAGCTTTTATTTCTCTCCACTTGCTTTTGGATGCTTTAATCTTGTTATCCTAGATTAAATTGATTCACTTTGATGTATGCAACAATATTGATTAATACCATCAAGTAATTTCTGAACTACCACTCATATTTTATTGAGAAGCTACAAATAGATAATGAATATTGTCACCTAGTAGGTGAAATGTAGCATATACCGGGTGTTCGATAAAAAACGCTCAACGCTATAAATCTGTTATTTATTGACCGATTTTATTGAACTAAAAACCAAAGTCAGTGGCTGTTTAAATACTAAGAAATGACGTGAAGATTGTTTTTTTAATAATAACTTTACTGCCAAATAATAGCCAACTTAAAATTTTTAAATAGCTGCCTATCATTTTTAAATTATTCTGTTATTTATTGACCGATTTTATTGAACTAAAAACCATAGTCAGTGGCTGTTTAAATACTAAGAAATGACGTGAAGATTGTTTTTTTAATAATAACTTTACTGCCAAATAATAGCCAACTTAAAATTTTTAAATAGCTGCCTATAATTTTTAAATTATTCTGTTATTTATTGACCGCTTTTATTGAACTAAAAACCAAAGTCAGTGGCTGTTTAAATACTAAGAAATGACGTGAAGATTGTTTTTTTAATAATAACTTTACTGCCAAATAATAGCCAACTTAAAATTTTTAAATAGCTGCCTATCATTTTTAAATTATTCTGTTATTTATTGACCGCTTTTATTGAACTAAAAACCATAGTCAGTGGCTGTTTAAATACTAAGAAATGACGTGAAGATTGTTTTTTTAATAATAACTTTACTGCCAAATAATAGCCAACTTAAAATTTTTAAATAGCTGCCTATAATTTTTAAATTATTCTGTTATTTATTGACCGCTTTTATTGAACTAAAAACCAAAGTCAGTGGCTGTTTAAATACTAAGAAATGACGTGAAGATTGTTTTTTTAATAATAACTTTACTGCCAAATAATAGCCAACTTAAAATTTTTAAATAGCTGCCTATCATTTTTAAATTATTCTGTTATTTATTGACCGCTTTTATTGAACTAAAAACCATAGTCAGTGGCTGTTTAAATACTAAGAAATGACGTGAAGATTGTTTTTTTAATAATAACTTTACTGCCAAATAATAGCCAACTTAAAATTTTTAAATAGCTGCCTATAATTTTTAAATTATTCTGTTATTTATTGACCGCTTTTATTGAACTAAAAACCAAAGTCAGTGGCTGTTTAAATACTAAGAAATGACGTGAAGATTGTTTTTTTAATAATAACTTTACTGCCAAATAATAGCCAACTTAAAATTTTTAAATAGCTGCCTATCATTTTTAAATTATTCTGTTATTTATTGACCGCTTTTATTGAACTAAAAACCATAGTCAGTGGCTGTTTAAATACTAAGAAATGACGTGAAGATTGTTTTTTTAATAATAACTTTACTGCCAAATAATACCCAACTTAAAATTTTTAAATAGCTGCCTATAATTTTTAAATTATTCTGTTATTTATTGACCGCTTTTATTGAACTAAAAACCAAAGTCAGTGGCTGTTTAAATACTAAGAAATGACGTGAAGATTGTTTTTTTAATAATAACTTTACTGCCAAATAATAGCCAACTTAAAATTTTTAAATAGCTGCCTATCATTTTTAAACATCTTTTTCTTTTTCTTTTCTTGAATTAATTTCTCATCTGGCACTTGGTGAAAACATATTAGAATATGTAAAGTTATTTAAATAAAAAAAACTATAATTTGTGAAACAATACCAAGTGTTTTTTTATTTAAATAACTTTACACATCAGACATAATTTTTCTGAATCCAATAATGCCCAATTTCTTGTTTTCTGTTCAATATCTGTGTCGGAAAAAAAATCTATTTAAAATTATATTTTTCAAAAATTAAAATTATAATCCGTGTGCCTTGTAAAGAAAGTGTGAAATGTCATTAATTTTTAGGTTATGTCAAACATGAATAATAACAATCCAACAAATAAATACCTACATTACAATTTAATATAGAATAAAATAAATAAGAATAACGCAACACTAATATATTATTTTTTAATAACTAACTAAATAAGTCTAAAATGTAAATCTAAAGATGTGACTTATGTTCAGGTCAGGTGAAATAATACAATGTATCAAATTAGCATTGTATTATTTGACCTGACCTGAACATAAGTCACATCTTTAAATTTACATTTTAGATCAACAATCTACTCTCTAAAATTCTGTGACCAGTGGTTGGAAAAATCTTTTCTTTTTTCGGTATTTTGTGCTTACACCTGCTTCCGGTGACGGTTCGGAGGAGAAGAGATTCAAGCAACTGTCGAGGGTTGAGGAGACTTTGTGTAATTAACTTTCCGTACAACGTGCAAATTCGAGATGCCGCAAAGTTGGCAGCAGTTCGTGACACGCGGAATCGGGCACAGTGTGTGCACATGTTCACGTTTCGGTGTACTGGACGCATGTCAAAAACTTTGCAAGGAAATTTCGCAATTACAATGCAATCAGACATTTATATTTTGTTCGGATATTATTATATAAAATTAAGGAGTCAATTTTGAAACATTTCTCGATGATGAAAGAAGGTTAATAATACAGTTAACGGTCGCAAGGCTAAATAACAACAGAAATACCTGGCATTGTTCACTTAGGGATTGAGTGTAATATCGGTAAATCGTTAAAAAATTGCTTTGCAAAGTTTACCTGTAATTTGCCAATTTTTACCAGTGTTTCGAAAGTACTTTCTTTTGTACATTATATAAAATTAAACATTAAAAGTGCGATTCTTTTCGCAATCTACAACAAGTTAGTCTTACAAAGACTATATCAAACACTTATTGAAACAACTACTTCCCGGGCTAATGCCCCGACGGACATTGAATTATACAACAAGTGTTTGCTGTTACATACAGCAACCTACTGCAAATGTAACAATTTGGGTCAAATTATTCAGGCCATCTATATTTAAATTTAAGGAGTCAATTTTGAAACATTTCTCGATGATGAAAGAAGGTTAATATTACAGTTAATGGTTGCGATGCTAAATAACAACCGAAATACCTGGTATTCTTCATTTAGGGATTGATTGTAACACCGGTAAATCGTAAAAAAATGCTCTCCAAAATGTACCTGTAATTTGCCAATTTTTGCCGGTGTTTCGGTAATACTTTCTTTTGTACCAAATTATTTTTTTGCATCAATATGGCTAAGGCCTGGCTTTGGTATCATTAGCCGATGGCGTAAACTTCAAGGGGGGGATTTAGGGGATTATTCCCCTCCATGAGTCTTGAAAAATAGCAGAATGAAGTAAATAGTATATTGTTCAACGAGTGACGAAAGTAACAATTCAAATTCTTAATAACGCTATTTTTCTATGGCCAAGTTTGGTGGTTAGCAATCGGTATAATTTTTAATTCGAAATAAAGTATTTGTATAAATATCTTTTTAAGTTTGTTATAATATCATAGGCGAGGTAGTAGAAAAAGTACAGTGTTTAACTCGTCGAAATCATTTTTTGTCCTCGCGAACATTACCAAACGAGGCGAAGCCGACAATTCTCGCGAACATTACCAAACGAGGCGAAGCCGAGTTTGATAATGTTTGCGAGGACAAAAAATGATTTCGGCGAGTTAAGCACTTTACTTTTTCTACTACCTCGCCTATGATATTATAACAAACTTAAAAAAAAATATGTAAAAAAATACTTTATTTCGAATTAAAAATGATACCGAGCGTTAACCACCAAACTTGGCCATAGAAAAATAGCGTTATTAAGAATTTGAATTAATGATAATACGTTGCCATGACTATGGCCATGACACATTTATGTTTTGTGTCATGTTGAAGCATTAGATTTTAGTTCTGTCATAAAGATGAATACAATTCTATTTAAGAAAGAGTGTTCATGATTAATACCTTCTACTCTGGTAGGAAATAGTGTTAAAAGTGAGAGATTTCCTTACTGTAAATTTTAATAAACGTATTACATTTCTTCGCCTGAAGAAGCCACAGTGTGGCGAAACAATTGTAGCGTTAATACAATATATATTTGAAAGTGTTTAAATTGTTTTATTTATATAAAAGTATTACATTTTATTGAAATTCTAAACGACTATATTGCAATGGCCCAGGTTTGGTGGTTAACACTCGGTTTAGACATAGAACATAAAGTCGATGGTTTCAAATTTTCCGACAATTTTGCTAAATATATATGCAGCACCGTTTGCGAATATGAATTTACGAGATTTATTAGATTTCCATTCCATGAATTTTGCATAGATTTCTTAATACGTCTTTTTCGATTTTTATGACAATAAATCCGCATAGGTTTTCTCAGCTAGATTTACTATATACCCGTATTTGGTGGAGTATTGGGAAGATCTAAATCACTTTCCGAACCACGATATAGTAACAGCAGGCAACTAGACGGAGGTGAAAATTAGTAGATAATTTACGTTTCTAGTGACATAAGTTAACGTTCTGTGATTTTCCGCTTACTAGGGACGGAAATCGAATTTCGGTGATGAAAAGTGTCTTTTTGTAACGGGTAGTAGAAAAAGGATTTTTTTTCTGTATGCGATTTATTTTACTGTAATGTAAAATAATTTTTTGTACTTATTTTTGTAGAACTTGAGAAAAATAAATGTATGAAACCAAATAAAATTCTAAGTTAAATCCCCCCCATCGTAAAAAGCTAACTACGCCACTGCCATTAGTCATATGAATAAGACACCGTACTAAATCAGGTACACGAAATTTTTGAGACAAAATCAAAACATCCACACTATTTTTGCCGCCCGTTAGGCTGATCATCTATCAACTTTTAAATACATAGTTTTAAAAATTTTGTTACAGATAAGAAATTAAAGTAGCACTTTCAAAATTAGTGTATTTTGATCATTTTATGAGCTTTTGAAATATAAATATGTGCTTTTGAACACAAACTTTTTAAGTGTTTACTATTGTGAGCCATCTTAAAGAGTCACTCAGTAAAGTGAATTAGTGAGTCGAGTTGCTTTGTTCGAAGTGTAAAAGTCTTTAAGAGTCACCAGATTCATCTGATCTGATTTTGGGTACGGGTACTTAATAAAAGAAAAACCTATATAAACATTTACAATATTTTTTTTCTGACAAACCAACATCTACTAGCTGAACAAAAAAAAAATTAAACTTTAAAAAAAAATGAAGAACTTGAAAAGACTAAATGAATTCCAATGAAAGGAGGTGTGTGTGTCTCAGCAAAGTGAATTAGTGAGTCGAGTGACTTAATTTAAAATGTATAGGTTTTAGAGCCACAAGATTCATTCGATCTTGTTTAAGGTATGCTTAAAAGAAAAAACATTTTACATTTTTTTTTTCTCGAAAACCAACACCTACTAGTTAAACAAATGTTCAAACTTGAAAAAACTCAGGAACTTAAAAAGACTAAATGAATTCTAATGAAAGAAGGTGTGTGTGTTTTTGAACGTCACTTCAAATTAGTGTTTTATACGCCTTACGGTTAAATAGGGGAAAAGTTGCGTATTACAGTGCTTTCACATTTCACATGTCTTCATTTGTTTCGATGTAATTTGAAAAAAAAATTCGATATTTAAAAATTGCCTGTATCTCTGTTATTTTTGATCTTATTTCAAATTGGTGAAAACATTCTTAGAGCAACTTTTTACGACTCAACTTATGGAGTAAGTTATAAAACTGCAAAGCGATTCGATTTAGTATGAAATATCCAAACTTTAAAAAAAGTAAAGAACTTGAAAAGACTATACGAATTCCAATGAAAGGTGTGTGTGTGTTCTTGAACGTCACTTTAAATCATTGTTTTATACGCCTGGCGCATGAAGTAAAATTTCGAGTTTAGGAAAGCCTGAAAATTTGGTTTGGTCGCGTAGCGCTACGCGACCAAACCAAATTTTCAGGCTTCTCTAAACTTGAAATTTTACTTCATGGTTAATCAAGGAGTGGAAACCACCGTTAAAGGTAATTCAATAAATCCAATTAATGCTCCATTTATGTAATTACTTTCACCGCCAAAAACAACTATATTATTGTGATTTACCGGAAAATTATCGGTAAACGGTTTAGACTGACAAATTTACGAAATAGCGTAATGTAATAACAAAAATCGACAAAATTACAATCCCTAATCGTCACAATAAGATAATGATATCTAAAGTACGTAGGGGATTAATTGCACTTAATGACTTTTACCTTGAAACGGGTGATATCAAAATATTTTGACGTGTTTCAATTACACAATTACATGTTTTTTGAAATAATAATTCATACAACGAATTTTTCTTTTAACTAGATATTCATTTGGTATACGCTGTAAAATTTCGGGCATTCGTTGATTTTATAAAAGTGATTGATTTAAAGCTTCGAACGGACCGATGAGAAGTTGGCCATAAATTCTCCAGCCACGGATTTAACCCGGCGCCTCCACAATCGGACATTTCATTATTACATGTTTAAACATTTATAAATCCTTTTTGACGATCTATCCAAATAATTTTACAAATATAACAGTATTCCAAAAGATATTAAATAACAAACATTTAAAAACAAAATGTCTATGCCACACATATTAACTAGACACAATTCTTGATTTAAAAATTTTCAAAAATTCATAACTTCTATTTGTCCCCATATAGAAACAATTTTTTCGTGTCAATTGTTTCTATGGGGTATTGTTAACAATCTTAACCAATGAAAACACCGTGAACATGACTTTGTGATTTTTTTATTTCCAGCCACGATTATTCATCCACAAAATTTCAAAAATACATAACTTCTATGTGTCCCCATCGAGAAACAATTTTTTCATGTCAATTGTTTCTATGGGGTATTGTTACCAATCTTAACCAATCAAAACACCGTGAAAATGACTTTGTGATTTTTTTTATTTCCAGCCACGATTATTCATCCAGAAATTTTCAAAAATTCATAACTTCCATTTGTCCCCATATAGAAACAATTTTTTTGTGTCAATTGTTTCTATGGGGTATTGTTAACAATCTTAAACAATCAAAACACCGTGAAAATGACTTTGTGACTTTTTTTATTTCCAGCCACGATTATTCATCCGGAAATTTTCAAAAATTCATAACTTCCATTTGTCCCCATATAGAAACAATTTTTTCATGTCAATTGTTTCTATAGGGTATTGTTAACAATCTTAAATAATCAAAACACCGTGAAAATGACTTTGTGATTTTTTTTTATTTCCAGCCACGATTATTCATCCAGAAATTTTCAAAAATGCATAACTTCCATTTGTCCCCATATAGAAACAATTTTTTTGTGTCAATTGTTTCTATGGGGTATTGTTAACAATCTTAAACAATCAAAACACCGTGAAAATGACTTTGTGACTTTTGTTATTTCCAGCCACGATTATTCATCCGGAAATTTTCAAAAATTCATAACTTCCATTTGTCCCCATATAGAAACAATTTTTTCATGTCAATTGTTTCTATAGGGTATTGTTAACAATCTTAAATAATCAAAACACCGTGGAAATGACTTTGTGATTTTTTTTATTTCCAGCCACGATTATTCATCCAGAAATTTTCAAAAATTCATAACTTCTATTTGTCCCCATATAGAAACAATTTGTTCGTATCAATTGTTTCTATGGGGTATTATTAACAATCTTAAACAATCAAAATACCGTGAAAAAAACTTTTTGATTTTTTTTATTTCCAGCAACGATTATTCATCCAGAAATTTTCAAAAATTCATAACTTCTATTTGTCCCCATATAGAAACAATTCTTTCGTTTCAATTGTTTCTATGGGGTATTGTTAACAATCTTAAACAATCAAAACACCGTGAAAATGACTTTGTGATTTTTTTTATTTCCAGCCACGATTATTCATCCAGATATTTTCAAAAATTCATAACTTCCATTTGTCCCCATATAGAAACAATTTTTTTTGTGTCAATTGTTTCTATGGGGAATTGTTAACAATGTTAACTAATCAAAACACCGTGAAAATAACTTTTTGATTTTTTATATTTCCAGCCACGATTATTCATCCAGAAATTTTCAAAAAAAATTGTTTCCATATGGAGACAAATAGAAGTTATGAATTTTTGAAAATTTCTGGATGAATAAGCGTGGCTGGAAATAAAAAAAATCAAAAAGTTATTTTCACGGTGTTTTGATTAGTTAACATTGTTAACAATTCCCCATAGAAACAATTGACACAACAAATTGTTTCTATATGGGGACAAATGGAAGTTATGAATTTTTGAAAATTTCTGGATGAATAATCGTGGCTGGAAATAAAAAAAATCAAAAAGTTATTTTCACGGTGATTTTATTGGTTAAGATTGGGGACAAATGGAAGTTATGAATTTTTAAAAATTTCTGTATGAATAATCGTGGCTGGAAATAAAAAAAATCACAAAGTTATTTTCACGGTGTTTTGATTGTTTAAGATTGTTAACAATACCCCATAAAAACAATTGACACAAAAAAATTGTTTCTATATGGAGACAAATAAAAGTTATGAATTTTCGAAAATTTCTGGATGAATAATCGTGGCTGGAAATAAAAAAAATCAAAAAGTTATTTTCACGGTGTTTTGATTGTTTAGGATTGTTAACAATACCCCATAGAAACAATAGACACGAAAAAATTGTTTCTATATGGGGACAAATAGAAGTTATGAATTTTTGAAAATTTTTGGATGAATAATCGTGGCTGGAAATAAAAAAAACAAAAAGTTATTTTCACGGTGTTTTGATTGTTTAAGATTGTTAACAATACCCCATAGAAACAATTGACATAAAAAATTGTTTCTATATGGGGACAAATAGAAGTTATGAATTTTTGAAAATTTTTGGATGAATAATCGTGGCTGGAAATAAAAAAAAACAAAAAGTTATTTTCACGGTGTTTTGATTGTTTAAGATTGTTAACAATACCCCATAGAAACAATTGACATAAAAAATTGTTTCTATATGGGGACAAATAAAAGTTATGAATTTTTGAAAATTTCTGTATGAATAATCGTGGCTGGAAATCAAAAAAATCAAAAAGTTATTTTCCCGGTGTTTTTATTGGTTAAGATTGTTAACAATACTCCATAGAAACAACTGACACGAAAACATTGTTTCTATATGGGGACAAATCGAAGTTATGAATTTTTGAAAATTTCTGGATGAATAATCGTGGCTGGAAATAAAAAAAATCAAAAAGTTATTTTCACGGTGTTTTGATTGTTTAAGATTGTTAACAATACCCCATAGAAACAATTGACACAAAAAATTGTTTCTATATGGGGACAAATAGAAGTTATGAATTTTTGAAAATTTCTGGATGAATAATCGTGGCTGGAAATAGAAAAAATCAAAAAGTTATTTTCAAGGTGTTTTGATTGTTTAAGATTGTTAACAATACCCCATAGAAACAATTGACACAAAAAAAATGTTTCTATATGGGGACAAATAGAAGTTATGAATTTTTGAAAATTTCTGTATGAATAATCGTGGCTGGAAATAAAAAAAAAATCAAAAAGTTATTTTCACGGTGTTTTGATTGGTTAAGATTGTTAACAATACTCCATAGAAACAACTGACACGAAAACATTGTTTCTATATGGGGACAAATGGAAGTTATGAATTTTTGAAAATGTCTGGATGAATAATCGTGGCTGGAAATAAAAAAAATCACAAAGTCATTTTCACGGTGGTTTGATTGTTTATGATTGTTAACAATACTCCATAGAAACAACTGACACGAAAAAATTGTTTCTATATGGGGACAAATAGAAGTTATGAATTTTTGAACATTTCTGGATGAATAATCGTGGCTGGACATAAAAAAATCACAAAGTCATTTTCACGGTGTTTTTATTAGTTAAGATTGTTAACAAAAGCCCATAGAAACAATTGACACAAAAAAAATGTTTCTATATGAGGACAAATAGAAATTATGAATTTTTGAAAATTTTGAAATCAAGAATTGTGTCTGGTTAATATGTGTGGTATAGACATTTTTTTTTTAAATCTTTGTTATTTAATATCTTTTGGAATACTGTTATATTTATAAAATTAATTGGATAAATCGTGAAAAAGGATTTATAAATGTTTAAACATGTAATGATGAAATGTCCGATTGTGGAGGCGCCGGGTTAAATCCGTGGCTGGAGAATTTATGGCCAACTTCTCATCGGTTTCGAATGGGAGTTTCCACTCCTCGGTTAGACATGAAGTAAAATTTCGAGTTTAAATCGCGTAGCGAAGCGGAGCAAAGCAAAGCGGAGCAAAGCGGAGCGATCAAACCAAATTTTCAGGCTTTTCTAAACTCGAACTTTTACTTCATGCGCCACGCGTATAAAACAATGACTTGAATTGAAGTTTAAAATATAATGCTAAAGTTTGCTCACGCGTTAATAAATTTGATCAAATCCTGCGCTTTTAAAATTCATGCGATTTTCTTTCTAGGATATGTAATGCCAAAAATAAATTGCTTCAGGTGCTTGAATTTTGGAATATTTAATTACACGAAATTGTCCAATTAATTTAGAATATTAAACGAAAAGCGAATTTATCGTCTTTCTAGAAGTCTGTGTTAGTCCTAAATGTCATAGGGACATTGTCTTTTCAATTTTGATTTTGAAACGACGGTCTTCATTTTTGTCAAAATGTCCAAAAAGAAGGAAATCTTGGGAAAAATCGCCCTAGGTTTTCAATTTGTTGCTTAGATTTCCTTTTTTTTATATTTTGACAAGAATGAAGACCGTCGTTTTCAAAATCAAAATTAAAATGACAATGTCACTATGAGATTTAGGACTAACTACCAACATTTACCAAAATCCCTTTTCTAAAATATTGCATTTTGCCAACTTAAGAACAATTTGAGAATTAATATAAAAATAAAATGAACATTACATGTATGCGCATACCCTGTAAATTTTCAGGCATTCGCCGTTTTTTAATAAGATGAATTTGAAGTTGCTTGCGAGTATTTCCACTCCTTGATTAATAATGGAGAAAAATTTTGAGTTTAGAAAAGCATGAAAATCTGGTTTAGTTTAGCTACGCGACCAAACCAAATTTTCAGGCTCTTCTAAACAAGAATTTTTTTTTTCGTGCGCCAGGCGTATAAAACACTGAAATACTCTTAAGTTCAAAATATACTGTTTTAGTATACTGATTTCGAAGTGATAATGATATCTTTATTTTTCCAATAAATCCAATTACAAAACAAAAGTTTGAATACAGAATAAAGACAAAGTGCATGTAAATAAATGAAGAAGTAAATACTCATATAAATAATAGTAGTAAATAAAAATGTCACTGAATAGTTTTTTTTAGTATATTTTAAACCTTACTTGAAATCAGTGTTTTATAGGCGTGGCGCATGAAGTAAAATTTCGAGTTTAGAAAAACCTGAAAATTTGGTTTGGTCGCGTAGCGCTTCGCGCTACACGACCAAACCAAATTTTCAGGTTTTTCTAAACTCGAAATGTTACTTCATGCTTTGTCTGGGAGTGGAAACACTCGTTAGGAACTTCAAATTGAACGATTTTCCAAAAATAACGAATGATTGAACAAATACAGCGTATGTATTGAGATACAGGGAATTTTTCTTTTAAGTATGCGTATGCATACGCTTTTTTTAAAGAGCCCAAATCGAACGAGTGTTATCCATTCCCAGAGTAAGCATGAAGTAAAATTTCGAGTTTAGAAAAGCCTGAAAATTTGGTTTGGTCGCGTAGCGCGAAGCGCGGAGCGGCCAAACCAAATTTTCAGGCTTTTCTAAACTCGAAATTTTACTTCATGCGCCACGCGTACTAAACACTAAAAGCATTGAAAAATTGTGAACAAGTGAAATTCGCTTGAAATTAGTGTCTTATACGCGTGGCGCATGAAGTAAAATTTCGAGTTTAGAAAAACCTGAAAATTTGGTTTGGTCGCGTAGCGCTTCGCGCTACACGACCAAACCAAATTTTCAGGTTTTTCTAAACTCGAAATTTTACTTCATGCTTTGTCTGGGAGTGGAAACACTCGTTACAAACTTCAAATTGAACGATTTTCCAAAAATAACGAATGATTGAACAAATACAGCGTATGTATTGAGATACAGGGAATTTTTCTTTTAAGTATACGTAAGCATACGCTTTTTTTAAAGAGCCCAAATCGAACGAGTGTTATCCATTCCCAGAGTAAGCATGAAGTAAAATTTCGAGTTTAGAAAAGCCTGAAAATTTGGTTTGGCCGCGTAGCGCGAAGCGCGGAGCGGCCAAACCAAATTTTCAGGCTTTTCTAAACTCGAAATTTTACTTCATGCGCCACGCGTACTAAACACTAAAAGCATTGAAAAATTGTGAACAAGTGAAATTCGCTTGAAATTAGTGTCTTATACGCGTGGCGCATGAAGTAAAATTTCGAGTTTAGAAAAACCTGAAAATTTGGTTTGGTCGCGTAGCGCTTCGCGCTACACGACCAAACCAAATTTTCAGGTTTTTCTAAACTCGAAATTTTACTTCATGCTTTGTCTGGGAGTGGAAACACTCGTTACAAACTTCAAATTGAACGATTTTCCAAAAATAACGAATGACTGAACAAATACAGCGGATGTATTGAGATACAGGGAATTTTTCTTTTAAGAATACGTAAGCATACGCTTTCTTTAAAGAGCCCAAATCGAACGAGTGTTATCCATTCCTAGAGTAAGCATGAAGTAAAATTTCGAGTTTAGAAAAGCCTGAAAATTTGGTTTGGCCGCGTAGCGCGAAGCGCGGAGCGGCCAAACCAAATTTTCAGGCTTTTCTAAACTCGAAATTTTACTTCATGCGCCACGCGTACTAAACACTAAAAGCATTGAAAAATTGTGAACAAGTGAACTTCGCTTGAAATTAGTGTCTTATACGCGTGGCGCATGAAGTAAAATTTCGAGTTTAGAAAAACCTGAAAATTTAGTTTGGTCGCGTAGCGCTTCGCGCTACACGACCAAACCAAATTTTCAGGTTTTTCTAAACTCGAAATTTTACTTCATGCTTTGTCTGGGAGTGGAGACACTCGTTAGAAACTTCAAATTGAACGATTTTCCATAAATAACAAATGACTAAACAAACACAGCGTATGTATCGAGATATGTATACTTAAAAGAAAAAAAAAACCCTATATTTTAAAACCCTTTAAACCCATTTTAATTGAGCTCGAAATGAATTAAATCAAATACCCAATTACCTAGATTAAAGGTAAACAAAACGGAAAAGGAAGGGGTAGGTAATTAAACTAAAATACCTCGTATTTAAACCGAACTCCCCCTCTCGCCTCGTTTCATTTCAAACAGACAGTTTTTGCTTTTATCTATACTTTCTACCTCCTCCCCCACGAAAATTTCGACCGCACTTCAACCCTCAATCCACCCTGCACACGGGCAGACCTTGAAACGGCCGGGGTTATTCCGGTGCTTCGGGGGTGGGAGGGGGGTCACCACACTTCAAGGATACCCGAAAAATAAAATTTCTAAAATTACACGTATGTTTTTCTTTTCGACACCTCACCTTCCTCTCTCTATCTAATACACACTAAGTTTAGGCGTTTGGCATTCGCGAGATAATTCGACCGCAAAATTGAATCGTTTTGACCTTTACGTAGTAAGGTCTTGCCGTGAATAAACACGCGCGCTCGTTGTAATGATGTACGGAAACGAAAAATCTGAATAATAGTGAGTTTTGAAAATTATTAAAAAAAAAAAAACTTAGGAGTAATAAATAGATTTCGACTTACCTGGCTAAAGCCATTCTGACATTAGTAAATCCGAAAATAGACTCCCTCAGTTTGGGGTGCAGTTTAAAATCCAGCTTGTTTACAATCGTTGATGAGGGAATATGCGGGGGAGATTTTAAGACACTTTAAACTATTTTTTTTTTGATAACACAATTTTTTTGGGTTGTTTTATAACTGAACACAAACACACTGTAATCCGCAGGGGCACGCAACGGAGGGGGTGGTTTTCTACTTATTTTATTTTTCAAAATTTTGTGAGTGTGGAGGTTATGAGAAAGGAGAGCGCCGCAGTCGCAATACAGTACGTCGATCGTCGACGGCGAACGTCACTTTACTAAGGTTACGGACCGAACCGACTGAACCAGCGCACACGGTCGCACGATCGTCGGACAATGTGTTGGTGTCGAGGAAAGCGCACGCTGCGTTGTCGGATCGAAAGCACACCGGCGACTGCCACTCGCGCGTTCAAATCTATACGGCGATTTTCCACCAATCGGAAGACACCGTCATTTTTACCCCTTTTTGTTTACACCCTGGGTCTCCAAACTATCTTCTTCGCGGGCAACAAATACAATTCTACATAATAAAGTCGGCCAAGATCCGATTAATTTTATAAATTTATGAAAAATTTAAGGAACAATTGTTACAATATTTCAAAATATGACATTTACAAAAAATCGCGGGCCGGATTTATGCAAGTCGCGGGCCGGATTTGGCCCGCGGGCCGTAGTTTGGAGATCACTGGTTTACACCATCACTATCTATTAACTAACGAGTGTCTACAAACTGTCGGCATCTCGGTTGCTTTGAAATAGTTATTTACAAAACAAGTGCGGGAAAACAATTTTCCCGAGTGAACGCATTTTTGAAGCACGAGCGACGAAGGAGCGGGTGCCTTTAAATGCGTCAACTCGGGAAAATTTTTCACGCACGAGGATTGTACAATATTTTTTGGAACGACCAAATCATCACAATAATGCTGTCATGGAAAATGTGCAAGATCTCTTGTACAACATTTTTTAATTTTGATAACGGTTGTCTTATGCAGCTCAATCTAAAACTATCCTCAGTGCAGACAGGTATCAAGGGTGCAAGGTGCGTCCACCCGCAAGCCAACCCGGTGGAAAGGAAGCCAGCACGATTTCTGGCCTACAAAATTAGCCGCCATTAGATTCGCTATGAACACCTACGTCACCAGCAGCACAGGACGAAATTGCGACTGCAAGATGTAAATTCACACAAATACGAATCAAAATCGGCCTGAAAATGGATTTTTGGCGATTTTTTAAAGATATCGAAAGACGAAAGAATAAATCGTCGTTGATTTGATGATGAAACCTCCTATATGATTTTTTTTTACAAAATAGGGTTTTATTATCAAAAGACTACGTTATGAAACCTCCTATGTAGTAAAATTATCTCCTAAATCGTATACGATAATTCATTAAAAAAATTGTTTGAAAAGAACCACTTAACAGTTTCTGTGTTTGCTGAAAATGTTTGGTCAACTCACATAGGAGGTTTTCAAAATCTACGAATGTCAGAAAATTAACAGCTAAAATAATTAAGAAAAAGTTATGTGATTTTATAAAAATAATGACACGTTTCTTGCATAGTGTAAATCATTTCGAAAACATTTACTTTAATCAAGTGACTACGATATCTTTTGCCATTTTGACATCCGCAGTTGTTTCAATTCCATGGCATGTCATTATTTTCATAAAATCACATTATTTTTTCTTAATTATTTTAACTTAGAGAAACGTAAAGTGATAAACGTTAACACGAATGAATTCAGAATTTTTCCCTCTACAAAAAAGGTATACATTTTGTTTCTAAAATAAACAGGGGAGCCAAAATTAGAACATTTGAAAATTTACATGGGTTTTCATATGTTGCGTCCGCCAAGTCAACACCCGGTATGTCGACTGAGTCGATAAACGTTATAACATATTGAGCGTCAAAACTGTTGAAAGTGTCGATATTGTAAAACTTGTTGAAAATATAAAAGGGTGATGAAATGACAAAAAAAAGGTTGAAATATGGAAAAATTGTAAAATAATTGTGAAAAATGAATCAATCAATCCTTAACGTACAAGGATGAAGCAAATTCAACCAACACAGCAGTACACATTTATAAAATGATTTGCCGGCCTCTGCTTAATTATGCAGCTATCCTATTCCATGAACCCAATCCTACATCCTTAAAAAATATACAAGTAGGTGAACGACCAGCTCTTAGAATACTAACAAAAATTAGGCATCCAGATAATCCACTCCATAACCCTTCTAATGCCCTCCTATATCAGCGTACCCAGTTAGTACCAATTGAAGAACGCATCACACATCTAATTACAAAATTCGCCACCAACCCACACATCGTAGACACCCTAAATCACCTACGCCTTTCCCGCAATCCAAGCAAATACCATCTATCAGTAAAAATGAGTGTTTGATATAGTCTTTGTAAGACTAACTTGTTGTAGATTGCGAAAAGAATCGCACTTTTAATGTTTTTATATATTTGTTGTATAAACCAGAATAAAACAAAATAAACAATTGACAAATGTGGAACGAGTGTCTTCCACTCCCAGACTGAGCATGAAGTAAAATTTCGAGTTAAGAAAAGCCCTAAGAATTTGGATTTGGACGCGCAGCGTCCAAATCCGAATTCGGGCTTTTCTCAACTCGAAATTTTACTTCATGCGCCACGCGCACGAAACACTGATTTAAAGTAAAATTTAAAATATACAAATGTATATTTTGATATGAATTTGAATTTGAACTTAAATAATTGTTGGTTATATGATTTTTTTTATTAGTGCTTTAACAATTGTTTCGGACACGTCAAATTATTTAAGGGACCAGGAAAAAAAATCTGGCATCAGGAAAGAGTCAGGAAAAAAATCTGGCATCAGCAAAGAGTCAGGAAAATTTAACATTGCAAATTGGTCGCCACTATGTTAAATGAACAAATTTCTTCATGAAATTATTAAGCAAATCATTGCTGAATTTTGTAAAATATTTAAATATATATTTTATTCAATTAAAATAAAATTATACTTTTTTTTTCATTTTCAACAAATTTCACATTTAGTTAGGCTTTAAGCTACACGTCAGAGTTAAAAGAAATAATTTTAATCACAACTACATATTTTTAATTTAAGTTTGAAATCTGGTCATTTTATTCGAATCTTTCGGCTGGAAAAAATTTATAAAAAATGTATCTAACACTTTTGCCAAAATTTTATAGCTTAAATGGCTTAGTTAGGCTCTAAGCTACACGTCATAGTTAAAAGAAATAATTGTAATCACAACTACATACTTTTAATTTAAGTTTGAAATCTGGTCACTTTATTACATGCTTTTTGGAGGACTATCTATTTGTGTTTGATAAACCCTATATACGAAAATAAATTTAACTTTGGATGAGCTATATTTTTAGGGCTGGAATTAGTTTAGTTTTCTTTGTTTTATTAATAATATGCCTTAAATTAAAAAAACATTTATTTTAATTTACGACCGATGGTGGATGCGCCGGGCAAATCCGGGGCTGGAAAATCTATGGCTATCTTAACATCGGTAATGGGATTATATGGAAACGGTTTGACATTTAGATTTGACATTTGATAGGTTTATATTAGATATTAATACCCATTTTTTTTAAATGAGTTCATTTATTTTGCACGACTTGCCTTTGTCAGAGGCCGCAATGCTGAATTTTTCTAAATAGCAACCTAGGTTTATTTGGATTGATTGAGTTACTTGAAGATAATTATACTTTGATTAAAAAACACTTAGAACCTTTCTTCAATACTTTATTTTGTAACCAAATGTACATTTCGGACACGAAGTGTCCATTATCAATGGTTTGATACTAATACAAAAAATATACATTTTACACTGATTTATATACACTAAAAAATGAAGGAATTAGAGGGTGTCGGTAGGGGGTGTGGTTATGGTGGTAATAAACTAATTTTAGCCGAAAAAAGGTTATCTGTGGGTAAGTAGGTACGTGTTTGATGGGGATTCCAAGGGATTAGGAAAACACCCGAGTTTCAGGTGGACACACTAAATCTAATAAAACATTTTCGAGCGGACTTAAATCGAAATTTAACAGTAGGTTTTCTTGTTTTTTCATTTGAATTGCCTCCAACATATTTAAATGATAGTGTGTAGAATGTTTCAATAATTTTACGTTTTCTAAAGTGAACTTATGGCCCGTTTCAATTGCATGGTTAGCGACCGCAGATTTATCCGGATTCAGGTGTTTAATGTGTGAGACATGTTCCTTGAATCTAGTTTGAATATTTCTTTGTGTTTGTCCTATGTATATTTTGTCACAATTCGAACATTTAATGGAATAAATTCCAGATTTTTCTAAGAAATGTGTTTTGTTAAAAGTGTTCCCTAGTAAATTGTGTAATTTTGTATTTACATAGTACGCTGGGGTTAAATTGAATTTCTTGTACAATTTTTTGAAATTATTTTCGATTGTGGGGGAATAACTTAGTCTCACATATTTTGTTTCTTTTATGGTTTCTATATCTGTAAGTGAAGTTATATTTCGGAGTTTATATTTACGTGAATGTCTATTAATTAGTCTCTGTATTGTATTTCTGTTGTATTTAAGGTGTGCTGCTATTGTGTGAATGAATTTTAGTTCCTTTTTTCTAATTTCGGGTGATAATGGTATGTTGAAGGCTCTATTTATCATACTATTAAAGGCAGATAGTTTATATTTCATTGGTGCAAATGCGTTGGCATGGATATAATTGAAAGTATGAGTATGTTTCCTGAATATATCAAATACTAATTTATTGTTTTCTCTTTTTATAAGAATGTCTAGGAAGGGCAGTGAGTTTTCGTCCTCTAACTCGTATGTAAAATTAATACTATTGTAAATATTGTTAATGGATGAGATGAAGTTGTTAATATCGAAATTTGTTTCGACCACAGCAAATATGTCATCGACATATCTAGACCAAATATTCGGAAACTGGGTTATTGATTTTTTGGCAATATTTTCAAAATTATTTAGAAAAATGTGAGCAAGAAACGGTGATAACGGGTTACCCATGGCAGTGCCAAATGTTTGCTTATAGTATGAATTATTGAACTCAAACACGTTACAATCCATCACTAGTTCGGTAAGCTGTAAGTATTCTTTGATTTGTTCGTTTGGAATATTATTTTTTATTAAAATTTCTTCTAGAATAGAAATGGTGTTCTTGATTGGTATGCTCGGGAATAGTGAGAAATAGTATAGTATATATAATAGAATAGTGAGAAATGTACATTTGGTTACAAAATAAAGTATTGAAGAAAGGTTCTAAGTGTTTTTTAATCAAAACCTAGGTTTACTTGGTGTTATTTGAAAGGTTATCTAATTAGAAATACAACGTGGTATAACATTAGCATGTTTATTCTAAAATAACGACGATAATAAATAATGAAAACAAAAACTAAAATTTGTATAACCCTCTCCGAAATGTTTATCTGGCTACAGCCTTGGTCTAGAACCTACCAAATTAGCGAAAAAGGTCACGTGACTAGCAGTTAGTGGCGTAGCCGGGAAGGGGTTACATGGGGTTAGAACCCCCCCCCCCCCCCCCCCTAGTCGCTGCTATCAATTTTATTTTGTCTTTTTGAAATTACCGCGTGTTTAAAATCATTGAAAAATTGTGCGTTAGTAAGCAAGTGAACACGCCCTGATTCAACGCGAAATTATATTATAAATAGTTGTTTTCACGTGGTTTCTATAGAAATATTTTATGTTTATGCAAATTATATTATTCTGTCCAAACTGTTTTTTCGTTCTGCGCTTCAGTTAAACCCCCACCCCCCTACCCATGTAAAAATCCTGGCTACGCGTCACCTGCATCCGATCGACAAAATCGTCTCGTATCGTCATTTTAGGATCCATTCAGCTATTCTAGCAAGTCTATCAAAAATTATGGATAAATGAAACTTGAGTTGTCTATAAACATTGTTTAAAACAATTGGTTCAATACGTTTGACTCACGTCTTTTATCAGTATACATTTCCCCTATATATACTGATAAAAAAAAAACTCTCTGTATAAGTACACTTAAAAAAAACCCTCTATTAGTTTCGATATTATTATTAACATTAACATAATTAACACCATATTAAGTAACTTCCAAACTATGTTAAAGAAAGTACAACTCCAGCGTGGGTTTGTATCAAACCAGTACATACACACCTTTCTTATGTAAATGAAAATAACGCACCTTAAACACCCACATAAAATGTCCTGATCCCTTTTATCATATATATAAAGCACGAAAGAAAAGTACCGCCAATTTACAAAACGATTATTAACACTTTTAGTAAATAACACACTTGGTTAAGATTTCACTGCTTATTAGTTGACACTAGAGATGGGCGAAATGGCTCTTTTCGGTGAGCTAGTTCACAAGATCAGACTCACTTTAAAGAGCTGGTTCAATGAGCCGGCTCAAAAGAGTTACATGACTCAGTTACGTTCTAGCAATCCGCTAAGAGTTGTGACTCTTAGAGATCCATCTGATTCGCCAACTCATTGAAGTGAGCGACACACAGTGGTCTGAAACCGACCAAAATGCTACAAAATCCCACAGTTTTTTTTATTTTGTGAGATATCAGTTTGAAAAAATTTGGTATGCTTATACTAAACACAAATTCGAGTTTACAGATCTTTCATAAACCTTATTTGTACTTTCGGTTTCACTGGAAATGACATAAATTTTAATGTGTCCATCATAGCACAAAGATATGCTGATTTAAATATCAACAATATGTAAAATTTGCTGAAACTAAATTTATTGTACTTTTAGTATTATTCCAAAACTATTCACAAAAAAGTAGTTTTTTCCTTTTTCTTGCTACATCTAGGTAAATATTGATCATCATTACATCTAAGCGTTATATATTTTAAACTTTACTGTTAATCAGTGTTTTATACGTGTGGCGCATGAAGTAAAATTTCGAGTTTAGAAAAGCCCCGTGAAAATTTGTCTCGGGTCGCTGCGCGACAAATTTTCTACGCGGGGCTTTTCTAAACTCGAAATTTTACTTCATGCTTAGTCTGGGAGTAGAAAACACTCGTTACTTTAAAGGGGGGTGCCTGAGCCCCCCTCTAGATACCAAAAAATCATACATTTAAAATTGTTGCAGGTTCTTTTCACCAAAATTAAAAGAAATAATCAATTATCTAACGATTAGAAAATAAAATGTTCTTAACTAAAGAAGTTATCTACTTAAAAATTGACAAAAAGCTATCAAAATTTATAAATAGAATTAGTATGTACAATCTGCTCAGAAGATTCAACACAATTTGTCAACCAACCGAACAAAATAAAGGCTAGTATTTTTTAAACTTTACAATATGTTAGTGTTTTATAGGCGTGGCGCATGAAGTAAAATTTCGAGTTTAGAAAAGCCCCTTGAAAATTTGTCTCGGGTCGCTGCGCGACCCTCGACAAATTTTCTACGCGGAGCTTTTCTAAACTCGAAATTTTACTTCATGCTTAGTCTGGGAGTGGAAAACACTGGTTACTTTAAAAGGTGGTGCCTGGGCCCCCCTGTAGATACCAAAAAATCATACATTTAAAATTGTTGCAGGTTTTTTTCACCAAAATTAAAATAAATAATCAATTATCTAACGATTAGAAAATAAAATGTTCTTAACTAAGGAAGTTATCTACTTAAAAATTGATAAAAAGCTATCAAAATTTATAAATAGAATTAGTATGTATAATCAGCTCAGAAGATTCAACATAATTTGTCAACCAACCGTACAAAAATAAAGGCTAGTATTTTTTTAAACTTTACAATATGTTAGTGTTTTATACGCGTGGCGCATCAAGTAAAATTCCGAGTTTAGAAAAGCCCCGTGAAAATTTGTCTCGGGTCGCTGCGCGACCCTCGACAAATTTTCTACGCGGGGCTTTTCTAAACTCGAAATTTTACTTCATGCTTAGTCTGGGAGTGGAAAACACTCGTTACTTTAAAGGGTGGTGCCTGGGCCCCCCTCTATATACCAAAAAATCATACATTTAAAATTGTTGCAGGTAAGTTTTCACCAAAATTAAAATAAATAATCAATTATCTAACAATTGGAAAATAAAATGTTCTTAACTAAGGAAGTTATCTACTTAAAAATTGACAAAAAGCTGTCAAAATTTATAAATAGAATTAGTATGTATAATCAGCTCAGAAGATTCAACACAATTTCTGAACCAACCGAACAAAATAAAGGCTAGTATTTTTTAAACTCTACAATATTTCAGTGTTTAATACGCGTGGCGCATGAAGTAAAATTTCGAGTTTAGAAAAGCCCCGTGAAAATTTGTCTCGGGTCGCTGCGCGACCCTCGACAAATTTTCTACGCGGGGCTTTTCTAAACTCGAAATTTTACTTCATGCTTAGTCTGGGAGTGGAAAACACTCGTTACTTTAAAGGGTGGTACCTAGGCCCTTCTAGATACCAAAAAATTATACATTTAAAATTGTTGCAGGTAAGTTTTCACCAAAATTAAAATAAATAATCAATTATCTAACGATTAGAAAACAAGATGTTCTTAACTAAGGAAGTTATTTACTTAAAAATTGACAAAAAGCTGTCAAAATTTATAAATAGAATTAGTATGTATAATCAGCTCAGAAGATTCAACACAATTTGTCAACCAACCGAACAAAATAAAGGCTAGTATTTTTAAACTCATCAATATTTCAGTGTTTTATATGCGTGGCGCATAAAGTAAAATTTTCTACGCGGGCTTTTCTAAACTCGAAATTTTACTTCATGCTTAGTCTGGGATTGGAAACACTCGTTCGAACTTTAAATTGTACTCTTTTATAAAACCAACGAATGCCCGCAAATGTACAGAGTATACAAATACATAAGGATATGACATAGAAATGGTAAATTATTATGTCATATGCTAATGACTTTTTTTGATTTAGAAGAATGTAATCAGATTTTATGTTCGGTTTTTTAAATTTAGTATTCTTATTAATAATACATATGATTGCAGTTTGTATTATTTTACTTTTTATTTGTAGTTTTTGGGCCTTGGTGGCCGAGTGGGTAGAGACCCTGACCACAGACCAACAGGTCGCGGGTTCGAATCCCGTCCGGTAGAATAATTTATGAATAATAAATTATTCCATCCGGGTCCATGGATGTAGTGTAAATGTATTGTGGCGTCCAAATGATTTTAATTAGTGTGTATGGAATTAGTTAAATTAAATAGAAAAACAATACAATAATAGTAGATGGCTGTATGGCGAAAGTCGAGGCCAAAGAAACAAACGAAAAAAAAAAATTGTAGTTTTTTGTCGATACTCTGTTGAAATGCAGGATAGATCAAGATAATCTATATTTTTTTATTTGATAAATTTTAATTTGTGTTAACTTCATAATTTATTATTATTATTATTATTATAAGAGTTCAGTTAATTTTTATATTTGTATATTTTATATAAAATAAAAATTATTATTTCAATTACCAATCAATTAAAATATTATTTAGTATCAGTATTTTTTAATACAAAAAAAAAAAATAGGAAAAAATTATTAAATATTAAACATTTTAATTTCAATCAATTTTTTGAGATTTTTTAATTTCTCTCCTATTTTGAAGTTTTTTTTTCATGTTTATTTATTTTTCCAAAAAAATACTGAATAAAATTAGAGTTGATTTTTATTTCACATTGTTAAAAGAAAAACAAACCGTTGAAATTAATACAAATAGCTAATTCAATAACTATAAATTACTCTAAAAATTTGGGAAAAATTATTTTTAATAAATCAATATTTACAAATATTAAAAAGGAGCAACATTTTCAAACGTAGCAAAATTAGCATTACATTCAATGTTTGTAATGCTAATTTTGCTACGTTTGTAAATGTTGCTCCTTTTAAATATTTGTAAACATTGATTTATTAAAAATAATTTTTCCCAAATTTTTAGAGTAATTTATAATTATTGAATTAGCTATTTGTATTAATTTCAACGGTTTGCTTAAACTATATTTTTAGATTTTCTGTAACTTGCCTGCAACAATTTTAAATGTATGATTTTTGGTATCTAGAGGGGGGCCTCAGCACCCTTCTTTAAAGTAACGAGTGTTTTCCACTCGCAGACTAAGCATGAAGTAAAATTTCGAGTTTAGAAAAGCCCCGCGTAGAAAATTTGTCGAGGGTCGCGCAGCGACCCGAGACAAATTTTTACGGGGCTTTTCTAAACTCGAAATTTTACTTCATGCGCCACGCGTATAAAACACTGATGTACAGTAAAGTTAAAAATATATAATGCTTAGATGTGATGATGATCAATATTTACATAGATGAAGCAAAAAACATACAAGAAGTAATTACACAAATAAGACAATTAACTTTGTTTGTATAACTGAGGATTTTATTGTGACTATAGTTTCGACAACTTTAACTTGTCATTATCAAACATAAAGTGCACTTTATGTTTGATAATGACAAGTTAAAGTGCACTTTATGTTTGATAATGACAAGTTAAAGTTGTCGAAACTATAGTCACAATAAAATCCTCAGTTATACAAACAAAGTTAATTGTCTTATTTGTGTAAATAAAGATGTATAACGAAGTAGAAGCCTCCACAGTGAACAGTTCAAGAAGTAAATATTTCGGTTATACAATGATTGCAATAATTTAATCATAATATATATATAAAAATGTAAGAGTGAATATTTTATTAAAATTATAGTGAACGCGTATTCATTTCATGCGATTAAACTTCAAGCGTTGATTGAGATATTCATATAATATCCTAATCAATGCTTCAAGTGTGTTTAAATATATTGAATGCATGTGCGCGCCAATGAAAACACACATATATATATATCGTATGTTTAATAAAAAAAACCTCTAGAGTGCCATGATTTTTTTTTTAATTTAAGTTGGCTGCGCGCTTTAAAAATTGTCATATAAAACATCAAACATAATAATTATAATGTATAATTTCAGAGTTGCCAACCTACAATATATTCCATGGCACTCTAGAGGTTTTATTTCATTGAACATACTATACAGTCAGCACTGAAACATCGCGACCCAACTCCGAACCTCAAAGTTGGATCCGGATGAGTGAGCTATAGCTCAGTCGGATTCAAGAGCTCCGTAAAACGAGCTAGTTCAGTTGGATTCTGAACATACTATACAATCAGCACTGAAACATCGCGACCCAACTCCGAACCTCGAAGTTGGATCCGGATGAGTGAGCTATAGCACAGTCGGATTCAAGAGCTCCGAAAAACGAGCTAGTTCAGTTGGATTCGAGAGCCGTCATGAATCATCGCGATCCAACTCCGAACCGCGGAGTTGGATCCCGAAGAGTAAGCTAGCTCAGCCGGATTCAACAGCCGCCGTGGCTCTTTTAGAGTCGATTCACTAACTACATGGGTTTATTTAACTCCATTCGCACGCGTCGTTATTCGAATCGATGATGCTGCGATAACATGATAGAAATATTACGATAGCTTACTGTAAATAACAAACACTACTTATTACAATTTTGGTTACAAAAAGGTGACGAACGAAAAATAAAATTTGTAATATTTACTAGATAGTAAACAACGGCGTTTACTTATAATATTTTAAATTGTAGTATCTGTGAACTAAAAAGAGGCGAATCTCTATCTAAATAAATGAATAACGCAGGCTTAGAAATTCGAGTGAAAAATATTCAGTTTTTACAAATTAATTGAGTAGTGTACAAACGCAAAAAGTAAAAAACATTTCCAGCAAGGCTGAGGGAAGCCGGCCTGTCGATCCACGAGCCGCGTGAAAATCAAGATCTGTTAACACTTAATGCATTCACTCTAGAACAGCGGGCGAATCAAAATGAGTCATGGCTCAAAAAGAGCTACATATTTCGAACTGAGTCACTTGGCTCACCAGCTCACTTCACTGAGCTGACTCTTTGAGTCGATTCGCTCGGGAGCTACCCATCTCTAGTTGACACCGCAACAATTATTTCGCAACACAGTGGCTTCTTCATGCAGATGATTAGATATTCGTAGGGGTGGCCTCATTGGCCTGTACCACTGCGACCTTTGCAGATCTATTGAATCACACAATAGATCTGCAAAGGTCGCGGTGGTACAGGCCAATGAGGCCACCCCTACGAATATCTAATCATCTGCATGAAGAAGCCACTGTGTTGCGAAATAATTGTTGCAGTGATCATTCATCTGCTTGATGAAGCCACTGTGTGTCGAAACAATTGTTGCAGTGTCAACTAATAAACAGTGAAATCTTAACCAACTAAAAGTGTTGATATGGAATTTCACTAAGTAACAGCCTCAGCTATTAAATTTTTGAAACGATTATTAGTAAATCCACGAATGTAGATAAATAGAGCGTTGCGTGAAAGTGCCCGCTCATTTTTCTTTTCTCTCCTCCCAACCAATTTATCCCCGTAAATCTCCTCGAAATTAACACATCGACAACACTGTAATAAAGCACGTGTAGCACGCCTGCGCGCAGCCGTGCGCCGCCCCACGGCGAAGGTGTAACTGAATTAGGGGGATCCGCAAATGGATCATTATTAATCGGAGACGGTGAACAACACCTTTCTCCTCTCGGCGTCTTTTCACGCCCGAAATAATTGAAATTTTACGATCCCGCGAATGGCGCATTATTTGTAATTAATTCACCCGTGTTTGCACACTCGTTAAGCTTATTATGACATCCGAGTTGGCAAACCTCGGAATGTCTTTACGGCGGAGAGTCGCGCTTTTTGTAAATATTTGACGATGAGATGTTGCGGAAAAATAAAAAGTATTAAAGATGAAAGTGTGTACTTTGTTAACAAATTTCTTTAATAGGTTAATTGAGTGTTTACTTTTGTTTTTATCCTCCTCGTAAATTTGATTGTTTGGGTTTAAAAGAAATCGAAAAATGGCTCAGATTTTTTTTGTTAGTCGAGCTTGGTAACTCGCCCATTTCCACGTGAAAGGAGAATTCATTAAAGGAAGTTATGTTCTTGCTTTCATTGACATTATCTAGATGGGTGAAATTGCTAAAGCATCTGGAATCACTTAGCAAGTTTGTGGAACCGGCTAAGAAAATTAAATTACATTAGAGATGCGTGGTGTGTGTAATTTATCGAGTTGAATAGGCTTTTACGCCTGGCGCATGAAGTAAAAGTTAAGGCGTTCGCAGTTTTCATAAAAGTGCTCAATTTGAAGCTTCAAGCGAGTGTGTCTACTCCCTAATTAAGCATAAAGTAAAATTTCAGGTTTAGAAAAGCCCGGTTTGGTCGTGAGCGCGTAGCGCTACGCCACCACACCAAATTTAAGGCTTTTCTAAACTCGAAATTTTACTTCATGTGCACTGAAATATCGCAATGTTAAGAAAAACACATACATTATATTAAATAAAAACAAAGTAGGCATTTTTTAACTCCACTTTAAATAAGTGATTTATACGCCTGGCGCATGAAGTAAAATTTCGAGTTTAGAAAAGCCTGAATTTGGATTTGGACGCTACGCGTCCAAATCCAAATTCTTGAGGCTTTTCTAAACTCGAAATTTTACTTCATGCTTAGTCTGGGAGTGGAAACACTCGTTCGAATCCCCTGCAGCCCTTGTGGTCATGCCGCCACTGGTTATGATTCAATTAGAACCAAACCAAATTTTCAGGGTTTTCTAAACTCGAAATTTTACTCCGCTTCCAAACCAAATTTTCGGGCTTTTCTAAACACGAAATTTTACTTCACGCGTATAAATTTTACTTCACGCGAATAAGGCACTGAAATATCGCAATGTTAATAAAAACGCATACATCATATTAATTAAAAATACTAATTTCAAATGAAGTTTAAATATACCGCTAAAGCAGTATAGTTTGGATGTCACGTTAAATAAGTGTTGTATACTCCTGGCGTATAAAGTAACATTTCTAGTTTAGACAATTTTAAGGCTTTTTTAAACTCGAAATTTTACTTCATGCTTAACCTGGGAGGGGAAACACTGGTTAGTAGTTTCAAGTTGAAGTATAAAAAACAAATATCCCAACATTAACATCAGGATATGTTTACTTAAAAGAAAAAATCTCTGTATTTACTATGACAACCATTATATTTTCCTCGTTAGCAACGCAAACTTTCAAAGTAGCATTCCATCCACAAAAGAGCAGCCAGTAAAGTAGCATTTTTTTCGCACGCGAAAAAAATGTCGGTTACGTTTAACTCAAACGTCCACAAAGGCGTCCTTTGAAGCAGAATTTGTTTTATTAATTCCATCGGGAAGGGTTGTCGGGAGAATCCCTCATCGTCCTGGGGGAAGAAATGAGGTTGTTGCTCGACGCGCTCTCTGCCCTGTATACGGTATGTGTTGTATGAATGTGTCTGGTCGGCAGAAATTGATTTTGTGAGAGTTTGCTTCGCTTTGGTTCTATGGCTAGAGAGTCAGGAATATATCGGAGTAGAGTGCAGTGTAGTTAGTAGAGGACACAAAATATTGACCTCGTGCACACGCCTTGAGGTCGGACCGTCTCACATTCAGAAACCTAAGGTTGCAGCCTGCCGGTCCGGAATGCCGCCTGCCTTTCTGGGCCTCACCACAATCGAAGAAGGCATCCTTCCTCTAAGGAGTTACACTTTCTACTCTGATAATAATTATTCCTGCAATTATAATTCCTCGTACTTTATAAATGTTAGTATGCTTAGATGAACATAAAAATCCGGATAAACGTATAATTTATACAACATAAAAATTCTTGTTTTAATTGAATCATAACCAGTGGCGGCATGACCACAAGGGCTGGGAGGGATTCGTGTTTCCACTCCCAGACTAAGCATGAAGTAAAATTTCGAGTTTAGAAAAGCCCCGTGAAAATTTGTCGAGGGTCGCGCAGCGACCCGAGACAAATTTTCTGGGCTTTTCTAAACTCGAAATTTTACTTCATGCGCCACGCGTATTAAACAGTGATTTAACGAGAAATTTAAAAACACACAAACGACATTTTTCATGTTAATCCTCACAATTCGAATTATTTTTGACGGTTCAAATCCTTTTGTAAGTATTCGATTCCTTTTATAGATATTCGAATTATTTTATAAATACTCGAATCCCTTTAAAAGGATTCGAATTACCCACATTTGGAATCGAATAGGAATCCTCTTAAAAAAAATGTAACGAATCCGGATCACGAATCCGGTTGAACTTAAGTATTCGAATGCCTCTTTTGAATCCTCTAAAATGATTTGAATCCTGAATGATTCGAATCCTGCCCAGCTCTGTGGTAAAGTATGTGTTAACAGTAAAGCTTAACGTAAGTCATAATTGAACAACTTGCCGTTACGAGCCTTTTCATATGAATTAAATAACAAGCGAAGGATTTGACCTAAACGTTACATATACTTTAATAGAGCGTTGTAACAAATCAAATTAAATAAGATTTTAAATATTTCATTGTATAATTCAATACCCGGAGGTGTATTTGCACGGGAAGTAGTTGTTTTAATGGATATTTATCGTCTTAAGTTGTCTTATTAATTAAGACATTGTTTGCATTTTCACGAATAGTTTTTTCGTAATTTTATATATTACACTAAAAATCTCTGTGTCACTTTGTTATAAATGCTGGTGTGAAGCAAAAGAAAGAAACCCGCAAATATTTGTGTTGTACAATTTCCAGCGATAACGCTAGATTTTCTAACAATTCAGAGGTCGATCGATAAAAACGCGCTCTGAGGAATTCGCGCCGTTGGCATCCTTGAGGAGAACTTGAAAAGCAAATAACGCCGATAATTGTTTGCCCGGTGAAAAATAAATAAATAAATACATTTTCACGGCCAAACGACAGCAACGTCAGCGGCTATTTTTGTTCCCTTGTTTCGAAGCGGGAATGTTCCACACGGGGCATCTCACCAACGCTAATAACATTGCGGGTAGTTAGAAACACATTTCAATCCGTATTATACTGGCATAAAATTATTAGAAAATATTTGCACGTGAAGGTTTTCTTATTATGGAAGTAAACAAAATTTTATAAAAAAAAATCGTTAAAATCACTTTAAATTTTTCCCATTCAAAAGTAGACTGTCACAGTTTGGTATCATTAAAATAGCATTAGGTTCGTCATGAATGTCAATGCTATTCTTAAAAATATGCATGTATTTAATAGGAATGTAAATGTGAAACATGCCATAAAATCGTAAAAATATTCTGACAACGAGCAAATGTTAAAAAAATAAGTTATGCTGTTTGTTCGGTTGCTCTCCAGATTGAAATACTCCGATTTTTTAATTGTTTTAGATTGAGCCCTGTGTAAACATGTGTGGGATACACAAATGTTAGTATAAATTTCTTGCGCAGACTTACCATTTAGCCGTAAATTGTATTTTAAGTTCCGATTTTGAGGTTATCTACTTTGGTATTTTTGGTAAATAAGCATATTACAGGTATAAATTGTACACATAATGAAATTATTTCCAAAATTATGACATAATTAATCCAAATTGTAATATTATCTTCATTTATACAGCCAAAATCACAATATTAATTTCACACTAAATCTGACGTCTACGAACGTTTATTTAAACTAATGGATATATAATTCTAGATTGATTATTATTAATGTTTAGATTATGAGTATTTTAGCTTTTGGTATAAAAAAATAGATGGGGCAAAGTGTATTCAAATTTAAAAAAAGATCCGCTTACTAAAATGTTTTTCCAATGACTGAGATTATAACATTTTTTTAAACCAATTAAATTTAATAATTTTTTTTAAACGGAATATGTTTAGCTACAGCTAGGATTTGAAAGTTCGCGTGCAGTTTCAAATCTTGGCTATAGCCAAACATTTTTAGTATTGGGCCTGAGTAATAACCAGGCCGGGCTTGGCCCAGCCTAGTCCGGCGGGTCAGAACCGGCCCGAGTCTACTCTTAAAATTCTTTAAAAAGCTGGCCTGTTCGGTCGGACCACCAATCTTAAGTATTAAGTACTGGTCAGAATATAACAAACATTTTTGGTAAATGTGTAGAACACGGCACATACTCCATTTTGACAGGTTCCCGCATGTGCAGTAGCGCCCACTCCAGTAGTTCTCAATAGGTTATTTGTGTACATATACTTAAGTGCATAGAAATCGGCCCACCCATTTTTTTTAAATTTTTTATGATAAAATCACTGTCGCAATACTACGAACAAAACTTTTGGTATTTTACGATAAAATAGACTATCAAATAGACACTCTGGCCTATACCACTGGCTTCGCCAATCATCCAAAAAATGCTAAAGCTTTTGCACAATCTACAGCACTTGAAACCATGATGAACACAGCAACCTTTAGTGGGTTCATTCTCCCTCATCCAGTGAAGATCAAAACATCTTGATACTTTATGCATAATGTCGAATGGACAAGCTGTAGCATTTTTTGGGAGATTGGCGAAGCCAATGGTATAGGCCAGAGTGTCTATTTGATAGTCTATTTTATCGTAAAATACCAAAACATGCTGTCCATTCGACATTATGCATAACTATACTCTGATAGTCTATTTTAGCCTAATACCAAAAGATTTATTCGCAGTATTGTAAGAGTAAAGCTATTATAAAAAAATAAATAATGGGTCGGCCGTTTTCTTTGCACGTAAGTGTATGTGATTTCTATTAAAATTTTAACAATTCTATTAATTTGTTTGATTAAAAATATTATTATTGATTCTATAAACGTCGATTCTATTCAACCTCTTTATTACTCATCTAACCGAAGCATATGCATACACATCCGCCCGCATACACACACCCATACAAATAACCTGTTGAGAATCACTGGAGTAGGCGCTACTGAGCATGCAGGTTCGCGGATCTTAATGTGGATGTGCCGTGTTCTACACATTAGCTAATAATAATTAATCATAATATTCTCGTTTCCGCGTAAAGGTAGCGCCATCTATTTGTTTATATCATAAATTAAAATACATGTAATTTTTTAATGGATCAAATTTATGTATACACGATTCCATTTGTTTCTGGATCTCGCCTAGCTATGGAAAAGTGACAGTTTAAGTATTGTAAATGGGGCTGGTTGTGTTTTAAATCAGGGTTTTTAAATGTCACTGTCAGATGTTCGATTTTAAGGTTATAATTTCTGACTATTGTGATCTTACACTGTTGCCTGTTTTACAAATTTTCAGATATAAAAGGATAATAATATGCAGTTTTAAGATTAACAAAATTTACTACTTGGTTTTTGTACATACAAACACAGCAATAATATTGTATATAACAAATATAATGAATTCGTCAGGTCTTTGTCGTAAAATTATTTGTAATGAAGATCTCCCTACCTGAAACGTAATTATCTTTAATTAAATATATATGATAATTAAAATACTAGACATACCCCAAAAATATCTATTAAAATCGTAATAATATTGTGATGCTGTAGATTTGGATTACTTTGCCTAAAATGTTTGTAGGATTTCAGAATTTGTAACCTTTTTGATTCAGAGATAATCTTTGGCATGTTAATATTTAATATGTGCCTGAAATTATTTTTCACTTTGACATTGACACAGCATTGCAACACTAGATTAATTTGATTTAATAATAAAATGCTCGAAGAAGCGACCGCGTGGCGAAATAATTGTTGCAAGATTAACAATAAACCTCTTGAAAATTAAAAAGTCACGTCATACTTAGTATTAAATAAATATCGTGATTTTGGCTGTATAAATGAAGGTAATACTATAATTTTGATTATTTACGTCATAATTTTGGAAATAATTTCATCATGTGTACAATTTATACCTGTAATATACTTATTTACCCGAAAATACCAACCTATTTAACCTCAAAATTGGAACTTAAAATACAATTTGCGGCTAAACGGTAAGTCGTCGCAAGAACTTTATCTTAACATTTCTGCGTTCCACACACACTTACTTCCAGTTCCGCTGACAAACTCTCAAAAATCTTAGTATTCCGTTCTGGAGAACATCCCAAGAATTTAGTGATGTGATGCAGGTTGTGTGTTTTAGGTTAGAACAAGATTAATCGCATGTCATGATGTAAATCAACTTTTATTTTGTAGGTTATGTGAAGGCAAATCTGACGTTAATATGACAATTCAATTAACTCACTAAGATTACGATTACAGATGTATTTACCTATTACCGCCTTAAATTATTTGTACTACAGGGTGGGCCGTCTAGTGGTTTCTTTTTAAATCATAGGTTATTTTGACACTGACATCATTTTCCCGCTCGAAATCTTGACAGTAAGCCGGTATCATTCCTCCGCGGTACGGAATGAGTCGCTTTACGCTTGAACAACGTTAGGAAATATTGCAAACTTATTTCCAAAGAGAGTGCTGTGTAGCCCAAACAGTGCGTTTGTTGAAAAGAAGTTTTGGCCGAAATGAATCAGCCACCGCGCCTGCTGTACGCAAGTTTGTGCAAGAAGTTCGTGAGACTGGCATGCTAGTGAACAACACTCATGGTCCTCGTTCTCGTACGGTGCGCACAGACGAGAATGTGGCTGCTGTAACCGAGAGTGTGAGACTCAATCCACGAACATCAACTCGCCGTCAATCTCAACAGCTCAACATTGCACGCACTAGCCTGAGGAGAATTCTGCACAAAGATCTCGGATTATTCGCTTACAAGGTCCAATTGACTCAGCAATTGAAGGCGCATGACCATCCGCTTCGTTATCGCTTCGCAGTTTAGGCTTACAGCTGCTTGAATTGGACAACGATTTTTGGCGAAAAATCATCTTTTCTGACGATTCTCATTTTCATCTTAGCGGCTACGTTAACAAACAAAATTGCCGCATCTGGGGCTCGGAAAACCCGCACGTTATTGTCGAGAAGCCAATGCATCCTTGGAGAGTGACAGTTTGGTGCGGATTGTGGAGTGGTGGCATCATTGGACCATTTTTCTTCGAAAATGAGGCTGGAAACAACGTTTCGGTCAACGGTGAGCGTTACAGAGCCATGTTATCCGACTTTTTTTTAATGAAATTGAAGAAATGGATTTCGACGACCTTTGGTTCATGCAGGATGGCGCGCCATGCCACAATCGATCTTTTGCGCACCAAATTCCCAAATCGTGTTATCAGCAGAGCCATGTTATCCGACTTTTTTTTTAATGAAATTGAAGAAATGGATTTCGACGACCTTTGGTTCATGCAGGATGGCGCGCCATGCCACAATCGATCTTTTGCGCACCAAATTCCCAAATCGTGTTATCTTCGCGATGTCAATTGGCCGTCTCGGAGCTGCGATTTAACCCCTTTGGATTTTTTTTTGTGGGGAACCGTGAAGGACCGATGTTATGCCAACAATCCAGGAACGATTCAAGCACTTCAGGCCAATATCATCCAAGCAATCCGTGAGCTACAGCTCGAAACCATCAACAAGGTCTTGGAAAATTGGAGTGACAGCATGCGCTACTGCGCAGCCAGCCGAGGCAGCCACATCAACGAAATTGTGTTCCATAATTAATGGGAATGTTTGCTCTTACTAATAAAGCCATATTACATGGAAACAAAATAATTTTGTTCATTTTATTGCATTTTTAAAAAGAAATCACTAGATGGCCCACCCGTTACTACCTATTTATTAGTGTCTCTGAGGATCAGGTAGGATAGGAGTATCCGATAATATTCCTTGCTCAGGAATATCTGTCTTCTTTATTATCTCCCCATTTATATGTTCAATTTTTGAAAAACTTTCAAGTACAAGGAATTTTTCTTTTAGGTATACATGTTACGATTTTTCAATGTAAATTTTCAGACATTCGTGATCTTGTTAAAAACTTTCAATTCAAAAACTTTAACGAGTGTTTTCCACTCCCAGACTAAGCATGAAGTAAAATTTCGAGTTTAGAAAAGTCCCGTGAAAATTTGTCGAGGGTCGCGCAGCGACCCGAGACAAATTTTCGGGCTTTTCTAAACTCGAAATTTTACTTCATGCGCCACGGGTGTAAGACACAGATTTAAAGTGAAGTTAGAATATACACAAATTTCACAATATGTTAGTGTTTTATACGCGTGGCGCATGAAGTAAAATTTCGAGTTTAGAAAAGCCCAGAAAATTTGTCTCGGGTCGCTGCGCGACCCTCGACAAATTTTCACGGGGCTTTTCTAAACTCGAAATTTTACTTCATGCTTAGCCTGGGAGTGGAAAACACTCGTTTAAAGCTTCAAATTGAACTTGAAAAAAAAAAAAAGGATGTCTTAAAATTTACAGAAAATAGGTTGAATTTAGAATAGGTATACGTAAAAGAAAAACTCCCTGTATGTTTGGACTTATCTTCATTACATTTATTAATAAAAATAGTTTATTAATCTTACTATATGTACATTCGTCGTTTTTTTTAAGAGTTCAATTTTAAGCATTAAACGAGTGTTTTCCACTCCCAGACTAAGCATGAAGTAAAATTTCGAGTTTAGAAAAGCCACGTGAAAATTTGGCGAGGGTCGCGCAGCGACCCGAGACAAATTTTCGGGCTTTTCTAAACTCGAAATTTTACTTCATGCGCCACGCGTGTAAGACACAGATTTCAAGTGAAGTTAGAATATACATACATTTCACAATATGTTAGTGTTTTATACGCGTGGCGCATGAAGTAAAATTTCGAGTTTAGAAAAGCCCAGAAAATTTGTCTCGGGTCGCTGCGCGACCCTCGACAAATTTTCACGGGGCTTTTCTAAACTCGAAATTTTACTTCATGCTTAGCCTGGGAGTGGAAAACATTCGTTTAAAGCTTCAAATTGAACTTGAAAAAAAAACAAGGATGTATTAAAATTTACAGAAAATAGGTTTAATTTAGAATGCGTATACTTAAAAGAAAAACTCCCTGTATGTATGGACTTATCTTCATTACATTTATTAATAAAAATAGTTTATTAATCTTACTATACGTACATTCGTCGTTTCTTTTTTAAGAGTTCAATTTTAAGCATTAAACGAGTGTTTTCCACTCCCAGACAAAGCATGAAGTAAAATTTCGAGTTTAGAAAAGCCACGTGAAAATTTGTTGAGGGTCGCGCAGCGACCCGAGACAAATTTTCGGGCTTTTCTAAACTCGAAATTTTACTTCATGCGCCACGCGTGTAAGACACAGATTTCAAGTGAAGTTAGAATATACATAAATTTCACAATATGTTAGTGTTTTATACGCGTGGCGCATGAAGTAAAATTTCGAGTTTAGAAAAGCACAGAAAATTTGTCTCAGGTCGCTGCGCGACCCTCGACAAATTTTCACGGGGCTTTTCTAAACTCGAAATTTTACTTCATGCTTAGTCTGGGAGTGGAAAACACTCGTTTAAAGCTTCAAATTGAACTTGAAAAAAAAACAAGGATGTCTTAAAATTTACAGAAAATAGGTTGAATTTAGAATAGGTATACGTAAAAGAAAAACTCCCTGTATGTTTGGACTTATCTTCATTACATTTATTAATAAAAATAGTTTATTAATCTTACTATACGTACATTCGTCGTTTCTTTTTTAAGAGTTCAATTTTAAGCATTAAACGAGTGTTTTCCACTCCCAGACTAAGCATGAAGTAAAATTTCGAGTTTAGAAAAGCCCCGTGAAAATTTGTCGAGGGTCGCGCAGCGACCCGAGACAAATTTTCGGGCTTTTCTAAACTCGAAATTTTATTTTATGCGCCACGCGTATAAAACACTGGTTTAAAGTGAAGCTCAAAATATACTGCTTAGTTCTGATCACATGTTCATTAATTTTACAATTGTTTATATGGAATATGTGAAAGCATACTTAAAAGAAATAATCCCTTTATGTGTTGTAAAGTTGGAAGTTGTAGCCTTCTCTTTTTTGGAAATCTGTGCATCGTGACTATTTATTTGACAAATTATGATTTATTTGTTGCATTGATAATCATTTTATTACATCTCAAAATTTGACCGATGTTAAGATAGCCATAGATTTTCCAGCCATGGATTTGCCTGGCGCAAAGAAATAATTTTAATCATAACTACATACTCTTAATTTAAGTTTGAAATCTGGTCATTTCATTCGAGTCGTTCGGATGGACGCAAGAAAAAAAATATAAAAAACTTATTCAACACTTTTGCCAACATTTTATTATTTTAATGGCTTATTTAGGCTTTAAGCTACACATCAGAGTTAAAAGAAATAATTTTAATCACAACTACATACTCTTAATTTAAAGTTCAAATCTGGTCATTTTATTCGAGTCGTTCGGATGGAAAAAATTTATAAAATATTTATTAAACATTTTTGCCATATTTTATTGCTTAAATGGCTTAGTTAGGCTTTAGGCTACACGTCAGAGTTAAAAGAAATATCTTTAATCACAACTACATACTCTTAATTTAAAGTTGAAATCTGGTCATTTTATCCGAGTCGTTCGGATGGAAAAAGTTTATTAAACATTGTTGCCAACATTTTATTGCCCAAATGGCTTAGTTAGGCTTCAAGCTACACCTTATAGTAAAAGAAACAATTTTAATCACAACTATATACTCTTAATTTAATTTGTAAATAAAACACTTTTTACTTTGTTTAACCACTGGATCCAGTGGTTAAACAAAGTAAAAAGTGTTTTATTTACAAGTGTATTTAAGATGTACCACAAAGTGAACGCCTACAACACCAAACAATTCTCTTAATTTAAGTTTGAAATCTGGTAATTTCATTCGAGTCGTTCGGATGGACGCGAGAAAAAAATTATAAAAAACTTATTTAACACTTTTGCCAACATTTTATTACTTAAATGGCTTAGGTAGGCTTTTAGCGACACGTCAGAGTTAAAAGAAATAATTTTAATCACAACTACATACTCTTAATTTAAGTTTGAAATCTGGGAATTTTCATTCGGTTCGTTCGGATGGACGCGAGAAAAAAAATATAAAAAACTTATTTAACTCTTTTGCCAATATTTTATTACTTGAATAGCTTAGTTAGGCTTTAAGTTACACGTCAGAGTTAAAAGAAATAATTTTAATCACAACTACATACTCTCAATTTAAGTTTGAAATCTGGTCATTTTATCCGAGTCGTTCGGATGGACGCGAAAAAAAATTATAAAAAACTTATTCAACACTTTTGCCAACATTTTATTACTTAAATGGCTTAGTTATGATTGAGCTACACGTCAGAGTTAAAAGAAATAATTTTAATCACAACTACACACTCTTAATTTGAGTTTGAAATCTGGTCATTTTATTGGAGTCGTTCGGATGGACGCAAGAAAAAAAATAATAAAAAATGTATTAAACATTTTTGCCAACATTTTATTGCTAAAATGGCTTAGTTAGGCTTTAAGCTACACCTTAGAGTTAAAAGAAATAATTTTAATTACAACTACATACTCTTAATTTAAGTTTGAAATCTGGTCATTTTATTGGAGTCGTTCGGATGGACGCGAGAAAAAAAAATAATAAAAAATGTATTAAACATTATTGATAACATTTTATTGCTTGAATCACTTAGTTATGTTTTAAGCTGCACGCCAGTGTTAAAAAATTAAAATAAAGTTTGAAATATTTTATTACATGCTTTAGGGAGGACTATCTATTTGTGTTTAATAAAGCCCATACACGAAAATAAATTTAAGTTTGGATGAGCTATAGTTTTAGGGCTGGAATTAGTTTAGTTCTTCTTGTTTCATTAATAATATGCCTTATATTAAGAAATACATTTATTTTAATTTTACAATCGATGGTGGCCGCGCCGGGCAAATCCGTGGCTAGAAAATCTATGGCTATATATCTTAACATCGGTCAAAATTTGATGTTTAAAATACCCTACTGTTAAAGCAGGGCTGCAACCGTTAGCATAAAATACACCCTGAGTTTGGCTGGAAAATCTATGGCTATCTTAACATCGGTCAAAATTTGATGTTTAAGATACCCTACTGTTAAAGCAGGGCTGCAACCGTTCGCACAAATACACCCTGAGTTTGGTCATATTAAAAAAAACAGAGTTTAGGTGATTCAATTGATTAATTTAACTCCCCGTCGAATGGACAACATTCTGAACTTCAGTTAAAAGTGACATTAGAATAATAGGAACTGTTATCTTAAACTCGAGTTCAAAGTTTTTGGTGCAACTGGGCCTATTCTATTTAATTTTTAATAAAGATGTTATAGTAGTAGTATTGATGTTGAAAGAAATTTCTTTATATTAGAATTCGGCATGCAACTATTGAAATTTCAATCCAATCACACTTTTTATCGAAAAAACATAACATGAAGAATTTCACCACCCAAAAGGTATAATTAGTGAAATTTCAGTGGCATTGTATGTAAAACGTGTAGAAGTCAGCCGGCACAGTCGGCGGTTACACAATTACCTAGATTTTTTTTTGAGCAACGCTAGGCATAATTTTCAGTGTGTTCCCAATTCGGCTTCGTACGTAAATAATTGAATTTCGTAAAGTGGGCACACACAAGCACATTTTTAATCAACTCGCCGGTCCGCGTAATTCTCGTATGGGAGAGTAGGAAGCGATAATGATCGACCCATTTGCCCACTTCGACGAACGGAGGCCCTCCGTTCCTACCACATTTTCGCCTCTCTCCATATCCGCCGTCTCGCGCGTTCACCGCTGTACCTATAGGTGGCGCGCCCTAATTGGGCCGCGCTCATTTGCATCGCGCTAAATGGAGCGGAACTCCTCGGGATTGAACAAATTTTCATTACTTACGAATATCCATTTGTAGTCACACTCGCGCCTCTACGTGCGACCCTTTTGTGTGAATAACATATTTTTTTAGGTCATGACACACTGAGAGAATAATTACGATGAAATTCTACTTACGAATAAAAACAATTAACGCCGATATAGGTCGAGTACGAATAATTTGCTATGAGTGTATTTATGTAATCGTACAGAGTCATCAAATACATGAAATAATGATGATGAATATCGTTTTCGAACAAATCTGTAAAATTGGAAATTGGATCCTTACCCTCTCTTACTAGTCCAAATTATTATTTGAATCGCCCCTAAACCCCTAAATCCATTTTTTACAAATGGATTCAGGGGTACTTGGAAATATGATTTTCTAAACACGACAATTTATTCATGCTTAATCAGGGAGTCAGAACACCCGTTGTAAGCTTTAAATTGATCGCTTTTGTAAAATCAACGAATGCCTGAAAATTTAAAATTAAAATCGGGATATGTATACTTAACCCATTAAGCGCCATTGATGCACAAACGCAATATTATTAATTTTTTGTCGATTAAATTACAAAATAAGTAAATTTTAGATATTATATTATTTGACCTGACTTGAATATGTGTGAAGTAGAATGTAAATATTTTGTTATTTAAATATTTTAATTATTACTGATTTAAAAAAAATGTCTTCAGTGTATTTCTACCTTCACAATATTTCAGTGTTTAATACGCGTGGCGCATGAAGTAAAATTTCGAGTTTAGAAAAGCCCCGTGAAAATTTGTCTCGGGTCGCTGCGCGACCCTCGATAAATTTTCTACGCGGGGCTTTTCTAAACTCGAAATTTTACTTCATGTTTAGTCTGGGAGTGGAATCATTCGTTCAAAACTTCATATTGCACGTTTTTGTATAAAATCGACAAATGCCGAAACATTTACAGCGTATACATTATGTATATTTAAAAGAAACATGTCCAGTATGCAATATAATAGGTCATTTATAGAAATCATAAAATGAAGTGCAGATTTTACCTAAAATTTACTTTTAGAGTTAACTCTATAATTGCCGGCCGTTATTGAGTTAAAAGAAAAACTATACTTCTTAAAAGAAAAAATATACTTCTCATATTTGCAATAGTTTTTATATCTGCAATAATTTTAAAATTTACGATTTCTGGATGTCCAAGTTACGCCCATTGCTTTTACCACTATTTGTGAAATTAAATTAAGTTACATTTCTGATTGGAAAATGTTGTTTTCACAAAGTGCTGGATGAATAAAATTTAAATTCTGAAGGTGAAAATGAAACCATAATAGAAACATGACGATTTTAAATCAATGATTCAAATGTTGAAGGTGAAATACGCGCGATAGTAAATTAATTCTCAGGTGATTTAAAAAACTTGTTTCTACGCTTGGGCTGAGAGAATTGCAGGCCAAAAAGTCCCTACGCGTGTATGAAAATAATTTTACTTAAGGCCAGTTGCTCGACACTGGCTTAAACTAAGTTTAGCTTAGCTTGGCAGAGTTGTTTTGTGTAGTTTTTATTCGATTCATTATTGTATCTTTAAATTCTTATATGACTTATGTAAGACATCAATAGATAAATAAATAGACTCAGTTTAACCCATTAAGCGCCATAATTTGTAAGAATGCCTATTTTTTCAAACGATTTCATCCCTAAACAAGGATGTAATTAAGACGGCAGTATGCTTAGTTTTATACGTTTAGAGAGCGGTCGACTTCCTCTTAATACTACAGGCAGTGAAGTAATTCTTTTATTCTTCAATATTATCTATAGTCGCTATAAAATTACCTTTTATTTAATTCTACGATGGATTGGGATGCCCTACAAAAAAATAGAGTGTATGTACACCGGGGATAAAAATAAGCGCGTGTTTGAAATTCCCTGGAAATAGCCGGTGCTTTCGATATAAAAATGTCCAATAATTCGCATCGATAAGTGCCGGCGTTCTTATTAAAGAATGAGTTAAATAGGACGCTATTTTTATTCACCACTTGCCCTATAATCGCACAAATACATACATAACGTTACTCTCTCAGCGTAGACCGATAAAACACACTCGAGATTTATTAATATTTTCAATTAATTTTGTTGCACTTCACCAAAAATGGCAATCAGATTGAATGATCTATGAAAAATAAAACATTGCAACAAAAGCGGCCACTATAAATTTTTAAATTAAAATATAATAAACATACCTTGTGCAGGCCAATAAAGGCAGAACCGTGTAAAGAAAACAATTCGCTGTAGACAAAAACGAAAACTGACTCCATATATTGTTCATTGACATTAAAAAATTATTTGGCAATTAATAAAAAACAATTGTTGCAGTGTCAATCAATAAACAGTGAAATCTTAATCGTTGTTTTGGTAGTGGGGATGTGGTGGATGGAAGAAGTAGTCCGTATATTAGAAGGACTCTGTAGCTCGCTAGCGCGGGCACCTGGCTCGCTTTGCTCGCCGTCGCTCGCTGCGCTCGCGACAATCTACCAACCGCTGAAAGTTTTGGCAAAGAAGAGTGGGGACGCAGCACATGTTGGGTTGGATGTCGAAATGTTGTCGCGGTAGTGAGGATGCGGTGGATAGAGGAAGCAGTCCATATATTAAAAGGACTCTGGTGCCGGCGCTCGGGGCAGTAACTGCTCGCTTCGCTCGTACTCAGATCGCTTCGCTCGCGAAAATCTACCAACCGCTGAAAGTTTTGGAAAAGAAGAGTAGGGACGCAGCACATGTTGCGTTGAAGGTGGAAATGTTGTCGTGGTAGTGGGAATGCGATGGATGGAGGAATTTAGTCCATATATTAAAAGGACTCTGTAGTGCCGGCGCTCGGGGCAGTAACTGCTCGCTTCGCTCGCCTCGCTTCGCTCGCGACAATCTACCAACCGCTAAAAGTTTTGGAAAAGAAGAGTGGGAACGCAGCACATATTGTGTTGAAGGTGGAAATGTTGTCGGGGTAGTGGGAATGCGGTGAATGGAGGAAGCAGTCCATATATTAAAAGGACTCTGTGGTGCCAGCGTTTGGGGAAGTAACTGCTCGCTTCGCTCGTACTCAGCTCGCTTCGCTCGCGACAGTCTACCAACCGCTGAAAGTTTTGGAAAAGAAGAGTGGGGACGCAGCACATGTTGCGTTGAAGGTGGAAATGTTGTCGTGGTAGTGGGAATGCGATGGATGGAGGAAGTAGTCCATATATTAAAAGGACTCTGTGGTGCCGGCGCTCGGGGCAGTAACTGCTCGCTTCGCTCGCCTCGCTTCGCTCGCGACAATCTACCAACCGCTGAAAGTTTTGGAAAAGAAGAGTGGGAACGCAGCACATATTGCGTTGAAGGTGGAAATGTTGTCGGGGTAGTGGGAATGCGATGAATGAAGGAAGCAGTCCATATATTAAAAGGACTCTGTGATGCCGGCGTTTGGGGCAGTAACTGCTCGCTTCGCTCGTACTCAGCTCGCTTCGCTCGCGACAGTCTACCAACCGCTGAAAGTTTTGGAAAAGAAGAGTGGCGACGCAGCACATGTTGCGTTGAAGGTGGAAATGTTGTCGGGGTAGTGGGAATGCGGTGGATGGAGGAAGCAGTTCATATATTAAAAGGATTCTGTGTAACTTTAAAGACTTTTATAGCTCGCTTCGCGAGAAGCTAGTTGGGGAGCGATGAGGGTCCATGGTCTTTTGCGAGACTCGGTTCGCGAGAAGCTTTGCAATAGAGAGGTAGCTCCGGGGACATTTATTTTTTAATTTCATAAAATACATACAGTTTAGGTAAGCATATGCATAAGCTGTAAATTTTCCGATATTGGTTGTTTTTTAAAAGAGTTCAGTTTCAAGCTTTAAACGAGTTTTTTCCACTCCCAGACTAAGCATGAAGTAAAATTTCGAGTTTAGAAAAGCCCCGTGAAAATTTGTCGAGGGTCGCGCAGCGACCCGAGACAAATTTTCTGGGCTTTTCTAAACTCGAAATTTTACTTCATGCGTCACGCGTATAAAACGCTAACATATTGTGAACTTTATATATATTTAAACCTCACTTGAAATCATTGTTTTATACGCGTGGCGCATGAAGTAAAATTTCGAGTTTAGAAAAGCCCAGAAAATTTGTCTCGGGTCGCTGCGCGACCCTCGACAAATTTTCACGGGGCTTTTCTAAACTCGAAATTTTAGTTCATGCTTAGTCTGGGAGTGGAAAACACTCGTCTTAAGCTTCAAATTAAACTATTTGAAAAAAAACAAACGATCATCGGAAAAGTTACAGCTCATGCATAAATGTATGTACAGGGAGTTTTTCTTTAAAGTTTACGTTTTATAAATTTACATTCTTTTCTTTAAATCTTTAGATATACGTTGTTTTTTTAAAAAGAGTCAATTTTAAGCTTTTAACGAGTATTTTCCACTCCCAGACTAAGCATGAAGTAAAATTTCGAGTTTAGAAAAGCCCCGTGAAAATTTGTCGAGGGTCGCGCAGCGACCCGAGACAAATTTTCTGGGCTTTTCTAAACTCGAAATTTTACTTCATGCGCCACGCGTATAAAACAATAATTTCAAGTGAGGTTTAAATATATATAAAGTTCACAATATTTTAGCGATTTATACGCGTGGCGCATGAAGTAAAATTTCGAGTTTAGAAAAGCCCAGAAAATTTGTCTCGGGTCGCTGCGCGACCCTCGACAAATTTTCACAAGGCTTTTCTAAACTCGAAATTTTACTTCATGCTTAGTCTGGGAGTGGAAAACACTCGTTTAAGGCTTCAAATCGAAATTAAAAAAAACGAAGGAATATCTAAAGATTTACAGCAAATATGCTGAATTTGGATTAAAAGAAAAACTCCCTGTATAAGTGGAACAAAAGCAAATTAATTTAATTTACAAAACCAATATATTTAAAAATATGTTAGCAAGTGATTAATGAGAAAAAAGTATCCGATAAATTAATTTCACTTTGAAATAAATAATTTTTAATATTGTACGATACACTTAGCGCCATCTAGTTTCCTACGTATGAACTTCAACGACCACGGATAACATTTTAATTAAAAATAAACAAACAAATGTCAAACTATTGTTTGAAATCACGACAATTTATCAATTCGGGCAATTCTAATTCAACGCAAATATTGCCGTTGTATGTTAACAGTGAGCAATTAAAATAATAATTGGGCATTATTTTAAATACGATGTAACTGATTTCCATGATGACTGTTTTGCTATAAATAAAAAAATACTCCCACATGAAAACAAATGAACATTTCAAGTGCATTAAGTGGAACGGAAGCAAATTAATTTAATTTAAAAAACCAATATATTTAAAAATGTGTTACCAGATGATTAATGAGAAAAAAAGTATCCGATAAATTAATTTCACTTTGAAATAAATAATTTTTAATATTGTACGATACACTTAGCGCCATCTAGTTTCCTACATATGAACTTCAACGACCACGAATAACATTTTAATTAAAAATAAACAAACAAATGTCAAACTATTGTTTTAAATCACGACAATTTATCAATTCGGGCAATTCTAATTCAACGCAAATATTGCCGTTGTATGTTAACAGTGAGCAATTAAAATAATAATTGGGGATTATTTTTAATACGATGTAACTGATTTCCATGATGACTGTTTTGCTATAAATAAAAAAATACCCCCACTTGAAAACAAATGAACATTTCAAGTGCATTAAGTGGAACAGAAGCAAATTAATTTAATTTACAAAACCAATATATTTAAAAATATGTTACCAAGTGATTAAAGAGAAAAAAGTATCCGATAAATTAATTTCACTTTGAAATAAATAATTTTTAATATTGTACGATATACTTAGCGCCATCTAGTTTCCTACATATGAACTTCAACGACCACGAATAACATTTTAATTAAAAATAAACAAACAAATGTCAAACTATTGTTTTAAATCACGACAATTTATCAATTCGGGCAATTCTAATTCAACGCAAATATTGCCGTTGTATGTTAACAGTGAGCAATTAAAATAATAATTGGGGATTATTTTTAATACGATGTAACTGATTTCCATGATGACTGTTTTGCTATAAATAAAAAAATACCCCCACATGAAAACAAATGAACATTTCAAGTGCATTAAGTGGAACAGAAGCAAATTAATTTAATTTAAAAAAAACAATATATTTAAAAATGTGTTACAAAATGATTAATGAGAAAAAAAGTATCCGATAAATGAATTTCACTTTGAAATAAATAATTTTTAATATTGTACGATACACTTAGCGCCATCTAGTTTCCTACATATGAACTTCAACGACCACGAATAACATTTTAATTAAAAATAAACAAACAAATGTCAAACTATTGTTTTAAATCATGACAATTTATCAATTCGGGCAATTCTAATTCAACGCAAATATTGCCGTTGTATGTTAACAGTGAGCAATTAAAATAATAATTGGGGATTATTTTTAATACGATGGAACTGATTTCCATGATGACTGTTTTGCTATAAATAAAAAATACCCCCACATGAAAACAAATGAACATTTCAAGTGCATTAAGTGGAACAGAAGCAAATTAATTTAATTTAAAAAACCAATATATTTATAAATATGTTACCAAGTGATTAAAGAGAAAAAAGTATCCGATAAATTAATTTCACTTTGAAATAAATAATTTTTAATATTGTACGATACACTTAGCGCCATCTAGTTTCCTACATATGAACTTCAACGACCACGAATAACATTTTAATTAAAAATAAACAAACAAATGTCAAACTATTGTTTTAAATCACGACAATTTATCAATTCGGGCAATTCTAATTCAACGCAAATATTGCCGTTGTATGTTAACAGTGAGCAATTAAAATAATAATTGGGGATTATTTTTAATACGATGTAACTGATTTCCATGATGACTGTTTTGCTATAAATAAAAAAATACCCCCACATGAAAACAAATGAACATTTCAAGTGCATTAAGTGGAACAGAAGCAAATTAATTTAATTTAATTTACAAAACCAATATATTTAAAAATATGTTACCAAGTGATTAATGAGAAAATAGTATCCGATAAATTAATTTCACTTTGAAATAAATAATTTTTAATATTGTACGTACACTTAGCGCCATCTAGTTTCCTTCGTGTGAACTTTAACGACCACGGGTAACATTTTAATTAAAAATAAACAAACAAATGTCAAACTATTGTTTGAAATCACAACAATTTATCAATTCGGGCAATTCTAATTCAACGCAAATATTGCCGTTGTATGTTAACAGTGAGCAATTAAAATAATAATCGGGGATTATTTCAAATACGATGTAAGTGATTTTCATGATGAGTTTTGCTATAAATAAAAAAATACCCCCACATGAAAACAAATGAACATTTCGAGTGCATTCCTAGGTGGAAAAATTGCAACAACAAGCCCAAAAACAAAAGAATTGTGCAACGGAACCACCGCTCACATACAGAAAACCCCCGAAAAAATCCACTTTCGGCTCTGACCCAAAATCCCAATTACGTACACACGTTACAAACGCACATCGCGAACCCAATTGGCGAATGGTAACAACGCACACACACACATGCACACGATCATACACACACGTTTCTCGTCGATCAACAACAAAAAAGATAACCTTCAGGACGGCACGGAGAGCGCGGACGATCGCCGATCCAACGGGTGCGAGGAGGATAAACAAAGAGGATGGCCGTGTACTTACATAATTCCCGGTGGTCCATTGTGCGGAGACGCCGATCCGAAACTGGGGGGATCACCTGCCTGGAAGCGGGGGCGTCGCGACGCTGGGGCACTCGACACTCGCGTTCCCACTAGGACGTAACGTGCGCGATTTTTCCAACACCAGTCTCGAAAACATCTGACACCATTTTGACATTTGAAACAACTGAATGCAATGTGTTGCCAACATTCGCAATTAACTATACTTATTCGGTTTTTTAACTCAAAATGAATTAACTTAACACAAAATTATAAATAAAAACAAAACGGACACTTAAATTCACATTTACAATAAATTGTTTATATATTTGACGTTAAAACTATGGAAATAATAAACGATTTAAAATAGGTATATTGGATTGCCTACGATACAGCTTAATTACTTTATCAATGCAAGAATTAATTTGAAATTCAGATTAATTCAAGAATTTGTTTTCAATTAATAATTTAATTATATAATCTTTATTGATTAGATTACTACTGAGGATCCAGTAATTACATTAAAGAATTTCTAATTAAGAAATCGAAAAATTACAATAAATCAATAAACAATAATTGTATAGCAATCACGATTGTTTATTGATTTATTGTAATTTTTCGATTTCCCAATTAGAAATTCTTAAATGTAATTACTGGTTTGTAAGTAGTAATCTAACGATTCTAAATGTAAATATGGTAAGTTTTATTTGTAAATAAAACACTTTTTACTTTGTTTAACCACTGGATCTTACATTTAATTGTGTGACTAGTTTCGACTATCTAGTAGTCATTCTCAAACTAAAGTGTTTGAGAATGACTACTACATAGTCGAAACTAGTCACACAATTAAATGTAAGATCCAGTGGTTAAACAAAGTAAAAAGTGTTTTATTTACAAGTGTATTTAAGATGTACCACAAAGTGAACGCCTACAACACCAAACAATTAGGTAAGTTTTATAATTATTTTATAAAATGCAAACTACATCAGCATTTCTCAAAATTTGTTCCAGGAAATCTTTTTATTTTAACATTATTCTTCGAATATATAAAAAACGTGAAGCCCTGGGTAACTAATATTTTTGAAGGCTTTCAAAACTTTATATAAAATTGCGCCACTTCAAATTGAGATATTACAAAAAATAGGTCTTTTTTCTCCTGTCAAAATCCTCTGTTTCTATTTCAGATCTTTAACTCCAGTTTTAGTAAGTTGGGGTATTTCAAGATGAAATATCTGTTTTTAAACTTAGAAATAAATCATAAGCCTGGGGCATTCATGAGGGTAGGAAACAAAAGGGAAGGAGAAAAAATAAAAATAGGTCAGTACGAATTTGAGAAAGTCAACAAAATAAAGTACTTAGGCGTAACAATTAGCAACAGAAGTGGAGACAAAACTGAAATTGAAGAAAAGATACAGAAGGCAAAAAGCGCGTATTACGCACATAGAAAAGTCTTGACAAACAAAACAATAAGCAGGAACGCGAAGGTGCAAATATACAAAACAGTAATAAGACCGATAATAACATATGCAGCGGAAACTATGACAATGACACAAAAAGAACAACATAAATTAAGAGTAGTGGAACGATCAATAATTAGAAGGAAACTAGGACCAAGATGAACAGAAGGTGAAATAAGAAGAAGAAATAGCACAGAAATATTAGAAATACTGGAAGGAAAAGATGTCAACATAATCAAGGCAGTTGTTATTGAAAATGAGTGCTTAGCACTTGAAATATATATCTAACCATTAGAAAATAAAGTGTGAAGAAAGGATACAACAGTGTTAATTATTTATAATCAAGGCAGCACGTATAAAGTGGCTGGGACATGTATGGAGAGTGGGAAGTCAAACCAATATAAAAGCGATATTGGAATGGAAATCAAAAGCAAAGAAGAGAAGAGAACGACCAAGTAACAGATGGTAAGATGAAGTGGAAGCAGACATCAATAGTGTAGGAATTACCAACTAGAAAAAGAAGACAGAAGATAGGAAGAAATGGAGGGAAATTGCGATGGACATTTTTAACACCGACACAGCAAAATGAGAGAAGAAATACGGGGATTAATCCACCCCAATACAAAAGGATTGTAAGGGCTTCAAGCAGAAGCGATGAAATTCTACAAGGAATGCAGTGCCATAGATTATTCCTGACGATGATGACTGCGACATCAACGAAACGTCGAATTAAAAATAAAATGGACCAGAGCCAAGAAAATACGCGGGACCAAACCCGAAGAAACAGTGAAACATATATATATATATATATACATAGAAAATGTAATGTATATATATATATATATACATAGAAAATGTAATGTATATATATATATATATATATATATAACTTGCTTGAGTTTTTTGGGCTGCTTTCTCGCGTTGGTTGCAGTTTCGTTTATTGAGGCACAAAGGATGTTTTTCTATTTCTATGGCTTCACGTACGACCATAACATAGATTTTGAAAATACTTCGGTAATTAGTTCTATCCCAAAATTTGAAGAAAGAATCGTACGTGAAGCCATAGAAATAGAAAAACATCCTTTGTGCCTCAATAAACGAGATGATGGCACAAGATTACAAACCACATGGAAACCTTTGATGAATATAATAAAACAACAAAAAAATGAGTTGCCTCCAATATCCAACAATTTTCGGAATATTCAGACAAATTCAAGTAATTTCAATAATGCAGATACATCGGACACAAATCAAGAAATTTTAGCACCTTCTACATCGAGTGGACCAATAACACGCAGCAGATCTAGACTACAAGTCCCTAGTTTACAAAACAAATGTACTGACAGTGAACGTGACATCCATCACTCAGTATACAAAAAAGCTCCTGAGGATGGCAGAAGTGATGCTGCCGAAACGTAGAGCGCAAATAAAGCAACCAACGCGAGAAAGCAGCCCAAAAAACTCAAGCAAGTTATATTTTGCTCGCGAAAACCTAAAAATAAATATATATATATATATATATATATATATATATATATATATATATATATATATATATAGATATGTTAAATCGTAGATTTTCGCGGGCGTAACATGTATCACTGTTTCTTCGGGTTTGGTCCCGCGTATTTTCTTGGCTCTGGTCCATTTTATTTTTAATTCGACGAGAATTTTAAAAAAGACAGACTTCTTCCACGCGAGGATTATTAGAGAAGCAATAGAAATTGAAAAGAGGCCGAACAGTCTAAATCAAAGAGATGATGCGAAAAGACTACCACCAATTTGGAAAACTTGTATAAATTCTGGTCAAAATATATTATCTCCGAACAACAACCAAGAAATTCAAAATCAAACCCCTTCCGAAAATAATATTGAAATTGTCACTACTACATCATTAGAAGAACAAAACAGAAGAGTAACACGAAGCCAAACAAGAAATTCACGCATCAAGTAGTACGTAAAAGTCAAACAAGTGGTTGCTAGAGCAATGGAATTTTGATAGTTATTCCTGACGATGATGACTGCGACGTCATCGAAACGTCGAATTAAAAATAAAATGGACCAGAGCCAAGAAAATACGCGGGACCAAACCCGAAGAAACAGTGATACATATATATATATATATATATATATATATATATATATATGTACTCATGTTATGTAATAATAATAATAAATAATAAAATAATAATAATATATATATATACAGGGTGTCCCATTAGTGCGGTCTCGGAAGATATCTCAGCTCTCGTTAAAGATAGAAAAAAAATGTTTTCACGAAATTTGCTTGATTTTAAGAGCTGCATAACCTAAAATTATTTTCAAATATACAGGGTGTCCCATTATTCCATACTTAATACCAACTTTGTTATTTTAAATGGAACACCCTATATATTATTTTTTTATTTGATCCGCCTTTAAATAACCTACACAAAGATATATCATTATCGGCACTTTAGGTAATTCGTTACTTAAAAAAAAAATATTTTTTGAAAATGTTGGCAGTTTTAGTACTTTACTTAAAAATTCACTGTGTTCGTATTTTTTAAGATACCAGTCTGAAATTTTACACACATATGCAGTAAAGAATGCTCTATCCATTGACTATAACACATTTTAATATTACTTATAAAACCTAGTAAAAAACTACCCTCGAATATTTAATATTTAAAATGTACATTACTTCATTTTTTTAAATGGGACATCCTATATTTTTTTATTTTATCAAATCCGCAATAAAAAATGCTTTATTTCTTGTATATCATACCCTTTATCTATTTTCATTAGTTTTGGAGATATTAACATTTTTCTGTCAAATATAGGGTACACAAAAAATAAAGCATTTTTCATTTCGGATCTGATAAAGTAAAGAAATATAGGGTGTCCCATTTAAGAAAATGAACTTATGTACATTTTAAATATTAAATATTAGAAGGTAGTTTTTTATTAGGTTTTATAAGTAATATTATAATGTGTTATAGTCAATGGATAGAGCATTCTTTACTGCATATGTGTGTAAAATTACAGACTGATATCTTAGAAAATAAGGACACAGTGAATTTTTAAGTAAAGTACTAAAACTGCCAAAATTTTCAAAAAATATTTTTTTCTGAAGTAACAAATAACCTAAAGTGCCAATAATGATATATCTTTGTGTAGGTTATTTAAAGGCGGATCAAATAAAAGAATAATATATAGGGTGTTCCATTTAAAATAACAAAGTTGGTATTAAGTATGGAATAATGGGACACCCTGTATATTTGAAACTAATTTTAGGTTATGCAGCTCTTAAAATCAAGCAAATTTGGTAAAAACATTTTTTTTCTATCTTTAACGAGAGCTGAGATATCTTCCGAGACCGCACTAATGGGACACCCTGTATATATATATATATATATATATATATATATTATGATTAAATAATACTACACATAACTCAATTAAACAAGTGGGAAATATTTTGAGTTAAAAACAGGCTGAACATTTGAGACATGATTTAGGTCATTCTGAGGGCCCCCATATTTTATGGTCCGGGGCAGCCGCCCATCTTATTTATTATTTATCATGGCTAGGGATGGCAACGATACATCGATATATTAAATATATCGATATTTTTTCAAATATATCGATATATAAATATCGATGTAATAGTTTCGATATATCGCAAAATATATCGATATTTTTGTGTAAATACCTATATCAAAAAACTAATTAATTGCAAATTGCACGCACCACAATTTGGCGAAACTTCAATCTAGTTTGTTTTATCACTCGTTAAATTTCTCAGCACCATCTAGCGTCGAGAAGCGCAAATAACTTATTAGGTACCTGTATTTGATACAATAGGTACCCGAATTATCGGCTATAATTGGGATTCCTTTGAATTACTTGAACGGAATCCAGTTCTTCCCCGAAAATTTTTGTCGGGGAATACCCGTTCGAAGTTTATAAATACACCTCAACAAAAAAATTTTCTGCAGTCTGCAAAGAGCTTTGAAAGTGTTTGCTGTGAATAAATAATAGTGTGATTGTTCAAAAGTTTAGTGAAGTTGAAAATAAAATAATCTTGATTTATTACATAAATTTAAAGTGACTGATTGTTGGTCCTGAAAATATGGCTCCTCCGAGAAGTAACATTTGGAAACATTTTCAAAAAGTTACTCCCAATACTGCTAAATGCAATTTGTGTGCCAAGGTGCTGAAGACTTCGGGCAATACAACAAATTTGAAAACACATTTAAAACAAAAACACTCCTCCATCTTACAACATTTAACTGAGGAGAAAAAGGAGACTGATGAACCAAAGAAGAAAAAACGTCCATCCCAACCCGAAAGTCGAATGGATGTAGAAACGGCTGGGACTAGTAGTTCACTACATCAAGATGAGGTATGACTAATAGAACCGCAATTGTTAATGAATTTATTAGTTAATATTATTTCTAGAAAAATCTGATTGCTTCACAAGAATTTGATGATGATGTTCATTCATCAACTTCAACAATGACGGTTTCTGAATATGATGTTGAACCAAGCACAAGTACAGAAAAATCAAGCTCATTATACAAGCAAGCTACAATTGTGTCTACCTTCAAAACAATTTCATCTTTCAAAGGTAAAGCAAAAGTTTATAGTACTTGCATGAATGCATCATTTGTTTTTATTTTTAGATGGTGGCTCTAAAAATGTGAAACTAACGGAAGCATTAATAAAATTTATTGTTCAGGATAATTTGCCATTCAATATTGTAGAGGGTAAAGGTTTTCTGTCTTTGATGAAACAAGTGGCACCTTTATACAAAGTACCAACCAGAAACACCATCAAAAATAATGTTGATAGAAAGTTCGAAGTGATTTCAACAGCATTTAAAAATATATTGAAAAAATCGAAGTATTTCACAATTACGACGGATATATGGACTGCCGATATGCAGACCAAAAGTTTTATGGGCATCACTGTCCACTTTGTACATGACATGAAGTTAACATCAGCGACAATAGGTATTGTTGAATTATCAGAGTCTCACACGGCAGACTATATTGCTTTAGAATTAGGCAAAGCTCTTCAAAATTGGGGAATTGATCCTAATGATGTTGTTGCTGTAGTGACGGACAATGCAGCCAATATGGTCAAAGCTATGCATGACAAATTTGGGAAAAACCGACACATCCCATGCTTCGCACATACCCTCAATTTGGTGTGTGAAAATTCAATTACAAACACAGAAGGTTTGAGTATTATTATTGACAAGATACGATCAATAGTAGTATGGTTCAAAAGAAGCGTTAAGGCTAGTGATCAATTAAGAAAAATACAAATCGATGCAGGAACGATAGAAGGAAACATTAAAAAAATGATTTTGGATGTCAAAACTCGCTGGAACTCCACATATTACATGATAGAGAGATTTCTACTAATGTCATCTATGGTCAGCAATATTTTGTTTTCCGATGTTAATGCTCCAAATATGATTACTGCAGCCGAAGTTGAGCATTTACGAGAAATATGCAAACTTTTGAAGCCACTAGAAAGGATGACAGTAGAGATAAGTGGCGAAAATTACCCCACAATAAGTAAAGTAATACCAATGATTGGTTGTCTGATAAACCAGTACAACAATTATTCGCCCCAGTATGAAGTAGGTAAACACTTGAAAACATCATTATTAAAAGAAATCGAAAAGAGGTTTGGTGCTATTGAGAAATCTTATATACCAGCTGTTTCCACAATATTGGATTCTCGATTTAAACAAATAAACTTCAGGGATCCTCAAGTCCTGGGCACAGTGATGCGACACATCAAAAGTGAGATCGCGACTTTCCAAAGCACTTCTTCATCATCAGAATCTTCTGATTCGGATACTGAAGAACCGGAATTTGATATATGGGCGCACCATAAAAAATTAGCGCACACTAAAAAAAGTGGGCAAGGGAAATTACATAAAGATAGTGAACTCAATCAATATTTAAGTTTGCCAGTTAGAAACTTGAAAGACGATCCCTTGGACACCTGGAGCGAAATGAAATTGGTATATCCCAACTTATTTAAAGTGGCGGCAAAATATTTTTGTGTTGTAGCAACGTCGGTCCCCAGCGAGAGGCTATTTTCAAAAGCCGGAGCAACAGCTACTAAAAGTCGTAACCGTCTCACGGGAAGTAGGCTTTCCAAATTATTATTTTTGAGCTCTTTGCCTGATAACTTGCATTTGTGGAACTGATGTATTCACCTAATGCACAAAATCACAAATGCAGGCAAACAGTCTTGTTCCTGTAAGACATTTAATTGTAAACTTGACTAAATTGTAATAAAAAATACATTTTAATTTTTTTTTGTAAAAACATGCAATTTTGTAGAACACTTTTAACTTGTACTTACTTAATCAAAAAATACACTTATTTTTTTTTAATGTATTACCTTTCAATATTTCCTCAGTACCTACTTTACGTTTCAAAAACTTTAGATTCGATTGATTTGAATATAATAAAAAAATATATCGATATTTTTCATGATATCGATATTTTTGTTTAGATATATCGCATGTATCGATATATAGCTTTCGATATATCATATGATGATTATATCGATATATTTATATTTTTTGCCATCCCTAATCATGGCAGTAACTCAAGGGTTGTGAGATGAACAAATTTTTAGAAATAATTCATTTATCGAGGAGTAATCATAAAAAAACATGATATTTAATACTCACATGAAAACATTTATCAAAATAAATATGTGTATAACAAAATAATATATATGTAGATAATTGTTTCCTGAATCAGGTTGACTGTTCGCTTAAGAACTGCTGTAATAAATTATTAGCAATAGGTATCAACAAATATTCTGCACCATCAGCCGATCTGCGCATTTTAACCATTTTGTGATCAATGAATTCAGTCAATTGGGCGCGTAAAGCTAAATCGGAACTTACTAAAAATGCTTCACGACACGACCAGTATAAGTCTTTGAATAGGAGACCTGAAACAAAATAGATTAAAAGAAAATAGATCACTATTTCCAAGTTTGTTGCTTTAGACTACTTATAAACCAACCATCTTTCATGCACAAATAAATCACCAAACAGTGAATTAATAAACAGTCAAATTATTCACTATTTATTCATGACTTACCTTGATAATACTGATTGGTATTGTTTTCCAACTGATATTTTAGAATAATCGTGTAAATTCCCTTCGAATTTGACGTTAGAGATAAGAAAACGTTCCTTAGTGAAGATAAAGCCAAATTACCCGTTCTTTGTACCATCATTGAACTCTCGAACGATGTCTCGTTAGTGTACGGCAGGAAAGACGTTACATCCCACCATATAAAATTGAATTTACTCAATTTATTATGATCCCAAACTAGAAATATAAAAATTGCATAATTAGAAATAGAAGAAATAACATTGTTTTTGATATGCGATGGCATTTGCACGAAATTGAATTTTATTTTGTCTTGCTAGTCAAAATATGATTAATCATTAATTTCAAGAGAACAACTACAACAAAGGATAGTGGAGCAGGAGGATCAGGCGGAGAAGAGGGAGAGGCAGGAAAGGAGGACCAATTAATCAGAGGGAAGGTTTTCCAGGAGAAGAGAGAAGTGGCGGGGTTTTTGAAGGAGACGCTGGGAGTAGAGGTGGAGGTACAGGAAAGTCACATTGTGGATAAGGTGGGAAAGTTGGTGGTGGTGAGACTCGGGAAGCTGGAGGACAAAATAAAGATCAAGAAAAACAAAAGCGCGCAAGAAACGATCTACATAGACGACGATCTAACAAAGGAGGAGATGAGGGTACAGAAATACATAAGGGAGGTAGCTAGACGGGAGAGAGAAAGGGGGAAATGGGTGAGGATCGGGTACCAGAAAGTTATAGTGAATGGAGAAGAGTGGAGATGGAACAAGGAGAAGGCAGAAGTAGAGAGGAAAGAGGAGGCAAATTTGAATATTTCAATCAATAAATTATTTACATATTTGAATATCGGAATATTTGAATATTCAAATAATTCAAATATTTGAATATATTTTTAAATGAATGATTGAATACATAAATTTGAAAAATTTCCAGCTTTAATAGTATACTCTAAACATCACTTGAAATCAATGTTTTATGCGGTGGCGCATGAAGTAAAATTTCGAGTTTAGAAAAGCCTGAAAATTTGGTTTGGTCGCTCCGCTTCGCTTCGCGACCAAACCAAATTTTCAGGCTTTTCTAAACTCGAAATTTTACTTCATGCTTAATCTGGGAGTGGAAAACACTTGTTAAACAGCAATTAGAACCTTTAATGACAACCCTGATTTCTTCAAAAAAATTGAAAACTAACCGAAATTGTAGTTATATTTATAATCCTTATGAGTTTTCTTAATTATCTTGTTGTTAATTTTTTTTGAGAATTCAGTGTTATTAAAGGTTTTAATAGTTTTCGAACAAGGGTTCTCCACTCCTTGATTAAGCATGAAGTAAATATTTCGAGTTTAGAAAAGCCTGAAAATTTGGATTGGCCGCGTAGCGAAGCGGAGCGGCCAATCCAAATTAGGCTTTTCTAAACTCGAAATATTTACTTCATGCGCCAGGTGTGTAAAACACTAATTTAATATGTAGTTCAAAAACACACTTAGTTATTGTTAATCCACCACAAGATTAAAATAAAATAAGTATACATATTTTGATTTATGTTGAGAGTTACAAAATCCAACATATAAGACATTCATCTTCATCTTTTAGTGTTAATCCATTGATAATGGTCACTTTGTGTACATAGAATAGGTTATTAGTGCTTTATTCGTCAAATTCATCTTTATCTGTTTACCAAAAGTGAAACGTTTATTATGAGCAGCACAGGTGTAAATTAAATATAAATTTTCGACAGTAAACGAAATAATTAATAAATTAATAATTCAAATAAAAGTGTGAAGGAAGGTTATTAGTGCTTTATTTGTCAAATTCATCTTTATCTGTTTACCAAAAGTGAAACGTTTATTATGAACAGCACAGTTGTAAATTAAATATAAATTTTCGACAGTAAACGAAATAATTAATAAATTAATAATTCAAATAAAAGTGTGAAGAAAGGTTATTAGTGCTTTATTTGTCAAATTCATCTTTATCTGTTTACCAAAAGTGAAACGTTTATTATGAACAGCACAGTTGTAAATTAAATATAAATTTTCGACAGTAAACGAAATAATTAATAAATTAATAATTCAAATAAAAGTGTGAAGAAAGGTTATTAGTGCTTTATTTGTCAAATTCATCTTTATCTGTTTACCAAAAGTGAAACGTTTATTATGAGCAGCACAGTTGTAAATTAAATATAAATTTTCGACAGTAAACGAAATAATTAATAATAATAAACTTACTCAATGGCGCATTGATGTGATCAATCGAAGCAATCAAATGTATATTCCTAACAGCAGCCAACCTTGCCAACACATTCTGACACTTATTATTCCTCAACATATCCCCATCTATGTTATGCACGATTATATACAAATGCTGCTCCGGAATCAGCGACATCTCCAACTCGATCCGATCGCAAACTTCGTAAACATTCCCCGAACCCTCTTTAACTTCCAACAAATCCTGCGTGATCGCATCCAGTATATCCTTGAGCGTCAAACTCGGGAAAAAACCGTTCACCACCATAACCGGCAAATCACTCAACACCTCCCTATGAAAATCATCCAGCACATTTTTCTTCGACCCCAACCCATACAACAGCAAATTAAAATTCTCGTGCAGCATACACACCCACTTATTAAAAAACCCTTTAACGTTCTCCGAAGCCTCGAACATCGCTTTCACGTGCTTTTTGGAAACGGTCATTTTCGAAAGGAGGGTTTGTAATTGATCTTGGCTTAAACGAGGTGTTTCCAGCCGGTCTAAGGTGTGATTGGAGGTGAGTGATTTTGTAGTGGCGTTGTTCGAGAAATACTCCTCGGTTTTTATGTGGTATTGGCGGGATTTCGCGGTTTTGCGGGTCGATGTTTTCGTCGCTGTAAAAGTCACCTTCCTGGGGGTTTTGAGTTTTTGTGGAGACGCTTTATCTTCATCTTCATCTTCGTCTTCCTCGACGTCCATTTCTTCTTCTTCTGATTCGGATTGCGAGGATTCTGAGCCTTCGAATTCGCTTCCGCTGTCTTCAAATGGATCGTCTGCTCCGCTTGAGGAATCATATTGTAAAGTAGATTTAATTCCTACATAAATATTAAAATATGTAAATTTGGATTGATTGAGTTACTTGAAGATAATTATACTTTGATTAAAAAACTACTTAGAACCTTTCTTCAATACTTTATTTTGTAACCAAATGTACATTTCGGACACGAAGTGTCCATTATCAATTTTTTATTTTATTTTATTTTATTTTATTAGTGCTGATACAAAAATATGTTTACACTCGTCAATAGTAATACAATAATATATAATAATAGTAATAATAATAAAATAAGGTATTTAGTTAAATCACTGTTACATTTCGCTAAAGTGGATTGGTAGGTATAACGATCCCCATTTGTTTAGAAATGGTTTTGGTGACAAAGCTTGTGAAGATATATAGGGTGCAAGTTGAAATAGTAGTGAAATATCGAGACTAAACAGATTAAAAACTTAATTGTATGAATATTTGTAAAAGTAAAATAACAGCACAACAGATTAAAAGCATTAGAATAATAAATAATAATGACTAGAATTTAATATAAGGTTAAAATGTTAAAAAAATGTAGTTATAAAAGTAGTTATAAAAGTAAAATAACAATCACAACACATTAAAAGCATTCAATAGTTAGTAGTAAAATTTGTTTGTAAAAGAATAGAGAGTTACAACAGATTATATAGTAAGTAACTAGTGTTTTAAATATCACAGAATGGTTTATCACAGCACATGTATTCGTCCCACGAGTAGAATGCTTCCTGTATAAGGTAGTTTATAGTTATTTTGAAGATATTGATAGGCAACGATCGTACCGTATTTGGTAGTTTATTAAAGAATCGTATACAGTAGTATTTAGTGCCTGTTTGCACTGTTTGTAGTCTGATGTGCTCTAGATAGATATCTGTTTTGGAACGAGTATTGTGAGTATGATGATCATGATTGGGGTACAAGTTCAAGTTATTCCGTATGTGTATGAGACACTCCAGGATGTATATACAGGGTAGTGTTAATATTCGAAGTCTAATAAATGAACTTTTACAGTCATCGGTATACTTTAGACCTGCAACAATCCTGATAGCTTGGCGTTGTAGGGAGAATATCCTATGCCTGGAGGCAGAATGACCCCATACAATTATGCCGTACCTTATGTGTGATTCACATAAAGCTAAATAAGCTGACCGTAAAGCTTGGCCTACAGGGTTGTGCGTTAACATACGAAGACAATAAATATTTCTGGACAGTTTCTTTGCCAAGTTTTCACCGTGTGTATCCCACCTTAGTTTTGGATCTAAGTAGATACCAAGAAACTTAGCATTATCGTCAAGTGCAATATCACTTTTATTTAGAGTGAATAAGATCTTCTTGGTTTTATGTTCGTTTAAAATTAGTTTATTTGAATTGCACCAATTTGTGACTTGGTTTAGGGTAGACACTCCACTGTCCATAATGTCATTTATCGAGTTCGCAGTATCAAGTACAATGGTATCGTCCGCGAATAACACTACCCTGGAGTTTACATGATCTGGAATGTCATTTATGAATATGAGGAATAATATTGGTCCCAGGACTGATCCTTGTGGAACCCCGATTGTGACTGGGAGGGGATCTGATATTTTATTGTCAAATTGAACCACCTGGACACGGTCAGATAAGTATGAGAATATTAGGTCCGTGCTGTTCTGACAAAATCCATATCGGCTCAACTTGTAACCCAATAGCTCGTGTGATATGCAGTCAAACGCTTTACTTAAATCGACGAATGTTCCGAGACAGTATGATTTGTTTTCGAAACAATCTAATATTGTATTTGTCAAGTTAATAATAGCATCAGTTGTTGTTCGATTTGATCTGAAGCCAAATTGGTGATGATTTAATAGTTGATTGTTTTCCAAATAATCGACTATTTGATCCTTCATTATTCTTTCAACTATTTTTGAAAGAGTAGGAAGAATTGCAATGGGCCTATAGTTGTTTATTTCACCAACTATACCACTTTTATGGACTGGTACTACTTTGGCGTATTTTAAAACATCTGGAAAATTTCCTGAAGTGATTATGCCATTTATTAATTTTGTTAATGGGGAGATAATGATATCTTTCACCACTTTGATAATGTCAACTGATAAATCATAAATATCTGAGCTTCTACCCGGCTTTAATTGCGTTATTGTATCACGAACCTTAACGGGTGTCGTTTCTTTAAATGAGAATATTTGATTTGTTTTAGTATCCGTGATTAAGTTTGGCATTTGGTTTACTTGTGAGTGTGTTAGTAGTTCTTTGGCCGCATTCACGAAATAGGTTTGATACTAATACATTAGTATACGTATTAGTATCAAATACATTACTAATACATTAGTATCAAACCATTGATAATGGACACTTCGTGTCCGAAATGTACATTTGGTTACAAAATAAAGTATTGAAGAAAGGTTCTAAGTGTTTTTTAATCAAAAAAATATGTAAAGTTCATTTTCATAGAAATTGTAAAAAAAAATACTCAGGGGTATTCAGTACGCAAAATGTTAAATGTAACGTATAGAACGGCACATTTAAATTTGACAGACGGATAGAAAAGAAGTGAAAAACAAACATGAACGAGAACGAGACTGAATTCGCTATGAACCTAACGAGTGCGCCTTTCACACAGATGCGAGAGCACATGAACACCGACCGACTTGCAATCTTCGGAGGACGAAGAAAACGAGCGAGAAAGAGAGACGTGTTCTGTGCGTCGGATTTCTAACTGTTCGCACGAAACTGGAGAGTCTGAAAACTAAACAGTGCGTAAACTCTTCTTCTTCTTCTTCGTCTCTTCCGCGCCGGAATATTCTAGAGCTAAACTCTCTCCCATTTTTTTCTTTTATTTTTCGAAATTGGACGCCGAACTGTCACATTTCTGGATGACCTCGGGAGATCCGAGAGAAAATGCATTGGTTGTGTTTGTGATTGAAGACTTTTTCTAGTTAAAGAATGAAATGGCCGGTGTAATGATTTTATTAAAGAGCATGCTTCATTACCATCATAATGTAAAATTAAACGATATGGTTTTTTCAAGTTGGAAAATTATTTACCATAATTTATTAAACAACAAGGTAACGAATAAAGCACTATGGTTTGTCACAATAAAACACTTTTAACTTTGTTTGTATAACACAATTTATTTTTATGTGACTGCAGTTTCGGCAAATTCAGCTTGCCATTATCAAACATGAAGTGTCTAAAACTGGAAACAATACGGGTATATATACAAAAAGTGATTACATGAAAACGGATTACAAAACGGCTTTAAAAATGGGGGTATACAGTGGGTCAACCTGGTCGTTAATTAGGGGGATTCCCGGATTAGCGCTAGCTTTATGTATTTCTAGGAATTCAAGGAGATTCATCTTCCGACCCTTTTCGGCAAAATGAATAATAGTAAGTACATCTTTTCCAAAAGTATGGTTTTCATCTAAAAGATGTTTTGCAAAAGATGACTTATCACATTGTCGCAACCGAAAAGCCCGGTTATGCTCCTTTAGTCTAGTATTGAAATTACGACCAGATTGACCAATGTATACTCCTTGACAATCTGTGCATGTTAATTTATATATTCCTGATCTATTACCTTTAACAATTTTGGTTTTACTATTAAAAATATAATTATTAATTTTACAAAATGGTTTGAATGCAATTTCTATATTATGTTTTTTCAAAATATTTTAAATTTGGAAACTAACATTGCCAAAGTAAGTAATTGGTTTGTAAGTTGTACTGTCTGATGGTTTGTTTTATAAAAGTTTATTAATATGGTAATAAAATATTTGTATTCAAAGGCGTTACATTTTATTATATTATCTCTCAGGCACAAAGCCCGGAGAATCTTTAAATTGCGAATAGTTTGGATTCATTCTGCTGGCAACAGTTAGTAAATTTTGCCCTTTTGTACAAACAAAGCTCAAGCTACACACGCTACACTATTTATTACTCATCGTGTCGGCTCTTTGTGGAAACTTTCCACGATAAATTAGGAAAATCAGTGTATTCGATGCTGAAACGATTAATGTCGAAATAAAAATGTATGCTCTAAGTCCAAGTTGATCAAAAATACTCCTTGTTGCATGACCAACCCTTTTTTATTACTTACTATATCCGTTTCCAGGACCGTAGGTTGTGACTACCAAATTGCTAGGAATAATACATCGATAAGTGGAACTTAAGTTTTACTTACCATTCAGTGAAGAGTAAAATGAAACTTACCATTCATGACAACTGATAAAAAACTCAATTAGAGTTAAAAGGAGTCAAATTTCACTAATGAAACTTGACAAAAGTTTAACTTAAGGAGGCTAAATTCAGCCTATTTTCTGTAAAACTTTAGATATTCCTTGTTTTTCTTTAAAGTTCAATTTGGAGCTTTAAACTAGTGTTTTCCACTCCCAGACTAAGCATGAAGTAAAATTTCGAGTTTAGAAAAGCCCCGTGAAAATTTGTCGAGGGTCGCGCAGCGACCCGAGACAAATTTTCTGGGCTTTTCTAAACTCGAAATTTTACTTCATGCGCCACGCGTATAAAACACTGATTTCTAGTGAGGTTTAAATAAACATAAATTTCACAATATTTGAGTGTTCCTTTTCCAGCCATAATTTTATCACTGTGCATCGGCAAGTAATGTTTGCCTTCTGCAAAGGGGAGTGTGCAGTTCTGCACTGCACTTAGGCCTCATTAGGCCCATTGTGCTTGTTTGCCTTACTATACATATTATTCTTTAAATTCACAGTCTACACGAGTTTAGTAATTGATATGTATGCTTAGATTGTAAGACTAATAACAACGTATACGTTAAATTTAACACTTCGCGTACGGAATAGCCAGAAATTAATTGTAAAATGTTTACCTTGTCCTATTTGTTTCCTTAAGTTGTGTGGAGTTTTCGGAATGCTTTGAATATTTGTATTATCACTTTTCTTTGGTGTTTCAGCTGCTACAATGACTCTTTCATGCTTTTTCTTCTTGTCAAAGCTGTAAATGGCTTTGCCGGCTAGGTTACTCGACACTAAAAATATAGGTAATAAAACACTTTCACCAATTTCAAATAAATTAACAAATAATTGAAATGAAACAACATAGTTGGAAAGGTTTTTCGTTATCGTTAGAAAGATAATAATTGTTTCGCCGTAACGATAAAGTGAAACCCTTGTAACTGGTTAATTTATTTCTAGTGTTATCGTGGAGTTTAATAACGTGTCCGCCTAATCAATTCAACAAACAATTATTCTATAAAATTTGAAATAAAAACACTTGGTTTGTTTCACTAACGTTTTACTTATTATTCCGACTAGTTTCGGCTTCTAGCCATTGTCAAGGAATGTACAGAGAATACTTTTTTACACGATATTTATATACAAAATCAGGTAATAAGGGCGTTCATTATTGGGGAGATCCATAGCTCGTCATTGTCATTGACCACATGTTTTCCCAATTTTATTGCTTTATTTATCTCCAAGCCTTCTCTGAAATTCAGTATACGACCCTTATTGCCTGTATACAATTATTCATCGAATAAAAATCATCTTTCCATTAAGAATTATTAAAACTGTTGAGCAAGAGCAACAATTCATCAGAAATGTTCAACGTTCAACATGTTTGGATTTGTTTGTAATGTATGTTGGCACCTAAGGAACGGTAATCCAGTCGATCTATTTCGTACGATTGCAAAAATCCCAAACACGTACACGATTAACAATACGGTCATCAGAGAATTCCCCAACAGTTAGCAATAAACTCCCAACTGTTGTCTCTGCTGAACGGGCCCAATATAACGATTAGTACCTGTATCTTGTATGTGGACCTCTTCTCCAGAAAACTCATCCTCCTCTTCTTCTTCAGATGGACTTTCTCGAGCCTTTCGCCTGGAACTTTGAGCTGCAATTGCTTTATACGTGCTTTTTCTCAATCGTGTGCTCTTTCTCGGGCTCACTTCCTCCTCACTCATTTTTAATGTTTAAGCAAAAATAAATCTGATAAGGTCCATAACCTTTACTACAAAATAAATATAATTTCCCGCTAAAAATTGTTGTTTACAGTGTCACCAATATAAACAAATTAATGTAAGAACTATTAATGATTTCGATAGCTAACGCCATCTAATGCTTCATAGTGGCATCGTCACTTAATGTAAAGATGATTTAAATTGTAAGTATTTTCAAGTATGAATGGAAATAACGTTACCAATTTAGTATTATTGAATGGTAATTAATAATTACGTTTATTTTAATTATATAATTTCAAATTATTTAAACTAGTTCTATGTAGAGAATGAATCGTTGCAAACTACATTAATTATCTTTACGTTGGTTACAGCCAGTGGCGTAACATTAATTCAATTTAAAGCTTTAATCGAGTGTTTTCCACTCCCAGACTAAGCATGAAGTAAAATTTCGAGTTTAGAAAAGCCCCGTGAAACTCGAAATTTTACTTCATGCGCCCCGCATATAAACAATAAAATATTGTGCAATTTATGTATATTTAAACCTCACTTGAAATCAGTGTTTTATACGCGTGGCGCATGAAGTAAAATTTCGAGTTTAGAAAAGCCCAGAAAATTTGTCTCGGGTCGCTGCGCGACCCTCGACAAATTTTCACGGGGCTTTTCTAAACTCGAAATTTTACTTCATGCTTAGTCTGGGAGTGGAAAACACTCATTTAATGCTTCAAATTAAACTTTACAATAATTTGAAAAATTTGAAATTAAATTTCAAATAAATACATTGCTCTGTTTTATAATTTTAATAAAAAATTATTGCTTGTAGTTTTACACTAAAGTTTTCTTGTAAGATTACACATTCCGATGTTTATCTGTAAATGTTCGTGCGTTTGTTGTTTTTATAAAAGTGTTCAATTTGAAACTTCTAACGTGTGTTTCCAATCCCAGATTAAGCATGAAGTAAAATTTCGAGTTTAGAAAAGCCCCGTGAAAATTTGTCGAGGGTCGCGCAGCGACCCGAGACAAATTTTCTGGGCTTTTCTAAACTCGAAATTTTACTTCATGCGCCACGCGTATAACAAACTGATTTTAAGTGAGGTTTAAATATATATACATTTCACAATATTTTATTGTTTATATGCGTGGCGCATGAAGTAAAATTTCGAGTTTAGAAAAGCCCAGAAAATTTGTCTCGGGTCGCTGCGCGACCCTCGACAAATTTTCACGGGGCTTTTCTAAACTCGAAATTTTACTTCATGCTTAATCTGGGATTGAAAACACACGTTAGAAGTTTCAAATTGAACACTTTTATAAAAACAACAAACGCACGAATATTTACAGATAAACATCGGAATGTGTATACTTACAAGAAAACTTTAGTGTAAAACTACAAGCAATAATTTTTTATTAAAATTATAAAACAGAGCAATGTATTTATTTGAAATTGAATTTCAAATTTTTTAAATTATTGAAAAGTTTAATTTGAAGCATTAAACGAGTGTTTTCCACTCCCAGACTAAGCATGAAGTAAAATTTCGAGTTTAGAAAAGCCCCGTGAAAATTTGTCGAGGGTCGCGCAGCGACCCGAGACAAATTTTCTTGGCTTTTCTAAACACGAAATTTTACTTCATGCGCCACGCGTATAAAAAACTGATTTTAAGTGAGGTTTAAATTTATATACATTTCACAATATTTTATTGTTTATATGCGTGGCGCATGAAGTAAAATTTCGAGTTTAGAAAAGCCCAGAAAATTTGTCTCGGGTCGCTGCGCGACCCTCGACAAATTTTCACGGGGCTTTTCTAAACTCGAAATTTTACTTCATGCTTAGTCTGGGAGTGGAAAACACTCGTTTAAAGCTTTAAATTGAATTAATGTTACGCCGCTGGCTGTAACCAACGTAAAGATAATTAATGTTGTTTGCAACGATTCATGCTCTACTGCTTTGCCATGATGTGTTAGACTTCACAATATTTCAGTGTTTTATACGCGTGGCGCATGAAGTTAAATTTCAGTTTAGAAAACCCTAAAAACTTGGTTTGGTCTATTTTTAACAACAAATACGTAAAAATGTTAAAATTCCTAGAATAGGCAACCAAATATACACAAAGCATTTTTATACGCGACCCTCGACAAATTTTCACGGGGCTTTTCTAAACTCGAAATTTTACTTCATGCTTTGTCTGGGAGTGGAAAACACTCGTTTAAAGCTTTAAATTGAATTAATGTTACGCCGCTGGCTGTAACCAACGTAAAGATAATTAATGTTGTTTGCAACGATTCATGCTCTACTGCTTTGCCATGATGTGTTAGACTTCACAATATTTCAGTGTTTTATACGCGTGGCCCATGAAGTAAAATTTCAAGTTTAGAAAACCCTAAAAACTTGGTTTGGTCTATTTTTAACAACAAATACGTAAAAATGTTAAAATTCCTAGAATAGGCAACCAAATATACACAAAGCATTTTATACAGGATAATTCAAAATTAATTGAATTAAAATATAAATGAAACTAGTGTAATATTTATATTATGATATTTTAACTTATCCATACACATAAAGTGTTTTTTTTTACTAAAGAGTACGAGCCTGATATATGAATGAATGAATGAAAAGTTGTCCATTGGATGACATTTCATAATCGCATAGTCGTAGATTTACGTGGAACGTAATGTATGTATGTATTTAAGCAATTTATAACTTTTGAATCATGACACATGTTTGCTATTAGAATGATTTAAAAGGATAGATATTAAATTTTAACATTTCGATTGTAATATTCTATTCTTCTAACGTTAATTGATATTAGTTTAAAAGTTGGTAGTAGAAAATATTTTAAATAAACAAGAACAATAAATTTAACAGTGATTTAAGTTTAATAATAATCTAAAATAATATTGATTTATTTATTTGTATACACAAATATCGGTACTTATCGCAATTTCTATGTTATTGTTTAGTAAAAGATGCTAAATAAAGATTAATATTATTATAATTTAAAATAACAGAGTAATATACGGGAAACTCGAGATGCGTTTGTTTTGTTTGTTTATTTATAAACGTGTGCGTAGGTGTCATTGTTTCCGAGGTAAGGAAGTGCAACATCATCAGAAATTTCACCTAATTTCCGCGGTTAATAACGTAAGTAATTTATCGTTATTACATCACACATTTAATTGCGGAGTTAATCGCTGTATTAAAACGTACTTATGTGAACATTTTTGCGCGATTTAATAACAAAATTGCGTATTGTTTTATCCAGCCGATGCGGTTTTGAAAAAACGCGGGCGTACGCAGGTGTAGTTTTCCCGCCAAGTGAAGATGCCATTGGCATTGCACCGCCGTGTGTTATTGTAAGTACCCCTCTAGCAAAGCATTGAACTTCGGCATCACTGTCTGTCTCTTACGGGGTCCGCTAATCGATGACTGTCATTCGAATCCGAGTCCAGTGATCGTGATTCCATCTTATGTCCGATGTAAACCGTTTACGTACAAACGAGTCTGCCCTCGATTTCATGTGAATATCCGTGCGTGTGCTGTTGCCGTGTTGCTGTGCACACAACGCCGCCGCCGACTACGACGACGACGACTTTTGTGCGTGTGCGAGACGCCGATCACCGGAGGATTTTCTACAAGTGAAACGACATGGAGAAGCGGATAGAGCTCGAAAAACGCGGACAGGATCCCAAAGATGTGAGTAAACGTTTGTGCGCAAAACGAATCGCCCCCATTGCAACGGGAGTGCACGCGGTGTTGATAAATGTAGTAATTGCGTTGTTTTCGCGCCGAAGAAAACACGCACGGGGTCGAGCGTGTGCGGCCCCCACGCACCGGCTCAGCCTCCGGAGCACGGTGCCCGTTTCCTCATCATAACACAATCATCGAGATGTGGAAATTCGGAATCCGTTACATGCGTTTCCTTTATCTTTATCAGCCATACTTGCTTTAAACTAGTTCCAACAGGCGTGCATACATTAAGAAAAGAGGTGTAATCGGTTTAAACACCTGTAAAAACGGCGTTGAAACGCTACAAAGCCGTCCTGATGGTGAATTTAATGTGGTATTAATTGAACATCTAGAGGCTCGTGTATGATAAACCCAAAACAAATATGTCTTCTTTTTTCAATCCATCAATACAACCTGATGCACTTTGCTTCATAAAAATTACATCATCTGCATATTCAAGTAGCTGTATTAAATACATTAATGTAAACAGTTGATAATTTATTATTTCTTGAACTCGAATAGCAGAAGTAATGTGCTTCTTATATTAAATCATAATGGTGTCATTTTAATTTCCTCATAACTAAAAAGGATAAAATGGTTCCTTGACATAAGATCCTCCTTCACACCTTTCTTGGATTATTACAAAAATGTATACAGAAAACAGGATAAAACTAAATTAAAATTACATATTAGAGCTAGAACCTTTGTTCACCCTCAGGGTTTCTATTATTATTAATACTAATAATATATTGATAATTAAATAAAAGTCACTTGGTTTGTTTTACTACTATTTTTTATTCTCTCCAACTAGTTTCCAGTCATTCTCAAGGAGTAATAATATAATATTGATAAAGAAAAATAGGATAAAAGGAGATATTACTTTCAAAAAGTACATAATTTAGTAATCTGTTATTTGATGTGCTGGCAAACTGTCTTACTTTACCGGAAAAGTTTGGCATCTAAAGTATAATATAACTACTTTAGATGCCAAACTCTTCTGGTAAAGTAAGAGAGTTTGCCAGCACATCAAATAACAGATTAAATTAATAATATTGAAGGTTACCTTTTACCTTTAGTAAATTAAGTTAGCTAAATATTACTTATTGATCCATTTGTGATCAGATTGTAATTATAGTAAAATACAAGTGTTTTGCAAATAATAATTAAAAAAAAATAATATTGAAGGATAAATTAAAAACACTTGGTTTGTTTCACTATTTGTTGTGGTTGTTGTTGTTGTTAAACTTAAAAAAGTATCGACTAGTGACCAAATTGTAAATTACCACGAATTAATCGAGGGCCGAGATACTAATAAATTTGTTAGTGCGCCAGTATTTATTCAATTGCACACCAAAACACTTTCCGGTGTCTCGGCTGTCGATTAATCAATGTAACTATTAAATATTCTATAAATCAATGTAATAGCTGTCTTATAATTTCTTTTTCTGTTCATATAATTACTTAAACCACTTTAATGTATAACATTCTATTAAACAGAAAACAGAAATATGGAGCACCAAATTTAAACAAATAAATAAATAATGTGGTCGTTATCAGTGAAATACTTGTCTAAATGTGGTATTATCTTAATGAGCATACAAAAACATTCAGCTGCCTTCCTGTTATTTATAATCATTTCACTAAGACAGAATGTAATGTTATTAACAATTTAAAGTCAGGCCCCAGTCTTGGCTATTTATGGCACTTATTTTTTTGAAGTAGAACAAAAGGAATAGTTAATATTTTAAGAAGTTTGAAGCTGAGAGGACGTTTGATGTAGACTTGAAATTATTGAGCGTTTATTTTTTTGTTTTTTTTTTGTTTTTGTTTGGTGGAATAGATGCAAGGTGAGATAATATCTCATCCAGCATTTAAACCCCTATTTTTATTATTAGAATTTATCTCCAACAGAAATTGATTTAAAATAAAACAATTCTGGTACTGGAGAATTTCTCTAGATTAGTAAAATTATACATACAGAGAGTTTTATATAACACCGAACATTCTCATAAAATACGATTTGACACCTTTAATTTTCAGGTTATGTATAAATTGGGTTGCCTATAGGACCATTACAAGTTGTAGCTAATCAATTGCAATTAATGCCTCAACTTGTACATGCACGCAGTTTTTCTTTTAAGCATATATGTCCCAATTTCGGCGTGTATGCCGTAAATCTTTAGATACTCATTGTTTTTTTAAAAGGAGTTTAATATGAAACCTAAAATGAGTGTGTTCCACTCCCAGACTAAGCATGAAGTAAAATTTCGAGTTTAGAAAAGCCTGAAAATTTGGTTTGGTCGCGTAGCGCGAAGCGCGGAGCGGCCAAACCAAATTTTCAGGCTTTTCTAAACTCGAAATTTTACTTCATGCGCCACCGGTACAAAACACTGACATATTCGGAATTTTAAAATACACCGCTAAACTTTACATTGAATCAGTGTTTTGTACCGGTGGCGCATGAAGTAAAATTTCGAGTTTAGAAAAGCCTGAAAATTTGGTTTGGCCGCTCCGCGCTACGCGGCCAAACCAAATTTTCAGGCTTTTCTAAACTCGAAATTTTACTTCATGCTTAGCCTGGGAGTGGAAAACACTTGCTTAAAGCTTCAAATTGAATTCTTTTATTAAACCGAGCATCAAAGAAAATTTCTCCTTATGAAAATGTTCGGTGTTACATAAAACTCTCTGTATATGATGATGGCTGATCGATATGTAAATATTTTTATTTTATAAAATGAATCTTAGCTTTATCCTTGAACTTGTTTGTGTCCTTTAATTGCTTTATTGTGGTAGGTAAGTTGTTATAATACTTTATTCCCGAAACAAACATACTATTTTTTAATATATCGGTTAAATTTTGTTGGATGATAAGATCACTTTTCCTGCGTGTATTGTGGTCATGTATTTCTTTGTTTTTTTTTATCTCAATGTTTGAATTCTTGCTATTTATGATTTTATGTATAGCTATGCATCTTTCTAAGATAATTCTGTCGGTTATAGTCAATTCAGGTATAATTTCATACAGTTGTTTTGTAGGCGTGTATCTATCGAGGTTGTATATAACTTTTAACATTTTATTCTGCTGTCTTTGAATTGTATTGATGTTATAAGCACTTGTCCCACCCTATATGCAACATAAATAATTTATTCTGGATGTAAATAGAGTGTTATATATGCTCTTTTTTGAGTGTAATGGTATAAGATTGTGTGCTCTATATATAACACCAGTCGCTGCACTTGTCTTTTTTGTTAAGAGTTCTATGTGTTTGTCCCATTTGAAATCGTCTGTTATTGTTAGTCCTAAATATTTAACTTCTGTTGTTTTGTTAATGGTGGTGTTTTGTACTTTGATATTTCTTATAAAATGATCTAACAAATCGAAACTAGTTGGAGATAAAGTTTTTATTTTGTGAAACAACACCAAGTGTTTTTCTTACAATAACTTTCATAGTTTAATAAGGATTCGGAAAAGTCGAAAATTACCAAACAATTACTCTACAGGAAAAGTTAAAGCATTAGACGGAATTTTGAGAATGTGACAAAATAGGTTAAAGTGAATATTCTTCCTTTATCCCGAAAGATTCATTATTCTCCGTTTCATTGTTCCAATCATGCACGACTGTTTCTCCATTGTCTTTACCTGAACCACTTCGGACTTCCCTGGATAAAGTGAATAAAATAGGCATAAATTAAAAAAAATCAAAACATTTTAACAACAAAAATATTTCAGCATTTGCGAAGTTGGAACATTTCAGCATTTGCGAAGTTAAAAATTAACGAAATCAGTAATAAGTTTTACAGCATTTATTAACATCGTAAATCAACATTTATAGAAATCTTAGAAATTGATGACAACAAAAAACATGACAAAATCTTAGAAATTAATGACAACAAAAAACACGACAAGTTTTATAGAAATCATAAATATTTACAAAATGTATATACAGTAGAACCTCGTTATACCGGGATAGCTTTTGGCTATACCTAGCACAATATAAGGAAAACACGGTATATCCGACCGAATATATGTAATTTGTATATGTAATAGTCACATACACACGCGCATATATATATATATACACATGTGCAGTAGCCACCTACATAACAAGAGATACTATATAATACAATAATGACGCCGGAACATTTTACCTAATCAGGGCGGTACGCAGTCAATTGTTAAAATTAACATCTTTAAAAAAAAAAGAAACCTGAAAAATGACCCCGATATATCTGAATCACGGTATCTCGAGGCCCGGTATAGCGAGGTTCTACTGTAATTTGTTGAAAATGTCAATTTTTGTGTTGAATAAAGTGTTTTTAACACTTTACACTAAATCAGTGTTTATTACGCATGGCGCATGAAGTAAAATTTCGAGTTTAGAAAAGCCTGCAAAATTTGGTTTGGTCGCTCCGCTTCTTTTTTGCTTCTGCTTGATATAATAAAAAAAAGGCCTTTATTGGCATTCTTTATTACAAATAAAACTTTACATTCTATTCTAAAACTAAATCCCCTCCCTTCTATTTTCCCTCTCCCTCCCTAGCTTCTCCAACGTCCTTACCCCTACCCCATCCTCTCTCATCCACTCCTTGCTTGATATAATAGTTAATGATATGAAACAGTGGCACAGCCAGGAATTCCTTTTAAGAGGGGCCCAAACAATGTGAGATCAAACCTTAGCAGTACGTTTTGAACTTCACGTTGAATCAGTGCTTTGTACCGTGGCGCATGAAGTAAAATTTCGAGTTTAGAAAAGCCTGCAAAATTTGGTTTGGTCGCTCCGCTTCGCTACGCGACCAAACCAAATTTTGCAGGCTTTTCTAAACTCGAAATGGCCGATGTGAAGTTTACGGGATGTTCTCGAAAATTGATTTTTTATATTGATACTTGTAGAATCGCGTATGGAATGGCCGAAAATGACGAAAAAAAAGTGCGGAAACCACGTTTAGCCTCATTTGGGGGCTCCGAAAGGGTGAAAATTGGTGTATTTCAACAGTGTTTTTTGGTGTGTACAAAATAAAATGTGGTGATTATATGTATTCGTTTTACAAAACTAAATGGTTTAAATGTGTTTTTATAAGGATAGGACTTACAGTTTGCTTAAAACTTTCACTTAAATATTACGATTTTTGACAGGTTATGTTATCACCTACTTCCATTGTTATTCATAGATATAGCACAATTGATGCTAAGGGACCATGGTTTTGAATCAAATTTAAGGTTCAATTTCTGTACACCAGGAGGCAGCAGCAATATTTTAAAAAACATTTGATAAAAATCAAGCAGTGAAAATAATAAAAACAATTGATTGGAATTAGAGTTTCATAATTTAATACGCACATGGAGAGAATAACTCTTCTTAGTTTATTTAATCTTGTCCAAAATAAAGAGGAACTTATAAAACAATTACAATGTTGTTCCCATCACATATTCTTTTTTTTTTTTAATTTATAGTGAGCGTTGGTACTTTACTCCTGGAAATGACACCAGGGTGCGCCTATCTCTTGTTCTGGGCAATTGTGAACCAGTTATCACATTCCATTATAGTATTATTGGTATCATTATGTTATATCTATGAATCAACAAAAGAAGTAATTGTCAACAACTTAACCTGCCAAAAATCGTAATCTTTAAGTAGAAGTTTTAAGCAATCCGTAAGTCCTATCTTTATAAAAACACATTTAAACAATTGAGTTTTGTGAAACGAATACATATTATCACCACATTTTATTTTTTTCCGGCTAAAAAACACATTTTAAGTAAACGGATTTCCAACCTTTCGGGGCCCCAAAATGGGGCTAAACGTTGTTTCCGCACTTTTTTTTCGTCATTTTCGGCCATTCCATCCGCGATTCTACAAGTATCAATATAAAAAATCAATTTTCGAGAACATCCCGTAAACTTCACATTAGCCTATGTGTAATAACTGTCACAAGAAAAAATAAACAATAACACGATCATCAATATAGTTCAATTCAAATTTGTGTCAAGTTGTCTGGTACTGCCGACTTTTGTGAAGTTAACACGATAGACCAAATTTCAGTTTATGCCGACTTATGTAAATATCGTAGTTAAAACTTGTGATGAGCAAGATCGACTATCTTAGGAAAAGATCAAGCAATGATCGATTAGTTGAAGTATCGAGCCGATCAATCAAAGGTTAGTGATGGGAATATTCGAATTATTTTAATAATCGATTAAATTAGTAATGAAATTAATCGAGATGTTTTATAATCAGTATTTAGGAAAAATGCCAAGTGATCATCGGTGAAGAGCAAAAACGACGGTATCACACAACAATTTTCAATAATCATTCCTCATCAATGACAAACGAAGATAAAAGAAAAGGTCTCACACAAGTCAAGTTTTATAGAAATCATAAATATTTAGGAAATGTATATAATTTTTTGAAAATGTCAATTTTCGTGTTATCTTTAAAATGAATAAAGTGTTTTTAACACTTCACATTAAATCAGTGTTTAATATGCGTAGCGCATGAAGTAAAATTTCGAATTTAGAAAAGCCTGCAAAATTTGGGAAACGAAAAGGTCTCACACAACATATTGACTGTTTTTACTATACTGAAACTATCGGGCGCCCAACAATTACTAAGTCCTGGATGGCCGTTGAATTAATCATGCATGCCAATGAAATGGGTTATAACTTTACAAACATTAAATTCAACAATTCAATCTATTGTGGCTTTGACTATAGTAACTAAATTGACAATCATCGATGTTATACGTCAATTATTATATTGGTCTTTCACTAAAATAACATTCCTTGCGGTCGCAGTGGAGGGTAGCATAACTACCCACTCACTTTCAATAGATAGATAGAAAATAACATTTGACTTCAAAATCACTTTGTTTTGTTCATCGGAGAAAGATTGTAATAACATTATACACGAAAAAAGAAAATTTACTTAAGGATTGCCTTGAATGATTCAAGACAATAGTTTTTTTTCTGTAACGATTTTCAAAACTTCTCTTTTTTTTTATGTAATGCATTGTTTTATTGATAGTTATTTACATTGATATGTTAGTGTAGATGTTTCAGCCAACATTTAGTCCATTGTGTCAACTTGACATAAGTTTTAATTGAACTATAATGATCATGTTATTGTTTTTTTTTTGACAATGACAAATAATATGACAGTTGTAGTATATTTTAAACTAATGAGTGTCTTCCACTCCCAGACTAAGCATGAAGTAAAATTTCGAGTTTAGAAATGCCTGAAAATTTGGTTTGGTCGCGTAGCGCGAAGCGGCCAAACCAAATTTTCAGGCTTTTCTAAACTCGAAATTTTACTTCATGCGCCACGGTACAAACCACTGATTCAATGTGAAGTTCAAAACATACTGCTAAGGTTTGATCTCACGTTGTTTGGGCCCCCCTTAAGACAAATTCCTGGCTGCACCACTGTTTGATATTATTAACTATTATATCAAGCAGAAGCAAAAAAGATTTTTACGTTATAAACACATTTAATTAGAGATTTTGTTATCAATTATTTAAATTCCTGGCTGCACCACTGTTTGATATTATTAACCATTTTATGAAGCAGAAGCAAAAAAGATTTTTACGTTATAAATACATTTAATTAGAGATTATGTTATCAATTATTTAAATTTCACGCCACTGTTTGATATCATTAACCATTATATCAAGCAGAAGCAAAATTATAACAGTTGTGGTATATTTTAAACTAACTAGTGTCTTTCACTCCCAGACTAAGCATGAAGTAAAATTTCGAGTTTAGAAAAGCCTGAAAATTTGGTTTGGTCACGTAGCGAAGCGGAGCGACCAAACCAAATTTTCAGGCTTTTCTAAACTCGAAATTTTACTTCATGCGCCACGGCACAAACCACTGATTCAAAGTAAGTTAAAAACATACTGCTAAGGTTTGATGTCACATTGTTTGGGCGCCCCTTAAGACGAATTCCTGGCTGCACCACTGTTTGATATTATTAACCAATATATCAAGTAGAAGCAAAAAAGATTTTTATGTTATAAACACATTTAATTAGAGATTTTGTTATCAATTATTTAAATTCCACGCCACTGTTTGATATCATTAACCATTATATCGAGCAGAAGCAAAATTATAACAGTTGTGGTATATTTTAAACTAACGAGTGTCTTCCACTCCCAGACTAAGCATGAAGTAAAATTTCGAGTTTAGAAAAGCCTGAAAATTTGGTTTGGTCGCGTAGCGAAGCGGAGCGACCAAACCAAATTTTCAGGCTTTTCTAAACTCGAAATTTTACTTCATGCGCCACGGTACAAACCACTGATTCAAAGTAAGTTAAAAACATATTGCTAAGGTTTGATGTCACATTGTTTGGGCCCCCCTTAAGACAAATTCCTGGCAGAAGCAAAAAAGATTTTTACGTTATAAACACATTTAATTAGAGATTTTGTTATCAATTATTTAAATTCCTGGCTGCACCACTGTTTGATATTATTAACCATTTTATGAAGCAGAAGCAAAAAAGATTTTTATGTTATAAATACATTTAATTAGAGATTATGTTATCAATTATTTAAATTTCACGCCACTGTTTGATATCATTAACCATTATATCAAGCAGAAGCAAAATTATAACAGTTGTGGTATATTTTAAACTAACTAGTGTCTTTCACTCCCAGACTAAGCATGAAGTAAAATTTCGAGTTTAGAAAAGCCTGAAAATTTGGTTTGGTCGCTCCGCTTCGCTACGCGACCAAACCAAATTTTCAGGCTTTTCTAAACTCAAAATTTTACTTCATGCGCCACGGCACAAACCACTGATTCAAAGTAAGTTAAAAACATACTGCTAAGGTTTGATGTCACATTGTTTGGGCGCCCCTTAAGACGAATTCCTGGCTGCACCACTGTTTGATATTATTAACCAATATATCAAGTAGAAGCAAAAGAGATTTTTATGTTATAAACACATTTAATTAGAGATTTTGTTATCAATTATTTAAATTCCACGCCACTGTTCGATATCATTAACCATTATATCAAGCAGGAGCAAAATTATAACAGTTGTGGTATATTTTAAACTAACGAGTGTCTTCCACTCCCAGACTAAGCATGAAGTAAAATTTCGAGTTTAGAAAAGCCTGAAAATTTGGTTTGGTCGCGTTTGGACGAATTCCTGGCTGCACCACTGTTTGATATTATCAACCAATATATCAAGCAGAAGCAAAAAAGATTTTTACGTTATAAAAACATTAAATTAGAGATTTTGTTATCAATTATTTAAATTCCTCGCTAATGTTTGATATCATTAACCATTATATCAAGCAGGAGCAAAATTATAACAGTTGTGGTATATTTTAAACTAACGAGTGTCTTTCACTCCCAGACTAAGCATGAAGTAAAATTTCGAGATTAGAAAAGCCTGAAAATTTGGTTTGGTCGCGTAGCGAAGCGGAGCAACCAAGCCAAATTTTCAGGCTTTTCTAAACTCGAAATTTTACTTCATGCGCCACGGTACAAACCACTGATTCAAAGTAAGTTAAAAACATACTGCTAAGGTTTGATGTCACATTGTTTGGGCCCCCCTTAAGACGAATTCCTGGCTGCACCACTGATATTATTAACCAATATATCAAGCAGAAGTAAAAAAGATTTTTACGTTATAAATACATTAAATTAGAGATTTTGTTATCAATTATTTAAATTCCACGCCACTGTTTGATATCATTAACCATTATATCAAGCAGAAGCAAAATTATAACAGTTGTGGTATATTTTAAACTAACTAGTGTCTTTCACTCCCAGACTAAGCATGAAGTAAAATTTCGAGTTTAGAAAAGCCTGAAAATTTGGTTTGGTCGCGTAGCGAAGCGGAGCGACCAAACCAAATTTTCAGGCTTTTCTAAACTCGAAATTTTACTTCATGCGCCACGGCACAAACCACTGATTCAAAGTAAATTAAAAACATACTGCTAAGGTTTGATGTCACATTGTTTGGGCGCCCCTTAAGACGAATTCCTGGCTGCACCACTGTTTGATATTATTAACCAATATATCAAGCAGAAGCAAAAAAGATTTTTACGTTATAAATACATTAAATTAGAGATTTTGTTATCAATTATTTAAATTCCTCGCCACTGTTCCATATCATTAACCATTATATCAAGCAGGAGCAAAATTATAACAGTTGTGGTATATTTTAAACTAACGAGTGTCTTCCACTCCCAGACTAAGCATGAAGTAAAATTTCGAGTTTAGAAAAGCCTGAAAATTTGGTTTGGTCGCGTAGCAAAGCGGAGCGACCAAACCAAATTTTCAGGCTTTTCTAAACTCGAAATTTTACTTCATGCGCCATAGTACAAACCACTGATCCAACGTCAAGTTCAAAACATACTGCTAAGGTTTGATTTCACATTGTTTGGGCCTCCCTTAAGACGAATTCCTGGCTGCACCACCGTTTGATATTATTAACCATTATATCAAGCAGAAGCAAAAAAGATTTTTACGCTATAAATACATTTAGATAGAACTTTTGTTATCTTCTTCTTCTTCTGCTATCCTTTGTTGCCCCTTAGGGCGTCGGGTGAGATTTTGTTATAAATTATTTAAATTCTTGGCTGCGCCACTGTTCGATATCGTTAACCATTATATCAGGCAGAAGCAAAAAAGATTTATGGGCTATCATAAATACATTTAATTAGAGAGTTTGTTATTAATTATTTATACCACAAAAATGTTGACACATAAAATGTTGACATCTCTTTGCCCCATGAAAGAAATCTATAAACTAAGGTATTGAATTGTGTTATATCAACACCAAAATCGTCATTAATACAGCTTTTATTTCATATTCAGGTCAAGGAGCTAAATTTAGACAACAGCCGAAGCCCAAGCATCGTGGGCCTTACCGATGAGTTCTGCAATTTGGAAACACTGAGCTTGATAAACGTCGGCTTGACATCGCTCAAAGGTTTCCCCAAGCTTCCCAATTTGAAGAAATTAGAATTGAGTGACAACAGGTAAAGCAGCCACCAATTCTCTTATAACAGTGGTTCTTAACCTTTTGAGAACGACGGAACACTTACAAACTTACAAGATTATTGCGGAACACAGTCGTAAAATAGTAGAAACACTTAGTGACGGGATCAATTGAATGAAAATAATCGATTCGTTTGATTATGAAAATAATCGAAAAACTCGAGATCAGGAGATCGCTCAAGAATAATCGCTCAAAAGATCTCGAGAGAGATTTCTCAAATGATTGCTCGAATGATCTACATGATCTACACTGGTATGCTCGTATGATCAAACGTAAGCTCATTTCATTTTTTTCTGGCTACGGGCTTGGGCAATACAAATATTATGTATTAAAAGTTTAAACAAATCCAATTTAAAAACTTTTAATACATCACTCGAAAATAAATTTAAATAATAATTTATAATAATAAAAAAATAATGGCAATACTAAGGCCGTAGCCAGGGGGTCGATAAACCCACCCCGAAATTTTCAAAATATTAATATTTTATATGTAAAAGTGGCTTTGAAAGGGCAAAAACAATATTTTTACTAGTAAAACGCCTACTCGAAATTTTTATATCCCCCGCCGAATTTTTTTTTCTGGATACGGGCTTGGGCAATACAAATATTATGTATTAAAAGTTTAAAAAAATCCAATTTAAAAACTTTTAATACATAATGTTCGTATTGCCCAAGCCCGTAGCCAGAAAAAAATTTCGGCGGGGGATATAAAAATTTCGAGGAGGCGTTTTACTAGTAAAAATATTGTTTTTGCCCTTTCAAAGCCCGTTTTACATATAAAAAATTAATATTTTGAAAATTTCGGGGTGGGTTTATCGACCCCCTGGCTACGGCCTTAGTATTGCCATTATTTTTTTTATTATTATAAATTATTATTTAAATTTATTTTCGAGTGATCATACGCTCAACATTATTTCAAACAACCATTTAAGCAATCATTTGACTTTAAACAAATCCAATTTAAAAACTTTTAATACATAATGTTTGTATTGCCCAAGTCCGTAGTCAGTAAAAATTCTGGCAGGGAATATAAAAATTTCGAGGGGGGGTTTTACTAGTAAAAATATTGTTTTTGCTCTTTCAAGGCCGCTTTTACATATAAAAAATTAACATTTTTTAAATTTCGGGGTGGGTTTGAACTCCCATATCGACCCCCTGGCTACGGCCTTAGTATTGCCATTATTTTTTTATTATTATAAATTATTATTTAAATTTATATTCGAGTGATCATATGCTCAATCATTATTTCAAACAACCATTCAAGCAATCATTTGACTGATCTCTCGAGTGATCATTCGAGCGATCCCTCGAGCACTCATTCAAACAATTTCTCGAGCAATGATATGCGCAATTGTTCATTTATCAATTTAATTCGAATCCCAATAAAAGATTTTTTTTATAATTTGATTATGCTCATCACTAGTCTTAACGACTGTTTTAATTTTTCATCGATTTTCAAAATTTACCACTTTTTCTAAGTTCACGAAAAAAACAGTGTTCCGGTTAAGAACCACTGCTCTTTAACAGCAGAACTTATGTCGGTCTGGATTCTATAAATGTATTTTCATGATACAGAATCAACAGTGGATTAAATCTGCTGTCGACGAGTCCCAAACTGACCTACTTGAACCTGAGCGGGAACAAGATCAAGGATCTGGACACCCTCCAGCCCCTGAAAGACTTCAAGTACCTCAAGAATTTGGACCTCTTCAACAATGAGGCGACGATGATCGAGAACTACCGCGAGAAGATATTCAAGCTGATCCCGAGCTTGAAATATCTGGATGGGTAATATGAAAGCTTCACGGTTTGTAGGTGAAATATTATTGAGGTGTTTGTTGCAGTTATGATGCTGACGACGCAGAGGCCGAGGAGAGTGATGAAGAAGTTAACGGAAATGAGGACGATTCTGAGGATGAAGGTAAGGAAATGGGTTTAATTAATAAAATGGTGATGTGTCCATTATAGTTTTAAATAAAACACTTTTAACCTTTATAAATTTATTCCATACCAAATGTACAGTCGGCGCAACCCAAATCTGAACGACAAAATTTAATGGTGTAACACTTTGCATCATCGCAATTGTTCGTCGCAATTATATTTGACAGCTTTCAAAAATTATTGTCCATGAAAATGGCTCTGCAATAAAATATTAATAACACTATTCCAATTTTGCTACAATCTTTGATTGTTTCTTGAAGTAAATGGTTTTTGTAGTTGTAGAAAATGGCTCTGCAATAAAATATTAATAACACTATTCCGATTTTGCTATAGTCTTTGATTGTTTCTTGAAGCAAATGGTTTTTGTAGTTTTATATTCTTTTAATTATTTTGTTGCATATTTAATGTAGACAAGACCGATTTAACAAAACGGCAATAATAAAAGTACTATATTCTTGCTCTCAATATGCTCCCCTCTCTTTACAATACCACTGGCCAAAGTCAGAATTACAGGAATGAATTTCAGTAACAAATACCATGACAACCAAAGAGCGTTCACATTTGGGTTGCGTCGACTGTACATTTCGGAGAAGATAGGTTGTAAGTGTTTTATTCAAAGCTATCTTCACGTAACCCATCAAAATTTATCCATCTTAGTCTTTCCCAGAAAAACAGGGCGTTCCTGTGGAAAATTAATTGAAAAACTTTTAAATTATTTCTTTCAAAAACAAGTTTTTTTCAAAATAACTTGAAAACAAAGAGGGCTACGACAAAAAGTGTTAAAACAAAAATGTGCATCATTTAAATCTGAACAACTTTCTTTAAAAATATTTTTCCACATTATCAATATTTACCGAAATATCAAGAAAAACCTAAAAAAACGCTAAGAGTAAAGTAGCCCATTTCTGGATTCCAGATTTTGATTAAAAGCTTTTCAGATCCTAGAATTGTTGAAAAAGTTCAACTTTATTGTGTCATTTTACTATCTTGGTTGGTTTAGTCTGTACGGTACAATTGGACAGACTGGACGGCCAGAAAGATGGACAGATATTTTCCAAAAATGGTGTTCAACTCAGGAGACCTCAAAATGTATCTACCACTAAAATTTTTGATTTAAAACTGTTCACCAAAACAATATTTTTTATTGCATATGGGGGGTCGTAAAAATTGAACGATAATTTTTATTTTAACAGGCAGCATAGATAGCTCAGAGGAAGACGAAGGTACTTACCCTGATAACCTTGATGAGTTGAGTTTGGGGGCTGTTTACTCAGAAAATCTCGATGAGATGTCAGATGAGGAGGATTATGAGGCTGGTGAGGAGGAGGAGGAGGAAGATGCTATTGAGGAGGAAGAAGAAGAGGAGGTTCAAACTCCTTCTAAAGGTACATTTTTATTTAAAACATTCTAATTTTAATTAGAGGTCAGAAGGTTGGACGATGCCCCTAATTCTGTAAGACAAATGTTAACTTCAACAGTAAATTTTTCTTTTAAGTATACATATCCCAATGCATGCACTGCAGGTTTTCCAACATTTGTTCTTTTTGAAAAGCGTTCAATCTAAAGCTTTTAAAGTGTTTCCACTCGTTCGTTAAGTATGAAGTAAAATTTCAGGCTTTTCTAAACTCACTGTTTGTTTTGAGTTATGTGAAATAATCAATCACTAATAAAACACGGTTTGATTTTCTTTCTTCGCGAATTTATTTATTTTTTTATTTATTTTTTTTTGTTTATTTAATTTTTTTTAATTTTTTTATTTATTTTATTTATTTTTGTTTATTTAATTTTTTTTTTATTTTTTTTGTTTATTTAATTTTTTTTATTTTTTGTTTATTTAATTTTTTTTAATTGATTTATTTAGGAAACCCGACACCATATGGTAAAAGGGAATACTGATTATATATATATATTTATTTACGAATAAAATAAATTTATGAAGAAAAAAATCAAACCTTTTTTTATTGATGTTTTCTCACTCAAAATATCACTTTATGCGCCACCCATATAAAACACTGATTTAAAGTGAAACTACTGCTTAACTTTCATCTTAGGTTATAAATTTTACAAATATTTATTTCGCCTAACCAAATGTTGCACCTACTAAATTTGTACAATTTTATTAAAGATATACTTACATATAATTAATAGAAAAAATTGGAAATTGCTCAATGCTTTTAAATTTCGGATAATTTGGTTTCACTAAATAAACATTTATAACATTTATTAACATGAGATTAAACTTAAACAGTATATTTTAATCTTCAATTTAAATCAGTGTTTTGTACGCGTGGCGCATGAAGTAAAATTTCGAGTTTAGAAAAGCCTAATTTGGATTGGCCGCTCCGCTTCGCTACGCGGCCAATCCAAATTTTCAGGCTTTTCTAAACTCGAAATTTTACTTCATGCTTAGTCTGGGAATGGAAACACTCGTTAGAAGCTTTAAATTGATTTTCATAAAAACAACGAATTAATGCAAATTTACCAAATGCTGTAATTATCGTGATATGTATACTTAGAAAGAAAAATTCTCTGTAATTCTTCAACTTCACTAATTAATTATTAATTATTTAAACTGTTATTTTTATGTGTTATTTTATTTACAGTGCATATAAGAGGCAAAAAACGGAAACTGGAAGACGGCGAAGGCACGGAAAATTAGTGATTTTTAACCAAGTGACCAATGAAACTATATTAGTTTTTGGGATTGGTGACAAGTGAGATGACACACCTGGCTGTGCTACTCTAAATATTAAAATAAAACATCAAAAAAAAAAAGGAGAAAAAAGTATATTAAATAAAATCGCGTCTCTCTCGGAAAAAAATTATGAATTTAAGTAAAACGAGAATTTTATTAAAAATGAAACAAAAAAGAGAAATAATTAAATAATTACCTTTTATAAAGTATATCTTCCGAGTCGGCGCTCGATCCAGGGCCGGCCGACGATTGCATCTATATATTCTATTTAAATATTTTATATCGGCTTAATCAAACACAATAAATATGAAAAATTAATAGACGCAACGGAGGGTGAAATGTTAAAGTATAAAAAGTATATTTACAATCATTAAACGGAAGAATTAAAAAAACAATAATTATGTGAAAGTCGTTGGTCGGCCTTATCAGTGTGCGGACTCGACCAATAATAAATAAATTTGTATTTATTTACAAATGTTATATCAAAACTAAAAAGCAAAAATTTGTTGATTTAAATAAGGTTTTTTTTAGTTGTTTTATATGGATATACGTAGCAGCCAGTTTTTTTCGAAAACAATATATTATATATATATATATAAATAAATAAGAGATAGCGTCAGGCTCGTTTTTAGAATTAAAACAAAAACAAAGGTATTTTCAGGCGGTCGCGATACATCTCTTTATTTTTATGAATTAATCGATAGAAGACAAAAAAATCGTGTTTCCGTTGTTGCTGGCAGTGGCAATAATTTAGTACAATTAGTGGTGGAAATCAGCGGGTGCTCCCCTGCGAAAGAAAAATTATATATAAAGTGTACATTGTTAAAAATAAATGAGTTCAAAACGAAAGGGGAGGGCTTTACATGAAATTGCTGCTGTTAGCAACCGATTAGGCTGAAGAGCGTTGTCATTTCATGTTATTTGTTTTAATATTATGTAATTATAGGTTTTTAATTTTCATTTTTTCGTAAATCTGAGTTTTGTTGCGTATACGACGTGACGAACGGAAAGTTTCAGGGCTACGATTGTTGGTGGACGTATTTTTCGACTCCCATCGTATTTTTCTAATTGGCGGCGAACACACTCATTCAATGCTTGAAAAATATTTCCACCACCAACTCTAATTTCAAAACTTTCCGTCGCACGTTCTATCAAAAGGAATAAAATGAGATGGAGAGAATGCGGGTGGATTGAATCGGATTGAGTAATTGGGTTTTTATTTTTCTTTATTAATATTATTATTATTATCCTCGTCCTTTACCCCCCTCTATCCCTTTTGTTTGTGTGAGGAAATATAAGCAAAGTTAATTTCACCTCCCTGCCCTCGTTCCTTCCGAAGCCCTCTTGGTCTTTTGTTTTTCAGCACAGATGTTGTCACGTACACACACGACACTCAAATACACACACACACACACACACACCGTTCACACGCTCTGCGCGTATATAAATGTTTGTTTCCTCATCCGTTTTACATATATCTTTTTTTATCACATTTCAAGAAGAAAAAACTAGTATTATGTTAATGTCTATAAAATCTAGTAGTTTATATGAAAGTAAACTTTATTCATAAAATTTGTGATTTTTGTTTTTTTCTTTAATAAACCTTTGGATTTTTATTGTCTTCTCCCATTTTCCTTACTTTTCCGAGAAATTTTACTTTATGCACCAGCCTTATTAATAGAATTGATTTTAATATCATTATAGTTTAATGCTAGTAAATTTCTACTAGATGCGTACAAACACGATACTAAAATTTTTTATTGATAGAATAAAATCTTACTATTAGTGTTAAGTATTGATGAAATAAATATGGCAACGTTGTATTTTCATGTGTGCCAGCTTTATTGTAATCAAGTAATTTAGAGGTTATATTACACTTTTTGTTTGTTTGTGAAAATGTATTTCTTCTGCTAAATTATTTTATTCAAATTTATTTCGAACCAGTGTCTCCACTCCTAGATTAAGCATGAAGTAAAATTTCGAGTTTAGAAAAGCCTGAAAATTTGGTTTGGTCGCGTAGCGCGAAGCGCGGAGCGGCCAAACCAAATTTTCAGGCTTTTCTAAACTCGAAATTTTACTTCATGCGCCACTGGTACAAAACACTGACACATTACAAAGTTTAAAACACCCCAAAAACTTTACATTGCATCAGTGTTTTGTACCGGTGGCGCATGAAGGAAAATTTCGAGTTTAGAAAAGCCTGAAAATTTGGTTTGGTCGCGTAGCGCGAAGCGCGGAGCGGCCAAACCAAATTTTCAGGCTTTTCTAAACTCGAAATTTTACTTCATGCGCCACTGGTACAAAACACTTACACATTACAAAGTTTAAAGCACCCCAAAAACTTTACATTGCATCAGTGTTTTGTACCGGTGGCGCATGAAGGAAAATTTCGAGTTTAGAAAAGCCTGAAAATTTGGTTTGGGAGCGTAGCGCGAAGCGCGGAGCGACCAAACCAAATTTTCAGGCTTTTCTAAACTCGAAATTTTACTTCATGCGCCACTGGTACAAAACACTGACACATTACAAAGTTTAAAGCACCCCAAAAACTTTACATTGCATCAGTGTTTTGTACCGGTGGCGCATGAAGTAAAATTTCGAGTTTAGAAAAGCCTGAAAATTTGGTTTGGGAGCGTAGCGCGAAGCGCGGAGCGGCCAAACCAAATTTTCAGGCTTTTCTAAACTCGAAATTTTACTTCATGCGCCACTGGTACAAAACACTGACACATTACAAAGTTTAAAACACCCCAAAAACTTTACATTGCATCAGTGTTTTGTACCGGTGGCGCATGAAGTAAAATTTCGAGTTTAGAAAAGCCTGAAAATTTGGTTTGGCCGCTCCGCGCTTCGCGCTACGCGACCAAACCAAATTTTCAGGCTTTTCTAAACTCGAAATTTTACTTCATGCTTAATAAAGGAGTGGAAACACTCGTTCGGTGCTTAACATTGAATGATTTTAAACAAGAACGAATGCCTGAAAATGTACAGGGTATGCGTCAGAATATATTTACAAATAGAAATACCGATATAGATTTTTTAGAGAGGTTACGCCACTGCATTTTCTAGATACAGAAATTTCGTCGCAAAGAATTCCACGAAAACACCCGAACACTAACGTCGTTTACAACAATCGGTTACAAATAAAACAAAACCACAAATTCAACTACTAAACCTCAAGCAATTTTCACCTAAAAATATAAACTGATATAAATGTAAGTAAACTTTGTTTACATTTAATATTCAAAATAAATATTTATATTCATCTCACCTTCGGCTTTTCTCGGAATTATGACACTTCCGTCCCTAGTTATAACCTCAAAACCTAGTATCAACAACACGAAATATTTACAAGTAATTTAGTTAACAAATAAACAAAATCATACAGCTGATTTTGTGCAATAGTAAAATAATATCTTTTAAGAAGCAAGAAATGTAAGTTGGTTAAAAAACACCGTTTGTTGTAGTGGAAATTGTGTTACAAATAATCAATTCTTTTAAAATCATTTATACATGTGAATTATAGGGAATGAATGAAAACACTGTAATGTCATTGTAAAGGTTAATCAGCCAATTTAATGTTTTTAGTGAAAATGGAGTTTCTACACGAACCCGATGGCTCAGTTCACTTCGTACACAACTCTAACTTGTACCTCCTTAAAAAGTCGTATAGAGGTGAGCTTTTCATGACGTGCTCCATGAAATCGAATTGTCAGGCGTCCATTTGTCTGCGTCAAAACATCGTCTGTCAGATAAAGAAACACAACCATATACCGGATGAAGACAAAGTTTTAGCCGCACGTTTTACGAAAATTTTACGCACCCGAGCATTGGAGCAAAACGGGAAAATTTTGGATATCTACAGTGACTTCTTGAAAGTCCACCCCGAAGCGGCTAATCATTTTAAATCGGTGCACATTGTCAAGAAGGGAATGGGACTGGCTCGATATTACAGGCCATCAACGTAAGTGAAGTCATTTGTTTACAGTTATTGGAAATCTATACAGAATCTTGTATAAATTGAGATTGTTTTGCATTTTTTAAAATCTAGTTTAAACATTTAGAAAGGGTCTATAATGAAAATACTGTATGTAGTTTGCAGAATTATATGTATTTTTCTCACGTTAATTTATTAGTTTATACCAGTTTGCACCAGTTTCCGTTAAAAGAACTATATAACATAAGCTGTGCAGTAGATTAATTTATGTGACAGGTAGCGCCTTTAACATAGTGTGGGATGCAGCCGCGCACCCAGGGGTGGCTCGTGGGCTGAGCCCCCCCAAGACTAACTAAACTGTAGTAATTTGACGTATAAACATAGTTCTCTGATTATAGAGGCTTCTACTTCGTTATACATTGTTGAACATAAATAAAACACTGTCTATCACTTTGTTTGTATAACAATTGGTTTATTTGGTGACTATAGTTTCGATACTACACGTATCATTATCAAACATTATCACTAACGGTTTGATAATGATACGTGTAGTATCGAAACTATAGTCACCAAATAAACCAATTGTTATACAAACAAAGTGATAGACAGTGTTTTATTTATGTATAAACATAGGTTTAAATGTGATGAATTACTTTCTCACTTAACCCGTGGTGAAACATATTTAATTAATACGCTTTGATTAAAACACTTGGTTTGTTTCACTGATTTTTTATTTTTACTCCAACTAGTTTCGACCTTAGGTCATTCTCAAGGAGATATGTACAAAATTTTACAAATGTATCGATATTTATACAAATTTTACAACTAATTTCAGGTAATAAGGGCCGTCGCGATGGGGGAAAGCCAAATGTCTTCGATGTTATTAAGCGTGGTTTTTCCATTTTTTATTGCTCTGTTTATTTCTAATCCCTCTCGGAGATTTAAGTCACGTCCCTTATTACCTGAATAAAAAATATTTAAATTACTATTATTGAAAAAATGGTTATTTTCTATACAATGTTGTGAAAGTCCGGTGGAGGAATTATTAAACTCAAGCAACTTCAAATGCATAAAAACTGACCCCACTAAGAAATATCAGCAAGAATTAAAAACCACCTTAAAAAATTGTGATAACTTGATTGTGAAAACAGAATGTTTTAAATTCATTAAAATGAACCCTAGAGCACCGGCTTTTGTATGGTTTACCGAAATTACACAAAGACGGAATACCTATGAGGCCGGTAGTTTCATATTTAAGTGCTCCTTCATACAACTTATGTAAATATTTGAATAAAATTTTACCAGAGTTCATTAATTTTAAGTCAACATACTCAATTAGAAATTCAATAGAATTAGTAAAAAAATTAAAATCTTTAGAGGTTCCTGAAAACTCAAAATTAATATCGTTTGACGTTAAAAGCCTTTTTACTTCAGTCCCAACAAAGCAACTAAAAGATATTTTAGATGATCTCATCAATAGTACTAACCACCCAGATTCAAATAAAACAGAAATGAAAGTACTAGTCAATCTCTGCATAGATCAAAACTATTTTGAATTTAACAATAAAATATATTACCAAAGAGACGGTTTGCCAATGGGGTCTCCATTATCGCCGCTCCTAACTGAAATATTTATGGCTAATTTTGAACAATATTTATTTAAACAAAAAACTACTTCTAACATATTTTATTGGGCTAGATATGTCGATGATATCTTTTGTATTTGGAAAGGAACAACTCGTCAACTTGAACTTTTCACACATCTTCTTAACTCCATTAATAATAACATTCAGTTCACTACAGAAATGGAGGTTAACAATAGTTTAAATTTCCTCGACTTAACCATATCCAGAATTGACAATAAATTAGATTTTAAAATTTATAGAAAACAGCTTTACCGATACCATAATACCTAATTCTTCTAACACATACCATAAAATTAAATACAGCACTTTCCACTCCTTAATCCATAGACTTATACATATCCCCCTTAATCAACATAATTTTAAACAAGAACTAAAAACTATAAAAACAATTGCATTTAATAACGGTTACAGTACTCAATTAAGGGGATTATCGCAGTGTAACACGCCGATCGTGTTGGAAAGACCCACATAGTTTAGAGTAGCTCATCCGATGCCAAATTTACAGGACAAGTGGGGCGAATACAGTCAGAGAGAAAAGCGGCAGTTCACTGTACATTTGTGCATTGCTCCTTGGCATGAACGGATAGGGTCTCGCGTCGCGTGGAATAGACGAAAAAAAAAAGTGTATAAAAAACACGGATCGAAGGAAAGTGTCGATTCGTATTATTTAAACACGCTGATAATACATACAAGCTATGTATTGTTTTCAATTCGTTAGAAAGCGATCCTGTGTTATTTTTCGGTATTTACAAAACCGATGATTCTTATTCTTGTCATTATAACTAATTATTTTTACTTTTAAGACTCCAGTTTCGACAGCTGAACAAACTATGTGTTATATTTTATTAAATTAGAGATTATTTCTTAAAAATATAATAATAAAATAATTCATGTTCATAAGCTCCTTGTGAATATTTATATGCCAGATATACAGAGAGTTTTATGTAACACCGAACATTTTCATAACGAGAATTTGTCTTTTAAGTATACAGAAGCATACGTTGAACATTTGCCGATGCTAGGTTTATTAAAAGAATTTAATTTGAAGCTTTAAACGAGTGTTTTCCACTCCCAGGCTAAGCATGAAGTAAAATTTCGAGTTTAGAAAAGCCTGATAATTTGGTTTGGTCGCGTAGCGCGAAGCGCGGAGCGGCCAAACCAAATTTTCAGGCTTTTCTAAACTCGAAATTTTACTTCATGCGCCACCGGTACTAAACACTGATGCAATAGAAAGTTTATCGGTGTGTTTTAAACTTCGTAATTTGTCAGTGTTTTGTACCGGTGGCGCATGAAGTAAAATTTCGAGTTTAGAAAGAGAAGATCCGCAAGGCGGCGGTATTTTACGGTCTTATTTTTTAAGATTTTTATTTTAACCTGACTCGGGCAGGAGCTATCGCATCCTTATGAAATGTTCACATTATATTCCTTATAGTATAAACTAGTAAGATATGGGAATATTTTTTTTAATTTTGAAAAATATAACATTATTTTTTTCATACCTCTGAAAGCAAATTGTTAAAAAAAAAAGTACTTCGATATTTTACTAGATAATTGAGCTTAATATACGCTGTCAAAATTTCAACTTTCTAGGATCTCTAGTTTTTAAATAAACCTGACATTAAATTTCAGACCACTGTTATATTCCCCTTAATAGATAGATTTGTCAAATAGAAAAAATTAAAACAATTTGAAAAATATTTTTATGCGCAAAACAAAACGGAAAAAAATAAGTGGTGCAAACTGGAATTTGTTAACAACCTATCAGAAAATATAAAAAATTGTTTAAGAGGGTATAAATTTAATGTTATAATGACAAATCCAATTAATCTACACAAACTTTTAGTGCATAATAAATCCGACATAGACAAATTTGAAAAAAGTGGCGTATACGAAATCAAGTGCGGAGATTGTGATTGTGTATATATAGGACAAACAGGAAGAACTTTTAAAATTAGATTAAGTGATCACAAAAAATCAATATTAAATAATAAATTTTCCACCGGACTTTCACAACATTGTATAGAAAATAACCATTTTTTCAATAATAGTAGTTTAAATATTTTGTATTCAGGTAATAAGGGACGTGACTTAAATCTCCGAGAGGGATTAGAAATAAACATAGCAATAAAAAATGGAAAAACCACGCTTAATAACATCGAAGACATTTGGCTTTCCCCCATCGCGACGGCCCTTATTACCTGAAATTAGCTGTAAAATTTAAAATTTTGTACATATCTCCTTGAGAATGACCTAAGGTCGAAACTAGTTGGAGTAAAAATAAAAAATCAGTGAAACAAACCAAGTGTTTTAATCAAAGCGTATTAGGTTTAAATGTGTGAGCCCCAAAAGACCAAGGTAAGCGCCCCCCCAAGACCCCTTAAGAAAAATTTCTGGGTGCACGCCTGGTGGGATGCAATGTATTTTGTCATTTAACTAAAACCAGTGTATAACGGCATTCAATATTTATTATTTGTATCATTACTTAATATATGTCTGTTATTTCGCTATGTGAAATTCTGTGCAAAGAAATTCTGTGCAAACGAACCTTAACAATTCTTGAATTTTGGATGTGCTTACTTTGTGAAACATTTTCAGTTTTCAAAAAAACTTTAACATTTTTATACCATGGTGTTATAGTAGTTAGTGTTTTTTTTTAATTCAAAATTAATGAAATTTTGAAGAAATCATCAAAATTTAATGTGTTTTTAGTGGTTACGCTTGTTTATATAATGAGCCGAGCGGAAAAATTCACTGCACCTTCAACTCTCACATTTACCGAATAACAAAAAAGTACCCATCATTCGGCTTCGCGAAATGCTCAATGGTCGCAGGGTGTCCCGGGCGTGCCGTCATCCACCAGGGAAGCATTCGCTTGACTAAGGGGCACAACCACAAAGGGAGCAGGCTGAGGTTAGGAAGGTTGCGCTTCCTGAAGGAGTTGAAGTATAAAAGTGCTCTGACTAAGGATCCTTTGTCGCGGATATTCCACAACACTAGTCTAAAACATCGGGCGGGCAGCAGAGGGATGACGTTTTCTTCTGTAAAATTTCAAATGAAGAGGGCCCGGCTTATAGAGAACGTCAAGCAGCCGTTGGTGTGGTACATGCCGCTAGATCACAGCAAAACTTTTACCAGGTGAGTTTTTTTTACTTCCCACGTATGTAATACAAAAGGAAAGTATTGTTTTCGTGTAAATGTTCAAATCAGAAAGATGTTAAAGTATTCCACAACCAAGTGTTGGCAATATCATTTATAAATAGATATGCATTAGCCTCAATTTTTTTACAGATCAGAAATACTTTCTACAACTTCTTCTCCAATAAACCGAGTGAAACTTTCTTCAGGACATGCGGCTGTAAATTCCCCCCCAGCAGTTGAAAACTTCAAACATCAAATGCTGATGAAGATCGATTCCGATAACTTGCCAACCAATTTAAAACACACTTTACAACCGGCAGTTGAAACAAAATTGCAGCCCTCTTGCGCTCATCTTAACAAACCCACAAAAGTCGACCCTTATGGTAGCAACTTAAACCAGCAACACAAAACCCTCAAAGTCGACCCTTATGTGAATCAACAACAAATTCTACCTAACCAATCGCAAATGTTACCGCCGGCGCAAAATTTGTATTTTATAATGCCACCGTATTACCCTCCGGTGGCTCAACAGCAAAAGGCCGAGTCGAATGAAACTGTTCAATCATCGCCTGATTCAGGGATTAAAACGAGCACCACGAGGAGTGATTCTCTGCCCGATCTTAAAATCGATGTTAAAGAGGAGATTATTAATTTGAATACATCGGAGATAATTGATGTGTCGAACGATTTCGATGATGAAATCAAAAGTGAGCACAGTTCTTATAATATGCCTAATAATATGTCATTCAGTGCAGATGAAGTGAAGAATGTTATGATGGAAACAGAGGAGGAATCGGCTAGTCCAGAAAGGCAAAACTGTCAGGGGATGCCTTCGATCTCCCTGTCTGATAGTTTCGACGCGAACGTGTCGACGCAGACTGAAGTGTTAGAGAGCGAGGTGAGTAGGGCGCACACGGAAGTCGTGACGGAGACTTTGATGGAAATGCACAAGATTCTGAAGAACTTGCGGATGGAGAGGAACAGCTCGAATGAGGTGTTCGGTAAGTACGTGGCGACATCCATGGGGTGTATGACGAAGAGGAATGCTCAAGCTGCCAGGAGGGAGATTTTAGATGTGCTGAATAAATACGAATCATAGTTATTTATTTATTTTAAATTTAAAATTCTTTTAAATTTAATTTCTTCAATTTCAATACATATTTATTACTTTGTTTTAACGTGGAAGTTGTTGCAATATAATACTCCTATAATAATGACCTGTTCAGATTTTAATTCTGGTAAGTCATGATAATCACATTAATACGAAAGTTAGAACAAAAACTTCAATTTATAGATTATTGTTTTAATCTAATTAATAAGTGACGGGCAGGGTCGAGCAAGCCATGATCGAGCTGTTGAAGTATCGAGCATTTGTACTAATCGAGTTGATCCTTAAGATATTTGATCTTGCCCATCACTAGTGGCTAATATACTAACTCATTTCTGAGTAATTAACAGCCCTGGTAACTAGCAACTAACCTAATGTTAATACATCGTCTGATCTAACTTTAGGTGAAATAATTGGTAACTAATCTAATATATGATCTGGTATCTTACCTTAGTAACCAGCCATTAGTTTAAGTAAGAATGAGAGTGGTGTTAGGTTAGGCCAGTTACCATAAGTAACCAGCAACTCATGTAAGCAACTGATTAAGCTTCTTAAAAAAATCGAGTTGTCCGATCATTTGCGAGATTCGAGTAGTCGATTCTTTTTGATCGATCTTGCCTATCACGAAAAAATTACACATTTTAAAACAGCCAAAAGGACAAATTGTTATAAATCGGGACAGTCCTGCTGAAATCAATACACTTACATAATATCTAATAAATATAAGAGAACACCAATTGTTTCCGCAAATACATTCTTTGATAATCATTTGTGCCAAGTGTTACAAAGAAAAATTATCTCATAATTTAGAAAAGGTGCATTTTCAAAAATCTATTAAAACAAAAATTGTTTATGTGTCATTGCAATATGATTCGCATTTGACTATTTACTATTAGATTAAATTTAAAGTAAGATAAATAAATTAGACTTGTACTCTTAACCCTTTCACTCACTGTAACCACAAATTAAGGGGTTAGGAGAAAAACAGTATTATTTCTATGTTTGTACTACATGTTCTTCTACTAACATCAGATCTATAAAAATTGTACAAAAGGAAAACAAAAATATCTGATTGCTGTGACTGGTCGACAGGGCTTCGAAGCCAGGGCCATTAATTTGGCAGAAGAAGAAGGCGAAGAGGAGTTCTGTTCAGGATTCTAAACAGAGCAGACGTTTGACCTATACATGGTTGTTTTATAAATCCTTTTTCATCCTATCTATTTCATCCTTTACAATCACCAATATCCTGAAAATTATTCTGGTACTACCCATCCTTACAACTACAGGGTGTCTACGCTAAACCGTTCGTTAAAAGTTTATGGGGTTGCCGTTACACTAAAAATTTGTCATATATTTGAATCTTGTCATATGTTTGAATCAGTTCTCCTCATGTGAAATATTTTCAACTTTATATCACTTCCGGTTCCACCGGAAGTAGCACCAAGTTTGTTATTTTAAATGGAACACCCTATATATTAGTAATTTTTTGAGTTCCTCGTTTAAATTGCAACATATTTTATTCGAACATATGTATACTTATCTCTTATAGTTTTCAAGAAAAAAAAATATTTCGAAAATTCTGACCTCTAAAAGGCATCTTGAAATCTGTCTGTCACTTTTCTTAAGAATAAGATAAAAATATGATTTATATCTCTACTTGTACCCAGAGGATGCCACTATGAGTGAATTAATTGGAAACTGTCAATTTTCACAATAAGTGTTCTTAAAATGTCAATATCTAAGTGCCCTCTTCAATATCTAGTAATTCATTTGTTTTAAATGGAATGACCCAATTTTTATCACATGGTACGATTGGGGCGAAAATTTCCTACAAAAAAGTATTATAAAACTATACTCCTAAAGCAAGTAGTTTTCGAATTATTTCGAAAATTCGTTTTTTGTTCATTTATGCAGGGAATAATGCGTGCATTAGTCGCAATTGAATTTTAGTAGGCCAGTAGTATGTTTTGTTTTGTCGCGATTGTATTGCGAAGTGTCAAATAATAAAAAGAATTAGTACAAAGTTTTCAAGAAATCAACAAAATGAATAATTACACAAATCAACAAATTATCAATTTACTCTTTATACATGGCAACTGCCAATTGAACAAAATTTGATTCCAATCTTCTAAATCTTGTTTTATTCATCGGCGGCAAATGTGGATAAGTTTCATTAAATATTCTACATGTTCGAGTACCAATTCTATCGCAGTTGCTATGTATAAAGAATAAATTGATAATTTGTTGATAGGTGTATTTATTCATTTTGTTGATCTCTATATAACTTTGTACTAATTATTTTTATTATTTGACATTTGGCATTATATAAGCGACAAAACAAAAGCATTACTACTTGCCTACTAAAATTCAGTTGCAACTTATGCGTGCATTATTCCCTGCATAAATGCGACGAAAAACGAATCTTCGAAATAATTCGAAAACCACTTGCTTTAGGAGTATAGTTGTTAATACTTTTTTGTAGGAAATCTTCCCCCCAATTGTACCACGTGATAAAAAATGGGTCATACCGTTTAAAAAAATTGAATTACGAGATATTGAAGAGGGCACTTTGATATTGACATTTTAAGAACACTTATTGTCAAAATTGACAGTTTCCAATTAATACACTCATAGAGGCATCCTCTGGGTACAAGTAGAGATATAAATCATATTTTTATCTTACACTTGAGAGAAGTTACAGATAGATTTCAAGATGCCTTTTAGAGGTCAAAATTTTAGAAATATTTTTTTTGCTTGAAAACTATAATAGATAAGTGTACATATGTTCGAATAAAATATGTTGCAATTTAAACGAGGAATCCAAAAAATTACTAATATATAGGGTGTTCCATTTAAAATAACAAATTTGGTGCTACTTTCGGTAGAACCGGAAGTGATATAAAGTTGAAAATATTTCACATGAGGAGAACTTATTCAACCGTATGACAAGGATTTTTTTCAAATTTTTAGTGCAACAGCAACCCCATAAACTTTTAACGAACGGTTTAGCATAGACACCCTGTATATGTGTATTTTCTGTAAATCCCTTTCCTTTCCTCGGGGATAGCGAAACTCTATTAAATTATTTCAAATTACTGTGACTGGTCAACAGGGTATAGTTGCCAAGGCCATTAATTAGGCAGAAGAGGATTTTCTAATTTTGGCCCCGTCTTGTAGCCCTTAGTAAATAAATAAAAATTGAATAACACTGTTTTTCTCTGATCCCTTCAAACGTGGACACTGAATATTAGTTTGTATAGGGATGATGTCAAGATTTTAACTGTTTGCTTACAAGTATAGTGGGCCCGGCCCGTTCATCAAAATGTTGAGCATTCAACATGTTTGGATTTGTTTGTGATGTATGTTGGTATCTTATGAAGATCTATTTTATACGATTGCAAAAACCTCAAACATGTTCATGATTAACAATCTAGTCATCAGAGGGTTCCCCAATAGTTGGCTGTAAACTCCCAACTGTTTTCTCTGATGAACGTTCATGTTGGTGGACATGTAAACCACATGGCTCCATCTGTGTATTAAAAGAAAATTTTTATTAAGGATAGTGCAGTTGCAGATTAAATATTAATTTTAATTTTTGTTTCCGGAAATAACAATAATTCGTGAGCAAAAGGGTTGAGAGAATAAAATAATTGCTCACTGTAAATACATGTGTAAATTAATCTTAGATATTTTAATTTTAAAAGAAGTAAGTTGAAAAAAGTTTTAATAAATTATTCATTGTTGTTTCTTTTTTAATGTTTCATGCATTATATTTTGTTTAAGTGATTTGAATATATTTAAGGAGAAAATGTGATATATTGTGCTCAAAAATCTTTCAATCATCAGACTTAAATTCAAGTAAGGTTACGCTCAATCTAACTTTCTCAATAACCAGTAATTTAGTAAATTTGTGAACAAAAGTGGTATACCGATTATATAAAGGTGTTTTGAATAAAATGGGCAAGCTTAAAGGGATAGAGTTTAGTGATCGGATCATTTAAATGGATATAATTGATTTGTTTGATTATAAAAATAAACGAACATCTGGAAATCCAGAGATTTCTTGAGTGATTGATCAAAAGATTAATGATTGCTCGAGAGATCTTTCGAATGATTGCTTGGGAGATCTCTCGAATGATTAGTCAAGATATCACTCGAATGGAAATAATTGATTTGTTTGGTTATAAAAATAAACAAACATATCGAAATCCAGAGATTTCTCGAGTGATTAATCGAAAGATTGCAGAAAAATCCTTAATGATTGCTCGAGAGATCTTTCGAATGATTGTTTGAGAGATCTCTCGAATGATTAGTCAAGATATCAATCGCTACATCACTTATATCATCACTACATTGCTTATATGCTTGTTACATACTTAAATTGAATTTGTTTAAACTTTTAATGCATAATCTTTGTATGAACAATATTTTGTTGTGATAAATTATTATTTCAATCGTTATTCAAGTGATCATATAAGCAACGATTCGAGCAATCATTTCAACAACCATTCAAGCGATTACTCAAGTATTCATATGAGCAATCATTTGAGTCTTCTCTCGAGTAATCATTCAAGCAATCTCTCAAGCAATCATTTAAATGTTCCCTCGAGTAATGATTCAAGCAATCATTCGATTATCAATTAAATTCGAATAACAATAATCGATTATTGATATCATTCGATTATGCTTATTGCCACTACCAACAGAACATAATGAAGACAACATTTTTTTATTTGGATCATTCGTTAATCTACAGGAAGGCGTTAAATCCTTAAGAAGACAAGAAAATGGGATGTAACCTTCCCTTTCCCACTTGATTTGATTCTTGACTTATAAATTACAAAAGTTTAATTGTTATTTTGAATTTAGAGACTCGTAAAACTAAGAAATCTTTCTAAATTTTTAAAAATATTTGTATGAGACATCTAAGAAAATGTCCAGAAAATGATATTGTCAAATGTATAGCAAAATATTCTGGCGCATTTTCTGATTTCATAATGAAAATATTTAATATTGTGAACTGAAAGGCCCGAGGCGGCTGCCACTCTTGTTTTTATTAAATTTATAGTCTCAATGATTGGAATAATTTTTGGACACTTGTTAATTAATTTATGTATGTACTTAGTATAGTATTATTAAAATTTATGAATTTAAATAAATTAGAATAGTTTGTTACACAAACCAATTGTGATATAGTACGTGTATTTAAGATGGTTATTCTTCTTCTTCTCGAATCCTTATACCTTTTCAGGTGTCGGATAAGATGGTTATTAAACTTAAAAAAAAACTGCAATAAGGACACTTTTTATAATAATACTCGTATCATCAAACGACTGATTCCGTTAAATACCTTGCAATCGTTAAAAACATGATTTAGAGTAGGCTTTGAATTTTAAATTAGATTGACACTACGACTGTTAACACATAGTTTACCATAACCTCAAATTTATTCTATTATTCAATAGTGCAGTGCAGAAATGCGCACTCCCCAAAGAACCGGAACCAGCATTCTGGGCAACCGCTCAAAAGAAATGCCGCCTACTCTTAAGTCATAATTAAAACGATTGCACTGTATAATGCGTCGAAGTGATTGCATTATATTCTGTAAGAATTTCTTATCGTGATAATAAATGATATGAACAAGAATTTGCTTTTATCTTTTATTCTAGCAATTTTTAGAAATGTATTTGATGAATCGGGTAAATGATGAAACTTTATATAGGTGTTTAATTAATAATAATAATAATACGTCTTTATTTATTATAGAAAAAATATTTTACAAAATGTCTAGTAAAAGTAACAGGCGAAGTTCAGTTAGCCTAATGACTATTAACTGTTCTTCCACTTAACCTGAAGAATATTAGCAGATTATTGCATAAATGGTTCATACAAATAATATTTAATTAAGAAAAAGTACTTTTTTAAAAGTAAAAGTAAAAGTATGTGCGATAAAACGAATTAGGATTAACACTACGATTAACATTAACACTAACATTAACATTAACGTCACTCTCAAGGCCCATCAAAACTCATCCGCAAGCAAGTGACGACGAAATTCCCGCTTAAAATTTGTCAATGAGAGATTTTTGAGTTGTGTTGGAATTTTATTATATATTTTATAAATATTGTAACTTAATGATCTCTGAAACAGAGCCGTTTTATGACATGGCGGTGAAATAGTTCCTCTAAATCTCACATTGATATTATGTACATCACATCGATACACGATTCTATCGTAAAGGTAGGGTGGCGTACGATAGAGGATTATTTTATGGTAGAAAGATGCACAATGTAGAATTCGACGTTTCTCCATATTTAGCCACTGTAGTTCGGCAAGTTTATGGGATATGCGATCGTGCTTACGAATTCCGAAAATTAGACGCATGCAGGAGTTTTGGATTTTCTGAATGCGGTTCTTCGTCACTTGATTTAAACAGGTGTTATAAACAACATCAGCAAAGTTGAAGTGACTTGAATTCACTTCGTTTGTTTTACTAAAAATATTTTATTTCAACTAGTTTTGGCTTAATGCCATTTTCAAGAATGATGTACAAAAGAAAAAAATTGGTGTTATATACTAGACTAGATGTCGGCGTATCAGGTAATAAGCGCTTTAATTATCGGGGAATTCCAAAGCTCCTTGTTGTCGTTGACCACATTTTTGCCCGCATCATTCTTGAAAATGGCATTAAGCTGAAACTAGTTGAAATAACATATTTTTAGTAAAACAAACCAAGTGAATTCAATTAAACACCTATATTTAGTAGAAATGTCTTACCAAGTGAATAATGACAAACAAGTTAATAATATATTGATGAAACTTTATTTTAACGAAGGCTGGGATTCGAAAATGAATAATTCAATCATCGAGTTTTTTTAATTATTCGTATTCAAATAGGAAAATATTTGAATATTTAAATATGAATATTTCAATCATTTAATTATTCACATATTTGAAGATTCCAATATCCAAATATTTGAATATTCGAATAATTCAAATTTTTGAATATGTTTTTGAATACATAATTGAAAAATTCCCAGCCTTAACAGTATGTTTTAAATTTCATTTGAAATCAGTGTTTTATATGCGTGGCGCATGAAGTAAAATTTCGAGTTTAGAAAAGCCTGAAAATTTGGTTTGGTCGCTCCGCTTCGCTGCGCGACCAAACCAAATTTTCAGGCTTTTCTAAACTCGAAATTTTACTTCATGCTTAACCTGGGAGTGGAAAACACTGGTTCCACAGCTATTAGAACCTTTAATGACAACACTAATTTCTTAAATAAAATGGAAAACAAATATATAGTGTAGTTATTTTCGTAATCTTTAGGAGTTTTATTAATTATCTTGTTGTACATTTTTTTTAAGGAATTCGGTGCTGTTATTAAAGGTTTTAACAATTTTCGAACAAGGGTTTTCCACTCCTTGTTTAAGCATGAAGTAAATATTTCGAGTTTAGAAAAGCCTGAAAATTTGGATTGGTCGCGTAGCGAAGCGGAGCGACCAATCCAAATTTTCAGGCTTTTCTAAACTCGAAATATTTACTTCATGCGCCAGGCATGTAAAACACTGATTTAACATGAAGTTAATAAACATACTTAGTTACTGTTAATCCATCACAAGATTAAAATTAAATAATAACGATGGCAGTTTAAATCATACTGAGAATTTTTAAACTTGAACTATGCGAATATTCATTCAAAAATATATTTTATGTATTCAAATATTTTATGTAATCAAATATTTTATGTATTCAAATATTTTAAATATTCACTAATTGTTAAATTAATAATAATAATAATAATAATAATAATAAGTATTTATTGCCCAACAGGAAATTTCCCAATTACAAGACAATGATAATACAATAAACAATGTATGTATGTACATAAATAAATTTAAATCTAAACAATATGAAGACGCTCGTGAGTGTGACAGCTATTTGACAGATTGTTCATCAACGATTTAACAGAGTCGTGCAGAATCACAACAGGGTGGTAATTTATAACACACGCATGACATGATAACAATTAAGTTATTTATTCCCTTTTTTTTGTCACATGAGGGGGTGTTGCTTAGCGCGCCCCTGCACTGCCGTTTCCGTGGTCCTTTTGTGCACCTCTGTATGTAAAAAAAAAGACCTATTGGCATTCTTCATTACAGACAACAAACAAAATTTTACATTCTATAAAATCCCCTCCCTTCTACCTTCCCTTCTATTTTCCCTCTCCTTCCCTAGCTTCTCCAACGTCCTTACCCCTACCCTGTCCTCTTTAATCCACTCCATCACCCTTCTACTCCCTTTCGCTTCCATCCATTCCTCCTTTACCCCCTCGCATTCCTCCGCCAAGTGGCCCCACGTATCCTTCCCATGCTCACACAATAGACACCTTCCATATTCTTGCCCCATCCACACTTTCCTTCCTCTCTCTTCCGATCCACACCTTGCCCTTGCCACAATCACCCTCTCCTCTCTACTCCATCCCCTCTCTATCAGATATCTTGGCACTCTTCCATACACCTGCCACCTCCCATACATATCATTGTACTCACTTCTCTTGATAGGCCCTTGCCTTTCCTGCCCTTCCACCTCCTTCCCTTTCCCCTTCACCCACTTATCCACCTTCACCCCATTCCCTAGCCATTCCATTACTTTCACCTCAAACAACCCTTCCCTCTCATACATTTTCCTCCTCTCCCCTCTCCATCTACCCTCACACACGCTCGTCACCCATACATCCTTCATCAATCTCTTTTCCTCCAGTTCCCACAATCTCATCTCATACCTCACCACTTTTACCATTGCCTCGCACTCTAAACTCTCCCTATTAGTCTCCTGAAACACTATGTAGCTGGGCGTGGACCTTTCCACCCCCAACATGCGCTTTATGAACCACATCTGTTCCCTATCCATGAACTCATACCCTTTCGTCCCCCACACTTCCACTCCATACATAAGGACCGATCTCACACACGCATCCCATATTTTACATGCCACTTTCACATTATTCCCCATCCACTTTCCCCAAGCCACCCCCCACGCTTTCCTAGCGTTACTCTGCACCCATTTCACATGCTCTTCATACACTCCCGTCCTTTTGAACATAAACCCTAAATACTTAAAACTTTTTATCCTCTCAATAACCACCCCCTTCCACTCCAATTCTTTTACCTTCCCCTCCCTCTCTCTATTTTTGAACTTCACCCACTTCGTTTTTTCCACATTCACACTCATCCCTCTCTTATCCACGAACCTCTCCGCTCTTTTCAACATGTCTTTCATCCCTTCATGCTCTCTTGCCATTAACACCATGTCATCCGCATACGCTAACATCCACACTTTCCTCTTACCCATCATCACCCCTCCGCCTGCCCTTTCCTCATCACCTCTTCGAATTCACTAATGTACAGGGTGGTCTAATTTCGATGTTGCTTATGGGCATCTCGGTAAATATAAGAGTTACAAAAAATCCGATGGCGCAGTCCCGATCTCTTTTTTTGAGACTAGGATAATGCCGTAAACAAAAATGAACCATCTTGTTTCTTTCAGAAGTTAAAGGGCAAAATCGGTGTTTCTTGATTTTTCAATTTTGCGTAATTTGTAAGATAGACAAAAACTATAAATATCTTCTTAAGGCACTTTTTGAGTAGGATCCAGTGGCGTAGGCATTTTTTTATTTTATGCACACATTTTCGAGTTATAACCAAATTATTATTTTTTTAAATGTAAATCATAGTTGACTTTAATATAGTTAATAAGAGTGGTTTTCACTGATTTCGAAAATAATTAATTTTTGTGAATTTATGTTAAAAATCAGTGTTGCAATAAAGTAGAGACTATCTTTTAATCTGCCAAATAATATAATACGGAAGACAATAGCCATTTTTGATCATTTGCATGCTTAGTTTTAATTATGATAAACATTATAAACTAAATGTGTTTAAATAATAATTATTCTTTTTTGAGTAATAAATGTTTTATTTTATTAGGCAGAACATAATTTTATTTTCCAGTCTTGTTGGAACAACAGAACTCTTTGCTATTGCAATAGAATAATTAATTAAAATTGAACATGCAAATGATCAAAAACAGCTATTGTCTTCGGTATTATATTATTTAGCAGATTAAAAGCTAGTTTCTATTTTATAATACCATTGTTTTTTAGGATAAATTTACAAAAGTATATATTTTTGAAATCAGTGAAAAACACTCTTTTCAATTGTGTCAAAGCCAACTATGATTTACATTTAAAAAAATAATAATTTGGACATAACTCGAAAATGTGTGCATAAAATAAAAAAATGCCTACGCCACTGGATTCTACTTAAAAAGTGTCTTAAGAAGGTATTTATAGTTTTTTTCTATCTTCCAAATTACGCAACATATTAATTAAAGTTAAAAATCAAAAAAATCAGATTTTGCCCCATAACTTCTGAAAAAAACAAGATGTTACATTTTTGTTTTTGGCATTATCCTAGTCTCAAAGAAACAGATCGCAGTTGCGCCATCGGTTTTTTTCTAACTCTTATATTTACCGAGATGCGCATAAGCAACATCGAAACTAGACCACCCTCTATATATTAAACAACATCGGGCTCAGGGGGCACCCCTGCCTTAATCCCTCCCAAGTCCTGAAACACTCTGACACATCCGTCTCTGTATGTACTCCTGTGTCTTCTATGAAGTGAAGGAGTTTCAGCTAGAGGATTTATTTATATATTTATTCCTTACCTCCCTTTTATTTTTATTCGTTAGATGTACATTTTGAGTGCTACCCACTGAGCAAACACATTTAAGTAATGTTTCATCAACATTAAAACAACGTTTAATGTTCCTACAATGTTGATGTAACGTTATTTGTTTGTGTTTTGCTCAGTGGGTAAGCACTCATTATCAAGAATCAGTTATTTGTAACGCTTAGCACTCGAAATCTACATCTAACGAATAAAAATAAAAGTGAAGTAAGAAATGAAAAGTTCAATTTCGAATACTCAAATATTTTAATAATTAGAATATTTAAATAAATCTTATATTGTCTTGAATATCTAATATCTAAACTCTTTGAAAAAATCCTACTCGAAAGAATCAAGCCAATCCTGGTAGATAGAAACCTTATCCTGAATTACCAATTTGGATTCAGGCAACAGCATGGAACTGTTGAACAAATACATCGTGTAGTTCAAAAAATAAATCAAGGCTTCCAAACGAAACAATATTGCTCAGCTGCCTTCTTGGACATCAGCCAAGCGTTCGATAAGGTATGGCACCCAGGACTACTATTCAAATTAAAAAGAGATCTTCCACAAAACCTGTACAACATCTTAAGATCATACCTAAGCGAACGCCTATTTCAAGTAAAGTACCAGGATGAATACACTACTCTGATTGTACGACGTTTTTTCTACTCCATTTTTTCTACCCCATTTATTCTACTCCGATCTTTCTACTAATTTTTTTCTACTATTGTTATTATCTACCCGTTCTTCGTACTAAAGCACCACGTTGCTGATTCGGTCTTCTTGCTGCTGTCTCGATTGATTCCTGTCTTTTTTAATTCGTTTGCCTAAATCCAGTTCACGGATCATACACTCAGTGTCCGCTTGTTCCTTTAAAAGTTCTTTCATAAATGTGTATAAACTCGGATGGTTTTTGCCCACAACGATTTGGAACCGGTTATGCCAGCCTTCAGAAACATTGTTGGTTCGGGATAAATTTTGAAGAGTTGCATCGTACATATTCCACAGCTCTGGTGGAAATCTTGGTGATGTAGCGCGTCGTCTACCTCGCGCAGTTCTTCCGCGTACATAGTTCTCCTGCCAGAATCAGAAAGGTGTAAAAAACTGAAGTTGTATATTAATTATACATTAATTACCGCGTAATAATCTATGATCGGTTTGAAATCTTCCGCAGCTTGTCGCTCAAAAGCAGCGAAGGTTCGAACGACATCTTCGATTGGCACAAATGCGGTTGCGCACATCATTTGGGCAGCTATCTTAATTTTTCGCTCAACATTACGGTCACTATAAGCTTGTTGTAGACCATGTTCTTGAATGCGTCGAAACACTACTTGACGTAGGTGGAAGAAACAAGCCTTGACAGTAGTGTTGCCGATGGATTTAGCTGCATTAATAATGGCCATTTCGAAATCTGTCATAACGACAACCGGCACAGTACGAGGAATCCCAGATGTTTGACATGCAGCGTTAACCACTGCAAATACTTTTTCGTATGCCACCTCCTTTTTACCGTCCATTAAGGCGTATACTAGCGGTAATGCCACAATGTGGGTTACTCCATGGCGAATTTGTTGGAAAGAGGCTAAGATGGCGAAAAGTTGAAAAAAAATATGAGGCACGACCTGAAAATAAAATTAACCGGAATCAACCGAATAAACCGAAATCAAATCAAATCAAATCAAATCAAGCTACCTTGAAGGTCCCATCGACGTACCAATTGGAACTTCTCATGAGGCGCCTCAAATTTTCTTTTGCCGCAAAAATGATTAGTCGCCCGACCGATTCTATTTCATCCGTATCCCAAGAATCGTACAGCAAAAATTTTTCGCCACTTGCCGTATCCCGATACCTTTGTGGAATTTCTTCCAAATCATTTATGTCAGTGGGTCGGCATGTTTTGGAATCTTTGGCGTTGGATAGCTCTGGTTAAGTTAGGTCGATCAGGAAGCAAGGCTAATATTTCGGAAGGCACATCATGCAATTCGCTCCGGAGCAGTTGCACAGGTGGAGCTTCCGGGTGATCTTCCGCTTTGCGTTTCAGGCGATTCTGAAGGTAAAAACCCCGTGAACACCATACCACCAACCTGATTCATTAATTCAACCTTTATTTTCTCGGCTTCGACTTCTTCCATGTTGGGTGCATGTCCCTGGTGAGGCGATTCATCCGGACCCCTCAAGAGTTCAACGGCTTGACCGTGGGTTAAATAAGAACGGGTCACCGCTCGAGCGCTGCACTCCGGATATTGGCGGCACTTCCAATTTACTCGCCCGTTTTTTTCATTGTTTTTGGAATACAAATATCCCCCAATGTGCAACAACGTACTTCGAGATGTTTTAATCAGTTCCACGTCCATAATTTTAAAAGAAGTCGAAAGAATATTATCAAAGTTACAGATGTGTCAAATTATGAATGAACGTGAAGTTGTCATGAAGCTGTCAGTGTTCTAATGTTTTTTGAATGTTCGAAAATTCAATAAATTAATATTGGTAGAAAAAGAAATTAGTAGAATTTTTGTATGCAGTAGGAAAAAGAATAAGGTAGAAATAATTATTAGTAGAAAAAAAGGAGTAGAAAAATTGACGCCCTACGCACTACTCTACATCCCATTCACGCTGGTGTACCTCAAGGAAGCGTACTCGGTCCGGTACTCTACCTTATCTACACTGCAGATCTTCCAACAATGAGAGAAATAACGGTCTGCACATTTGCTGATGATACAGCCATCATAGCACTCCACACAAAACCAGATATGGCTTCCAATATCCTTCAACAAAACCTAAACCAAATTGAAAACTGGCTAAGAGTTTGGCGTATAAAAGCCAATGAGAGTAAATCTACTCACATAACGTTCACGCTCAGAAGACAAACGTATCCCCCTGTAACAATAAACAATCAACAACTTGCTCAAGAAAAAGTCGTTAAATACCTTGGGATGCATCTGGACAGCAGATTAACCTGGCATACACACATATGGAAAAAAAGACTGCAACTCGGTGAGAAGCTTCGACAAATGTATTGGTTGTTAGGGCCCAAATCACAACTATCCACCACAAACAAATTACTTATCTACAAGACCATTTTAAAATCCATATGGACGTATGGCATTGAACTGTGGGGTACTGCAAGTAACTCGAACATCCTGGAAATATATCAAAACAAAGTCCTACGAGTTATTCTTAAACTGCCACAGTATGTACCAAAGTGGCTCTTACTACACGAATCAAGTATTCCCTCAGTCAAACAGGAAATAAAACCCAGAAGCGACAAGTACAAGACCCGACTAAGACAACATCCAAATCACCTTGCAGTAGGACTACTGACTAACAATAATGTCAGGCGACTAAAGCGTATAGACCCTTTGGACCTAATACACAGATTCTAACATCACCAAGTTGCCAAGAAATTAATATGGAAAAAGTAGAAGAAATTGTCAATGGATGATCATCTTCACAGAACCATACTCCACCTGCCAAACAAATTTGCTTAATGTCTACAATTGTAAATACGACAGATTGCAAAATAAATGGGGATTAAGAAATATATATATATATATATATATATATATATATATATATATATATATATATATATATATATATATATATATATACCAAATAAGAAATAACAGCGCACAAGGTCATGATGTAAAAGTTATTTTTTTATCAAGCGAGTGTACAAGGAGGACAGAAGACGACGACGATCGTTTCGCTCTTTTTATGAGCTCCTCAGGCCGCCACATCCATCATCCCATACACACTCACTTGATATCTAGAAGTTGTATATATACTGACTTCGCTAACCATAAGCCGGTATTGACGTCAGTATTTATAAATGCTACTGCATTGATAAGGGCATTGATCTCATTTTGCTTCTACAGTTAGTGTCGGTCTACTGTAGAAGCAAAATGAGATCAATGCCCTTATCAATGCAGTAGCATTTATAAATACTGACGTCAATACCGGCTTATGGTTAGCGAAGTCAGTATATATACAACTTCTAGATATCAAGTGAGTGTGTATGGGATGATGGATGTGGCGGCCTGAGGAGCTCATAAAAAGAGCGAAACGATCGTCGTCGTCTTCTGTCCTCCTTGCACACTCGCTTGATAAAAAAATAACTTTTACATCATGACCTTGTGCGCTGTTATTTCTTCTTTGGTACTTATAAGCAGGTCGTTAAGTCTAATTTATTTATATATATATATATATATATATATATATATATATATATATATATATATATATATATATATATTGTCGTGAATGAATATTCAAATATTTGAATTTTAAAAATTCCTAGCCTTAATTGTAACACTAAAATAAATTGCATTATTCAACAATAAACTCAGCCGTATTGATTTTTTTTACAAATCGTACTGTAATTGCAGCGGATAATATTGCATGTAGGCTTAAATTTCTTATTTTTTTTTAAAATTAAATTTAAAATAAAATCACTTGGTATGTTTCACTAATTTTACATCTTTATTCCGACTAGTTTCAGTTATCAGCCATTTTCAAGGAATGTACAAAAATAATGATTTACAGTAAACATATACAGATTTACAAAAAGGGGGAGGGTCAGGCAATAAGAGCGTTCGCGATTGGGGATGTCCAGATGTCTTCGTTGTCGTTGACGACGTTTTTCTTTAATTTTATGACTCTGTTAATTTCAAAGCCTTCTCGGAAGTTGAGGATACGACCTTTTTTCCTGTATAATGGATTTTAAAATTATTCGGATTGAAAAAATGTTCGAATGTGTTACAATGTTTGGACAGACCCGTAGACTGTTTATTATTAATTATATCTTTACGGTGTTCGTCAAATCTAGTTTTGAAATTTCTACCTGTCTGTCCAATATATATTGCATCACATTCTCCACATTGCAGTTCGTATATTCCACTATCGCATAGTTTCTCTTGTTTGAATTTATTGTTAACTAAAAGTTTGCTTAGATTAATAGGATTGGTCATAATGATGTTAAATTTATTCCCTTTGCAACAATTTTTGAATAATGGTGTTAGGTTTACAACATATTCTAACTTCCTGATAATGCTGTAAAACGCGAAACTAGTCGAGTAAATAGTAAAGTAAAAAAAAAAAAAAATTGTGAAACAAACCAAGTGTAATTTAATTTAAACCTTCAATATCAATATATTCTAACTTATTGCAATTTTTCTTTTCATTCTCTGTTTCTATATAAAAATATTTCATGAGTTGTTTCTGTTTTTTTTGACTTAATTATTTGATCGATAATATTTTCATTGTAACCATTGTTTTTTTTTCTTGACCAAGTTTTTTTTATAAAGGATTGGATAAGAAATAAATAAAACTACACAAATAGGCATGATAATTTATTCAGTAGTTACCATCGTAGTCAGTACATAAATATATCGTCAAACACGATATATGCGCCATTAAGATTAATCAAATACCTTATATAATTACATATGATATGTATCCAGTTCCAGTTGATATGTATAGAGAGCAGACCATCGGTTATTTTTATCATACAACTTTTTTTCTTCATCATTTATAATAATTACACTTAAAACTATATAACGAAAAAGTAACAACAGCGCCAGATCCTTAAACTACATTGTATATAGATATATCTTTTGATATGTAAGTACAATATATAAATATCTGAATAGACGTAACGAATACAATACTCGAAATAATAATAAATTAAGCGTTAGTGTATCACATTCAACAACTCATTAAATATCACCTACATGCTAATACTCTTTTTTACTTTCTTTTAACCCAATCAGCAAAACGATTTGAAATAACGTTTGATCAACATTTAATCATGAAACGTTGTCGTAATGCAGATTAAACATATCTTGAACAAGTTTCTCATCTTTCATTTGGTGAAACATATTTAACTATGATTTAAAAAAGAAAACACTTGGTTCAATTTCACTAATATATTAGTTAAATTTAACCAAGTGTTTTCTTTTTTAAATCAGATTAAACATCATTAAACGTTGCTGCAATGTAGATTTACACGTTGACTGCTGCAATGTTTTTAAACATGGAGAATCGTATTTGATTCAAAGGGTAGCCAACGTGTTGAACGTTATATCATGAAACGTTGTTATAATTTTGATTAGAAAATCACAATGACTGTTGCAATGTTGATTAAACAACACAATAACATTAGTGTAATGTTGATTACACTTCCCACTGAGCAGAGAAACGTTGCATGACACGTTCTATCAATGTTACTGCGTAACAAGAAACGTTTTTTTAAATGTTGAAAAAACATTACATAAACGCTAAATGTCCGCCTGCAGGAACGTAGCAAACAATTTTTTTTTGCTCAGTGGGTAGGTTGTAATGTTGAATGAAATAACGTTTATTTCAAAGTATTTACTTAGTGGGAAGTTTTAGTTTCTTAAAATCTATTCACGTGGACAAGTTATACTGTGCGGGCTTATACAGTTCAACAGTGATGATTAAAATTATTTAAACCTAAGATATTTATAATATATAAACATTTAGTATAATATATTTACCAATTTTTATTCCCCTTAATACAACGGGCTTAGTAATCGAACAATAATTAAAATCATTCGTGTTTGTGTGTGTGTATGTGTAGGTGTGTTTAATAGAAGGAAAATATTTAAAGCTCATCAGCGCAAAGAACAGTTTGTTTTTGTTATATTTTGAAATTATCAAAGTTTTCTTTTTTTTAATAAATCCAATAAATACTACAGCTATTCGGTTATTCAGTACAATCATGTTTTTTGGTTTTATTTATTTATTTTTTTTAGATTTATTTATCCAGCTTCTATATACGTGGCGAAAATATATTATACTAGTTACATTATATTGCTAATACACGACTTTTCTATTAAAACTTCTATGTACATAATTAAAAATAAAAGAAAGTACTACGTTTAATACTATGTTGTTTCATCGTTTACATTATACACTGTTTTTTTTAATACTATACAATTTTTTTTAGCTGTTTCCATTCGTTTATTGTAGTTGATTAATAAATGAATGGAAATTTTGTTTTTTATTTAAAGACTGTTTTATTTTTTGTATCATTAGTCTCATTTTACTCTAGAAATGATTGAAAATCCAACTTTCTTTTTTATTTTGTTTCACAGTAATTGAATTTTCAGCCATTTTAGAAGTCTACGATTTGATATTTCTTCCGATACACAGAATTTTGCTTTTAAGTATACATATCCCGATAAATACGCTGTTTTTGTTCATGCATTTGCTGTTTTTGTTCTGTTCAAGAAACTTTTTTTTACAGAAAATGTTCTCTCATTTTTAACACAACTCGTCACTGCATTTTAACATATTTTTCGTATTTTGACGTTCCTCGTTTTCAAAAAAGTTTAATTTGAGGTTTCCAACGAGTGTTTCCACTCCCAGGTTAGGCATGAAGTAAAATTTCGAGTTTAGAAAAGCCTGAAAATTGGGATTTGCCGTCACGGGTGAAGCGATATTGTTAAAGTGCATGAACTTCAATTGAAATCAGCGGCTTATACGCGTGGCGCATGAAGTAAAATTTCGAGTTTAGAAAAGCCCAGAAAATTTGTCTCGAGTCGCTGCGCGACCCTCGACAAATTTTCACAGGGCTTTTCTAAACTCAAAATTTTACTTCATGCTTAGTCTGGGAGTAGAAAACACTCGTTTAAAGCTTTCAGTTGAACTCGAGTGTTTCCACTCCCAGGCTAAGCATGAAGTAAAATTTCGAGTTTAGAAAAGCCTGAAAATTTGGATTTGCCGTCACGAGCGAAGCGAGTGACGGCAAATCCAAATTTTCAGGTTTTTCTAAACTCGAAATTTTACTTCATGCGCCACGCGTATAAAACACTGGTTTTAAGTGAAGTTCTAAATATACCGTTTTAGAACACTGCTTAAGAAATACATTTTGAACTTCACTTGAAGTTAGTGTTTTATACATGTGGCGCATGAAGTAAAATTTCTAAACTCGAAATTTTACTTCATGCGCCACGCGTGTAAAAATTGATTTATAGTAATGTTCAAAATATACTGCTTTAGCATATTCCTTTAGCAGTGTATATTAAGCTTCACGATACTTCAGTGTTTAATACGCGTGGCGCATGAAGTAAAATTTCGAGTTTAGAAAAGCCTGAAAATTTGGATTTGCCGTCACTCGCTTCGCTCGTGACGGCAAATCCAAATTTTCAGGCTTTTCTAAACTCGAAATTTTACTTCATGCTTAACCTGGGAGTGGAAACACTCGTTAAAAACTGTAAATTAAACTTTTTTAAAAACGAGGAACGTCAAAATGCGAAAAATATGTTAGAACCTTCAAATTGAACTTTTTAAAAAACGACGAAAGTCAAAATACGAAAAATGTGTTAAAATGCACTGACGAGCTGTGTTAAAAATGTGAGAACAGTGTTGATCACTGCAATGAAAATGAGATTAATCATGAAATTAATATTAGTAGTGATAATGGTAATACAAATAACAAAAAGAATAATAATAAAAATAAAAATAAACATGAAAAAACTGATATTGGTTATAAAAATAAATTTGAAAGCGGTTATTCGGTTTCCGTTGTGAATTTTTGGGCATAATTGCTTTTATTAGTTACCAAGGAGGTCGCAGCACTAGTATGCTGCGACATCCTTGGTAACTAATAAAAGCAATTATGCCAAAAATTCCCAACGGAAACCGAATATCTTAGTTCGACGAACTGCTACAGAAGCAGACGCTAAAGTGGCTAACAAACGAATCTATTACCATATTCAAAATTGTGCTCCAGGAACAACTGTTGATAAACTCAATAAGTATATTATAGATAAAACTGGAATAACAAACGTAAACTCTTGGTCTCTAGCTGACAATAATTTATACTGCTCCTTTAAGGTTGGAATTAATGAATGTGATAGTGATCGCTTTCTTCAGCCAGATGAATGGCCTGACAGTCTATCTATAGCTTAATTCACCAATCTAAGACGTTCCAAATCAAATTACAAAAAGAAATCTGATGCTAAAACTGGCGATTTTTTATCAGAAAGCCGACCCAATTAATTAATAGCAAGAAATCTGTATCCTTTGATAATCGTCTCTTAAAAATCTATTATCAGAATGTCCGGGGCTTAAGGACGAAATTGGATGAACTCCGAACGTCTGCTTCACTGGGGGAATTTGATATACTTGTTTTTTCTGAAACCTGGCTAACTGAAGATATTGCTGATGCTGAGCTGGGCCTTCGTGGATATAATATTTTTCGCAGCGACAGGGATCCAATGGTGACTGGAAAATCTCGGGGCGGCGGAACATTGATTGCTGTTTCGAAGATATTTAACTCTTTTATGTTACGATGCGTAGCGAAAATTCAAGAGGAATTGTTTGTTTCAGTTACAGTAAATAATCTAAAGTTACTCATTGGTGCAATTTATATTCCACCTAACGCTCCTGTCTCGTGTTATGATGATCATACTAGTTTGGTTGAGGAGCTTACTGACTATTTACCTGACCATCACACGTGCATTATGGGCGACTATAATCTACCAAATGTGTCTTGGGAATTTTACGATAATGTTATAACAACGAACTCCTTTCAGAGTTCTGTACAACTAATAGCTGAAACATTCAGTTCATTGAATTCTCAACAAGTGAATAATGTAACGAATTCGAATTCTATTATTTTAGATTTAATATTCTTAGACTCTTTACTTGCTAGTCATCACATTGTCTCACCATCCGAGGTTAACTTAGTAAATTGCGATTGTCATCATCCATCCATTACTTTAGATATTGATTATTTAAAAATATCTACGCCTGGTAGCAATTGGAATTCAAAGTTTGTCTATAATTTTGCTCGGGCTGATTATAATTCCATTGCTGAACAAATTATTAATACCTCCTGGGACAGTTTGTTTTCAAACAATAATACAGATTTTAATGTAAATCTATTTTATTCAGTGTTGTATACCATTATTGATGATTATACACCAAAAATATTAGAAAATATTGCTTGTCGAACCCGGAGATATCCTAAGTGGTTCAGTTCTGAACTCATTGATCTAATTTCTCTCAAGAAATTACATCATTTAAATTTTAAGCGCTCTGGTTTGGACTCTGACTTTCAGCTTTTTAGGTCAACACGTTCACAATGTAAGATTTTGTCTCAAATTTGCTATGGGAACCATGTACAGTTAATTGAATAATCTTTGCAAAGCTCTCCAAAGTTGTTCTGGAATCACGTTAATGGAAGTAGAAGTAGCTCGTCCTTCCCTAGCACGTTTGATCATGGCGGTATATTGGTTAATAATATGCACCATATTGTTGAATTATTCGCAAACCATTTCGGATCAGTGTATAATGTTCCTGTTCACACACATACCTCGAACGGATCATCCAGTGAATCTTGTAATACATCTTCCAATCATATTAATTTTAACTTATGCCCGATTGTAAAAATTTCCGATGTTCTTCATGAACTCGACAAATTAGATAATTCGTACTGTACTGGTCCTGATGGGCTACCTTCTGTTATTCTGAGACGGTGTTCTTTTCCACTTAGTCGCCCCTAGTAGCTACTATTTAACCAATCTCTTAACTCTGGTTTTTCCCCACTTTATGGAAGAACGCTTTAATAACACCTATTTTTAAGAGTGGCAAAAAGAACATCGTCTCAAATTATAGACCGATTTCAATTCTATCCCATATTCCCAAAATATTTGAGAAATTAATAACTGTACCCCTCACAGCTTGCCTCTCTAAGGTCCTGTCCGAAAAGCAACATGGCTTTAGAAGCGGTTGTTCTACTTCATCCAATTTATTATCGTATAGCCACTATATCGTGTCTGCTTTGGAGAGGGGATATGAGGTTGACTCCGTCTATACAGACTTCTCTAAGGCTTTCGATACCGTTAATCATACCATCTTGCTTCGGAAACTTGAGCTTGTAGGAATCTGTGGGGAGATGCTTAAATGGACCATTCATATTTGATCGGGAGGACTCAGACAGTACGAATCGGAAGTGTTATATCATCAGCCATAACAGTGACTTCTGGGGTTCCTCAGGGGTCACACCTAGGGCCTTTTCTGTTCAACATATTTATAAATGATGTTACCGACTGCTTCCATCACGCAGAATGCCTGCTGTTTGCTGACGATATAAACATTTTCACAGAAATATTTGATCTTTCAGCATATTTATTGCAAGATGATTTGGATAGATTCCAGTCTTGGTGTGTAACTAATGACATGACACTGAATTTGAAGAAATGTAACACTATTTCCTTTTCTAAGAGGAGGGCAACTGCTGAGAGAAATTATTTTCTTAATGGCACTCAGTTGTTGCGCGTCTCGTCGGTGAGGGACTTAGGCGTTACATTAACTCAACAGTGGGATTTCAACTCGCATATGACTAATATATCGTCTAAAGCTCATCGTATGCTGGGTTTCATAAAACGAAATACCAAGGAGTTCACAAACATCAATACTCTACTGACATTATATTCGACCCTTGTGAGACCACATTTGGAGTACTGTTGCATGGTATGGAATCCCCATAGCAAGTCTGAGATAAATTTACCTAAAGATTTACGGCACACACGCTATAATTAGGACTTAAAATAAAAACTCCCTGTTTGTACAATTTGTACTGAAATAAGTTGAGGCGTTGATTGCAATTGGCTATAATTTTTAATGGTCATACCTAAAAATTAAAGGTGTTTGAATGCTTTGGTTTGAGAAATCGAACATACGAAAATAAACATTGAAAATGTTCGGAGTTACATAAAACTCTCTGTATGTCAATTGATGAAATGATGGTACCTTTTAAAGGACGCTCATCATTGAAACAATACTTACCAAAAAAGCCCAAAATATTGGGGATGTAAAATATGGGTCCAGGCAGGCACATCTGGATATGTGTATTGTTTTGAAATATTTCAAGGTATTTCTGGTAATAGGCTAGATATTTCTGAAATTGGTGCAGCCGGGGATGTCGTGAAAAGATTATGTCATGATATTGAAAACAAAAATTACAAAATTTATGCCAATAATCTATTTTCAAATATCCCTTTAATAGATGCGTTAACGCAGAAAAAAATTTGATATACGGGAACAATGCGATCAAATAGGTTGAAAGGAGCTGACAAAATTTTGAAATCGGAGAAGTTATTGAAAAAAGATGGTCTTGGAAGTTATTCGTTTGCAACATCTGATAATAACATCACAGTGGTAAGGTGGCACGACAATAACTTAGTACACACAGTATCCAACTACGCAGGAGTATTCCCCATCGATACTGCTGAAAGATTTTGCCTCAAAGAAAAACATCGAATACAAGTTCCTCGACCATTTTCAATAAAGTTGTACAATCAACACATGGGAGGTGTTGATCTTATGGACTCTCTAACAGCCTTATATACTAACCATACAAGAAACTGCAGGTGGTATATTAGAATATTTTACCACCTAATAAATGTAGCTATAGCAAATTCTTGGATGTTATGGCGTTCGGATAAGAACAATTTAATCGAAAAGTTGGACTTACGACAATTCAAAAGTCGCATTGCAACTGCTCTAATTTTCCGTGGAGATGGACAGATGACACGACAAAAGGGTCGTCCAAATAGTACAACTCTTCCTGCTATAAAAAAAGAAAGCGTACAGTGGTTCCCACAGAGAAAATATTAGATAAAGGGCCACATTTTCCAAAAAACTTGAAATAAAAAATGCGGCACGTTGCAAAAGTGTAAATTGTTCAAAAAGAACACGATATATGTGCAAAAGATGCGAAATAGCGCTGTTTCCCGAATGTTTTGAGGTATATCATACATAATAAAATGGAATATTTCAGATTCTACGTGAACAATACATTTAAAGTATAATATTATATGTGTCTTTATTTCTTGCCATAAGTGCACTGTGTACACATATGTGTACATTCTATTTTTTCTCAAAATAATTGAAGTTTTCAAAAATATTCAACTTTTTTATTATTCTTATCAATATAAAGCTCAATTCCAACCAAAATTAATTTTTGATTCACCACAAAATCTAATTTTGAAAAGTTGCGCATGAGAGGGTTAATTAAATAACAAAATATCTACGTTTTTCTTCATACATTTTCAATTCAAGTGAAATAATATAATATATCAAATTAATTTATTAAGTAATTTAATTAACATTAAATTAATAATGTTGCGTATATGCATCAATGGCGCCTAATGGGTTAAAAGAAAAAAGCTTTAACACGAAATACATTTTTGAAATTATTTTTTTTACCTTTTAATAAAAATAAAGGTGGGAATGAATTCCGAAAAAAAATATCTTCCTAAAAATAACAAATTTGACCGTACGGGTGGTCAAATTTGTTATTTTATTATTTATTTTATTTAAACAAAATAAAGTTAGCCTTGTATTTTCAAAATGAATGATGGTAGAGAATTGAAAAAATAAACCCGAGATGATAGAATTTAAACACTTCTAACTGTATCCCAAATTTCAACGAGCTCTGCCAAACCTTTCCGAAAATATTTAGTTGTATCGATACTTTTTGGCGACCCTGTATAAATAACTTTAATTTCAATAGAATCAACAATTTCAATAAAACAGTCTTTAAATTAATAAAGCAATTGTTCACTCAATGATCCATCAACATCCTGCATTGGATCCAACAGTATACGCATTAGACATTTTTTAAAATTTTCGTAAATCCTTGTAATAAATAAAAAACAACCAGGATGTGTGTACACAACAAATAATCTTTACACCCCTAATATACATCTAACATTAAATAACAACAAATATTACACAAAGGTGACCCATCCAATTCAAGCTTCCGAAAAAACGTCCGAAATTAAATCCCATAGTGTGTAGTGTGTGTTTAAGTGTGAATCGGGGATGGGTCACGCTTTTTTCATCAATATCTAGATTGACAGATGTAGCGATATATGCCATTCAAAGGCCATTGTTTAATTCATTTATCAACAAATCTTTATTGTTTATACAGCTATAAAGTTACTGTACAATAAATTTAATAAAAATTATAGTTTTATATATATTTATATTTATTTAACAATAATGATATGTGTTTGATATGTATTTGGTTTTTCGTTGCAAAACGGGGGGAATTAATGAGAATTAGAAATTAATTTTTATTTTCGCGAGAGCAGGGTTTGCATGGCGTTAAGGCTTTCTTCGAGAGATTGTGCGAACCGCGAGGAGCTGGTGGACTCGGATGACCAAAAGGCTGATAAGCAGAAGATCACGTGGTCGGGTTTCGGATTGTAGGAGGCTCCGTAGCCTTCGGGCTCTACGGGACCGTAGCCCATGAAGCTGTCGTCGCTCGTGGCTACCTGGCTGGTGCTTAGGAGGAACTTGTTGGCTAGTCTGTAGGAGGGGTCCGTGAAGATTTCGGGCAGTGGCGAAGCGGCTGTCGGTGAGGTTTCAACCGAAGCCTCCCTCAGACCTAGTAAATGTATATCGATTCCCTGACCTAAAATATTATCAATCATCTCCTTGGTTTGCTGCTTAACAGCCGCTTCCCAGAGCTGCAGCTTCACCTCATCACTCACCAAGTGGAACGTAACCTTCTTTTCATCGTCTTTAGGTTGCGCCATCGCTGTGACCCAAGCTAAAGCCTCGGGGCTAGCGGATCTGATACAATCAACCCTACCCGATCTAAACCTTCTAGTCGAAGCGCTCTCATAAGTCGCCGTTAGCTTTCCATATAATTTGTAATAAGCTAGTTGTAAGGCTAACTGGATGTAAACATCCGGGCTTACCCTGCAGGATTTCATGAAGTCTTTGCCGTAGCCGGTGTAGCGGAATACCTGGAAGTCCAAGTCTTTGACCAAATTGTCGACGAAAACGGCGGCTTCTTCTATGCGCTTGTGGTCGTCTACTTCGAGGATCCACTCCATTCTTTCCGGTGGTGGTAAGTGGGAGGATGCCGTCGAAGGCACCTCCGATGTCGGTAGGTCGATTGCGTGTTTGTAAAGTTTTTCGACTAGTTGTATCACTGCTACACCTAAATAAATAATACTATTATTTAACATCTTTATTGACAAATAACGTTACATTTTACAATACCGGGTGTTGACTTGGGGGACGCAACATAGGAAATCGCAATGTTAATTTTTGAAGTCTTCAAATTTTTGCTTCAAAATTTATTTTAGAGACAAAATGTATTTTACTTTTTTGTAGAGGGAAAAATTCTAAATGTATGAATGTTAACACTTAACACTTTACGTTTCTCGAAGTTAAAATAATTAAGAAAAAGTAATGTAATTTTATAAAAATAATGACATACCATGGAATTGACACAATTGCGGATATTCCCTGTTTTTTTTTAAAGTTTAATTTAAAGCTTTAAACAAGTGTTTTCCACTCCCAGACTAAGCATGAAGTAAAATTTCGAGTTTAGAAAAGCCCCGTGAAAATTTGTCGAGGGTCGCGCAGCGACCCGAGACAAATTTTCTGGGCTTTTCTAAACTCGAAATTTTACTTCATGCGCCACGCGTACAAAACGAAAACATTGTGAATTTATGTATATTTGAACCACACTTGAAATCAGTGTTTTATACGCGTGGCGCATGAAGTAAAATTTCGAGTTTAGAAAAGCCCAGAAAATTTGTCTCGGTTCGCTGCGCGACCCTCGACAAATTTTCACAGGGCTTTTCTAAACTCGAAATTTTACTTCATGCTTAGTCTGGGAGTGGAAATCAATCGTTTATAGCTAACCTCTTTTAAAAATCAACGAATGTCAGAAAATTTACAGTTAAAATAATCAAGAAAAAGTAATGTGATTTTATAAAAATAATAATATACCATAGAATTGATACAACAATTGCGGATATTCCCTGTTTTTTCTTAAGTTCAATTTAAAGCTTTAAACAAGTGTTTTCCACTCCCAGACTAAGCATGAAGTAAAATTTCGAGTTTAGAAAAGCCCCGTGAAAATTTGTCGAGGGTCGCGCAGCGACCCGAGACAAATTTTCTGGGCTTTTCTAAACTCGAAATTTTACTTCATGCGCCACGCGTACAAAACGAAAACATTGTGAATTTATGTATATTTGAACCACACTTGAAATCAGTGTTTTATACGCGTGGCGCATGAAGTAAAATTTCGAGTTTAGAAAAGCCCAGAAAATTTGTCTCGGGTCGCTGCGCGACCCTCGACAAATGTTCACGGGGCTTTTCTAAACTCGAAATTTTACTTCATGCTTAGTCTGGGAGTGGAAATCACTCGTTTAAAGCTTCAAATTGAACTCTTTTAAAAAGTAACGAATGTCAGAAAATTTACAGTTAAAATAATTAAGAAAAAGTAATGTGATTTTAAAAGGCGCTGAAAAGTATTAGATCGTATAGGGGACCAGATGCAGATAGTGACCATTTTTTGGTGGGCGCCAGACTAACACAAATAATACCCAGCATCCGAAATGAATTCGGAAAGAAAAGAGTAAATAAAAGAGTAACGAGACTTAAAAGTAAGGAGGAGCAGGACAAATACAAGGAAATAGTCGACAAAGAATTAGAAGATATAGGATAGAGTACGAGCGTAGAAGAACATTGGTTGAACTTAAAAAATAAATTAAGGGACTCTGCGGATAGATGCAGTAAAGAGGAAAAGAAGAAAAAGAAGAAGTGGTTTGACGAGGACTGTGAAAGAGAGTTGGAGATCAGGAAGAAGTTAAGGTTAATAATGCTGAAAGAAGGATCGGAAAGAGCTAAGCAGAAATATGAGCAACAAAGGAAAACAACAAAAAATATCCTAAGAAAGAAGAAAAGAACCTACTATGAAAAAGTAATACAAGAAATTGAAGAGGACTACAATGACAACCAAATCAGAAACCTATACCAAATAGTGCGAAAGGAAAGGGAAGGGTTCCAAGCCAAACCGGTATTTTACAAGACAAAGGAGGGAACGCTGATTGCGGGAGAAGAAGACCAATTGGGAAGATGGAGGGAGTATTTTAACGAGCTGTTGAATGAAGAAAATGATGAAAGAATTCCACAGCCTAAGCGAGTAGTTAGCCTGGACTTACAGTTGGCGCCAAGTACAGATCAAATAGAAGACATTATTACGAAGATGAGGAACAACAAGAACCCGGGTAGTGATGGAATTCCAGCGGAGTTATTTAAGCATGGGGGTAGCAAATTGGTAGAGTATATACAGAGGTTACTTGAGGAGGTCTGGAAGAAGGAAGAAATCCCAGAAGAATGGAGAGAAGCCACAATCTCTCCTCTGCACAAAAAAGGTGACAAAAGCGAGTGCCAAAACTACAGGGGCATTTCACTACTAAACGTAGCATATAAAATACTGGCAACGGATTTAAAGAATAAATTAGTGAATGAAGTCAAAGATAAAATAGGGCTGGTACTCCTCTATTTTATCTTCGACTTCACTCACTAATTTATGTGTGTTTAGAGGAAGGAGCACGACAGATGCAATATTTACATTGAGAGAAATACAAGCTGAGAGTTTTGAATTTGAGAAACCAACGGTAATGCTTTTCATTGATTTAAAACAAGCATATGACAGAGTCAAAAGGGAAGCCATTTCTGAAGCGTTGAAATATTTCGAGGTCAGTGAGAAGCTTATCAACATGATTCAAATGACATTGCAAGACACTGAAAGTAAGGTCAAAATTAATAACAACGTCAGCGATAGCTTCAAAATTCGTCAAGGAGTAAGGGAAGGGGATCCGCTATCTTCTATCCTTTTCAGCCTAGTACTGGAAAAAGCTACAAGAGACGCCAACCTAAACAGAACGGGAATCGTATATAGGAAGAAACACCAGTACATAGCTTTTGCTGACGAGTTAGTAATACAAGCCAGAAGTACGGAAGAACTAATACGAGTAATTACTAGGTTGGTTGATATAGCAAGAAATATGGGGTTGATAATTAACCAAGCGAAATCAAAATACATACGAAAAATGATTTTAGAAAGGGGACACAGATAACAATAAAAACGAAGAATAATACAGAACTAGTATTCGAAGAAGTAGCCAGATATATGTATTTAGGAACGTTGTTTACGAGGGAACCTGATAATGGAATGGAAATCGAAGCGAGGGTAATGGCAGGGAATAGGTGCATGGGGGGACTAAACAGGATACTAAGAAGTAAGAACATTTCTAGAAATGCCAAACTGAAGCTATACAAAACAGTATTAAGACCGACGGTAATGTACGCCTGTGAAACATGGACAATAACTAAAAAGGAACAAACAAAGTTGGAAGTGTGGGAGAGGAAAGTTCTAAGAAAGATATTTGGAGGAAAAAAGGTCGGAGAACTATGGATAAGACGAACAAACAACGAAATTAAAGAAATGTTCAAAGAAACAAATATAACAGGGGTAATACAAGTGCAAAGGCTGCGCTGGTTAGGCCATGTACAGAGGATGGAAGAAACCAGACTACCAAAAATAGTACTCACCAGTACAATAGGAGGAAGAAGGAAAAATGGAAGACCAAGGACGAGATGGAAAGGAGAAATAGTAAAGGACATGGAGAAATTAGGAATTACCGGATGGAAACAAAAAGCAAAGAACAAAAAGACATGGAAGAGCATTATCAATCAAGCCATGGGCCAACTAGGCTCGCAGTGTTATAAAAATATTGACATTCCATGGAATTGATACAACAATTGCGAATATTCCCTGTTTTTTTTTAAGTTCAATTTAAAGCTTTAAACAAGTGTTTTCCACTCCCAGACTAAGCATGAAGTAAAATTTCGAGTTTAGAAAAGCCCCGTGAAAATTTGTCGAGGGTCGCGCAGCGACCCGAGACAAATTTTCTGGGCTTTTCTAAACTCGAAATTTTACTTCATGCGCCACGCGTACAAAACAAAAATATTATGAATTTATGTATATTTGAACCACACTTGAAATCAGTGTTTTATACGCGTGGCGCATGAAGTAAAATTTCGAGTTTAGAAAAGCCCAGAAAATTTGTCTCGGGTCGCTGCGCGACCCTCGACAAATTTTCACGGGGCTTTTCTAAACTCGAAATTTTACTTCATGCTTAGTCTGGGAGTGGAAAACACTCGTTTTAAGCTTCAAATTGAACTCTTTAAAAAAACCGTATGCATGTGCATATCTAATAGAAAATTCCCTGTATTTTTATCTAAAAGAAAAAATCTTTGTTTTAACAGAAAAAATCTACTGAATGCGCATTCGATTCAACTAACATTTTCGTTTGAGCTTCCACAAAATCAACATAAATGCATTATTTATTTCTGTAAATACCTCAACCACTTAGCAGATGTGGAAATTGGAATTATACCACTTTAACTCCCATTTAAAACGATTGTACAGATTAATTAAAACGATTTGTGGCTGGGTTTTTGCAGATTTAGTTTTATAAAAACATTGTCAAAATGTGACGTTTAACCTTAACATTTTAAAGCTGCATACCGGAACATACGTTTTCGCATGTTACATCTAAAAACCATAGCAGACATATTATGAAGTTTTTTGTCTCTTTTCACACACGTAATCTGATGACATCAAACTATTTTCGTATTACATGTATTGGTGCAGAAAGCACTACAAATCAAGGAAACCATGGGACACCTCTCGTGAATAAGGTACGATTCACGAGAGGTGTCCCATGGTTTTCTTGATTTGTATTTTTTTTTATTTAATCGCTGTACAAGTAAAATGTACTCCTACCTTCAGCTGATGAATGTTCGTAACACAATCCACACGCCCCATCCCCAGAAACAATCAACTGTATAGTCTTATCAAACCAACGATTCGCCGAATTATACGAACTACCTCCACCATGGACCATCTGCAGCGCCAAATTAGTCTCGTCGCGGCCTCCAGTCGTATGCCCTTTAGCCCCCCTGTGCAATCGACAGTTAAAAGTCGCCGGAAGCGGTTCATCCAAACAAATAATCAACAACGACTTCGCTATCAAATCCAAATTCCTCCGATTCCTGTCATCCCTACAAAGCGCATCCCTCGCTCCACCCCAAGTCGACCTCTTCAGTCCGGTCAAAAGCCCAACCGGAGGTGGACTCGCCAAACAGGGAGCATCATCCAAGATGTGAAGCAACTGCGCGCAGATTTCATCTTCTGTTAATCGCCCACGATCTGGTGCTTGTATAGGCACACAGTACAGTTGACTCCTGCAGATTACGATGACGTGTTCCATTGGGAGGTCTACTGGTGGGGTTGTCGAGGGTGTGTGTTGGGAGTCTTTGATTTTTCCTGGGAGTCTGCAGGAGGATAGGAGACGGTAGTATTGGGCCATGCAAAGGGGTTGGCCTGGTTCTCTGCTGGTTGCTTTTTCGATTGGGAGTTCTCGTTTGTCTAGGATGCATTTGTGTGTTAGGGCTGCGTCTATTAAGCGGGATGTGAATCTGGCTACGTCTAGGATTGTGGTGAACTTTCTTGGTGGGAACACCATGCCCGGGTTGGAGTTGACTGGTAGTGCTAGTTGGTTTGTTAGGTACATGTCATCCAGCCAGTATTTATATGCCTAGAATAAAAAAAAGAACATATTATTGAGAAAAGTTGGGTAGTATTCGAATCAGCGGCGGCTCGCAGCCTAACTTCAGGGTAGGCCAGAGACCTAAGGTAATATGTATCCGTTATTGAAAGGTGACTTTGTTATGCAATTCCTTGTATTTGTAAAGCGCGATTCCAACCTCAAATTTTGTGTGCCTCGGCGCTGTGGTTTACCCTGAAGTTAGGCTGCGAACCATCGCTGATTCGAATTATTCAAGATTAGAATAATTCAAGATTCGAATCCTTTTAGAGGATTCGAAAGAGGTATTCGATTATTTTATTGAAAAACGATTCGTAATCCGGATTCGATTGTTAAGAGGATTTGTATTCGAATCACTTTGATGATTCACAATCCGGTCATCAAAGTATTCTCCAAAAGTTACTTCCAACTGTTGTCTCTGATGAACGGGCCCAATAATTGCAAATTTTTGATGACAAATACAAAATAATATAGTTATTGTTTCTATTTATTGGAAATCTATTTTGTCAAAATTCCTCAAAAACTACCTATGTAGACATTAGACATATGAATATTAAGAAAATTATGAGGATTTTAAATTTTATTAAACATCTTAATTCTAAATGAAATTATTGGTGAATGCGCCAGGACATTCATTTTTTTCATATTAGTGAAGAGCGTGATCGATAAAAAAATATCGACTACTTGATTCTTTCAAATGATTGAGCTCCTAGATCTGTTCACAGAGCTCGATCAGTTACTTAGTTGCTAATTAGCCTCAGTAATTGGCAAGTTATTTAAGTTAGATATCATATATTATCTTAGGTTAGTTACCAGTTGCTTATGGTAACTAGTCTAACCTAAGACGTATGTTTCTGGCTGGTTACTAAGGTAGGATACCAGATCTAATCTTAGATTAGTTACCAATACCAGCTTAGATAACTTACTAAATTTAGGTTAATTGCCTGTTACTGGAGTTGCTCATTACCTAATCTTAGGTTACTTAGGTGCTGATTAACCTCAGTAGTTGGTAAGTTATTTAAGTTAGATATCATATATTATCTTAGGGTAATTACCAGTTACTTATGGTAACTAGTCTAACTTTACAGTTATGTTTCTGGCTGGCTACTAAGGTAGGATATCAGATATGATCTTAGATTAGTTATCAACGCTAGCTTAGAAAACTTACTAAAATAGGTTAATTGCCTGTTACTGGAGTTGCTCATTAAATAATCTTAGGTTAGTTAGGTGCTGATTAACCTTAGTAGTTGGCAAGTTATTTAGGTTAGATATCATATATTATCTTAGGTTAGTTTCCAGTTACTTATGGTAACTAGTTTAACTTTAGATTTATGTTTCTGGCTCGTTATTAAGGTAAGATATCAGATCTGATCTTAGATTAGTTACCAACGCTAGCTTAGAAAACTTACTAAAATTAGGTTAATCGCCTGTTACTCGAGTTGCTTATTACTTGAAAATGAGATAGTATATCAGGTTAGGTTAGTTGGAAGTTTCATGGGCAGAGCCATTTAGGACAGTTATATAAGCAACTAACCAAACTAACGAGCCTAACCTGCCTTCAGAAACCTGTCTAACGCCAATTAACTTTGAACTTCTGTATTTTGATTCACAGTGCACACATGCTAGCTTTTCTAGCGCTAAAACAAAGTTTATTTATGTATGAACAGTTATTGTGAGTTTTATGAAAATCCAGAGTTCTGTTAATTTTTTTAAGCAAACCAGTATTTTTTTTGAACGTCACATTTGACCCTCGAAAAATATGTCAACTGTGAACTTCTGTTTTTTGGTTTACAGGGCGTATATTTTGCACTTTTTAAATTAAATTAATTAAAACAAAGTTTACTCATTTATTCAGAATAACTGTTCATTATTGTGAGATTTCTTAGGTTAAGGTGGACGCCAGTTTACTCAAGTAATTGGCGTGCAACTTAACCTAAGGAATCTTGAAATAATTGTTCAACTAATTTGACTTGGGTGGCTGCAAGTTTAAGTTACTTAAGTCAAAAGATTACTTAAGCCTAGCTAGTTAGGTTAGGTAATCGGGCATCAACTCCAGATTACCTAACCCTATGATGCCATATTACCCAACCTAACTAGCTAGGGTTAGGTTATCTGGCATCAACTAATTTGACTTGCCTAACTGCTTGAATCAGCTAGGGTAATGTTAGTCTGTCATATAACCTAACACTAACTAGACTGTGAAGTTAGGTTATGTCATATGTATGCACTTTACTAAGCTCAGTTTGTAATTGCATTTAATTTGATACTTCTAACGAGTGTTTCCAGTCATTGATTAAGCATGAAGTAAAATCTCGAGTTTACAAAAGCCTGACAATTTGGTTTGGTCCCAATTCCCTACTATAAATGTTTAGATATTTGTTGTTCTTTTTAGAGTTCAATTAAAAGCTTTAAACGAGTGTTTTCCACTCCTAGACTAAGCATGAAGTAACATTTCGAGCGAAGCGGAAAAAGTAAAAATCGACAATATTAAGCATGAAGTAAAATTTCGAGTTTAGAAAAGCCTGAAAATCTGGTTTGGTCCCAATTCTCTGCTATAAATGTTTAGATATTTGTTGTTCTTTTTAGAGTTCAATTAAAAGCTTTAAACGAGTGTTTTCCACTCCTAGACTAAGCATGAAGTAACATTTCGAGCGAAGCGGAAAAAGTGAAAATCAACAATATTTTATTTTTGCTATAACTTTGTTATTTGGATAGATAAGTAGCTGACATTTGAAATGTACCTTAAATGACATTCAAGGTACACAATTAAATTGACAGATTTTATACAGGGTAGTGAAGCTGGGCTAAGGATTGTAGCGAGACTGGGTTAGCAGAGGGAGTTAAAAAGAAAAGAGCAATAGAATAGATATAAAAGTTTAATTTTGTAAGTAGACTTTTTTATGCCAATAAAGGTTGTTTTCTTTTCTTTCTTTTTGTACAGGATGGGATCATTTTCAACACATAACATAATTGTTCAATTTTTGTAATTGCAGCCATATTGAATTTTTATACTATTGAATAGAGCAGAACATTTAAGTTGGAACTTGTCATATTTCATAAAATAAAACACCCTGTATAAAATTGAATTTCTTCATATTTTTGACAACTTATTTAGACTAAAAACAAAATTTTAGCTCATTATCTCCTTCATTAACAAAGTTATAGTAAAAATTTTATTTTATCAACTTACAGTTTTTTCATCATATCTTTCAAGCAAATGCTAAATATAAATTATACACTAATAGAAACACTAAATTGATTAAATTAAATTAAAGTTTATGCTTTTGACTGTAAGTAAAACTATATCAACAACAATCATCTGGTATCATTTGTTTTAAAGATATGACGAAAAAAGGTAAAATCGATTAAATGTTATTTTCCAATAACTTTATTAATCAAAGAGATATAGAATTAATATTTTATACATAACTTAAATTAGTCCTTACAAATACATTAGAATTGACAGATATTATACAGGGTCTTTTATTTTATTCAGATATTGCAGTTATTTTTTTTGACATACAACACATGATTTCAATCTACATTTTCTTGCTTTATTCAATGGTATAAAAATTAAGTATGGTTGCTTTTAGAAAAAATAAACTTTGAAATCGTGTCTTCAAAATGGAGCACCTTGTTTAATATCTTGTGTTTTTTGGATGTTATTTAGGGTACATTTTAAATTTCAGCTCATTAATTTTCTAATTAACAAAGTTATAACAAAAAAAAATATTTGTTGTTTTTTACTTTTTTCGCCATATTTTGAAAACAAATGATGCTAGATCAAATTTAATAACGTATTTTTATTTTGTCTTAGAAATAAAAACTTTTGCCTAATTTAACCGTTTTCGTATCTCTAACAGTTTACAAAATCCCAATGGTGAGTACGATAAAGCAAACGATCGGTATATAAAAAAAAGATTTAACACACCTGGTACACAATAACAAGTACAGAAAATTCTATTATCGTGATAAATTGTGTGGAAAATGATTAACTACGTTACACATTGTCTTTTCAGTGTTTTATTTGGAAATTGAATATAATTGATCGGTTGTCTGGGTGAAAAGGATTCCTTTCAAGGGTTGCGGCCAATCAGGGTTTGGCTGTGGAGGCACGCACGCGTCTCTTCATTTCCACAATCGCCCAATCCCCACCATTCTACATTTCCTTCTTTTACCACACACAATAGACTAAAATAGGCCGATCCTGACACATCATTTCCCAAAATCGATCATATTTTTTTTAGCACCAACAAAAAAAAAAAGAAACGAGCAAACTGGGACGTTTGCAATTTATCAGATGAAATAATTTAATAAACTTGAGAAGCACTTTATATAATTTTATTATAGAAATCGACTGCTTTAAAAATAGACATGTAATGATGCGACCCATGTAATGATGCGACCCAAGAAATTATACACATTTAAAATTTATATTAGTGTATATTAATAACGACTTTGTCTAAAATCCATTAACTCCTCTTAGGGTCCTTTATATAATTATTTATTTGATCCTATTTTATTAGATGTAACTTCTGTTTCTGAGTGTGTTGATTTGTGATTTTTTTGTTTGTTTTTGTATTGTTTTGTGATTATTATGTATATATTGTTGTATTTTTTTAATGGTCTCCCGTAATAAAGAATTAAGAATAAAAAAATAAGAATAATATAAATTTTAAATTTGTATAATTTCTTTGGTCGCATCATTACATGGGTCTTTACAAATGGAAATTGCCGGGCACTTCTAAACTCGAAATGTCACCTGATAAAACACTAAAACATTGTTACTACAAAATATACTACTCATGTTTAATACCGCGTTCCAAACGCTTAACTTATCTTAGGATATGTGTTACTAATTAGTGAAGGACAAGATCGTTTTTTTGAGGGACAAGATCAAGTATATAATATAAGAATAGAGCATGATCGAGGATTTGATATGTAGTATTACTTAAAGAAAAAATAGATCTTTTGCAAGAAACGAGTGATTTTGAATGAAGAATGAACGTGCAAATTTATGCAGTATATTCTCAACTTCACATCAAATCAGTGTTGTATACGCGTGGCGCATGAAGTAAAATTTCGAGTTAAGAAAAACCTGAAAATTTGGTATTAATATACACCCCAACAAATCGAAACTGTCGGGCATTTCTAAACTCGAAATGTCACCTTATAAACACAGAAATATTGTTAGTTAAAAATATACCACTCATGTTTAATCCCACGGTAATAAATTTTACAAACGCGTAATTTATCTAAGGATATAAGTTACTAATTGGTGAGGGACTAGATCGTTTTCTTGAGGGACAAGATCAAGTATATAATATAAGAATCGAGCAAGTGATGATCGAGGAGTTAAAGTATAGTATTACTTGAAAAAAAAAATCTTTTGCAAAAATCGAGGGATTTTGCATGAAGAATAAACGTGCAAATTTAAACAGTATATTTTCAACTTCACATCAAATCAGTGTTATATACGCGTGGCGCATGAAGTAAAATTTCAAGTTTAGAAAAGCCTGAAAGTTTGGTATTAATATACAAACCAACAAATCGAAACTGTCGGGTATTTCTCAACTCGAAATGTCACCTTATAAAACAGTGAAACATTGTTAATTCAAAATATACTACTCATGTTTAATCCCACGTTAATAAATTTTACAAACGCTTAATTCATCTTAGGATATGAGTTACTAATTAGTGAGGGACAAAATCGTTTGTTTAAGGGACAAGATCAAGTATATAATATAAGAATCGAGCAAGCGATGATCGAGGAGTTGATATAGTATTACTTGAAAAAAAAAAGATCTTTTGCAAGAATCGAGTGATTTTGCATGAAGAATAAACGTGCAAATTTACGCAGTATATTTTAAACTTCGCATTAAATCAGTGTTGTATACGCGTGGCGCATGAAGTAAAATTTCGAGTTTAGAAAAGCCTAAAAATTTGGTTTGGTCGCTCCGCGCTTCGCGCTACGCGACCAAACCAAATTTTTAGGCTTTTCTAAACTCGAAATTTTACTTCATGCTTAGTCTGGGAGTGGAAAACACTCGTTTAAAGCTTCAAATTGAACTCTTTAAAAATAACAACGAATATCTAAACATTTATAGTAGAGAATTGGGATATGAATACTTAAAAGAAAAACTCCCTGTATATTTATATTTAACTTATATACAATTTAAAAAAAAACAATCGGTTTGTCTGCCTGGGCTGTATACATCAAGAGGTTTATTAAAGAAAAATTGCGTGCATTATATAATACTGTGGGCTAAATTATAAATTGAACTCTTTAAAAAGAACAACGAATATCTAAACATTTATAGCAGAGAATTTGGATATGTATACTTAAAAGAAAAACTCCCTGTGCATTTATATTTAACTTGTATACAATTAAAAAAAAACAATCGGTTTGTCTATCTAGGCTGTATACATCAAGAGGTGTATACTTCAAAGAAAAATTCCCTGTATTATATAATACTGTGGGCTAAATCAATACTGGGTACATATATAGAAATTTACGGGAAACGCAGAAACGATAATTTCACATGCTGCGTATAGATGTCGCTAGTGGCATTACACTTGGATACGTGATATAAAATAGGTATGTCCCAGATCCTAAAACCGGTCTCAACAACTAGTATTAATGTGTTTGATTTTATTGAGCTATTTATTTTCGTTTAACACTAATATTCTAAGTATTTTCATCAAATCGATTGTTGTGAACATAATGTGTTTTTTTTTTGTTTTAGTCCAACATAAATGTTTTAAAAGTTGAACAATATTTTGTATCCTGTCTCGAAATCTAAAAGTCCAATCACGATACCTTTAGCATTATTGTTTTTATATATTTAGTAGTTTAAGTTACGTGAACAATTGAATATAATTAAACTTAATAAAATATTAACACTTTTTTGACTAAAACTCAGTAAGCTAGTGATATTGAGCATGTACAGGGTGGCCCAAATTCGATGATTTGCATATCTCGGTAACCTAAAGGGCTAGAAAAAAATTAATTTAAACGTCATGACCTGTTTTTACGAGACATTAATAATGGCGTAAATAGATCATGGCTAACTTAATTAGTTTGGAAGATGTCAGGCGTTTTTCAATTGTTAGCTATTTTAAAATATGTCTTTATCTTAGTAACTATAAGATATAGAAAAAACCACTTCAATAATTATTTATGTAGTTTTCAGCGTAGAATGCAGTGGCGTACCTATTTTTGTATTCGGACTTTTAATTTCCGAGTTATGATATAAAGTTGCATTTTTTAAATAGAACACCCTATATATTTTTATGTTATTGAATAGCATATTAAATTAGCTTTACATTTTTCTACAAATTTTTTTATTGAAAAATACAATGTTAGATAAATATTTGATAATACATGCTATTATAATCACAGAGATATTAATATTATTTATTAATAATGAAGTGATCTGTAGACTCAGTAATTGATCGCAAAAGTCTTCAAAAATTATAAAATGATTATTAAAACTAACTTAGCGTTAGGGGTCATTTTTACCACTCCATTTTTACCACTCTATATTTACCACTATATTTTTTTCCCACCATTTTATTACCATCATATTTTATTACAAATCATATTTTTCCTGATTTACATCATAATTGGTGATATACATCGTAATTAGGTACGGCATATCCAGTTTGGTTAGTAGACACACAGCTAAATTTAAATACAATTAAAATAATTTAATAGAACCACATAACCAAGCAAAATTATCTGATTTAAGGCTTAGTATAGCCACACATTTTTCTATAAAATAATAAGATGCAGATAAACATTTTATTATGCTTAGGCGATTTTACATGTTTTTAAGTTAGGTTAATAGAAAGTTTTGCAATAGAATAAATTGCGGAAGTCTTTTTGCGCAAGTTAAATATTTCACATACTTCTAGGTTAGGTTAGGAGAAAGGTTTGCAACAGAATAAATTGCGTATGTCTCTTTGCAGACGATGACTATTCCACATACTTCTAGATTAGGTTAGGAGAAAGGTGTTCAATAGAATAAACTGTGTAAGTCTCTTTGCGCACGGTGACTATTTCACATACTTGTAGGTTAGGTTATGTTAGGAGAAAGGTTTGCAATAGAATAGATTGCTTAAATCTCTATGAGATCCTACATACTGCTACGTTAGGTTAGGTTAAGAGAAAAGTTTGCAATAGAATAAATTGCGTAAGTCTCTTTGAGTGTACGGAACAGCCCCTGAATATTTAAATATTAACATTAATATTTTACATCATTCTCAAAGATGTCCATGACAGTTTTGTAAACAGTTAATATTTATTACATTTTATTACATCTAGCGCGAAATATCAAAAATAGAACCGAATGAATGTTTTATACAGACTTGTAAATACTTCAGAAATATTAGTAAGATAACTAATGGTAAAAAATTAGTAGTAAATAATATATGGTAGTAAAACCGGAGTGGTAAAAAGAATTGGTGGTAAAAAATATATGGTGATAAAAATGGAGTGGTAAAAATGTCGTACAATCCTAACTTAGTTTTTAATATAATCGTTTTTTTTGCGTATTTTTACGAATTTTTGTTAAATATGTGCATCAATGTAAAGCTAATTTAAAATGCTGTTTTATAAAATAAAAACATGCAGGGTGTTCTATTTAGAAAAACGCAACTCTGTGTTATAACTCTGAAATTAAAAATCGAAATAAAAAAATAAATACGCCACTGAATTCTACGTTGAAAACTACACAAATGACTTTTTAAACTATTTATTTGTATATCTTATAGTTATTGAGAAAAAGACGTATTTAAAAATAGCCACCAATTGAAAAACGCCCGATATCTCGAAAACTAATCAAGCTAGCTGTGATCTGTTAATGATGTTGTTATTTTCTCTGAAAAAGAGGTCATGACATGTATATCAGATTTTGTCTAACTATTCAGGTTACTGAGATACCTTATAAAAAAATCGAATTTGTACATTTAAGGTAAATAAGTATTTTTAGTAAAGAAAGTTAGTGTTTTATAAAGTTTAATTATTGTTCTGATTTCAATGTATCAATTTACCTAATTGATATGAACAGTGTATAGATAAAGTGCTATTTACGATAATGATATAAATATACCCACTGAGCAAAACACAAACAAATGACGTTATATCAACATTGTAGCAACATTAAACGTTATTTTAATGATGATGAAACAGTATTTAAATGTGTTTGTTCAATGGGTAAAGTAGGTACGAGGAATAGTCAGTATTAGGTCACAAAAGGCTATGAACAAAATACTTAGCCGAAAACAGGAAACGCCAATATGCTTATTTTACGAATTTATTTTCTTGTCCTTTATTAATTGTCTATTTTTAATTGTTTATGAGTTACCATGAAAAGGGTCAGCCAATCTGACCGCCCCCTGCCGTATCAACTTTCTTATAATTAAATTTCAATATGTAAAGTTATTTATTATTATTTAAAATAAAACAACGCAGTTGGGAGGGTTTCACTTTTATTTTAATAAAAGTGAAACCCTCCCAACTGCGTTGTTTTATTTCAAATAGTATTATGGAGTTTCATCATGTATCCGCCTCATCAATTAAATATTATTTATTATTATTCCAATATGTTTTACCAACGGCCAGATGAGAAATTAATTCAAGAAACTAAATTTCGAGTTTAGAAAAGCCTAAAAATGTTACTTCATGCTTAATAAAAATAATCACTTATTAGTAGTTTCAAATTAAACTTATTAACAAACAAAACGCATTACCTCCAATCCATGCGAATCATGAGTTGTATACTTAAAAGATAAATTCCCTGTATATTTAACGGCAGTTCTATTAATAAAGCTATTATTGATAATTTTTTATTACTTAGTAGCAGAGCTTGGCAGGATTCGAATCATTCAGGTTTCGAATCCTGGATTCGAATCCATTTAGAGGATTCAAAAGAGGCATTCGAATACTTTAGTTCAACTGGATTCGTGATCAGGATTCGTTACATTTTTCTAAGAGGATTCGTATTCAAATCTAAAAGTGGGTGATTCCAATCCTAATAAAAAGATTCGAATATTTATAAAAGGAATCGAATATTTATAAAAGGATTCGAATATTTATAAAAGGATTCGAATATTTATAAAAGGATTCGAATACTTACAAAAGGATTTGAATATTTATAAAAGGATTCGAATATTTATAAAAGGATTCGAATACTTACAAAAGGATTTGAATCATCAAATATAAGTCGAATTAATTGTGAAGATTAACATGAAAAATGTCTTTTGTGTGTTTTTAAATTTCTCGTTAAATCACTGTTTTATAAGCGTGGCGCATGAAGTAAAATTTCGAGTTTAGAAAAGCCCAGAAAATTTGTCTCGGGTCGCTGCGCGACCCTCGACAAATTTTCACGGGGCTTTTCTAAACTCGAAATTTTACTTCATGCTTAGTCTGGGAGTGGAATCGCTCGTTCGAAACTTCAAACTGAATTTTGAAAACTAGATTATTATCTTAAAAACATTTTCAGTCATTTAATGTTCTTATCAAACATTAAATGACTGAAAATGTTTTTAAGATAATAATATAGTTTTCAAAATTTTATTTAATATTATTTGAAGTAAACTAAAGTAAACTAACTATTGTAAACTGACATGGTAGCCACAATCTGAAATGTTAAATTTTTCCGACATTTCCGACATTTTCGATTTAAGAATTTTTTCCCTGGCCTTTTAATATAACTGTCTTCTATGGAAAAAATGTTAAATTGTTTTCTTTGTTTTTGTCAATATTTAAGTTAATTTTATAAATTTGCACGCGTTTTGTAATTTGCCTACTGATTTTGACAAATTTAATAATGTCATATGGCTTTTTGTTAGTGTTTTGGTCAATTTGAATATAATTCCATGAATTTTCTCTGACCTTCCCGGTTTTAATGATATTCAGTGATTTTTTTATTTACGTAATTTCTAGACATTCGTCGATTTTATATTAGAGTTCAATTTGAAGTTTTGAACGGGTGTTTCCACTCCCAGGCTAAGCATGAAGTAAAATTTCGAGTTTAGAAAAGCCCCGTGAAAATTTGTCGAGGGTCGCGCAGCGACCCGAGACAAATTTTCGGGCTTTTCTAAACTCGAAATTTTACTTCATGCGCCACGCGTACAAAACACTGATTTGAAGTGGAGTTCAGAAACACACAAATACATCTTTAATCAGAGTAATAGGGAATCAGATATTTAGTCTGTTATCAACGATGTTCAGTGTTATTAATAAGTAACTAGGTTTTGAATATTTTTGTTAAAACAACTGGTAACGATATTTATATATTAACCCATTAAGCGCCATTGATGCATACACGCAACATTATTAATTTTTTTCAAATAAATTACTAAATAAGTTACTTTAATATATTATATTATTTGAGCTGACTTGAAAATGTATGAAGAAAAATGTAAATATTTTGTTATTTAAATATTTCGACCATTACTCATTAAAAAAAAATATTAGTGTATTTCTAACTCCACAATATGTCAGTGTTTTATACCCGTGGCGCATAAAGTAAAATTTTGAGTTTAGAAAAGCCCCGTGAAAATTTGTCTCGGGTCGCTGCGCGACCCTCGACAAATTTTCTACGCGGGGCTTTTCTAAATTCGAAATTTTACTTCATGCTTAGTCTGGGAGTGGAAACTCTCGTTCTAAACTTCATATTGCACGTTTTTGTATAAAATCGACGATTACCTAAATATTTACAGCGTATACATTATGTTTATTTAAAAGAAAACTTCACAGTAGCTAATACAAGAAGTAATTCATAGAATTTATTAATAAAAAACGGTTTAACTTTGTTTGTATAACACAATTTATTTTTATGTGACTGCAGTTTTTGCAAATTTAGCTTGCCATTATCAAACATATAGTGTATATATATATGTTTGATAATGGCAAGCTAAATTTGCCGAAACTGCAGTCACAAAAAAATTAATTGTGTTATACAAACAAAGTTAAACCGTTTTTTATTAATAAATTAACATGTATAACGAAGTAGAAGCCTCCACAATACAAAATTAATTCATAGAAATCATAAAAAGGAGTCTTTTTATGATTTGCAGATGCAGAATTTTACCTTAAATTAACTTTAGAGTTAACTAATTAACTGCTCGGCCGTTAATGGGTTAATGGTTGCAAAAAATAATAAAATTAAATTTATTCTTAAAGGATTTGTCTTCGTGATTCGAAAAAACAGGATTCGAATCTTTGATTCGAATCATATTTATCTCTTACGAATCCTTTATTCAAGTATTCGTAATTCGAATAATATTGGGTGCTTCGGATTCGTGATTCGAATCTTTTTTACGAGGATTCATCCCAGTTCTGCTCAGTAGTAGGAAATCGTGTTAAGAGGAAGTCGACTGCTCTCTAAACGTATAAAACTAAGCATAATGCCGTCCTAATTACATCCTTGTTTAGGGATAAAATATTTTGAAAAAATAGGTATACTTCAAGGAAAGTACAATCTTCAAGCCCGTCTCAATAAAATATTTTATACTTTTACCGTTATTTCATAAAATAATATCAAACATTAGTAAACCAGCGAAATCGCGTTCCTAATATTATTTTTGTCTGCAGTATCTATAGAAAATATTGGAAAACTAAATCAGTCACATTGTTGATAATTCCTTTGCAAAGATATGTGATTTTATTCATTTGGTTAAATATAGGCACTAGGATGTCGCGTGTAAAACAGTCTTTCAAATTTTCTGAAACTTCAATAACGCGCGACATCCCAGTGAATTTATTGTACGATAGAAATAATTGAAAAAAATTAAAATTGTTCGAAAAGAATTCTTTTACAATGTGACTAATTTAGTTTCCCAATATTTTTTATAAATGTTACAGAAAAAAATTATATTGAAGATGCGATTACGCTAGTTTAACAATGTTTGATATTTTTTTCTAAAAGAACGGTCAAAGTGGGAATATTTTACTAAGACAGGCATTAAGATTCCACTTTCCTTAAAGTATGCCTATTTTTTCAAAATATTTCATCCCTAAACAAGGATGTTTTAAGACGGCAGTATGCTTAGTTTTATACGTTTAGAGAGCGGTCGACTTCCTCTTAAAACATTTAATATCAAAATGAAAGAGTATTCAAATGATAAAACATAATTATAAAAATGTCAATAACAACTCGTAAAAATAAACCAACTACAATCTAATTCCGTTTTATGTAAGCAACATTTTTACATCCAATATTCCCAGTAATTAATTTCCATTCCATAATTTCAATTTCGTCGCAGTGTCGGGGATTACTAACTTTTCCAACGCTGGAAACATCCAATAATCCCTCATAATTCCATCCAATCCAACTTTTCCACACGACCCGAAAGACAATCCCTCACCGCCGATTCAATTCCCCTTTAATAACCTCGACCCCCCCCCCCCCCCTCACCCATTAATTCCGCCCCCTTAAACGATCACACTGAAACTTATTAGAAACTAATTTACTATTCCATAAATACAGAATCGACGTCTTTTCCTCCCTCCGCCCCTGAGATTCGGAGATGGAGCCTTGTCTGGTCCCCCTTGAGCCGACAGAGCAAACAGCGTGTGCCCCCGGGGGATTAAAAATTATAATTGGATTGGTAGGTGGGGTTGTTTTACCTAGACCTACCCCTCTATAAATAATTCAGTTCGTTTACTCGCCATCCCTTGAAGGAAAGGGGGCCATTCATAGCGCTGTAGTGTGTTTGTAGTAAATATTTAAACAGGGCTTGTTCTTCGGTTTGAATGGGGGGATTCGCGTGTTTTCGCTGTTTGGAATATATATATATATATGGGGGTTGTAAAAACAACAACCTATTCTGTTTTCATTCATGCGTTTGTTTTTCTTTTTCATTATAAAAACAATAGGTACAATACAGTAACTCACGAGTGAGTTCCCTGTTTTCATAAAAAAGATATAGTTAGTTCATTTCAACGGCTTAAAGGTAAAATTGATTTAGTGAATTGTGTACAGGATGGTTAAATGCCGATGTTTTTATAGGGCATTATGGTAACTAGAATTTTTTTATTTTTTTTATTTTGGGTTTTACGTCATCTATTTCCGCTGCTAAGGCCAATCATGACGCCGGAGATTAGGTCTACAGCTATCCGGGAATTTTGCCGAACCCGGTGGGAGTTCCAACCCACCGGTAGGGATCTTTAACGTGCACGCAACATCCAGGCAGTACACGGGTCCTACATGCATTTAACGTCATATCCGAGAAGACGGTGTGTTTGGCATTTTTATCCTAACCTATATAAATGCAGACAACTTGTTAGGCCGGTATTTGAACCCCGGTCCGTGGCGTGGCAGTACAACACTCTAACCAATACACCATTTAATTTTGCAAATTTTATATATATATATATATATATATATATATATATATATATATATATTTATATATATATACTTTATTTACCCCAATTGATTTGATTATATTATGTAATAGTTTATTTTAATTGTATATGTGTTAACCTTTTATTAATGTTATATATATACACATAGTTATAAAAATTGTACATAGAGATTTTATTATATTTATAGATTGTGTAAGCCAAAAATGGCAAATCAAATTTTATATATACTATATTTATTTATGTAATGTAAAATTTAAATGATTAATAAATGACTATACACCATCAAGCTGCCCTAACTAGAATTTAACCAAGAATAATTTAAATTCAAAACTATTTGAATTCGAGAAAATAAGTTTACGCTTCTTATAGTTTGCACCCTTTAAACATAATATATAAAATTACGAACATGTTATTCGTGAAAATGCAAACTTTGTCTTAATTAATAAGACAACTAAAGACATTAAATATCCATTGAAACAACTACTTACCGTGCAAATACACCTCCGGATTTAAGACAGAGAAAAATCAGATGGGGTATCATCTTTTTTCCAGATAAACTCGACGGTGAAAACAAAAATTGAATATCGTCGTTTGTTTTTGATTTATAAATAAAAACTCAGTATAATCTATTTTAGATTATCATTAATAATTCAGTTGTTTATCATTATACAGTGTGTTTTACGTGCTTTTTGCAAATATTTCGAAAACAAAGCATTTTACGCAAAAATGACTTGAGTGAAAAATAATTGTACATAATTATGTAATATTGGTTCTTTCATAGGTGGTGCTGTTGTCGCTAAAACCATGTTAACTCAATTTTTTTTAAGGGAACCCCTATATTTGATTGCAGATTCAGATTCCTCGTAAAAAATAAGAATAATTTATTTAACTAATTTTTTTTTTGTCAGCCTAGTTTTCGATAAAAATGGTATCATTTTACTTTATAAAAAATAACTAGAATTTCCCCAATATTGCATGTTCTGTAGATAATATCTTAACTGAACAAAAATGAAAAATGACTGTTGTAATAAAATTACACGAACATCCGAATGCATTATCATTTTTCGCGATTACAGCGTTATCTAATCGCGAAAAATGATAATCGCAATCCTTTAAGCCATCTCTAGACCCGTTTCGAGATTTATCTCTCATCAGTATAGCTTTGTCATAGACTGTCAATTTAAAAAAAATATATTTTTTAATTACATTCGTTTATTTGTATTTCATTTTATATTGAACGTATATAAAATTAAATACAAATAAACAAATGTTATTAAAAAAAAAAATTAAATTGACTGATGAGAGATAAATCTGAAAACGGGTCTATAGATGGCTTAAAGGATTACACTATGACAAAGCTACACTGATGAGAGATAAATCTCGAACCCAGGGGTCGTGGTACCCATTCTACAACAAATGTAATTATTTTTACTATACTGATGAGAGATAAATCTGAAAACGGGTCTATAGATGGCTTAAAGGATTACACCATGACAAAGCTACACTGATGAGAGATAAATCTCGAACCCAGGGGTCATGGTACCCATTCTACAATAAATGTAATTATTTTTTTAAATCACACATGATGTTCTATTAAAACTATAATAACATAAATTAGCTCCAATCACTAACATTTCAAAGCGCAAGCAAACAACTTTCAAGTTTTAATAGCGTACACTGACAAAATAAACACTATACGAATACTTGTCATGTCACGCTTTAATATTGATTGCTTATTTGCATACAAACTGCCATTAACATCAACTTCGAAAGCCTCTTAAATAAACCGACGGCGATCATTAAATACATATTAAAGCAGCATTAGCTTTTCAAAAACATGAAATTACACATGCACTTGTTTATTAAAGTACAATTTCCCATTAATACTCGTAAAGCAAAAAATCAATCCCTAGACCCTTGACCCAAATTTGATGAAAATAGTATAATTAGAATAACAGTCACCATGAATATAAATAACCAACCGCAAATCATACATAAAAAGTAATTATAAATCAGTAATGAGAAAAAGGTAAAGTACTATTAATAAAAAACAAAGTACAGGTAATTAATATTACCAATAATATAATAAATCGCACTTTTACCTAGATATAAGGGGCAGGTGGTGGCCGAGCGGTAACGTCGCGGGGCTGTATCGCTCGGCGAGCCACAAGTTCGGGTTCGATTCCCGTGCACGGGGAGACTTTATTTGAAAAATAATGTCTCGTCGTGACCCTGGGTGTGGTATGAATGTGTGTGATTGTCCGAATGAATAGTTAAATAATACTAATTGTAATAAATTAATTGATACAAAAATAAACATTGATGATGGCTAATGGGCAAGTTCCCAAGGCCAGGCAAAAGCCAAAAACAAATTAAAAAATAAAACCTAGATATAAACAGTGGCTACCCATTCTAGAGCATGCACCAGGATATGTATACTTAAATTGCGAGATTTAATAAAAACATTTTACAGATTGGAAATAAAAGCAGAGTACAAAGCCTTAACTTTATGCATGAGGCTGTTTATAAATATACAATGAATTTTTCTTTTAAGTATACATATCCCGGTGCTCTGTAAATATTCAGGAATTCGTTGTTGTTGTAAAAGTGTTAAATTTGGAACTTCTAACGAGTGTTTCCACTCCCAGATTAGGCATGAAGTAAAATTTCGAGTTTAGAAAAGCCTGAAAATTTGGATTTGCCGTCACGAGCGAAGCGAGTGACGGCAAATCCAAATTTTCAGGCTTTTCTAAACTCGAAATTTTACTTCATGCACCACGCGTATAAAACACTAATTTCTTGTGAAATTTAAAATATACAAATCAATATGCTAAAGACGTATATTCTAAACTTCATATCAAATCAATGTTGTATACGCGTGGCGCATGAAGTAAAAAACCAAATTTTCAGGCTTTTATAAACTCGAAATTTTACTTCATGCTAAATCTGGGAGTGGAAAACACTCGTTTAAAGCTTCAATTGAAAATATTTTCAGTAACAACGAGTATCTGAAGATTTACAGCAAATTTAGTGTAGTGAAATATGTATACTTAAAAGAAAAACTCCCTGTATGTAGTCTATACATGAAAGAATAATAATGCTTAATCTGGGAGTGAAAAACAGCTTCGAATCGAATCAATTTCGCGAAGCGACCAAACCAAATTTTCAGGCTTTTCTAAACTCGAAATTTAACTTCATGCGCCACGCGTATTAGGCACTGATTTCAATTGAAGTTAGAAACAAATCTATTTAGTATGTATATTTATAAATCATAAATAAATCAAGCATTAATAATTATATTTAGTCGATTTTAATGCATTTGTTTATAGCCATTGTATTAATTTTCAATTATTCCCATTGAAATACAAATTACTTCGTATTGCACACTGAAACATTGTAAAGTTTAAAATATACTACTTTAGCAATTTATTTTGAACTTCACATCATTTCAGTGTTTTATACGCGTGGCGCATGAAGTAAAATTTCGAGTTTAGAAAAGCCCCGTGAAAATTTGTCTCGGGTCGCTGCGCGACCCTCGACAAATTTTCTACGCGGGGCTTTTCTAAACTCGAAATTTTACTTCATGCTTAACCTGGGAGTGGAAACATTTTATTAATGTTTTACATTGAACACTTTTCTTAAAATTTCGAAAATTTACAGAGTACACATCGGGATATGTATACTTAAAAAAGAAATCCCTATATGTAAATACCCACACAATCTGGCTGAACACTTTTCTCTAAAAATTGATTTTATTAACTTCGTTAGAAAATATTTTCAATTGAAGCTTTAAACGAGTGTTTTCCACTCCCAGATTAAGCATGAAGTAAAATTTCGAGTTTATAGAAGCCTGAAAATTTGGTTTTTTACTTCATGCGCCACGCGTATACACATTGATTTGATATGAAGTTTAGAATATACGTCTTTAGCATATTGATTTGTATATTTTAAATTTCACTAGAAATTAGTGTTTTATACGCGTGGCGCATGAAGTAAAATTTCGAGTTTAGAAAAGCCCCGTGAAAATTTGTCTCGGGTCGTTGCGCGACCCTCGACAAATTTTCTACGCGGGGCTTTTCTAAACTCGAAATTTTACTTCATGCTTAACCTGGGAGTGGAAACATTTTATTAATGTTTTACATTGAACACTTTTCTTAAAATTTAGAAAATTTACAGAGTACACATCGGGATATGTATACTTAAATAAAAAATCCCTATATGTAAATACCCACACAATCTGGCTGAACACTTTTCTCTAAAAATTGATTTTATTAACTTCGTTAGAAAAACACACTTGAAGATATATTTTGTATTCATATATTTGAAACTTCAATATTTTCCATCGTCAAGGATTTTGATGAGAAGTTTTTTTTCGGGAGGGTCGGGCATTGCGTCGTTTACGTTCCAAATCGGTGATCAAACAATTTCGAAGGCTAACAAGATCAACTGAGAGGAGAGTTGGAAGGAGTTCGATTCGTGCTCGAGTTCACCCCCTCGAACTGCTCCTGCATTTGCTAATTGGAGACACGAGAGGGGGGAACTCCCAAACCGAAAACGCCATTCCTCCTCTTTAATTTGTATAATTAAAGGAACACGCCGCACAACTCAACTTTCAAGTGTTTCAACAACTACGATCGACAATCCAATACATGCACAGACATAACATTAGTTTCACCTATATAAAATAAATAAAACAAAATGAACATAAATCTTAGACTATTAACTATTAATTAAAACACATGGTATTATTTCAGTGAATTAATACCAATTTATTTTAAAAATATTAAATGGATTCGATAGCTAACGCCATCTAATGCTCCATAGCGGCTTTGGAGTAAAAATCACTAAATGGATACAGAGCTTTTTGTTAGACAGGTTACAGTATGTGAAAATCAATAATTTTATTTCAAAATAAATAAATGTCAAGTCAGGTGTACCGCAGGGGTCGCATTGTGGACCAATACTGTTTTTACTCTTCATTAATGATCTGAAGTTTTATGTCAAGCATTGTAAATTTCTTCTTTTTGCAGACGATCTTAAAATTTTTCGTAAAATCAAAAACACTAACGACATCACAGTCTTGCAACAAGATTTGAATAACATTTATCAGTGGTGCTTGAATAACCGTCTCTATTTTAATAATGACAAGTGCGTATCTATTTCCTTTGGTCGTGGTCATGTCATCAAATCTATTTATGAAATCAATGGTTACCAGCTATCTACAGTTTCACATGTCAAAGACCTAGGAGTAATATTCGACTGTACCTTGTCATTTACGAAGCACATTGACAGCATGTGCTGCAAAGCATTGCAAGTGCTTGGCTTTATAAACAGATTTGGTAAGAATTTCTCAATGAACACGTACAAACATTTATTTATTTCTCTTGTAAGAACTCAACTAGAGTATGCTTCCTCTGTTTGGTCACCATTTTATAACAATAAACTTGATCAAATAGAAAGGGTACAAAACAATTTTTTGTTGTCAATATCCTTTAGATTGGGAATTTCTAGAATTAATTACAGTCGCAGTTTTACGCTAACTTTTTTAAACTTGACATCTTTGAAAGAGAGACGTGTTCTATCTGATTTGGGAATTCTTTTCAAAATATTAAACGGCCTAATGTACTGCAATGAATTACTGACTGGTTTAAAGTTTCTAATCCCATCCAATACACGTTCACAATTAATTTTTAGAGAAAGTGTTCATCGTAACAACTACACAAGCAATAATGCACTTTGTCGTATGACAAAATTATGCAATTTGGTTTGTGTATCGCCACATTTTGAGCTGTACGGTGTATCTTTTAAATCATTTATGAAACGATTAAAGCTGATTGATCCATCTTTATACAACCATGTTTAATTGTTTTTGTCTACAGGGCTTGGGAGTATATTGTATTAATTATATCGAGTATGTATGTTTGTGTATTGATTGTTATTATATATTATAAGTGTGTAAAATTATAATTGAAATTATGTAAAAAGGTTTATTCCGTAAATAAAGTATTATTATTATTATTATTATTATAGTGACACGAATGCACAAAGTGCATATATAGGTCACTGTCACAAATATCAAAATTGTATTTGAGTTCAGTATTCCAGCACCAGATGTGTCATTGACGATGCCACTATGGAGCATTAGATGGCGTTAGCTATCAAATCCATTTAATAGTTTTCACAAATCGGCTTGATACAGTAAGACATGTTCAGTATTCCTCAGCACTGGGTCGGGATCACATTGAAGATAACCTTGAAGTCCGAAACGCGTCTGGTGCTGGAATACTGAACTGAAATACAATTTTAAAAATATTACTTTATGTATAGATTTTTGAGATAAAAGGTTAAATTTCAATATTCAAGCAAAGATCAACAATTTCTTAGTAAAAAGAATGTTTTAAATTCCTGTACATTATAAAAAAGCATTGTGTAGTAAAATTAATTTTAGTATAGCACGAAACTTAATGTAGCTGGGGTCTCCCGAAGCCTTTTGGAGAATATTATATTTATTAGTCGTATACCAGCATATCCTGGAGATTTATTGATAAACGCATGCAAGTATTGATTCGTGCATATTAAATGTAATTATATTCGTATAATTAAATTGTAATTACTTGTAAATAAAACACTTTTTACTTTGTTTAACCACTGGATCTTACATTTAATTGTGTGACTAGTTTCGACTATCTAGTAGTTATTCTCAAACTAAAGTAAATACAAATTACACGTTAAAAACTATTTATACGGCTTCGAAGAGAGGGGTGTACATTAGGTCAACCTGGTCATTAAGAAGGGAAATTCCGGGATTAGTTCGGGCCTTGTGTATTTCTAGTGTTTCCAGTAAATCCATTTTACGACCTTTTTCGGCAAAATGGATTACTGAAAGTACATCTTCGCCAAAAGTGTGATTCTCTTCTAAAAGATGGTTAGCATAGGTAGAACTATTATGTTTTAATCTAAAGGCTCGCTCGTGTTCTTTCAACCTTATTTCGATTTTACGACCAGATTGTCCAATGTACACACCTTTACAATTTTCGCAGTTCAATTTATAAATGCCTGATCTAACTAGGGGATTAAGTTTTGTTTTTGGGTTGGTAAAGGTGTGTACATTGGACAATCTGGTTGTAGAATCGAAATAAGGTTGAAAGAACACGAGCGAGCCTTTAGATTAAAACATAATAGTTCTACCTATGCTAACCATCTTTTAGAAGAGAATCACACTTTTGGCGAGGATGTACTTTCAGTAATCCATTTTGCCGAAAAAAGTCGTAAAATGGATTTACTGGAAGCACTAGAAATACACAAGGCCCGAACTAATCCCGGAATTTCCCTTCTTAATGACCTGGTTGACCTAATGTACACCCCTCTCTTCGAAGCCGTATAAATAGTTTTTAACGTGTAATTTGTATTTAATTTAGTTTGAGAATGACTACTAGATAGTCGAAACTAGTCACACAATTAAATGTAAGATCCAGTGGTTAAACAAAGTAAAAAGTGTTTTATTTACAAGTGTATTTAAGATGTACCACAAAGTGAACGCCTACAACACCAAACAATAAATTGTAATTACATTACTTTGTAATTATACGAATATAATTACAAAGTAATTATACAATTAATTTAAAAGGATGGCGTTTACACTTTCGAAACAAATTGCACGGGCCATAATAAATGCTCAAAGATGTTCAGTATTCTTCAAGCACTGGCTCGGGTCTATACTGATGATAGCGTTAAAGCCTGAAACGCGTATATAGTTATCCGGTGAATGAATGCGTACTGAACGCAAATTAATATTCTTGATTTTTATATTCTATAAAATAAAGCCCTGTTGTTGACGAACAGTTGCTGTATACAAACGTGTAGTTTGCCAGCTATTGACGATGCTACTTCAGCTATTGGGCATTAGATGTCGTTTACGCTTTCGAAACTAGAAAGATGTATTTGAATTTCCTCCACTGCCTCTAGCTAATAACAAAGTAATATAATAACTTTTACAGTAATTATAAATACAAAGTAATGCATTACATTTACCATAATTATAATTACACAGTAATGCGTTACTTTTTCCATAATTAAAGCTATCGTATGTTCTATACAATAAACCTCTAGAGTGCCATGATTTTATGTTTTTTTAAATTTAAGTTGGCTACACGCTTCAGCAATTGACATATAAAACGCCAGACATAATAATTTTAATGTAGAATTGTCAGAATTGTCAACCTAAAATACTTTTCATGGCACTCTAGAGGTTTTATTTTATTGAACATACGATACAAGGTAATGCATTACTTTTTCAATAATTATAATTACAAAGACACCTTCAATTTGGTGCTGGTACAAAGTACCCATATTTATAATTACAAAGTAATTAAATATAATGTAATGAAATTAATAACATTTTTGCCCAACACCGGTACAATTTAATATCCGTCAAAGTATGTAAAGTTATTTAAATTGAAAAACACTTGGTATTGTTTCACAAATTAAAACTTTATTCCGACTAGTTTTGATTTGTTAGACCATTTTCAAAGGAATGTATGTATCAGTCAGAGTATTAGTTAAGGTAATAGTTGTTTCAATAAATATTTGAAAAAGTCTTAAGGAGGCAAAATTATTGCAGAGTGACAATAACTTTATTTTTTATCTTTTTAGAAAATATTTATTGTTTAATTTAAATGGAAATCAAATAATCATGATCAATATTTTGCTATTATTGTAAAAGAAAATACTTGGTTAAATTTCAACTTTATGGTACAGGCACAAAGGGCTTTTATAATAGATAAGCTCCACAGATCTTCAATGTCTTTTACTATTGGTTTTTTCCTGTTTTATTTCACCAAGCGTTTTTTTCAAATCATATTTAAAATGTTTCACCACGTGAAAGATGAGAAAATTATTTAAGGGGATTATTGCAGTGTTACACGCCGATCGTGTTGGAAAGACCCACATAGTTTAGAGTAGCTCATCCGATGCCAAATTTACAGGACAAGTGGGGCGAATACAGTCAGAGAGAAAAGCGGCAGTTCGCTGTGCATTTGTGCATAGCTCCTTGGCATGAACGGATGGGGTCTCGCGTCGCGTGGAATAGACGAAAAAAAAAGCGTATAGAAAAGACGGATCGAAGGAAAGTGTCGATTCGTATTTTTTAAACACGCTGATAATACATACAAGCTATGTATTGTTTTCAATTCGTTAGAAAGCGTTATCAGATCCTGTGTTATTTTTCGGTATTTACAAAACTGATGATTCTTATTCTTGTCATTATAACACATTATTTTTACTTTTAAGACTCCAGTTTCGACAGCCGAACAAACTATGTGTTTTATTTTATTAAATTATAGATTATTTCTTAAAAATATAATAATAAAATAATTCATGTTCATAAGCTCATTGTGAATATTTATATGCCGGACATTTATGAAAAAAACGGAACATAGGATTTTCAATGATATTTTTTAAATGGGAATATTATCTTCCCTAACTGCTATTACCATGAAAATAATGTGTATTAATTTGGCCTCTGCCAAATTGGGTAAATACGCCAAATTTTGTATATTTGAACCTTACTTGAAATCAGCGTTTTATACGCGTGGCGCATGAAGTAAAATTTCGAGTTTAGAAAAGCCCAGAAAATTTGTCTCGGGTCGCTGCGCGACCCTCGACAAATTTTCACGGGGCTTTTCTAAACTCGAAATTTTACTTCATGCTTAGTCTGGGAGTGGAAAACACTCGTTTAAAGCCTTGAATTGAACTTTTTTTAAAAAGCAAGGAATATCTAAAGATTTAAAGAAAATAAGCTAAATTTGGAAAACGTATACTTTAAAGAAAAACTCCCTATATGTTATTATGTTGTGTTCAAATTAAATCTTATTAGGTTATTACTCATATTAAGTTTAAGATTCATTTCTTGCCTGATGAAGGAGCAACTTTCTAAGCAAACCTAAATATCTAATCCATGTTACATATCAAATATTTAGCTTAAATGTTTTGATAGTTGTTGCTTACATTATACGGCTCAGTCAACTTAGCCCCCCGAAGTACGACTTTGTTGAAAAAAACTTGTCAGTTAGGCTACTGTTTTCTAGGCATCATCTTTGTAATAGCCAGTGTCGTTGAACATACATAAAGTAATTACAACGCCAACATATTTCTTGGAAGCGATATTTTATATGCCAATCATGATTTTGTATTGAAATTCAGCAAGTAAATGGTAATACGCATACAGGAGCTGAAAGCTCTCACATCAAAGTTTGGATGTGAACTTTTTATTACCTGATATTTTTGAGAGAATATTTTTTTCATATTCTGCTGGTGCTAGCTCTAAGCAATCTTTTGTACCCAATTTGATTAAAAAAATCTCATTTCGGGGGGCTAGGGTTTAAAATGTTTTATAATCTTTTGGGGTTGTGGGGGTGGCACTAGCTTTTAAATTGGTAGCGCTAGCTGGCGCTAGCTCTGAGGAATCCGAATACTGTAAGAAAACTTGAAAAATCCAAACTCGGGGGGCTAGCAACAACCTAGCCCCCCGAAAGTTCAAACCCCCGCAACTTTCTTGTCTAAACGGCGCTAGCTCTAATTTTTGTGGCGTTAGCTAGCGCTAGCTAAGGCCCGCCTAGCGCAACAGTTATTTTTTAAAAAGTCGAACTTCGGGGGGCTAAGTTGACTGAGCCGTATAAATAGAGGATTGCAATAACATTCAATTACAATTCATTTATTCCTTATTTACTTACTATCAAAATATGACTCATCATAAATCAGCTAAATTTGAAAAAAATATATTGGGCTCGGTGCAATGTTGAGCAAGAAGCTTGTTATTTGAAATGCATTATAATAACTACCTTATTATTATTATAGTTCTATTTTTTCTAAAATAATTAACAATGAATATGCACGCAGTTAAACCCTACATTTTTTTAAACATTCGTCAAACAAATATTACCTGTGCTCAGTAAAAAATAGTTGATTTGTAACATTAATCTACGACAACGTCATATTGGTGTTATTCTTACTATTCTTATAGTTTTGATATCATTAATTCGTTGATGAAGTCGCAGTTGGTTTAAATAGGTCCGATTGCTAGAAACTTTACAATTTACTTTAATTGTTTTATTGTGAGAAGTTTAATGGCATTTAACAACTGCTTTAACAACGAAAGATTTAAGACGAAATAATGATTTGAACAAGACTGATTGTTATTCAATTGCTTCTGGCTTATTAATCAGCTTAAAAAACTTTAAAAATAATTTAATAATACCGACACTGTCAAATAATAAGGAAAGCCAATATTAAAGGTATATTACACATCTTTATATAAATTAGTGAAACATTTCGTGTTTTCTATATTAGTGAACATGCAGTATAAAAATATACTTATTCCATTAGTAGTCAGAAAGCATGAAAATAAAACACTAGTACAATAAAATATCGATTATAATTGCGAAATATTAATTTTACGAGAATAAATGCTAACGACGCGAGCCGATTTTGTTAACTATCATTGAAAAAAGAAAAGAATAACAAACGCGGAGCCGCGCAGCATTCACCGGCCCAGGGATAAACGCTGGCCGCATGCTGCTCGCCCCTCCAATAATTGTGCAGATGAGTGTACAACGCGTTCAACTAAGAGAAGATCCGCAAGGCGGCGGTATTTTACGGTCTTATTTTTCAAGATTTTTATTTTAACCTGACTCGGGAATGAGCTATCGCATCCTTATGAAATGTTCACATTATATTCCTTATAGTATAAACTAGTAAGATATGGGAATATTTTTTTTAATTTTGAAAAATTTAACTTTATTTTTTTCATACCTCTAAAAGCAAATTGTTAAAAAAAAGTACTTCGATATTTTACTAGATAATTGGGCTTAATATACGCTGTCAAAATTTCAACTTTCTAGGACCTTTAGTTTTTAAATAAACTTAACATTAAATTTCAGACCACTGTTATATTCCCCTTAAGATCAATACTTTCCATTAAATATTCATTATATATAGATTAGTATTCTTTTAATCACGACTTAAAAAAATAATCATATTTGAGACTTCAGAAGCCAAGTTTTTAAACACCAAATCTGTAAAATTGTATTTAGAATTGAATCGGTATTTGTTAAAAGGGCGCATGTCAGATTTTTCTCAGAAATTGAGTTTATTTTATTTCTAAAAAATGTAAAATTTGTAATGATTCGACCCTAGGTATTGTACAAATTTATAATTTGTATTTTATTTACGTTGTGTTGTGTATGTAGTAACCCTTTTAATTTATTTAACAGATTCGTTGTTTGTGTCAATATGCATTATCGGAAATACTGTGTCTTTCTTCCCTTTTAATGACCAGGAGTATGTGTGGACAATAAATAAAACAGGATGTGAGTTTAACGGATGCAAAGTTTATTGACCTCAATTATGACATTTCTAATTAATTTGTGTTTCTTAAATTATTTATATTCTTGAAATACTTTATTTTCGTTTGTACTTAGAAGCCATGTGCATTTTAGTTAAACTCAAAAAGTATCTGACTCTACTTGTGGGAGCAAAATTAAATAACCCCTGCATTTGCATTATGAGATGGGAAACCCACAAAAACCATCTCGGAACTTACCAGACAACCAACTAGCGGGAACACTCCTCTGATTAGCAAGCAGATCCCGACGTCATCCGTTGATTGTTTTGTGTTATTAACTAGCCTGAACATAACTCTGCAGTACTAACTCGGGACGACCACACCCGTTAATTGTTTTCAGGCAATTAACTAGCGGGAACACTCCTCCGTTTTCCACGCACAGCTCGACCACACCCGTCAATTGTTTTGTATTCTTTTTTGTTGTATAGTTTTTATATTTGTTGTATAATTTTGATTTTTGTTGTGTTATTCTTATTTCCCTCTGTGATTTGGAACTTGTGGTGCTTTTCGTGATGTTCTTCTTCCGAACTGTTTCTTGACTCTCATGACTCTCTTCCTGTTTTCCCCTCCGCACAGCTTTTATAACTCCGTTTCCCACCCGATCGTGGAGATCGAAGCTTTCGCGCTGACCATATATGGTTATAAAATACCACCCATCCCTGACGTCACGCAATTCCCCCGGCTTCGCAAATTCGTTGTGTTTGCGCTTGGTTAAACCTTGAACTGAATCTTTCTGTATGTCTTAGCATTTCTCCACGCGCCGGTACTTGTTTATTATTTTAAGGCGATGCTGCATTTGTTATTTCTTTCAGATAAAAAATTTTGATCGGCTAATGTTATTCTCGTATTTACTGAATGTTGATTTTTCTTTAATATTTTCTTTGGTGATTTTTGTATTAATATTTTAATTTAATTTCGTCAAAAATAATATTTGCACATGACCCCTACTGACCTATTACAAATTCTATAAATGAAAAATAGTTAAGCAAATTAGGTATCCTTTTTTATTTAATTTTAGATACATTTCTGCACTTCTTTTTATGATTTCTATAAACGACTTATTATATTACATACTTGGATTTTTTCTTTTAAATATACATAAAGTATACGCTGTAAACTTTCAGTCATCGTTGATTTTGTAAAAGCGTTCAATTTGAACTTTTGAACAAGTGTTTCCACTCCCGGGTTAAGCATGAAGTAAAATTTCGAGTTTAGAAAAGCCTGCAAATTTGGTTTGGTCGCTCCGCGAAGCGGAGCGGCCAAACCAAATTTGCAGGCTTTTCTAAACTCGAAATTTTACTTCATGCGTCACGCGTGTAAGACACTGAAATATTATGAAGTTAGAAATACACTCAAAAATACTTTATTGAAATGAGTAATGATAATAATTTTTAAATAATACATTTACATTTTTCTACATACATTTTGAAGTCAGGTCAAATAATACAATCAAATTAACTTATTTAGTAATTTAATCAACAAATAACTATTAATGTTGTGTTTTTGTATAAATAGCGCTTAATAGGCCAATATTATTAGAACTACCAATAAAAAGTGTTGATAACACATTTTTCAAAATTATAGAACATTTAGTAACTTTACAACTAAAGTTTCAGGTTCATGACATACGCCCTTTTATCAAAATCCTATTAAATTTTGATGAAAGGGCGTATGTCATGAACCTGAAACTTTAGTTGTAAAGTTACTAAATGTTCTATAATTTTGAAAAATGTGTTATCAACACTTTTTATTGGTAGTTCTAAACTCTAAATTTTACTTCATGCGTCACGCGTATAAAACACTGAAATTTTATGAAGTTAGAAATACACTCAAAAATACTTTATTGAAAGGAGTAATGATAATAATTTTTAAATAATACAACATTTACATTTTTCTACATACATTTTGAAGTTAGGTCAAATAATACAATGTATCAAATTAACTTATTTAGTAATTTAATCAACAAATAACTATTAATGTTTTGTTTTTGTATAAATAGCGCTTAATAGGCCAATATTATTAGAACTACCAATAAAAAGTGTTGATAATACATTTTTCAAAATTATAGAACATTTAGTAACTTTACAACTAAAGTTTCAGGTTCATGACATACGCCCTTTCATCAAAATCCTATTAAATTGTGGAGATGTGTTTTAGATACATTCCTTGATTTTATTTCGTGGGAAAAAAATGTTTTAGAAATTATAAAATCATAACATGCCAAATTACTACAATAATTAATAAAACACTTCACGTAACTAAAAGAAGAATATTGGTGCCAAATTATACTTGAAATGTTTATAAGAAGAGTAAATTAGGTACCTTTTTGTTATAGGTCATCTAATATTATTAGAACTACCAATAAAAAAGTGTTGATAATACATATTTTAAAATTATAAAGCAATAAAAACTTTAGAACTAAAGTTTCAGGTTTCTGACTTACGCCTTTTTCACAAAACCTTATTTAATTGTGGATATGTGTTTTAGATATATTTCTTCTTATATTTCTTGGCAAACAAATGTTTTATAAATTATAAAATCTTGACAAGGCAAATTACACTTTAAATTTTTATAAGAAGAGTATATATGAGTTTAAGAACAGAAATATTTAATAATTAACAGTAAGAGATTGAACTACTAAAAAAGTTACACTGAGATTTGGTTGTATTTTTATTTTTTATTTCTACTTGGCGATTTCTTACCCAGTTATCCATTTTATCTTGCCGATTGAGGAGGTAGAGTTGCAGTTTCCGCCCCAGACCACCCTCGCCTCCAAATTTCTGGATGATTTCATGCACCCTCCTTTTCCCATCGGCGTCCAGCAGCGGCTGCAGGGTTTTCTCATATTTTTCTAGGGTCTGCTCTAGCGGCGGTACAGGCAGTTTTGGGAGTGAGACAGTCTACAAAAAATATAAAAATAAAAAATATATATAACTATAAAACTATAAATACTAAGTACACATAGACATTCTTTCAAATTTACATGATTTTTTAATAAATAATTAAATCTATGATAAAGAATATACTAAACTTTTGTACATATCTTGTATATTATTTCTGTGACTAGTTTCAAGTACACGATAATATATAATGTTACGTCCACTTAATGTAAATAAAACTAGTCACAGAAATGAAATCTGAATTGTATAAAAAAATTAAATAAACATTAAAAGTGCGATTCTTTTCGCAATCTACAACAAGTTAGTCTTACAAAGACTATATCAAACACTCATTGAAACAACTACTTCCCGGGCTAATACCCCGACGGACATTGAATTATACAACAAGTGGTTGCTATTACATACAGTAACCTACTGCAATTGTAACAATTTGGGTCAAATTATTCAGGCCATCTAGTAGTTGTTTCAATGAGTGTTTGATATAGTCTTTGTAAGATTAACTTGTTGTAGATTGCGAAAAGAATCGCACTTTTAATGTTTGAAGTATTCTGCAACCAAGAATTGGCAATTTCATTTATACTTAAAAAATTAAATGTTGTCTCTTGTATCGTTGATTCTTGAGGCATTTAAGTGTTGAAAATCCATACTTATTTTAAAGGTAACTCTCTTCACCTGAAGAAGCAATAAATTTGCGAAAAAATTGTAGTGAATGAACATTCCAATTTTTGAAAATCTCAATATTGAAAACGACGAAGGAGTCGAACGGTTCTACTTCTTGGGAAAACTTGATTCAAGATTCAAGAAATAATGAACTCTACATAAAAATTCAAAATGTATCATTTATAACAAATTATAAAACCTAAATTATCATCTAGTTTACTTATAACAATAGTATATAATTTTTATAGTTTAAACTCAATCCAATTAATATTGATTACTCAAAGCGATTATGGTGAATGCGCCGGGAGCACGCGTTAATGTTTCAACATTTCGTAATTATTTATTCAATCCTCTTTTTTTATCCAAACCTGTCTAATTGGAAGGATAATTAATGGGCGCTCTCTCATCGAGGTAGAGGGGAGGTTCTGTTCGGGATTAGGGAAATATTTTCGCGCCGGTGATATCGCGTACGTAAACACTGTAATTGGGGGCGCAGCAATGAAGCAATGATTCACTGGATGTTAATTGGGGGCGCATTTTCCCTAGCCGTCCCCCGCTTCACGCAACGCTGCACTCCCACCCCATCCAGTGTTTCTACCTCGCATACACGAGCTTTATGAATATATGGATGAAACTGGAACTGAATTATCCCGTTTCGCAGGACACGCTACTCGGGCTGTGTACACAGACGGAGGCGCAGGAGGATCAAAGGGAGGCTAGGGATATGTTTTCTTTTCTTGGGGTTGTTCTAGCTTTTCTTTTTGGTAAGTGAATTTATTGTGAGCGAGTGGAAAATGTGTTCTTTTTTTGTGTGTGAATGAATTCAAATAGGTTGAATTAATTTGCAACTTAACCCGTGGTGAAACATATTTAATTAATATTAAAACTTTGAAATCTCCTTGATAATGACCTAAGGTCGAAAATAGTTTGAGTAAACATAAAAATAAATCAGTAAAACAAATCAAGTGTTTTAATTAAAGTTATATCGTATGTTCAATAAAAAAAAAACTCTAAAGTGCCATGGAAAATATTGTAGGTTGGCAATTCTGAATTTATGTATTATAATTATTATGTCTGACGTTTTATATGTCAATTCTTAGAGCGTGTAGCCAACCTAAGTTTAAGAAAAGATTAAATCATGGCACTCTAGAGGTTTTTTTTAATTGAAGATACGATACTATCAACTAAAATATGTTTATACGATTTTGACTGTACGCATCTTTTTTAGTCTTTCAGTTGAGTGAAATAATTACTTTTTGTCGATTTTTCATCAAAAAATTAACATTTGATGAAAAATCGACAAAAAGTAATTATTTCACTCAACTGAAAGACTAAAAAAGATACGTACAGTCAAAATCGTTTGTAACGACACCGGCTATAAAGTACAATCGGATATAACAGACTATTTTGTTTGTTATATCCGATTGTACTTTATAGCCGGTGTCGTTACCAACGATTTTGACTGTACGTATCTTTTTCAGACATCAAGGTCCGTAGAAAAACGTATACAAAAAAGCATTGATGTTGCTTACAACAAACACATCGGTTAGAACAAACAAATTTCTAGAAACAGTGTCTGTTGAAATTATTAGTTACAGCGTACAATTATCAAGTCTTTCGTTCTATAAAATGTAAACAAACGTTTTGTTGATTATGCATATTTGCAGGGTCAGCGGTAAAATAAAAAAAACAAATTACCCAAATTTTAAAAGCTTAAGATTTTGTTAGACGCAAAAATCATTTTTAATATTAATTAATAGGAGATTAAACATAAAATCAAAATCAAGTATATATTGCAAACATCTAATAAAATCACTGTTTTATACACGTGGCGCATGAAGTAAAATTTCGAGTTTAGAAAAGCCTGAAAATTTGGATTTGCCGGAGCGCGACTCGCTTCGCTCGCGCGCCCTGGCAAATCCAAATTTTCAGGCTTTTCTAAACTCGAAATTTTACTTCATGCTTAACCTGGGATTGGAAACACTCGTTAGAAGCTTTAAATTTCTAGGAAAATAAATTATCTCAACGCATCTGCTTAAAATATTAAGTCAAAGTTGAAATTATGCAATAAAATCAACGATTTTAGGAGAACGTTTTCGTTGAAACAATTGTAATTAATCCACAGATTACCAAATCAAGACAAAGTTCATAGAATCTACACAGGAATAAATAAACTTTGATTGGTCATAATTAAAACCAAGAAGCAAATTTCAGCGACCAATGGCCATCGACAAACTGACAGTAGCTGATTTATGCAATTTTATGGGAGGGAAATTAGGAAGATTTCGGTTAGATTAAACAAATTTCTAGAAAAAGTCTGTTGAAATTATTAGTCACAGTGTATAACTATCAAGTCTTTCGTTCTATGAAATGTAAACAAACGTTTTGTTGATTATGCATATTTGCAGGGTCAGCGGTAAAATAAAAAAAAATAAATTACCCAAATTTTAAAAGCTTAAGATTTTGTTAGACGCAAAAAACATTTGTAATATTAATTAATAGGAGATTAAACATAAAATCAAAATCAAGTATATGTTGCAAACATCTAATAAAATCACTGTTTTATACACGTGGCGCATGAAGTAAAATTTCGAGTTTAGAAAAGCCTGAAAATTTGGATTTGCCAGGGCGCGACTCGCTTCGCTCGCGCGCCCTGGCAAATCCAAATTTTCAGGCTTTTCTAAACTCGAAATTTTACTTCATGCTTAACCTGGGATTGGAAACACTCGTTGAAAGCTTCAAATTTCTAAGGAAATAAATTATCTCAACGCATCTGCTTAAAATATTAAGCCAAAGTTGAAATTATGCAATAAAATCAATGATTTTAGGAAAACTTTTTCTTTGAAACAATTGTAAAAAATCAACAGAGTACCAAATCAACACAAAGTTCATAGAATCTACACAGAAATAAATACACTTTGATTGGTCATAATTGAAACCAAGAAGCAAATTTTAGCGACCAATGGCCATCGACAAACTGACATTAGCTGATTTATGCAATTTTATGGGAGGGAAATTAGGAAGATTTCGGTTAGACTTCCATCGAACATTGTATGGTTCCCATAATCCTGTGGCACGTATAATGCGGTATTGTAATGTCCTTATGTTGTATCCCAACTTTTACATTTTTAGTAATTCTTACAGTGTATTCAAACGCCATTTACAGTTTATTAATCTGGATATTGTTAATTAGTATATTTTTGTTTGTTGTATTATATTTCTCACTCTATTTATGTTTTTCAAAGTAATATTATGTTTATCTTATATCACTATTTTTAATTGTGTATTGATGTATATAGGAGATTTCCGTTGATAAATAAATAAATAAATAAATAAATAGAACAAACAAATTTCTAGAAAATGTCTGTTGAAATATTAGTCACAGTGTATAATTATCAAGTCTTTCGTTCTATGAAATGTAAACAAACGTTTTGTTGATTATGCATATTTGCAGGGTCAGCGGTAAAATAAAAAAACAAATTACCCAAATTTTGAAAGCGTCAGATTTCGCTAGACGCAATAATTATTTATAATATGAATTAATATGAGATTAAAAATAAAATCAAAATCAAGTATACATTTTGAACATCAATTGAAATTAGTGTTTTATACGCGTGGCGCATGAAGTAAAATTTCGAGTTTAGAAAAGCCTGAAAATTTGGATTTGCCGGGGCGCGACTCGCTTCGCTCGCGCGCCCCGGCAAATCCAAATTTTCAGGCTTTTCTAAACTCGAAATTTTACTTCATGCTTAGCCTGGGAGTGGAAACACTCATTAGAAACTTCAATTGAATTTAAAAACAACGAGTACCTAAAAATTTACAATATTCACATTGGGAATTTTTTTTAAATATACCTAATTTAAAAGAAAATATCCTGTATGTAATTTTCAGAGGTTTAATTAAACTTAATATTTTCATTCCTATAATAAACGACCACGTGTTTTTTTAAGAGATACATATATGAAACTTAAATTTCAACTCTGTGTGATAAATTGGATCAACATCCTTCACATTTCAAACTAATCTAATATGCTTAGTCGGGTAATTCGTTTACTTCCGAAATAATTTGCATATCGGACGAATTTAGGGATTCGTGCGTCGTTTAATTTCTTCTGGGGAGGAGGAAAAGATTGTGCTTGAAAAATTCGCTCCAATTACACAGGGCAAATTAGTGGCCGGGGGTAATTTCAGTCGCGATAATGTAATGGGGCAGCAATTTATAAAAATTATTAAATCGATTACGTGATAACGAAAATAGATCGTTGCAATTATTCAGAAGAAATATTTAATGATTATTAAAACAGCAGGGGAAGTGTTATTATTTTATTCATCCTTTATTATTAATGGTTAATTTTAAAAATAACAAGTTCTATCACTCAAAATCATTCTTTAACTCTATAATACTTTTAATATTAATGGATTTCGATAGCTAACGCCATTTAATGCTCCATAGTGGCATCGTCAATGATACGAATGCACAAAGTCCATTAACAGGTCACTGTTTCGTCCCCGAACAAGATAAACTCTGTTGTGAAACCAGAAAACAAATATCAACATGGAATTTGTGTTCAGTATTCCGGCATCAGATACCCACAGACGCGTTTCGGACTTCAAGGTCCTCTTCAGTGTGGTCCCGACCTAGTGCTGAGGAATACCGAACATTTCTGACTATTTCAAGCCAATATTCAATTTTGATATTTGTTTTCTGGTTTCACAAACAGAGTTTAGCTCGTTCGTGAACGCAACAGTGACCTGTATATGCACTTTGTGCATTCGTGTCATTGACGATGCCACTATTGAGCATTAGATGGCGTTAGCTATCGAAATCCATGAATAGTTTTCACATATTGGCTTGAAATAGTCAGAAATGTTCGGTATTCCTCAGCACTGGGTCGGGACCACACTGAAGATGATCTTGAAGTCAAAAACGCGTGTGTGGGTATCTGGTGCCGGAATACTGAACACAATTTCAATTTTAATACTTTTAATGTTTGAAGTATTTTGCAGCCAAGTATTAGCAATTCCATTTATACATATTTGTATAATATTATATTGATAATTAAATATTGAAGATGTATATAATCAATGCATATTATAGAAATAAGTATAAATAAAATTGCCAATACTTGGCTGCAAAATAGTTCAAACATTAAAAGCCTTATAGAGTTAAAGAATGATTTGAAAAAAAAGTATTCTATGCAAGTGTATAGTATTTTTATTTTTAGACTTGCTACCTCTATTGACTTTACACGTGATTGAAATAACACTATTTTAGGGTCTGGGTGACACGTTTGCAGGCATTTTGTTTGACAAAGGGAGGTGAGTTGGGATAAAAAGGGAGCAGCGGTCTCATTGTAAGGACTTTATCGATCTGTCCTGAATATAGAACAACACATGTTCACTTTATACGTGCTACACATAAATCTATGTATCTACATGTAATCTACCCTTTTGAACTTATGTAATTGATAACCTTGCATTTGTTTCAACATGATTGTGTGTGTTTTATTTGACGAGGATTCTCTAATTGTTAATTTATTTATTTAATCCATGTAAGGTCAAATTATTTATAGAGTGGACTATTTAAAAGTTAAATAAAATATCTTTTTAAATAAACTAACCTTGTGAATGTAATCAATAACAAAACAATTTAACATTCAGCATACAAGCATAATAATAACTTGAAATAAATTTGTGAAGGATGGTAAAAAGTCACTTAATTAAACACAGTTATATTCCTTTCTTCACTTTTATTTTTCTTGCTAGATGTACAGGGTGGTCTAATTTCGATGTTGCTTATGGGCATCTCGGTAAATATAAGAGTTAGAAAAAAACCGATGGCGCAATCGCGATCTCTTTTTTTGAGAGCAGGATAATGCCAAAAAAAAATTCACCATCTTGTTTTTTTCAGAAGTTATAGGGCAAAATAGGGTTTTCTTGATTTTTAACTTTAATTCGTATCTTGTGTAATTTGTGAGATAAATAAAAACTATAAATACCTTCTTAAGACACTTTTTTAAGTAGAATCCAGTGGCATAGGCATTTTTTTAATTTTATGCACACATTTTTGAGTTATAGCCAAATTATTTTTTATTTAAATGTAAATCATAGTTGGCTTTGACACAGTTAAAAAGAGTGTTTTTCACTGATTTCAAAAATATATACTTTTGTTAATTTATCTTGAAAATAGTGTTCCTATAGAGTTGAAACTAAATTTTAATCTGCTAAATAATATAATACGGAAGACAATAGCTATTTTTAATCATTTGCATGCTCAATTTTAATTAATTATTCCATTGAAACAGCAATAAGTTCTGTTCTTCCAACAAGATGGAGCAGATTACTTTTGAATGCAAATTTAGGGAGCGATTGGTTGGGAACATTTAGACCAGTTAGGTGGCCTGCTAGATCTCCAGATCTAACACCGTTAGATTTTTTTTGGGATACCTGCAAGCAGCCTAAATTAATTTAGACGTATTGGAACATTTTCATGATTTTCATAGGAACTGTTCCCAACATTCAAATTTGTATCGCCATTCATGCTGTAAGAGGTAGATGCCAAAGATGCATTAAAAATAATGGCCATCACTTCGAATATTTAAAATAAGTTATTTTTTCAATATATAAAAATTTTAATAAATAATAAAAATAATAAAATACATATTACTCAAAAAAGAATTATTATTATTAAAAATATCATTAATTTATAATGTTTATCATAATTAAAACTGAACATGCAAATGATCAGAAATGGCTATTGTCTTCCATATTATATTATTTAGCTGATTAAAAACTAGTTTTTACTCTATAGTAACACTGTTTTTTAAGATAAATTTACAAAAGTATATATTTTTGAAATCAGTGAAAAACACTCTCATCAACTATGTCAAAGCCAACTATGATTTACATTTAAAAAAAAAATTATTGGGCTATGACTCGAAAATGTGTGCATAAAATAAAAATAATGCCTACGCCACTGGATTCTACGCAAAAAAGTGTCTTAAGAAGGTATTTATTGTTTTTGTCTATCTCACAAATTACGCAAGTTATTAATTAAAGTTAAAAATCAAGAAAACCCGATGTTGCCCTATAACTTCTGAAAAAAACAAGATGGTGCATTTTTTGTTTTCGGCATAGTCCTAGTCTTAAAAAATGAGATCGCGACTGCACCATCGGTTTTTCTCTAACTCTTATATTTACCGTGATGCCCATAAGCAACATCGAAATTAGACCACCCTGTACATTTCGGGTACTAAGTACCCATTATCAATAGCTACTTAGTACCCGAAATGTACATCTAGCAAGAAAAATAAAAGTGAAGAAAGGAAAATAACTGTGTTTAATTAAGTGACTTAACACCCTCACGTAACTCATACAACTACATTAATGGTTAAAAGTGTTTTATTTCAACATAAAGAAAATTTAACATAAAGAAAATTTGAGTTTGTCAATAGTTTGCAGAATATTTAGAAAACATAAAAACAAATTAAAATTAATATCGCCTTTCTGCAAAAATTTTGTTTGATTCGTTTTTATATTTTGTAAATATTCTGCAAACTATTGACACACTCAAATTTTCTTTATGTTAAATTTTCTTTAAGTTAAATTTTCTTTATGTTAAATTTTCTTTATGTTAAATTTTCTTTATGTTATACTGTACTGTTAAAGGCGGTATGTCACGCTCTCTCAGGTATCAAATTGTTCGCACCTACTATGACTTAATCCCTTTACCTATAAATAACATCCCTTCATTTTCACTCGCTCCATATTGGTGTACCTGTTTCGACGACACACTTCGACATTCCTGTAAGTTTCCTATTTATTTTAATATTTTTTCATATTGAAAGTCTAAAGCATAGCTATATTGATGAGGGATAAACCTCGAAACGCGTCTATAGATGGCTTAAGACAAAATTTTTGCAGAAAGTCGATATTAATTTGAATTCGTTTTTATATGTTCTATTTCAAATTATTATCATCTTCACGTATCTCACCCAAATTCGTGCATTGAATAATGTTTGATTAAAAAAATCGCAAAATGTCAGTCCCTTTCACAACCTAGCTCTGAATAAATTAAAATACGTAAACTTTAACTAAGCGAAAAATAAAAATAATCATGATTTAAAAAAAGAAAACACTTGGTTAATTTTCACTAATATTAGTGAAATTTAACCAAGTGTTTTCCTTTTTTAAATCATAGTTAAATATGTTTCACCACATGAAAGATGAGAAACTTGTTCAAGATAAAAATAATCAATTCTAAAAATACACTCTCACAGTAAATAACTAGGACTTAAGTGTTTCTCAAAGAGTTATTAATCGGGGCGAAGTTTGTGCGCCCCTGAATTATTACCGAGGAGGGGGCGGCAGTAAAGATGGACAGATACGGCAGAACTACACAATAAAGTGGTAACACGCGACTACGTCATTGTTTGAAATTGAGGGGGGGAAAGTGCGGGCCCTTGGTTTGTAGTACGTGCACGAGGATCGGCTTTGGTAGGGTTATATCGATAAAAGATATGCCGTGTTGCACGAAACAACGTTTACACACGCGAACTACAGTTTCGTTACAAAAGTTTTTTCCTTAAAGAAAGAAATGAAACGAAACGTAGCAGCTGTAAACGGTTTAGTATTGATTCGTGTTTTTCTTTCTAATATCGCTATAAATAAAATATTGAAAACAAGCTAATGAGTTTTAATGAGAGCTAACATTAAATGTAAATAAATTAAGTAAACGATTAAACTAAGCTGAGTAAAATAACTCCTTTTTTTAATACACTCTATGGTGGAAAACTTACACACTATATTTATAAAAATAATGGGTTTAAACCACTTAATATTGTATCATACATCATAACGAGCGTTAACCACCAAACCTAGCCATTGCGAAATAAGGTTATTTAGAATTAATTTAATAATAATGCACTAAGTCGACTATAAAACAACATGGGAGTGGAAACACTCGTTAGAAGTTACAAATTGATGTAATATTGGCTATAAAAAGCCAATACCCGTCCAATGATGATTTATTTTTGGAATGATAACATATAGAGTGTTCAAAATTTCATACCACATTTGGTCAACAATTCAATTGAAGTTTCAAACGAGTATTTCCACTCCCAGGCTAAGCATGCAGTAAAATTTCGAGTTTAGAAAAGCCTGAAAATTTGGTTTGGTAGCGTAGCGCGAAGCGCGGAGCGACCAAACCAAATTTTCAGGCTTTTCTAAACTCGAAATTTTACTTCATGCGCCACGCGTATAAAATAGTGATTTCAAGTGAAGTTCAATATAATTTTAACCTCACGTTAAATCAATGTTGTATACGCGTGGCGCATGAAGTAAAATTTCGAGTTTAGAAAAGCCTGAAAATTTGGTTTGGTCGCGTAGCGCGAAGCGCGGAGCGACCAAACCAAATTTTTAGACTTTTCTAAACTCGAAATTTTACTTCATGCTTAACCTGGGAGTGGAATCACTCGTTAGAAGTTTTAAATTGAACTATAAAAAACAAATACCTTAACATTTACATGCATCAGGATTAGGGTTGCCATCCGTCCCGATAAATTGGGACTGTCACCGTTATGGACCGTCGTGTCCCGACATCTCGACAATACCCAATTTTGTCCCGATTTTGGAAAATACTGTTACGAGCTTGGCTCAAGTACTGAAGTAACGAAGTAGCGCCTTTAGGGGTGATATGTTAACGCAACATGGATATGCATCCTCAGTTAGTTTTATTTACAGTAACTTAATTAATTTTCCTTTGGTTGTTCTATACTTTACTGAAACTGACGGAATCCAACAGAAGCTGTTGAAGTTTGATTCTCTCAATAACGAAACATCGGAGACAATTGCAAAGTTTTGTCTAGACACTCTAAGACAACTGCAAATTCGATTAGATAAATTAATTGCTTTTTGTGGAGACAATACCAATACCAATTTCGGAGAGCTTTATCGACACAGCCAACGGAATGTATTTTACAAAATTAAAGAGAACTAGGAAAACATTTGGAAGGAATTGGATGCCCTGCCCATATTCTCCACAATACTATGTCAAGAGCTGCTGGAGTCTTAGAGCTGTCGACATTGAAATAATCGTCATGAAAATATTTAATTATTTTTCAATATACACGATAAGGACTGAGAAGCTGAAAGAGTTCTGCTTATATGTTGGTGTCAATCATCAGATGCTTCTATCTCACTCAAAAACAAGATGGTTGTCGTTAATTCCCGCAGTTGAAAGAATTATTAATCTTTGGATTCCATTAAAATAGTTTTTTGACGCCGAAGACAGGCCGCCTAAAATAATTTCAGATTTTTTTAGTAGTTCGATCAGTGAAATTTACTTCATGTTTCTGCGGTCAAACTTGGCTCTGTTTGAAAAAAAAAAAATATAAAAAACATGGAGAAGAATAAAGTCTCGATAATTCAAGTAAGAAATATATTAATCGACACTCAAAATTGTCTGAATGAAAGGAAGACAGCCAATTTTATTAGCATATAAACCAAGATGAATTTGAACAAATTAAAGAATGAGAACCCTAACCAAAAAAAAATTAATTTGATTTCGAAATTTGAGGAAGAGACAGTGGCTTTCTATACCATAGCATTTGATTACTTAGAGAAATGAGCTATTTCTTTTAATAAATATAAAGTATTTGATTGGATGACGCTATCTGAAACCCCAGATTGGGTGATGATTGAAAACACTATTATATACCTGAATAAAAGTGGTGTGAATATTTCAGGCAATAATTGTTTTCAGCAATATATGTATCTGAAAAGCTTCTTAGAAATTAAGCGTGACTAGGAAGAATGGAAGTCTAAACACTCCGTGGAAGAAAGGTGGATTTACTTTTTTAAAGAAACCGAAAATCCTGAATGCAAATATCAACTACTAAAATTATGTGAATATTTGTTTTCTATCCCCGCACACAACGCCACTGTGGAAAGAGTATTTTTGTTTATGTCCGCCCAGTGGACTGATGAAAGAAATCGACTGCTGCCAGGAACTGTGGAATCAATCTTACAGTGCTAGTTTAACTACGAGCTGACTTGCATGGAGTTTTATAAATACGCAAAAGGGAAAAAAGACTTGCTGACAAAGGTTAAATCTTCCTAAAAATATGGTGTACCAACTACTTCTGTAGCAACAAGTTCTATGTAATTGTGTTCTTAATAAATAGTAATTATATTAAAAACATTTTTTACTTCATTTCTACACCCCGATTTCAAAGTGTCCCGACGAGGTTCCAGCTAGATATGGCAACCCTAATCAGGATGTATACTTAAAAGAAAAAATCCCTGTATGTAAATTATAAAGAGTGTCTCACCAAAAACGGACATTTAACTTCTAATTATTGTTTTGTACTTTGCAATCGAATGCGCTCTTTACAATGAAAATATTTCCAAGAATTTACGACTTCCGGTTATACCGGACGTCGACACTAACTTTCTTATTTTAAATAGAATGCTAAATTTTTTATTGCTAGTTTGGATTATACATGAAATTCTGCGAAAAAGTCAACAACCTCGAAATTTAAACGTTTTCAAGATATTTGACATTTAAAAAATTTGTTTTTCATAATACACTCAAAAATTCGTACCTCTGAACTAAGAAAAATCAAAGCGATGTAATATTGGCTATAAAAAGCCAATACCCGTCCAATGATGATTTATTTTTGGAATGATAACATATAGAGTGTTCAAAATTTCATACCACATTTGGTCAACAATTCAATTGAAGTTTCAAACGAGTATTTTCACTCCCAGGCTAAGCATGAAGTAAAATTTCGAGTTTAGAAAAGAATTTTATATACTTTAAATGTCCGTTTTCGGTGGGACACCCTTTAAAATTTACATGCAGGGATTTTTTTCTTTCAAGTATACATCCTGATGCATATAAATGTTAAGGTGTTTGTTGTTTATAGTTCAGTTTGGAACTTCTAACGAGTGTTTCCACTCCCAGGTTAAGCATGAAGTAAAATTTCGAGTTTAGAAAAGCCTGAAAATTTGGTTTGGTCGCGTAGCGCGAACTGCGGAGCGGCCAAACCAAATTTTCAGGCTTTTCTAAACTCGAAATTGTACTTCATGCGCCACGCGTATACAACATTGATTTAACATGAGGTTAAAGTTATACTGAACTTCACTTGAAATCAGTGTTTTATACGCGTGGCGCATGAAGTAAAATTTCGAGTTTAGAAAAGCCTGAAAATTTGGTTTGGTCGCTCCGCGCTTCGCGCTACGCGACCAAACCAAATTTTCAGGCTTTTCTAAACTCGAAATTTTACTTCATGCTTAGCCTGGGAGTGAAAATACTCGTTTGAAACTTCAATTGAATTGTTGACCAAATGTGGTATGAAATTTTGAACACTCTATATGTTATCATTCCAAAAATAAATCATCATTGGACGGGTATTGGCTTTTTATAGCCAATATTACATCGCTTTGATTTTTCTTAGTTCAGAGGTACGAATTTTTGAGTGTATTACGAAAAAGCAATTTTTTAAATGTCAAATATCTTGAAAACGTTTAAATTTCGAGGTTGTTGACTTTTTCGCAGAATTTCATGTATAATCCAAACTAGCAATAAAAAATTTAGCATTCTATTTAAAATAAGAAAGTTAGTGTCGACGTCCGGTATAACCGGAAGTCGTAAATTCTTGGAAATATTTTCATTGTAAAGAGCGCATTCGATTACAAAGTACAAAACAATAATTAGAAGTTAAATGTCCGTTTTTGGTGAGACACTCTTTATAATTTACATACAGGCATTTTTTCTTTTAAGTATACATCCTGATTAGGGTTGCCATATCTAGCTGGAACCTCGTCGGCAGACTTTGAAATCGGGGTGTAGAAATGAAGTAAAAAATGTTTTTAATATAATTACTTTTTATTAAGAACACAATTACATAGAACTTGTTGCGACAGAAGTAGTTGGTACACCATATTTTTCGGAAGATTTAACCTTTGTCAGCAAGTCTTTTTTGCAGAAAGTCGATATTAGCGAAGCGCGGAGCGACCAAACCAAATTTTCAGGCTTTTCTAAACTCGAAATTTTACTTCATGCGCCACGCGTATAAAACACTGATTTCAAGTGAAGTTCAGTATAACTTTAACCTCATGTTAAATCAATGTTGTATACGCGTGGCGCATGAAGTACAATTTCGAGTTTAGAAAAGCCTGAAAATTTGGTTTGGCCGCTCCGCAGTTCGCGCTACGCGACCAAACCAAATTTTCAGGCTTTTCTAAACTCGAAATTTTACTTCATGCTTAACCTGGGAGTGGAAACACTCGTTAGAAGTTCCAAACTGAACTATAAACAACAAACACCTTAACATTTATATGCATCAGGATGTATACTTGAAAGAAAAAAATCCCTGCATGTAAATTTTAAAGGGTGTCCCACCGAAAACGGACATTTAAAGTATATAAAATTCTGATTATTGTTTGGTACTTTGTGCTCTTTACAATGAGAATACTTTCAAGCATTTACGACTTCCGGTTAGACCGGACGTCGACACTAACTTTCTTATTTTAAATAGAATGCTAAATTTTTTGTTTCCATTCCCAGGTTAAGCATGAAGTAAAATTTCGAGTTTAGAAAAGCCTGAAAATTTGGTTTGGACGCGTAGCGCGAAGCGCGGAGCGACCAAACCAAATTTTCAGGCTTTTCTAAACTCGAAATTTTACTTCATGCGCCACGCGTATAAAACACTGATTTCAAGTGAAGTTCAGTATAATTTAAACCTCACGTTTAATCAATGTTGTATACGCGTGGCGCATGAAGTAAAATTTCGAGTTTAGAAGTCTGAAATTTCCAGGCTTTTCTAAACTCGAAATTTTACTTCATGCTTAACCTGGGAGTGGAAACACTCGTTATAAGTTTCAAATTGAATTATAAAAACCAAATAGCTTAACATTTACATGCATCAGGATGTATACTTGAAAAAAAAAATCCCTGTATGTAAATTGTAAAGGGTGTCCCACTGAAAACGGACATTGAAAGTATACGGACTTCTAATTATTGTTTTGTACTTTTTAAACGAATGTGCTTTTTACACGGAAAATATTTTCAAGAATTTACGACTTCCGGTTATACCGGACGTCGACACTAATTTCCTTATTTTAAATAGGATGCTAAATTTTTTACTGCGAATTTGGATTATACATGAAATTCTTTGAAAAAAGGCAACTACCCCCAAATTTAAACGTTTTCAAGATATTTGACATTTATAAAAATGCTTTTTCGTAATACACTCAAAAATTCGTACCTCTGAACTAAAAAAAATCAAAGCGATGTAATATTGGCTATAAAAATACTCGAACGTATCCAATGATTATTTATTTTTGAATAATAACATACAGAGTATTCAAAATTTCATACCACATTTGGTCAAAATTTCAATTGAAGTTTCTAACGAGTGTTTCCACTGCCAGGCTAAGCATGAAGTAAAATTTCGAGTTTAGAAAAGCCTGAAAATTTGGTTTGGTCGCGTAGCGCGAAGCGCGGAGCGACCAAACCAAATTTTCAGGCTTTTCTAAACTCGAAATTTTACTTCATGCGCCACGCGTATAAAACACTGATTTCAAGTGAAGTTCAGTATAATTTAAACCTCACGTTAAATCAATGTTGTATACGCGTGGCGCATGAAGTAAAATTTCGAGTTTAGAAAAGCCTGAAAATTTGGTTTGGTCGCTCCGCGCTTCGCGCTACGCGACCAAACCAAATTTTCAGGCTTTTCTCAACTCGAAATTTTACTTCATACTTAACCTGGGAGTGGAAACACTCGTTAGAAGTTACAAATTGAACTATAATAAACAAATACCTCAACATTTACATGCATCAGGATGTATACTTCGAATGTGCTCTTTACACGGAAAATATTTTCAAGAATTTACGACTTTCGGTTATACCGGACGTCGACACTAACTTCCTTATTTTAAATAGAATGCCAAATTTTTTATTGCGAGTTTGGATTATACATGAAATTCTGTGTAAAAAGGCAACAACTCCCAAATTTTAACGTTTTTAAGATATTAGACATTAGAAAAAATGCTTTTTCGTAATTCAATAAAAAGACGGTACCTCTGAACTAAGAAAAATCAAAGCGATGTAATATTGGCTATAAATGTGACATTTTGTTGATTTAAGATTGAGGCCTCAAATGCAAATTTATTATTCTAATCTAGAAATGAATCCTTAATCAGAGGTGAGAATCTTAAAACAACAAAATGTCTACATTTAATTAAAATAATAATGCAAAATCATACTTTCATGTCAATTATTTAAGATACTCTAATGAGTTAAGTTAATATACATATATGCATATAAATGTATATACTATAAAGAAATATTTCACCTGTAATGAATATTCATAGAATATACTATGGATATTTTTTTCATATCCATTGTACATCCATTAAATGTTCATTGTTTCTCAATATTTGTCATCCAAAAAAGAGTGTTAAGAGTAATGTATAACCTCGGATTTAATGCTTCTTGTAGAGGTATATTCAAACAAAACCGCTTACTAACGTTTGACGCGCTGTACTTATTCGAATGTCTAACATTTATTCATAAAAATAAATTACTATTTTATAAAAATAACATAGGCCACAGGTATGATACAAGACACGCGGTTAATTATAATATCCCCAAATGCAGACCCACATTATCAGAAAATAATATAAATTATAATTACATCAAATTGTTCAATTGCTTGCCAGATAATATTAAAACAATAGGAAATAGTAAGACATTCAAAAATACATTATTTGATTTCCTTTGTAACAAAGAATTATATAGCATAAATTAATACCATTTCTTATTGAAATTATGTACATGTTTGTTTTCTTTCCTTTTTTGACGCCCTTCTTCTTCGAAAATACACAGATTTTTTGTTTATTATATATTTTATTTTAGAAGAAATAAAGATTATTATTATTGGATTTGCTCTGAACATTCGTAGGATATTCTATGGGTGCTGTTTTTACATCCAATGTATATCCACTGGATGTGATGAATGTCTGTTTGGATATCTAATGCATGTGAAATGGATGTGTCCGGACATTTCACATCCAATGGATATCCACTAAATATCCTTTGGATGCGCTGGATATCCACGGATATTCTAATATTCGTTAAGGAATATTCAATGTTTATACATTGGATGTGTTTGTGCCATGTGGGTTACAACGCCCCTCCCCCTCCGGAATAATAACATACAGAGTGTTCAAAATTTCATACCACATTTGGTCAACTTTAAACTAACTTCGCTCGCGCGCCGTCAAATCCAAATTTCCATGCTTTTCTAACCTTGAAATTTTACTTCATGCTTAATCAGGGAGTGGAAGCACTTCTTAAACATACACAAAACATTGAAACTACACTATAAGCAGGTTTGGTGGTTAACATTCGGTATTGCTGTGAATATATTGAAAGCATTCACAGAAAAACACATGATGTTGAAAATCATCAGTGTATTAAACTGATTTCTTCTAGAGGGGAAAAAAAAACTGGGCGCGTTTTTCCCGACAGCATTTTCATCATCGTCTCGACAGGATCGTTATCTGGATGCGTGTATCAGAATCCATCAAGCCGGCTACAAATTGATGCGAAATCTAATATCCCTATCGGACTCGGAGATAATCTATTTTTTTTGCCATTGGGGCCCCGGGCCGCGTTATCTCAACGGATGACACCGCGATTCGGAACACGAAAACGCCATCTGCATATTTGATGTCCCCCGGGAGGCGGCCGCATCATTCCCCTTTAGACGTGGATGCCATCCCCAGTTTTCAAAACGAAAATACAGACTAATAACAATAGAATAACGTCGGGAAAACTAAGGATTTATAAGCCTAGTTTTTTTATAACGAGTTTTTATAAACTGTCAGCTTCGCGGTTGCTTTGAAAACTACATACATATCTTAAATTAGGTCGAATTGGATGACTTAATCTAAGATATGTAATTTATTTTTCAAAGGAACCGAAAAGAGAAGCTGACAGTTTATAGACACTCGTTATAAAAAAACAAGGCTTAAAAATCCTAGTTTCCCCCAACCTTATTCTATTGTTATTAGACTGTATTTTCTCGTAGAATCTCGAAAACGTCAAATAAATTTAATTATATGTCTAATTACGACGTATGTTTCTGAAGTCAGAACCTACTGGAATGCCGAATGTTTATAGACACTCGTTATCAAAAATTTAAATGCTGAGAAATGGCCATTATAGAAACGTTGTTTTCACATTTTTATAATAGCCATTTCTCAGCATTTAAAATATTGATATAACAATGTAAAAAAAAACAATTTTTTCAAATCATGTGAAAAAATTGTTCTGAAGAGTCTATTAAAAATAGTGAATAAAAATGGTGATGTGTTCGTCATTGCACTTTTCCCGTAAATTGCTTAATCAAGGAGTGAAAACACTTGTTAGAAGTTTCATTCACAAAACCGGTCCGAAATAACCAATCACGGTGGGCATAAGCTGCCTAGAACCTGCTATGATCGCACAAAATTTTGACAATCCGGCAACTTTTCGGATTTTCGTCGATCATAATAAATTATCGATTTTACAAAAACGGAATTACTTGAAAACTATTCAAGCCATAATTTTATTTAAAATTCAATCAAAATTTGATGATCGGAATTTAAGGGCGGGCCGCCGGTGCTAATCTCGACCCTTTTGCGTCCGTCCGCAGTTTATTACGGTTATTAGAGTTATCGTTTTGGAAGGGCCGAACAGGGCACAAAGCGATGTGTCATACCAAAGGATATCATCCTATTGTGCGCGCAAAGGGCGCGGAGGGGGCGAATTACAACACCACCAGTGGAGTTCACAGAGGGTGTGCCACCCCCGAAGGCGCCCCCCTCGGGCGCACCGTTATAATATCATCCGTACCGGAGGAAATTTGCATTGTATATTAATTAATGCGAACGGAAAATGTGGAGGTTCTCTCTTTTTTTCCCTTAACGATGCGAACGGAACAGAGGGTGCATTAATTGAGATTAACTGGATTTTTTTTGTTCGTGGTTGTTTCAAAAATGGATATTTTATTGTGATCGAAATTTTAGACCATCATCTAGAAATATTAAAATCATAAAATTCAGGGTGTAACGTAAGTCTTGTAATAACTTTGGTAATAGTCGTCTGACCGAAACTAGTCGTAAATATTTCCCCAAAGTTCCCACAATAATCTCATTATATTCATATTCAAATAAAATTCGTCATACACCCTTCGATACAACCCACCCTCGTTCCTGCGTTAAAATTTCATCGAATGCGTGCATAATTCGTACACTTGGCCGGTAAGGGCGTGTAAAATTTTCGTAGCAAATACGATAGTTATCGGTGCGAAGGTTAATTAATAACGGTGTGTTGGCATTGTGGGGTTCCCCTCCTCATCAACCGCTCTTCCTGGGGTCGTAACGAGGACACGTGTCCTTTCCCGCACCCCTAAATGCGACGGTGAAATTCTCCTTCTCGCGCACAAAATAAAAGAACCGAGTTTATATATACTCCTGTGTACGTTTACTCGCCCCCTAATCACGGTACGATTTTTTAAAACTCCATTAAGGAAATAAATTGGAATTCTTTCGGTGTTGTGTTTAATCCTTGGAAAGTTTTATATTGTTATAATTGCTTGTAGAGATTAGGCTTGAATCTATTATGAAGGAAAGATTAATGATGAAACGAGATTACTTACTGAATAATATACTGTGTGGAACAAAATAAAGTTATATTTGGATTTTTTTTGACATGTAATTTTTATTGCACTCTTTTTGAATTAACCAGTTCTGTCAATAAATATCATCAATCAATCACTGGCGGCTCGCGGCCTAACTTCATGTGGGGCTCAAATACAAGATACAAAAAATAAGGTTGAATGCACTACGTATCCATTTAATTTATCAGTACTCTTACGTCACGGAATTGCGTCAATTATACATGCGTTTAGCAGCACAGCGACAGCACCTTTAAATTCCGAGATGTATTTACCTTGGCATATTTTTTTCACATGAAGTTGGCCACCGGCCGCTACTGCAATCCTAGGACGGTCAAGTATACGGTAAGAAGGATCGACAGAATCGAAGATTTTTATTAGGAGTAGAGATCGTTTACGTCACAAATGCGCGCTGAATTTAAATGTGATTACTTCATGGTAAAATTTAGGTAAACATGCATAAGGTGTAAATTGTTTGATATTTGTTTTTTTTTTAAATAATTTAATTTGAAGCTTTAAACGAGTCTTGTCCACTCCCAGACTAAGCATGAAGTAAAATTTCGAGTTTAGAAAAGCCCTGTGAAAATTTGTCGAGGGTCGCGCAGCGACCCGAGACAAATTTTCTGGGCTTTTCTAAACTCGAAATTTTATTTCATGCGCCACGGTTATAAAACACAGATTTTAGGCAAAGTTCGAATATACATAAATTTCACAATATTTTAGTGTTTTATACGCGTGGCGCATGAAGTAAAATTTCGAGTTTAGAAAAGCCCAGAAAATTTGTCTCGGGCCGCTGCGAAATTTTACTTTATGCTTAGTCTGGGAGTGGAAAACATTTGATTAAAGCTTCAAATTGAACTTTAAAAAAAAACGGGGAATATCCGCAACTGTTGTATGAATTCTATGGTATGTCATTATTTTTATAAAATCACATTACTATTTCTTAATTATTTTAGCTGTAAACTTTCTGACATTCGTTAATTTTTACAAGAGTTCAATTTGAAGCTTTAAACGAGTGTTGTCCACTCCCAGACTAAGCATGAAGTAAAATTTCGAGTTTAGAAAAGCCCTGTGAAAATTTGTCTCGGGTCGCGCAGCGACCCGAGACAAATTTTCTGGGCTTTTCTAAACTCGAAATTTTACTTCATGCGCCACGGTTATAAAACACAGATTTTAGGCGAAGTTCGAATATACATAAATTTCACAATATTTTAGTGTTTTATACGCGTGGCGCATGAAGTAAAATTTTGAGTTTAGAAAAGCCCAGAGCCGGAGACAAATTTTCTGGGCTTTTCTAAACTCGAAATTTTACTTCATGCTCCACGCTTATAAAACACAGATTTTAAACAAAGTTCGAATATACATAAATTTCACAATATTTAAGTGTTTTATACGCGTGGCGCATGAAGTAAAATTTCGAGTTTAGAAAAGCCCAGATAATTTGTCTCGGGTCGCTGCAACCCTCGACAAATTTTCACGGGGCTTTTCTAAACTCGAAATTTTACTTCGTGCTTAGTCTGGGAGTGGAAAACACTTGATTGATGCTTCAAATTGAACTTAAAAAAAAAACAGGGAATATCTAAAGATTTATAGAAAATAAGTTGAATTTGGAACACGTATACTTTAAGAAAACTCCCTGTATAATGTAAATAAATATCAAATATCTTTTTATTATAAGCTAATCAACGTCAACATATAACATATTTTAAATCTAATTAATTACACGTAACACAAACTATTATTTTAATTACACTTAACACTAACACAAAGTCCTATTTTAATAACACTTATTCTTAACACAAAATATTCTCTCTCGCATGAACTAGGGCCTGCGGGGAAAGGGGTAGGGGAAACATGGAAAGATCCAATTCTGTCATACCTTGTAACATATGTGTTCATATGTGTTACGCCCATCGACGTACCTTGACTGTAATCGATCAAATTAAAAATTGAGGAGCTAAGTGAAAAAGTACTATCAGTTAAATTTTCTTAAAATTTTGTACAAGTACAGATATCTACAAATGAGATTTATATTTATTGATAGAAAAAATGGTACAATTAAATATGTGTATGTCTCAATAAAGAATACAATGATATTGATTAAACATCTACAGATTTTGCTATAAAAGTTAAACTTTATCTCCAATTTATACATATAAATCTCATGTCACTTGTACCGTATGTTCAATTAAAAGAACTAATAGAGAGTGCCATGGAAAATATTCTAGGTTGGCAACTCTGAAAATATACATTATAATTATTATGTCTGGCGTTTTATATGTCAATTCCTGAAGTGTGTAGCCAACTTAAATTTGAAAAAAGATATATACTACTTTTCCACTGAGCCCCTCAATTACTGTAATTTATGTATGTTTTGAGGTTAGATAGTGCATTCCTTTTATTGTAGAGTGGTAATTCTTATTTTAACATGGATAATGCAAAGACGATTACATGAAAATTATTTCGTTCTACCTTGTATTTTGGCATTCTAAAATATTTCAGTTTTTGATAAGTTGTGAAACTTTTTGATGCAACCTTTTTCGTTCGTTTTTTTTACAACCCTTTGAAATGTGGACTTTTGCTCCGCCACACCCTGTACGTAATATCATTAGTCACAGCGCGCCATACATTTTTATGTGCCCTACTTAAAACATAACCCGTTTGTTTTATGGTTTTAACTTATCTTTCAGTCACACGTCTATTTCCAACTTTATACTTTGCAAGATTTAATGAAAATAATTCCAAAGATTCAACTCCCAACTCGATTAACTTTCCTAATCATTTTTCAGAGCCACGAGTTGAAGTAATTAGTTAAGTTTGTTAAATACTGCGATAGTCGGAGGAAATTAATTTTAGGTAAGTCCAGTTATTTCATGTAAATTAAACTGTAGACCGTTCGTTGCCAACGCCAGATGTTTCCATAAAAAAAAAAAAAAACGTTTGGTACAAATTGACTTAGCACAATTAATTTACTTATTTATGTGGTTAACTTTAAACATTTACTCAAGTAAATTTGATATCTAATTATTTTTCTATATTATAATTGTTTATGATTAAAATATTCAAACACCCAATTAGTGATGATAGTGGTAATTTACGTCAATAATTAACACCGATAATTTACCGTAAATGACGGTACAGTCGACGCAACCCAAATGTGAACAGTCTTTGGTTGTCATTGTATTTGTTGCTGAAATTCATTCCTGTAATTCTGGCTTTGGCCAGTGGTATTACAAAGAGAGGAGAGAATATACATATTTGACAATAAGTTTTGAGAGCTGTCAAATTTATTTGCGACGAACGACTATGATGCAAAGTGTAAATTACACCATTACATTTTGGCGTTCAGATTTGGGTTGCGCCGACTGTACATTATACAAATTTTTGTTGGTTGGATACTCTGGCTGTAATTCTTACTCAAAATAAATTTGAGGTTATGTTTTCCACATGGTTGCCATATGCTTTATTACCCTATCATAAAGATTAATTAAGTGGCGAAACCAGGGAAGGTCGGATTGAATAGGAAAATGACAAATGCGATAGTAGCGCCGCTAGGTTTGCAGCTGGTTGAACTAAATTTTATAAAACTATATTATAAAAGAACTATTTTAATATTTAGAAACCAAATTCTTTAAAGTTTAACTTCGTAAATGACCATAGCTCCTTTACGATAAAAGCTATCGAAAAAAATCTAAGAGCAAAGTGGTGCATAATTACCGTCGCTATGTTTCATAAATATTTCTAATCATCAGTGGCGTGCCGTACTCCAGTGGCGTACCAAACTTATGTTTTTTTTAAATGGAATGCCCTATTTTTTATTGCAGATTTGGAAAGTGCTCGTAGAGTACTTATTTTTTTATCTAACATGTTATACCCTTCACTTTAGCGGTTTCGCTGTTATAACCCCTTCTTTAAAAATGGTGATGTGTCCATCATAGTACTTTCCCCCGTAAATTGCGTATTAAATCACTTTTAAAATATTTGTAGCATTATTATTTTCAAAATATCTTCAACTTTTGATAACTACAACTTGTATTTGAAAATTTTTTCAATTAGATCAACACATACTGACACAAACCAATGACTAGATAAAAAACACTATTTATTGATAAATCTCAAAAACTAAGAGTGCTCTGACAAAAAGTGAAGATACAAAAAATCTTTAATATTTTATTACCTACAACTTTTATTTGAAACATTTTCCAATTGTATCAACTGTGTGGGTTGACACAAATCAATGACTAGATAAAAAACCCTATTTATTAAATATCTCAAAAACTAAGAGTGCTATGACAAAAAGTAAGTAAACAATACATCTTCATTTTGTTATTATCTACAACTTTTATTTGAAAGAATTTCTTGTTTTATTTATTGAAAAAATCTGAAAAAACTGAAAAACGCTAAGAGTAAAGTACCACTTCCGGTTTTCCGATTTTTACCAAAAGCTTTTCAGTTCTTCCGATTGTAACAAAAAGCTTAAGTTTCAAGTTTCATCTCGATATCTTTAGCGGTTTTTGCGGTACAGCGCACACAGACAGACAGACAGACAGACAGACATTTTTCAAAAATGGTCTTATTCGACTCATGGGACCTCAAACGGATATTTCCGCTAAAATTTTTGATTCGAAAATTTTCACGAAAACAATACTTTCCCTTTGTATTACATACGGGGGAAAGTAAAAATTGCGCCCCATTTTTGAGATTGTTTTTGTAGAGAAACTAATTGAAACGTTTCCGGACTCCTGGATTGGTATTGGGGGTCCTGTAAGGTGGCCACCAAGATCACCAGACCTCACTCCCCTTGACTTCTTCCTTTGGGGCCATATCAAAGACGAGGTTTACAGGACGGTACCAACTACTGTCGAGGATATGAGGGAGAGAATCCGCGCGGCTTTTCGCGGTATATCACCAGAAGTCCTTAGGGCAGTGTCTAGAGCCTGTGAGTCCAAGTTGCGGTTATGCCTCCAGCAGGAAGGTCGTCATTTCGAACATTTAGTTTAAGTTGTTAAATTTTCTTTATCTGCATTTTTTATATCATGTTGAATAAATAGGTACATACTATTATGTTGACCGTATTTGTGTTTTTGTTTTCTCATGGCACTCTTGGGAATGGAAAACGTTTCCCGACATTTGCGATGAAATTCCTTTTTTCTCCGAAATTTTGTTATGCAATGTGTAATTTTTTTTTGTACCAATGAAAAATTTAGAGTTTTGGCTGTACAACGCCGTAATTTTTTTAGGGGGGTGCCATTTGAAATTTTCGAAAAAAATGACAACATGCAAAGTTCAATCAAAAATTATTTTTTTTCCATAAATTACACGAAAAAAAATTATGTGAAGGTATACGAGGTCTTAACCTGTACCTCAATTCAAAATTTAGGCGCCGGCGTCAATTAGTTTCTCTACAAAACAATCTCAAAAATGGGGCGCAATTTTGAAAGAAGGGGTTATAACAGCGAAACCGCTAAAGTGAAGGGTATAACATGTTAGATAAAAAAATAAGTACTCTTCGAGCACTTTCCAAATCTGCAATAAAAAATAGGGCATTCCATTAAAAAAAAAACATAAGTTTGGTACGCCACTGGAGTACGGCACGCCACTGATGATTAGAAATATTTTTGAAACACAGCGACGGTAATTATGCACCACTTTGCTCTTAGATTTTTTTCGATAGCTTTTATCGTAAAGGAGCTATGGTCCGAGGCGTCTTAAGTGCCACACCCGGTGTATATATATATATATATATATATATATATATATATATATATATATATATATATATATATATATATATATATATATATCTGATCTGATATAACAAACAGTAGAGACACCCAAATAATCAATTTGGTTTGGAAAAAAATTGGTTTTTAATCGATTTTCGTGAAATTATATTAAACCTTAAACCTAAGGAATATTTATACATTTTGAAATATAGTTTGTTAATGATTTTAGCTAATACAAAACTTTCCTTTCAAGCTTACAGCTTATCCCCCCTAACAAATAATTCATCCTCATTTTTAGTGTTAATACTAAGGAACCGCTTTTAAAATCCATGTATTAATAATAAGCCACACGAGGTGTGCATAAATACATCCCCAGTTCCTTTCTCTCTCGTCTTTTTCGAAAAGCGCTTTCAGGTGTTTGTGTTGGTGCACTGAGGGGGAGAAAATCAATTTCGTAATTAAAAATGAATGAGGAACGAGGGTAGGCCGGCCAGGGACAAACAAGATCCACGCTAAATAAATAAGGGACAGAAAGTAAACGCTATGAATAATTGACGTGCCTCTTTTATTTTTCTTGTAATTCATTTTTTGTATAGAGAGATCGATATTTAGTTTCTCGTGTGTTGTCGGGGGAATTTAGGGGGATGTTCATTAACCTAACGAGAAAACTCCTTTGCCCAGAGGATTTGAAGTTTCTTAGAATTTAGGGGATTGGGTGAAGTTTCACGAGCGCTTTTAACGAATTAGTTTAATTTTATCGTGAGTGAACATGATATGCATATTAATCTAAGCTTTGCCTTTAATATGAATTTGTCTTTTATCACCTAATTTCCGCAAATAAATATGGATGTACATTTTAATTTAAGTTTATCATCTTATATAAATCTGCACTAAAATTAGATTTAGACTGTTATTATTTTGCACGACACAATTAACGGTTTTATTTATCTCAATCATATTCATACCTGCTAATGACATAATCCCCTTTTTTACCTATAAATACCGACCATATTTTTCACTCATTCCATTTCTGTGTACCTGTTCATTCCACACACAACACTTTTTCCAAGTATATTTATTTTAATTTTATTCCTAATTTTTTTTAAAACGTCATAAGCAAAGCTATACTGAAGAGAGATAAATCGCGAAACGCGTCTATAGATGGCCTAAGACATTAGTTTTAATCCAAGTCCTTTTACTTCAATTTTTTTTTTTTGTTATCTTTCCATTCATTTTAAATTTGTATTTGTTAGTTGGTTTGAAGAGAATTTGACCTAAACGGTACATATACTTTAATAGAGCGTTGTAACAAATTAAATTAAATAAGATTTTAAATATTTCATTGTATAATTCAATATCCGGAGGTGTATTTGCACGGGAAGTAGTTGTTTCAATGGATATTTATCGTCTTAATTTGTCTTATTAATTAAGACATTAAAAAAATTGAATTTGTGTTCAGTATTCCGGCAACGATGCCACTATGAAGCATTAGATGGCGTTAGCTATCGAAACCATTAATAATTAAGACATTGTTTGCATTTTCACGAATAGTTTTTCGTAATTTTATATATTAAGATTAGATTATTTTAACAATAATCGTTATACATATTTTAATTCATTCATATTTAATAGTAATAAAATTTGCATTATAATTATTAAAATATTCTTAGCAGTGGCGTAGATAGCTTTTTGCGATGAGGGAAGGATTTGACTTAGTCTTTCGTTTTATAAAAGTATTTTTTATAAGTTCTATTAAAACAATAACAATAATTAGTTCTATTTTTCACATAGATTAATATAAAAATAATTCGCTTGTTTTTTAAGACTCTTGGGCGGATTTGACTTAATATTTAGTTTTAAATTTAGTTTTCTCAAGTTCTATTAAAACAAAAAAATAATTCGTTCTATTTTTCACTTAGATGAATAAAACAATATTTCGCTTATTTTTTGAGACCCTCTTATAAATGAATTAAATAAATTAAATTCACAAAAATTACCTTGCTCCTTACAATTTAAGTTGCTAGAATTTATTTACTTTAATTTTATTCTAAACCTCGAATTTGTCAATAATAAGTCATAATAAATCTTTAAAGTAAAGCTGGGATTCGAATACGAATAGTTTTAATAGTCGAATATTCGAATACTCAAACATGATTATTTCAATCACAAAATTTTTCATATATTTTAATATTCGAATATCTAAATATTTGAATATTCGAATATTTAAACATTCAAATACAGAATTGAATTTGTGTTCAGTATTCCGGCACCAGGTACCCACAGACTCGTTTCGGACTTCAAGGTCCTCTTCAGTGTGGTCCCGACCCAGTGCTGAGGAATACTGAACATTTCTGACTATTCCAAGCCAATATGTGAAAACTATTAATGATTTCGATAGCTAACGCCATCTAATGCTTCATAGTGGCATCGTCAGACAATGCCACTATGAAGCATTAGATGGCGTTAGCTATCGAAATCATTAATAGGATTCAAATACAGAGAATATTTTATTCCATTTTTGAATGAATTAAAATAATTGAATATGTTTTTGAATTGAGAATTGCATACCTTAGTTTGAAAAATTCTTAGCCCTAATAGTATATTTTTAACTTCAATTGGAATCAGTGTTTTATACGCGTGGCGCATGAAGTAAAATTTCGAGTTTAGAAAAGCCCAGAAAATTTGTCTCGGGTCGCTGCGCGACCCTCGACAAATTTTCTGGGCTTTTCTAAACTCGAAATTTTACTTCATGCTTAGTCTGGGAGTGGACGACACTCGTTTAAAGCTTTAAATTGAACTCTTAAAAAACAACGAATGTCGCATAATTTTCCATTCATGTTTGAAGGCTCTAAATAATCTGAGTCAAAAAATAAGTTCAATTTGAAGCTTTAAACGAGTATTTTCCACTCCCAGACTGAGCATGAAGTAAAATTTCGAGTTTAGAAAAGCCCCGTGAAAATTTGTCGAGGGTCGCGCAGCGACCCGAGACAAATTTTCTGGGCTTTTTTAAACTCGAAATTTTACTTCATGCGCCACGCGTATAAAACACTAAAATATTGTGGTATTTATGTTTATTCGAACTACACTTAAAATCTGTGTTTTATACGCGTGGCGCATGAAGAAAAATTTCGAGTTTAGAAAAGCCCAGAAAATTTGTCTCGGGTCGCTGCGCGACCCTCGTCAAATTTTCTGGGCTTTTCTAAACTCGAAATTTTACTTCATGCTTAGCCTGGGAGTGGAAGACACTCGTTTAAAGCTTTAAATTGAACTCTTTTTAAAAACAATGAATGTCACATAATTTTCCATTCATGTTTGAAGGCTTTAAATAATCTGAGTCAAAAAATAAGTTCAATTTGAAGCGTTAAACGAGTATTTTCCACTCCCAGACTAAGCATGAAGTAAAATTTCGAGTTTAGAAAAGCCCCGTGAAAATTTGTCGAGGGTCGCGCAGCGACCCGAGACAAATTTTCTGGGCTTTTCTAAACTCGAAATTTTACTTCATGCGCCACGCGTATAAAACACTAAAATATTGTTGTATTTATGTTTATTCGAACTTCACTTAAAATCTGTGTTTTATACGCGTGGCGCATGAAGTAAAATTTCGAGTTTAGAAAAGCCCAGAAAATTTGTCTCGGGTCGCTGCGCGACCCTCGACAAATTTTGACAGGGCTTTTCTAAACTCGAAATTTTACTTCATGCTTAGTCTGGGAGTGGACGACACCCGTTTAAAGCTTTAAATTGAACTCTTTTAAAAAACAACGAATGTCGCATAATTTTCCATTCATGTTTGAAGGCTCTAAATAATCTGAGTCAAAAAATAAGTTCAATTTGAAGCTTTAAACGAGTATTTTTCACTCCCAGACTAAGCATGAAGTAAAATTTCGAGTTTAGAAAAGCCCCATGAAAATTTGTCGAGGGTCGCGCAGCGACCCGAGACAAATTTTCTGGGCTTTTCTAAACTCGAAATTTTACTTCATGCGCCACGCGTATAAAACACTAAAATATTGTGAACTTTATAAATATTTGAACCTCACTTGAAATCAGTGTTTTATACGCGTGGCGCATGAAGTAAAATTTCGAGTTTAGAAAAGCCCAGAAAATTTGTCTCGGGTCGCTGCGCGACCCTCGACAAATTTTCACAGGGCTTTTCTAAACTCAAAATTTTACTTCATGCTTAGTCTTGGAGTGGAAGACACTCGTTTAAAGCTTTAAATTGAATTCTTAAGAAAATGCATTTGTATACTTAAAAGAGAAATTTCCTGTATAACAAAACGCATGCAATGTTATATATGAACAATTTTTTAAAATAAGAAATAAATTAAAATTTTTATACAGTACAAATCTAGTAAGGAATGAAAAACACTTGCTTGGCAGCTATTAGAACCTTTATTGACAACACCGATTTCAGAGACTGTTCGAAAAGGCCCAGATGCCAAGGCCAATAATCAAGAAGAAGAAAAATAAGACAACACCGATTTTTTTATGAAAACACAAACACAAACCGTAATTCTTTACATAATCTTTATCAGTTTCGTTAATCATCTTGTTGGTCATTTTTTTAAGAATCTGGTATGGTCATTAAAGGTTTTAATAGTTTTTAAAGTGGGTTATCCAATCCTTGATTAAACATGAATTAAATATTTCGAGTTTAGGAAACCCTGAATATTTGGATCGGTCGCTCCGCTCCAATCCAAATTTTCAGCCTTATCTAAACTTGAAATATTTACTTCATGCGCCAGGCGTGTAAAACACTGATTTAATATGAAGGAAAAAAATATACTTAGTTGTTAATCTATCTCTAGCACAAGATTAAAGCTTATATTAGACGACACTATTTTCTCGTACAAAAATATTGTATAAGAAATTACCAAATAGAACAAGTCCTATTTCCATTATACAAAATTGTACAAGATTCGCGTTTGGTCATATTTTGTGTATTACACCATGATATAAAATAGTGTACTATTTTCTCGTACAAGAAAATTGTTTCATCTAATACAAGCCTAAAATCAAATAATGATACATATTTTGAATAATTAATGGGAATTTTAAAATTGAAGTATTCGAATGTTCATTAAAAAACATATTCAAATTCGAATAATAAAATCATTGTAATATTCGAATATTCTCCCATAATAAGAACGTTAAAGCAGCGGGGATCCGAGAAGGCTGCGATTCGGTCGCCATGGCAACCACTTTTACATTGCTCTTATGGGAGACGACTGTCACCGGGAGTGGAAAAATCGAAGAATTCAAGAAAGTTCAAATTTTCACAGGACCGAAAAAAAAAAAATCCGCGTGTCTTAGGCTAAGCGGCGTTCAAATCCGACCGCGTTTTCTATTTTAAATCATTTTTTTAATTTTACGCCGGGCGGAAGATTTCATAACCTCAATACTTTACACGCTGGTCTTGCTTCACGCGGAACTTTTTCAGGTCGCGCATAGCACAATTTCGATGGGATTTGACCTGGGCTTTCCAACGCGACACTTCCGACCGCTCAAATCGCCCGATTAAAAAAAATATCGCATTTAATCGATTTTGCAAAAAAAAAAAAATAGATTTTCAAAATTTTGCGTCTATCGTGTCCAGAATTCCATTAGAAACACGACCTATCTATCGAGAATTTTTTCTATCGAGGAAAAGTATTTCTTTTTGCAATTGAAATTTCATAAAAATATATACCGGGTGTCTAAATCTCGCATTTAATCGATGGTTTTTATTTTTTCTCCAAAATGTTTTGTTTAAACGCAGATCGCTAGGATTAAATTTAGCGGTGTTGGGACATGTTTTTTTTTTGTTTTATTGGCCGCCTTCACGGGCTGTCAGCACATTTTCGGTCGAAAAATTGCGATAGAGGAATTTGGTTTTCACATTTCGATTTCGAATAATTATCCGCAACCGACAAGATAAAACAGGACGAAACGAAACAATTAAAATTAATTAATTTTTAAGTTTAACGTGTATATACAGGGTGGTCTAAAACCGTGATTTTCTTGATTATTTTTTTTTTACCGACTTAAAATGCTCCAAAACGATTTGTTTAAACGTAGGGTGGTATGGTTTGACCTCGCGGTGCTCAGCAAATTATTTTCGAGCCAACAAATGGCCGCCTTTCCGGTGTTTCAGCAAATTTTCGATCCAAAAATTGAGCTAGAGAAAATTTGTTTTCGCGGGGATAAAGAAGCAACTAACCTCTCTATGTGCGAGCGAAGGGAGTACCCTAGCGAGCGAAGCGAGCAAGGCAAGCGAGCGAAGCGAGCGGCTGGAGCGAAGCGACCATCTCTTCCAACCTTTTCACGGACCTTTACATCCATCCACTCCATAACCACTACAAAACAACGATTTACCTTGCAGTCACCACCATTCGGCTCATGCACCAACTCCTCCCCCCCTCCCTTTACCCTTGCTACTATTATACATATATTTTTCCTCAACATCATTTATTATTTTTTAATTATGCAATTCTCTTTACATTTCTACATTTCCTTGATTCGACCCTCGGCTCCCCGGTTGGTAAATCGGGCTAAATGCTAGTTGAATAATAAGAATATAATTCGAATATTTGAATATGTTTCAGAATACACATTCGAATACTTTAATTTTGAAAGTTTCCAGCCTTGTTTTGTTTTGTTTTGTTTTTTTTTATTAGTGACACACGTCAATAATACATATAATATAAAAATATTAGTAACAATATATATAATAATCGTAAATATGAATAATATTATCTATACCTATGTGACAAAAACTTAAAAAAAATAAAAAACAGATGTGAGATGTGAGAAGAAGTGTGCGATCACCAACCCCAAACAATAGAAACACATGAATGATACAAATACAGTTTTAAAATACCTGACCTTAAGTATACAATTTTTCTCCGCACAATAAAGATATTTGGATATGAAGTTTATCGATTGCTCTTTTATTTTTTGTTTTATTTTGACTCAGGGGGTGGTAATTCGATATGCTACGGCAGTCGTGCATCCGATCCGCTCTTGCATTCGAAGAGGGGGGAGATAATGAAGTCGTTGTTGTTTCAAGGAGAAGAATAAGAAAGACATTTCGTCGTGTTTTGGGAGTGTAATTGGAAATTCTATCTTACGCTAAAAATAAACCGTGGAATTATGCTGGGAGGTCAAAGGGCGGCAGACGGGGTCTGCCCCCGCGACCCTTTAACCCTCCACACCGCCAACCCCCCCGCCGCCCACTTGTGACGATCAATACAGGTCGTAACCTGAAATCCTGAAATTCGCAGGTCACAGCCACGCACCTCAACTCACGCACGCTGAAAATACCACCTTGGGTGTCTGGAATATGTAAATTTAGTTTTTTTTTCATAATTCGTGTTAGGGTAGGCGAAAAAGATTAACAGTGCCGTTATTAATTGTTAAGTGGATTATAAATAAAGCATTAAAAGATACAATTATGTTTTTGAATTATAAATAGGTTCAGACTGAAAATACGAATGAAAATAGATCAGAGGCGGCTCCTATGAATTTTTACTGGTGGGGCTTTAGACATAAACATACAGGGAATTTTTCTTTTAAGTTTACATATCCCGATGCATATGCATTTGAAGCATTTATTGTTTTTTTACACAAATAAGACAATGAACTTTGTTTGTATAACTGAGGATTTTATTGTGACTATAGTTTCGACAACTTTTACTTGTCATTATCAAACATAAAGACTTTATGTTTGATAATGACAAGTTAAAGTTGTCGAAACTATAGTCACAATGAAATCCTCAGTTATACAAACAAAGTTAATTGTCTTATTTGTGTAAATAATGATGTATAACGAAGTAGAAGCCTCCACAGTGAACAGTATTGTTTTTTTAATGAGTTCAATTTGATGCTACTAACGAGTCTTAATCCTTAATTAAGCATGAAGTAAAATTTGCGTGAAAATTTGGTTTGGTCGCTTAGTGCGTAGCGTTACGCGACTAAAACAAATGTTCAGGCTTTTCTAAACTCGAAAATTTACTTCATGCGCCACGCGTATAAAACACTGACTTAATGAGAAGTTAACAAAGACACACTTTACATTTAAAATAAACGCAGTTATATTTTTTTCTTCATTTTTATTTTGTCGATGCTAGATGTACATTTCGGGTAATATGTACCTCTTATCAATAGCTAACTGTAATGTAAATATAGCATAGAAAACATAAAAGTGACGAAACGAATATAACTGCGTTATTTTAAGTGACTTAAAATCTTCACGTAAGTTAAATAACTAAATTGACATTTTACATTTAATTAAAATAACACAAGATTATTTAGCATCTATAAAGTAAACAATACTTTTTAGATTATATCTAATAATAACAGATATTATTGTGTTAGTTGTTTTTACGTTAATTTGAAGAGAATTTCACCTATAAGTTATATACAATATTGATAACGCCGTAACAAAAAAATACGATTTTCTAAATGTTTATTGTAACCATAATTCCGGCAGTGTATTTGCATTGGAAGTACTTGTTCAATGGATATTTATTGTTTTAGTAGTCTTATTAATTAAGACTGACTGTGATTTATACGAAAATTCTTATCTTTTTCCGTGTGTTTAAAAATAATATAAACATTATTATATAAATTGAGAACAGTTTGAGTGATATCAAATTTTCAATTTATGATTTTAAGAAATGGGATACTTTAATGCTTATTCGAGGGATGGAGGATATAACGTGTCATCAACACGGCAAACACCTGCTCGTCTAAGGGTGTTTTCCCACATCCCTATATATCCACCCTGCGGTTATGTTATTCGGGGGATGCGAAAAGCAAGTCACCCTCGCCTGCGTAACATCCAAGAGTAATGAAAGTGCATCCACCAAACGGAATTACGTCAATGGGGGGCGCACCTTAATTATTTACTTTTAATAGAGTCTGCTTTACCTAATGACCCCAGTCGTACTCAAATTTGTAAAATGAATACGTAAACATTAATTATTATAATGGATTTTTTTCTTAAACGACAACCTCGTCGGATATATTTGTAGATTTGTGATTACATCGATACATTTCAGTTTTCTTGTGTTGCGCAATTTTTTAAATAGTAAACTTTGTTCACAAACAATAAATTGTCAGTGATAAATTATATATTTAAATTATATAATATATATATATATATATATATATATATATATATATATATATATATATATATATATATATATAGTATTATAACTTTCACTTTGATTTTACTTTAAATAAAGCGTCACTCTTACAGAGGTTTTTAATTGTTTATCATCTATACCTGAGTCTTGTAGTGCGGGCCCTGATGGTATACCTGCATATTTTTTAAAGAGGTGTGTGTATACATTGAGCATACCCATACACACGATGTATACATGTTCACTCACTTCTGGTGTATTTCCTTATTCTTGGAAGGAGAGTTATATAGTGCCTATATTTAAGAATGGATGTAGAGCCAATAAAGAAAACTATAGAGGGGTATCGATTCAATCCGTGATACCAAAACAGTTAGATCTCTTAGTTTCTGAACAAATAATCTGGGCATGTGCACATACCATTGTGGATCAACAATATGGATTTATGAAAGGTAGATCCATTGTAACAAATTTGATGTTGTATCAAACGTTTCTGTCGGGTGCATTGGAGAGGTTCACAGGTTGATTCCATATACACTGATTTCTCCAAAGCATTTGACAGAGTACAGCATTGTATTCTGATACAGAAACTACAATCAATGGGTTTTGGTGATAAAGTTTTGAATTGGGCTGGTAATTATCTTTCAAATAGGACTTAATGTGTACGTATAGACAAATACCTCTCAAATGTAATACATGCTACATTTGGGGTACCTCAGGGTTCGCATTGCGGACCAGTTTTATTTATACTTTTTATAAATGACATAGGATTAAAGGTTAAAAACAGTAATTTTCTCCTCTATGCTGATGACCTAAAATTATTTAGAAAAGTTAGTAATGACACTGATAAATTCGAACTTCAGGACGATCTAAACACCGTTTCTGAGTGGTGCAAAGAAAATGAATTAGAATTGAATCTAATAAAGTGTCTTTACGTCTCCTTTTGTCTAGGGTCCGGTAGTGGCTTTGAATATTTAATTGACTATCATCGGCTGATGCATGCATCTGAAATTAAAGACTTGGGACTAATATTCACATCCAAGTTAAGCTTTGCTAAACACATCACAAATGTTTGTAATAAATCGATGAAAATGATGGGGTTCATCGGCCGGTTTTCAATCGATTTCAAGGCCACTACCATAAAAACTTTATACCTAACATTAGTTCGACCTAATCTTGAATTTGCTTCACAAATATGGTCTCCATATAACATAACCACAACCCAGCAAATCGAAGCAGTACAGGGCAAGCTCTTAAAACTAATGTCGTTTAGGCTGGGTAAACGCGACTTCAGTCATAGTGGGATGTTATGTGAACTGAACATTAGGTCGGTAGCAGAAAGGAGAATTTTTCTTGATATGTCGTTTTTATTTAAGCTGGTAAACAGACTTATTAATTGCAGTTAACTCGTTGGAATGCTGGCATTTCATATACCACGAGGTCTTCACGCTAGGTGTAGGCCTATATTTCACCTTAGATTTCATCCAACCAGATATGGCATGTATAATCCTATGGATCGTTTCATGCGATATGCAAATGTTCTTAGTACTAATTTAAATTTTGTACTATTTGCACCAACATTTGCTAATTTTAAAAGCCTGTTACGACGTGTTAACCTGCTGGCTGTCACAGGTTGATTTTAATCTCTCTGTTTTGTTTGTTATTAATATGGTGTAGCTTGTTTTGTTTGTGATATATAGGTACTGCTTTTTAATTTGTTTTTAATTTATCTTAATTATTTTATTTTATTTTAATTACTTTATTTTATCTATACTTTAACTATTTATTGCTTTTTATGGTGAATTTTACAGTGTTTGTTGCTTTTGCACATCATTAATTTGTGGTTCTAATAAAATATCTGTGATACAAACTAGTCCAACATCTTTGTTTATAATTATTTATATTTTTTTTGTGTTAGTCTTGTAAATGACTATTGTCAGGTTGCCTTTTGTTTGTTTTTTTTCCCGTTTTTTCTTTTTGTTTAAACATGATTCATTTGCTATCTGGGATTAGCGTTGAAATTGGCCGTTTATTAGTATCATTAGTATTGTTACTATTGTTTGGTGCACCAGTTGGATTTTGACGATTTTATATATATATATAACTGGCTTGAGTTTTTTGGGCTGCTTTCTCGCGTTGGTTGATTTATTTGCGCTCTACGTTTCGGCAGTATCACTTCTGCCATCCTCAGGAGCTTTTTTGTATACTGAGTGATAGATGTCACGTTTACATTGTGAACGTGACATCTATCACTCAGTATACAAAAAAGCTCCTGAGGATGGCAGAAGTGATGCTGCCGAAACGTAGAGCGCAAATAAATCAACCAACGCGAGAAAGCAGCCCAAAAAACTCAAGCCAGTTATATTTTGCTCGCGAAAACCTAAAAATAAATATATATATATATATATATATATGTACAATATGTACATTTATTTCTGTTGTCTTTTATTCTTTGTCACTTACACCACTTATATATTATATTATAGTATATTATGTATTATGTGCTTAATATTATGTTCTGAGTTTAATATTCTACACACATGTTATCTGCTTTGTTTAAAGGAGTTTTCCGTAAATAAATAAATAAATAAAACACTTATTACTTTCAAACATTTTATTGTACTCGCGACAATTGTTTCGCCAAACTGTGGCTTCTTCAGGCGAAGAATAATCTAATAATAATTATTCTTCGACTGAAGAAGCCACAGTGTGGTGAAACAATTGTCGAGCGTACAATAAAGTGTTTGAAAGTAATAAGTGTTTTATTTAAACTAAAATCAAAGTTATATAATTATGTTTTACTATGTTTTTTATTGATTTAAGTTTGGACATTTTAGTGTCATTTACAATTTAAAATGGAATACCACGTGGTAAAGGTCTCAACAATTTTGATGTTAATAAATTTTGATGAAGGTTTCAATTAAATCACACTTGGTTTGTTTCACGATTTTCTCTTTACTATTTACTCGATTAGTTTCGCGTTTTACAGCATTATCAGGAGTGTAAAACGCGAAACTAGTCGAGTAAATAGTAAAGAGAAAATTGTGAAACAAACCAAGTGTAATTTAATTCAATCCTTCATCAATATTTAAAAACGTTTCACCAAGTGATAAGATGGAAAATTATTCAAAAAATGTCAATAAATTGTCAATTTACAGATTAATTTGAGTGACTGTAAACTGACATTTTATTGTATGCAAACGCAACTTGCTACTAAAAATATACAAGTGTAAAAGTACCATAACACATGTATTTATCTAAACTATATACGACTTATCTTTATGTAGGATTATTTTTATAATATAATCCATCACTTTGTGTCGGATGTGGAATTTGATGGAAAATTGAATTTTCTACAAGAGGCGTAATCCTTCATTGATTTGATTGACCGGCAACTTTTCGACTTTTCAGACGTTGTAAGTGGATGGCTTCACTTTATTAGATCTGATCCTGGGGAGATCTGCTTTCCGTACAACGGGGGTTCGAAAGGGCTTATCTTCTGATCAGACGCTTCCCGCATCCGAACATCCCCTTTCATTCCGGCATTATTACGTGTTTCACGCTCATGCATAAATATAAGGAATGTGAAGGAATTTAAACAAAGATAACTTTACCAAATTGTAGATATAAATTTATTTCATTTATTTTTGTTTTATTCTATAAATAATAACGAAAGAGACGAACATTCAATAACAGGGTAATACAATTATTTTGATTTGAATTCATTCAAATAACTTCAAGTATTTGATTTTGAATAAATATTATTACAGAAATGTACCACAAAGTCCTTCAAAAGCAAGCAATGTAAATGAATAGTTTTTAATAAAAATGTAACAGATAGTAATTTGGCCAGATACCGGAGATCCGGCAAAAATGTAGGCAGGATAATCGGATATCTGGCAGACGGCTATCCGGCCTAGATTTTAAACGGATATCCGGTTTATTTATAAAATGAAGAAGAATATCTAAGAATATTTACTAATTTTATCAAAATATAATATTTTGTATTGAAAATTTGAGTTTTTTATCATAATTTTAGACATATTAATAAAAATTTTGTGAAAATCTATTTTTTTTCCATAGCCTTCCTTAGCCTATGGAAAACAATTAGATTTATACAGAATTTTTATTAATGTGTCTAAAATTATGTGAAAAGTCGACAAGACTTTGAATCCAAGGAGATTAAATTCTCAAAAGCTGTTAACCAAATTGTGAATAAAAAAACAATAATAAAACAAATGTAGCCTAAGGAAGGCTATGGAAAACAATTAGAGTTTCACAGAATGTTTATTAATGTGTCTAAAATTATGTTAAAAAGTCGACAAGACTTTGAATCCAAGGCGATTAAATTCTCAAAAGATGTTAACCAAATAGTGAATAAAGAAAACAAAAAAATGATTTCATTTAATGACTATCAACTGACAAAAATTATACTTTTCAGATTCCTTAATAATTTTGTGTCATTTTAATTAAACTTAAACTGCGTGCTTGTTAACTTCACTTGAAATCAGTGTTTTGTACGCGTGGCGCATGAAGTAAAATTTCGAGTTTAGAAAAGCCTGAAAGTTTTTTCTAAACTCGAAATTTTACTTTATGCTTAGCCTGGGAGTGGAAACACTTGTTAGAAGGTTCAAATTGAACTATAAAAAACAAATGCTTCAGCATTTAAATGCATCAGAATATGTATACCTAAAAGAAATGTATTTTGTACAAATTGGAACTTTCTTGGTCCAATGAAATTTTGAGAAATTTATATAAGGCAATTATTTGTCGATTTACACAGTTTTCCTTACTTTCGAAGTTTTCAGATTTTCATCAATCAACTAAATATTGACGGAAGTCATCAGATTCAATTATTTTCATCAATTTACGTAAATGTTGGTGATTTTCGTCAATGCTATGTCATTGGTTTTCAATGTTTAGAGATTTATCAATTTCAAAGATTTTCTTCGATTTTCTTCATTGTTACTTTTTATATTTTTTTGTCAATTTTCCTTCACTCTCCTTAGCTACATATCATAAATGTTATCTAATGTCATCACATTCTATCATGTTCATCAATTTACGTAGATGTTGGTGGAAAAATTGGTTTTCAATGTTTAGAGATTTATCGATTATAAAGATTTTTTTTATTTTCTTCATTGTTAATTTTCATATCCTTTATTGTCACTTTTTCCCCACTCTCCTTGGCTACATATCACAAATGTTATCTACTGTAAAAAATCTCAAATTTGTGTTTCAAATAATTTCCGAACATATTGATGAATTTGACAAATGTCAACTGTCAAATGTGAAATATCAAATATCAATACCAAATTTCAAATGTGAAATTATTGTTTTATGCGGGTGGCGCATGAAGTAAAATTTAGAGTTTAGAAAAGCCCCGAAAATTTGTCTCGGGTCGCTGCGCGACCCTCGACAAATTTTCTCTTGGGGCTTTTCTAAACTCGAAATTTTACTTCATGCTTAGTCTGGGAGTGGACGACACTCGTTTTGTCGATTTATAAAATTTTGATGAGATTTTCAACATATCGAGATTTTTGTCGATTTATAAAATTCTCGGGAGATTTTCAGTATTTCGGATTTTCGTCGATTTATAAAAACTTCATGGGATTTTCAATATTTCGAGACTTTCATCAAATTTTCGATATCTCGAGATTTGTGTCGGTTTGTAAAATTTTGATTATTTGATAAATTACGAACTGATTTTTGAAAATTGTTCTAAATCTGAATAAAAAATATTCAAAATCTTGCATAAAAGCATGTTATATAATTTGACAAAAATCTCGAAATATCGAAAATCTTACAAAAAATCCAAAAATATTGAACATTTCATGAACATTTTATAAGTCGACGAAAATCTCCGTATGTTGAAAATTTCATGTACATTTTGTAAATTGATGAAAACATCGAAATATTAAAAATCAGTCGAAAATTTTATAAATCAACAAAATACTGAAATGATCATAAATCGAAATAAATTACAAAATGTTAAAAATTTTATGTATGTTGAATAGTTGATGAAATTTTTATAAATCGACGAAAATCTTCAAATATTGAAAATGTGATGAAAATTTTATAAACTCACGAAAATCTGTTTGTTTTATTTGCTGTTTTATTTACTTTTTTTATATTATATGAATTTTATTATATTATATATATTAGTATTGTAAAGAGGATATATCCGTTTATAAATTATTATTATTATTATTATTAAAATCATGAAATATCAAAAATTTCATCAAAATTTTATAAATCGACAAAAAACTCAAAATATCGAAAATCTGATGAAAATCTCGAAATATTGAAAATCCCATGAAATTTTTATAAATCGACGAAAATCTCGAAATACTGAAAATCTCACGAGATTTTTATAAATCAACAAAAATCTCGATATGTTGAAAATCTCATCAAAATTTTATAAATCGACAAAACGAGTGTCGTCCACTCCCAGACTAAGCATGAAGTAAAATTTCGAGTTTAGAAAAGCCCCAAGAGAAAATTTGTCGAGGGTCGCGCAGCGACCCGAGACAAATTTTCGGGGCTTTTCTAAACTCGAAATTTTACTTCATGCGCCACCCGCATTAAACAATAATTTCACATTTGACATTTGATATTGACATTTCATATTTCACATTTGACGTTTGACATTTGGTATCCGACATTTGATATTTACCGTATTCTGATAGATAGATTTTTCTGACGGATGATGACTTTTTTTGACAATTTATTAAAAATATCTTTAAACGTCATTTTCATATTGAACATTTCATGAACATTTTATAAAGCGACGAAAATCTTGATATGTTGAAAATTTCATGAACATTTTATAAATTGATAAAAACATCGAAATATTGAAAATTAGTCGAACATTTTATAAATCAACAAAATACTGTAATTATCATAAATCGAAAAAATCACAAAATTGTAATAATTTCATGTATGATGAAAATCTGATGAAATTCTTATAAATCGACGAAAATCTTGAAATATTGAAAATTTTATAAACTGACGAAAATCATGAAATATCGAAAGTTTCATCAAAATTTCGAAAATCTGTTGAAAAACTCGAAATATTGAAAATCCCATGAAATTTTTATAAATCGACGAATATCTCGAAATACTGGAAATCTCACGAGATTTTTAAAAATCGACAAAAATCTCGATATGTTGAAAATCTTATAAAAATTTTATACATCGACAAAACGAGTGTCGTTCACTCCCAGACTAAGAATGAAGTAAAATTTCGAGTTTAGAAAAGCTCCAAGTGAAAATTTGTCGAAGGTCGCACAGCGACCCTCGACAAATTTTCGGGGCTTTTCTAAACTCAAAATTTTACTTAATGCGCCACCCGCATAAAACAATAATTTCACACTTGACATTTGAAATTGACTTTTTATATTTCACATTTGACAGTTGACATTTGACATTTGGTATTTGACAGTTGACATTTGGTATTTGACACGTATTCTGAGAGATAGACTTTTCTGACGGAAGATTGCTTTTTTGACATTTTATTAAAAATATTTTTAAACGTCATTTCATTTTCCAATTATTTAGCTATCAAAAAAGACAAGTCTCTATAGATACTATAAATTGTGGGTGATAAAGGCAAATAAAGGCAAATATGTTGACTCATGTAGAGTTTCTAATCATTTAGCTATTAAAAAACAAAACAGGTCTGTATAGATACCACAAATTGTGGGTGATAAAGGCAAATCCAATATTTTGCAAACCAAGTTTAATCTTAATCGACCTAAACGTCATTTTTCAATCATTTAGCTGTCAAAAAAGACAAGTCTGTATAGATACCACAAATTGGTTTGCAAATTCAATATTTTGCAAACCAAGTTTAGACTTAATCGACTTGAAACATGTTATTAAAAAAAACAACAATAACGTACAATAAGCTTTCAACGTTATGAAAAATATGGTGCTCACATTATTCCTTGAAAATGACGATCAGTCAAAACTAGTTAAAAGAAATAAATATGTAAGTAAAACAAACCAAATTCAAAAATACATTCGCAATACTCTAAGTTTTTGAAGATATGTATATACAGGGAGTTTTTCACATAAGTATACATATCCCAATTATATGCGGTTAATCTTCAGATTTTCGTTGTTTTTTGTTTTCAATCACTCAATGTAAAGACTGAAACGAGTGTTTTCCACTCCCAGGCAAAGCATGAAGTAAAATTTCGAGTTTAGAAAAGCGCCGTGAAAATTTGTCGAGGGTCGCGCAGCGACCCGAGACAAATTTTCTGGGCTTTTCTAAACTCGAAATTTTACTTCATGCGCCACGCGTATTAAACACTGATTTCTAATGAAATTCAAAATATACTTCTAAACTAGAATTAAAAATAAACTGCTAAAGCAGGATTATAAATATACTGCTAAACAATAATATTTTAAAATATTTGATTTGGTTAGCATTCACTTTGTGGTACATCTTTATATGAAATAATAATAAAACACTTAATTTTGCTTTATCACCTTATTTAAAGGTTTAAATAAAAGTGGTAAACAAAATTTAAGTACTTCTAAGAATATTTTGAACATCACTTGTAATCAGTGTTTTATACGCGATGCGCATGAACTAAAATTTCGAGTTTAGAAAAGCCCAGAAAATATGTCATGGGTAGCTGCGCGACCCTTGCCAAATTTACACTCGAAATTTTACTTCATGCTTAGTCTGGGAGTGGAAAACACTCGTTTAAATTTTTACCTTGATCTCCTTAAAAAAAAAACAACGAAAATCTGAAGATTTACAGCATATAATTGGGATATATATATTTTGAAGTAAAAATCCCATATGTTCTAAATTTAGAGTATTGCGAATGTATTTTTGTATTTGGTTTGTTTCACTTACATTTTTAGTTTCGAATTAAACTCTTAAAAATTAACGAATATGTATACTGAAAAGAAAAATTCTCTGTATGTAACGTGTTAAATTATTATTGTTTCTGTTATTTTTGCTAAATTATTCAACCCAGTTATTATTATATTTGTTCAATCCCAATTTAGAAGTGATTATTCTCAATTTGTTGTTGTATAATCCAAATTTTATTGTGTTCAAACTGACAACTATGCACTTGTAAACAAAATTATTTTTACTTTGTTTAACCACTATATATTGCAATTAATTTGAGACTATAGTTTCGACTATCTAGTAGTCATTATCAAACTAAAAGTTTTTTACTTTGTTTCACCACTAAATTTTGCACTTAGTTTGTGACTATAGTTTCGACTATCTAGTAGTCATTATCAATCTTAAAGTGTGATATAGACTACTAGATAGTCGAACCTATAGTCACAAATTAAGTGCAAAATACAGTAGTTATACAAAGTAAAATTATATTTACAAGTGTATTTAAGATGTACCACAAAGTGAACGTCTACAACACAAAACTGACAACTATGTTTGAATACCTAATATGAAATTGCTTATTTCCAATTTTGTATTGATTAGTCTTCATTTGAAGTTGAAAAGGAATAGATTTTTTGCAATACTTGGCTCTCAAAAATCGTAGAGTTTTAGTATGATTAAAATTTAAAATTAATCACCACCAATCAAATTGAAGTATCGAAAAACATGTTTTAAAATATTTCGCTCTCCAAGATTTTAGAGACTTTTAGTTTGATTAAAATTTTAATTAATAACGTCCTTAAACACTTCATGTTTATTAATACTCTCTGTTAAATAAAAAAAAGCGCGCACGATCACTCTTGCACGATCAATTAATTAATTAATATTCAGGCATTAGCGTCGCATCGTCTACAGGCAAATTCCCCCCCGGGGAAATGTTATTAAGCGCCGACAAGTTTACGGGGTCGGTAATTAATGCACCGACTCAAAAATGAAAATAATAATTTAGGGCGGTAACGCGATTAGTTCATCAATGTGAGAGCTTAATTCGCTTTGGCGACACAACCGAAACTTGATTAAAAAGCACCCGGCGCTAATGAATGAAATAGAACGGGACTTAACTCACCTCGGCGCTAGCCGAAGCCGAACCTGTGTGCACCAGTGGCGTGCCGGACAGCCATTTTTTCGGTAAGGATAATATTGATTCTCGCCATCCTGAAACAGACAAATTCATATAAATTAAAGGAACGGAACATGAATATTGTTAAATTGAGATATAGTAAAGTAATTGTACTTATGTAAAGTTAATTAAAGGAAAGGCACTTGGTATTGTTTCACAATTAAAACTTTACATAGTGTAATATGTTTCACCAAGTGCCAGATGAGAAATTAATTCAAGAAAAAAAAAAAAGTAATTGTACTTGTTTAAAAAAATAAATAATATTTAATCGCTGAGGCTGTTACTTAGTGAACATCCATATTAACACTATAATAAATAACATACTTTGTTAAGATTTAACTATTCATTAGTTGACACCATGGACATAGCCAAGTGGTGGTAGGGGTTCTCCCTGGACACACAGAAATCGTATATTTTTGACGTTTCAGGTGGAAATAATTGACCTATCATAAGTTTATAACAAATATGTTGACTCTTTGAAGAATAAAGCACTTTTAAAAGTGTGAAGAAAGGTTATTAGTGCTTTATTCGTCAAATTAATTTGATCTTCACGTAACTCACAATCGATTTATGTTGACTCTGGTCTCCCCTCCCCCTGACATAATATTTTGTCTTTAAAGAAAGCTGCAAGTATTGTTTCACTACATTCTGCCTGATAAAGCCACTGTGTGGTGAAACAATTGTTGCAGTGTAAACTAATAAATAGTAAAATCTTAATTAACCAAATGTGGTTGGTTTTTAAAAATAGTTTAATTTTAAGCTTCTGACGAGTGTTTTCCACTCCCAGACTAAGCATGAAGTAAAATTTCGAGTTTAGAAAAGCCCCGTGAAAATTTGTCGAGGGTCGCGCAGCGACCCGAGACAAATTTTCTGGGCTTTTCTAAACTCGAAATTTTACTTCATGCGCCACGCGTTAAAGACACTGATTTCAAGCGAAGTTTACTCGTTCACAATATTTCAATGCTTTCATTGTTTAATACGCGTGGTGCATGAAGTAAAATTTCGAGTTAGAAAAGCCCGAAAATTTGTCTCGGGTCGCTGCGCGACCCTCGACAAATTTTCACGGGGCTTTTCTAAACTCGAAATTTTACTTCATGCTTAGTCTGGGAGTGGAAAACACTCGTTACGCTTAAAAGCTTAAATTTTGTCTTTAAAGAAAGTAGCTGCAAACATTGTTTCACTACATTCTGCCTGATGAAGCCACTGTGTTGTTAAATAATTGTTGCAGTGTAAACTAATAAATAGTAAAATCTTAACCAAGTGTGGTTGTTTTTTTGAATAGAATTCAATTTTAAGCTTATAACGAGTGTTTTCCACTCCCAGACTAAGCATGGAGTAAAATTTCGAGTTTAGAAAAGCCCTGTGAAAATTTGTCGACAAATTTTCGGGCTATTCTAAACTCGAAATTTTACTTCATGCGCCACGCGTATGACACTGATTTCAAGCGAAGTTTACTCGTTTACAATATTTCAGTGCTTTCATTGTTTAATACGCGTGGCGCATGAAGTAAAATTTCGAGTTTAGAAAAGCCCAGAAAATTTGTCTCGGGTCGCTGCGCGACCCTCGACAAATTTGCACGGGGCTTTTCTAAACTCGAAATTTTACTTCATGCTTAGTCTGGGAGTGGAAAACACTCGTTAAAAGCTTAATATTTTGTCTTTAAAGAAAGTAGCTGTTAACATTATTTCACTACATTCTGCCTGATGAAGCCACTGTGTGGTGAGACAAGTGTTGCAGTGTAAATTAATAAACAGTAACATCTTAACCAAGTGTGGTTGTTTTTAAAAAAAAAAAAATTTTAAGCTTATAACGAGTGCTCAAGCTTTCAAGCGAAATTTACTCGTTCACAATATTTCAGTGCCTTCATTGTTTAATACGCGTGGCGCATGAAGTAAAATTTCGAGTTTAGAAAAGCCCGAAAATTTGTCTCGGGTCGCTGCGCGACCCTCGTCAAATTTTCACGGGGCTTTTCTAAACTCGAAATTTTACTTCATGCTCAGTCTGGGAGTGGAAAACACTCGTTTAAAGCTTCAAATTAAACTCTTTTAAAAACACAACGAATATCTAAAGATTAAAAGAATTGAAATGAATTTCAAAGAAAAACTCCCTGTCTCTATATTTTTAAGTTGATTATACATTGAAACTGTTATACAATGTGCATACAATATAGAAACAATATTGTGGAGTTATGATATTGAAAGTCTTTCACCATCATCCTACAACAGGCGCGGATTGGCACCTTTAACAGACTCCCCTATACCCGGGTTTCACGGCCTACCGGATCCGTAATTCTATAACATCTGTTATTTAAATAAAGTTTAGCTTTAAATTGTTGTTGTTTTAATATTACTATAAACATTCACGTAGATATTTCGAAGACAAATTAGGTTACAATATTTTTTATAAAAATCCTAAGTAGAAATTCTATATTGTTACAAGATTGAATTACAACTTGAAAATCAAGATTAAAACATTATTGTGTCAAGATTTTCTCAACATGACACAATTGACTTATGACTAGGCTATACTTTGACCTGCGATAATGCTATATATCAATCTGCAATGCTACTATATATGGGCCTGAGACAAGACCTGTCGTAGGTAAGAAAGCTATAATTTGACGTATGACTTAGCAATACTTTGACCTACAATAACACAATATTTGGTTCTACGGTAAGGCAATGTATTAAACTTAGACAAGGCTATATTTTGACCTACGATACTGCAATATTTTAACTTGAAACATAGCTAAATGTAGGACTGTGGCAAGGCTATATTCTGACCTGAAAGAAGGCTACATTTCGACCTACGATTAGGCTGTACTTTGATATGCAATAAGGTTATATATCAGCCTGTGATAAGATATTTTTCTTGAATAACTTTCTTCTTTATCACTTGGTGAAACATTTTGAAATAATATTAAAGGATAAATTAAAAACACTTGGGTTGTTTCACTATTTGTGACTATATTTGTCTTTCTCTAGCTTTATATCTTCTAATGACGTTTTTGTAGTGGTTGAGCTTTTCTTTTATAGCTTTTCTTGCCAGTCAATACCGTAGTTTTGAGAGGAGTTCATTTACATTCTTAATTTTTCCTGGGTTTAGTTTTCCTTTGTCTAATTTTACAAGTAATGGGTTTGTTGAGCCAATTTGTTTACCTCTTTTGTATATGGTTTGAAAATTGCTTATATCTGAGTTGTAGTGTGGTTCATCATGAACTAATATGATTCCTGTTTTGCTTTTTGTCAACACGATTCTTTTACAAGAGTTAATTTTAAAATAAAGCGGAGACGTAGGTTTAATAATGGCAGAAATGTGTACATCTAATTTCTTTACACGGCTACATTTTTTAAACATATTGTAATAGTCGTTCCCGTCGATTATTGTATCCTTTTTTCATATATTTTTTCGTTAATTGAACGCGAAAATCGACAAAATTGGATTTAGCTCATTTTGTTATAATATTTAATATTACAGTAAAGTGTACGATGGATTTAGCGGTTTTTGATTACCAAGTGCGTCACTGGATTTACCGGAGTTTGAAAAGTTAACACAAGCAGATTTACGGGTTTTTGAAACTAACAGCTATCTTACTCACATTTTTACAGCAGGATTTAATTCAGTTTGATGGCTAATATCGTGCTAAAAAAAGGAATATTTTAGCACGATATTAGCCATCAAATTGAATTAAATCCTGCTGTAAAAATATGTGTACGATCGCTGTTGGTTTCAAAAAATCGTAAATCCACTTGCGTTTACTTTTTAAGCTCCGCTAAGCCCAGTGACGCACTTGGTAAACAAAAACCGCTAACTATATACTAACAGATGGCGATACTAGTTCAATTTTTGTAAAAAATGGATTTAGGGGTTTTTGGAAATAGGCGACTCAATTGTGTAAGTCGGAATTTTTTGTGAAATTATGTAGATTATTTTTGACCAACAAAAGTGTTTTATTAATTTAGTTTTAAGTTTACTTAGTTGTTTTATGTTATAATTAATATTGTTATTTTTGTATGTTCCTTTGTAATTAGGCTTCGGCCTGTAAGGGAAATAAATATTATTATTATTATTATTATATATCAATAAATTCCTTATTAGCAATCATACTGCATAAATTTATTATACTATATCCATGTAATGATACACTTGTAATGATTATTTTATCTATTGGGATAGCACGATAATTCTAATTGTAATTCCGTTTGTAATGGCAAGTCCAATTAAAGCGATTTCCCCTTCATTTGTGTTAAAGTTCCGCAGGATAAAATCTGACAAACCGTGCGGATTTCTGCGGGGATCGTCGCCTGATAAAGGCAAAAGCAGATCCAGCCTCGACACCATTGTTTTCACCAGCACAATGACTTCCTCCTCTTCTATTCCCTTTCGCCCTACGTTTCCCTTTGCTTTTATTGCCAGAGGAATTGCCAATAAACCTATGAGGTATTGTTCGCGCCATCAACAGGGTTTTGCTTTTGTTACGAAATTAACGCAAAAACAATAGGAATATCTGTTGATGAAATACTTTGAAAGCTATTTATTGGATTGTAAGGTGTGTTTAAAATAGGATTCGGAAAGGGGAATTTTGTATTTTATTCTAACACTTAATTGTTAGTGTTTTTCTTATTCATTTCTGACAGAATTTTATTAGTAGTTAAGTCAATTCAAAACCTCAGTTAAAAGTTTATAAAGTGTAAAATGAAAAAACCTCAGTTATTTACGCTTACGCGATTAAGTATCGCGTAGGCGTAAATAACTGAGGTTTTTTTACACGTTTAATAATTTTACTTTTGATTTGCAAAAATGTTTTTAACACAAAATTATGTAGAAGCTAGATTTATTAAGACATTCTTAGAACTGATTATACGATTTCAATGATTCTAATCAAATTTCTTCAGTTTTTGTTAGTTTTATTGAATCTAAAACTTAATTCACAGAATTTTTCTTATCCAGCTTTGATGGATTTCAATTATTTCACAGGATACAAAATGTTTCACAACTTCTTCTGTAAACTGCCTTTTCTCCAACATCCCTTACTTTTCCTTTTCTTGCCGGCGGAGTAAAATTACACGAAACGTCCGACGTAATAGCCGAGACACATTACTGATGTCTGGACAGGGGGAAAATGGGGGGAGGCCAGACCTCGGAGTTTGTAGTAGTAGGTAGTAGGAAATGATGGTCATGAGCCCCACGAGTGTCGTCTTTCACGGTTTCCATGTGTCCACGTACACGAGTTCAGATGCATCATCCCCGTCACATTCTCATCCACCCTCCGCTGAGAGTGAACGGTATAATCAAATTGCACAACTAATTAAAACAAGAAACTAACTCCAATGAAAATTCTAAACGAGGAATGATAGGTAAGGGAAATGAAACTGAATACTGAATATACAGGGTATTTTTCTTTTAAGTTAGTATACATATCCTCATTATTACAGCGTTTAGTTCATTTACAGGCATTCAGAAAAGCGTTTAATTTGAAGCTTCTAATTAGTGTTTCGACTCCATGGTTAAGCATACATGCTACCTATTTGTTCCAGAGTAGAAAAAAATATTAAAGAATGATAGCTATAAATGGTAATACAAACTAATTTAATTTTAATTATTTGTAAAATTCTTTGAAAACATTGAGTTGTTTTGAGTCTCCCCAAGACAAACTCCTGGCTGCGCCACTAGTAGGTTATTTACCAAAAATGAATCCTTGGTACTTTAATTTAGTTTTAATAAGTTAAACAAATCGTTGCCAATGTCGCTTAATAGGTTAAATAGGTAAGTAGTATATTTTGACAGGCTTTTCTAAACTCGAAATTTTACTTCATGCGCCACGCGTATAAAATACTATAATATTGTCAAATTTATGTATATTCGAACTTCACTTGAAATCTCTGTTTAATACGCGTGGCGCATGAAGTAAAATTTCGAGTTTAGAAAAGCCCAGAAAATTTGTCTCGGGTCGCTGCGCGACCCTCGACAAATTTTCACGGGGCTTTTCTAAACTCGAAATTTTACTTCATGCTTAGTCTGGGAGTGGAGAACACTCGTTTAAAGTTTTAAATTGAACTCTTTTAAAAATAACCGTATGCATATGTATACTTAATAGAAAAGTTCGCTGTATGTAAAAATAATCAGAAGTGATTTAATCTTTATACTTTTAAATTAAGATGAATTAGACAAAAAGAAACAACAACTAAACTTAAGAAGTAGGATGTAGCTCTTTAGTAACTGCTGTATTGTTTAAAATTCGGAGGGGGGTTCTGTCCGCATTTTTCATCTAGTTAAATGGAACTAGTTCTATTTACGATTTTTAATTTTATTAACAAATAATTAGGTATTGAACATTATTTTTATTTAATAAAATTGGCAGCTGATGGTTTTTTGCAATTTTTAAAAATATTTATGTCTGTTCGCATTTTTCATCTAGTTAAATGGAACTAGTTCTATTTACGATTTTCAATTTTATTAACAAATAATTAGGTATTGAACATTATTTTTATTTAATAAAATTGGTAGCTGATGGTTTTTTGCAGTTTTTAAAAATATTTATGTCTGTTCGCATTTTTCATCTAGTTAAATGGAACTAGTTCTATTTACGATTTTCAATTTTATTAACAAATAATTAGGTATTGAATATTATTTTTATTTAATAAAATTGGCAGCTGATGGTTTTTTGCAATTTTTAAAAATATGTATCCTCGTACTTTGATGATTTTGTAGAAAATGATAAAATTATAAATTCTAATAATTTATTTATTGAAATAAAACAACACAGTTGTGTGTTTTACTTTTATTGCAACATGCAATAAAACATGTTGCAACATGTTTCACAACAAAGTGGCCTTATCAGGAAGATGAATACTGATTTTACAAATTTCATGTTGCAGTGTTCAGCAACAAAAGTAAAACCCTCCTAACTGTGTTGTTTTATTTCAAATAGTTTTATCATGTTTCTGCCTCGCCACTTATATCGTATGCTCAATTAAAAAAAATCTCTAGAGTGCAATGAAAATATTCTAGGTTGGCAACTCGGAAAATATACAATATAATTATTATGTCTGACGTTTTATATGTCAATTCTTCAAGTGTGTAGCCAACTTAAACTTGAAAAAAGATTAAATCTTGGCACTCTAGAGGTCTTTTTTTATTGAACATATGATATATTTAAATATGTTATAATTTGATTAAAAAGTGCTGTATTTGTTAATTTCGTTTGTTAAATGTATGATGTATAAAAGAGGTATAATAAATTAAATTATCCCCAGTGTGTGAATTATCCCAACAATAGCCACAATCGACGTAATCTGGCAGAATAACTAGTTGATGGGGGGATGCAAATGCGCTCTTCCATTGTCTGCAAGGTGTTTCCTTCCTTCCTCTGGTGTATCCATGAATGGGAGGGTGAACTGAGTAATGCCGAGGGGATGATGGGGTGGGACGAAATGACGTTATGAATATTAATGTGCAAATGTCCCGTCACAGCGCCGGATCGCGGATTATCCCCGAATCGTATTTATTTTTCGAAATGCCTGGGGCGGTCGCCGCCCCGGTCTGCACCCTATAAATATTCCGGGGTATGTTCTGTGTCACCCCCTCTATTACTAGACGTATAAAGACCACTTATGATTACACGCTACGCCAGCTGGTTATTTAAGAATATATGAATAGGATTTAGATATTTATAGACATTTTTTTAATATAACATACAAAACTACGTTAATGTAAACTAAACAATTGTGTTATTTTCAAAAAATTTCGATAATAAATATGGTTTTAAATCATAGAGTAGATTAAATAGATAGTTTGTTATATTTTTTAATTCTCTTTATAATAACCGATAGACAGGTATAAAAACACCTACAAAATTCAGTACAATATCTCTAAACATAGATTAAATATACAGGGTCGCTACAAAGTATGGAAACACGGCTCTCACGTGAAAACGGCTAAAAACAGAACCACCAAAATTGGGATTTCTAAATGGAATATTTTCTTGAACAATTTGGCGTGAAAAAATCAAAAATGATTCTCAGGATTTTCACATACGGACGCCATCTTGAATTTTTTTAAATACAATTCGATTTTTTTTATTTGACAACTATTATAGACCTTATAATTCTGATTACAACCATATACCTTTTTTTAAAAATACTTGTCTTTTCATCGATAAACCGGACTTTGAAAAAATATAACATATTTACAGCTTTTGCAAGAACAGGTTGTTCCCAGACTTAGACAAATATTCCCAAATTATGAAACTCAGGCTAATCCAGCTGAAAACATATGGTTTCAGTAAGACGGAGCACCAGCTCATTTTGGACTAATAGCACGTGAATATTTAGAGGTAACTTTTCCCGGCAAATGGATAGGCAGGAGAGGAACAATTGAATGGCCTGCTAGGTCCCCCGATTTAACTCCACTTGATTTTTTCCTGTGGGGACATTTGAAAAATCGAGTTTATAACAACAGGCCACACAATATACAAGAATTAGAAGAACGCATAAGAACCGAAATTGCAAATATTCGTCCTAATATTTTAACTAGTTCATTACAACACTTTGTCCAGCGTATTTATTACTGCCAAGAAGTTAATGGAGAGCACTTTGAACATATATTGTAAAATAAAAAATGATTTATTGTTTAATATTTTATTTTTTCATTTGACTATTTAATATTTTTTTTTAAGTTTTGATCAAAAATAGAACATGCATTTGTGGTATTGGAGCATTTAGAAAAAGTACTCTTTTGGCTGTTTCCATACCTTTCAAAGTCCGGTTTATCGACGAAAAGACAAGTATTTTTAAAAAAAGGTATATGGTTGTAATCAGAATTATAAGGTCTATAAAAGTTGTAAAATAAAAAAAATCGAATTCCATTTAAAAAAATTCAAGATGGCGTCCGTATGTGAAAATCCTGAGAATCATTTTTGATTTTTTCACGCCAAATTGTTCAAGAAAATATCCCATTTAGAAATCCCAATTTTGGTGGTTCTGTTTTTAGCCGTTTTCACGTGAGAGCCGTGTTTCCATACTTTGTAGCGAATACAGGGTCGCTAATCTATGTTTAGGGATATTGTACTATATTTTATTTTTTATTATATAAAATATTCCAACAGAAGAGGACAAATTTTTCGAAAAAATATTTTTTCATACGCCTGAATTTCATAATTTAACTCAATTTGGGTCTTTGAATTTTGAGAAAATATTTAAAATTGAATATACTTTTATACACAAATAAGACAATTAACTTTGTTTGTATAACTGAGGATTTTATTGTGACTATAGTTTCGACAACTTTAACTTGTCATTATCAAACATAAAGTAATTTAAAACAAACAAATCGTCAGGTATATATACGAAAAAATTACGGTTACAAAACGGCTTTAAAAATGGGGGTGTATATTAGGTCAAGCTTTCATACCTTTATACCCCTGAATTTCATAATTTAATTCAAAGTACGTAACGTTTGATATCTTTTACCCTATCGTATATTTGGTCGTCAACCTAATCCAATTTAGCACGTTAGGCTTGCCACTGCAATATCCTTCGATATGAACAGGAGTTTGTAGCAAGAGCAGCAACACATATCGATCGAAACCGGTCGCAGTCTCACCTCTCTCCCTTACAACCAAGCCAATTTAAGGTGCGGCTTTATCTCCCCCCGCAGAATCCCCGTAACTGCATTTCCCACAAAAACCCACTACTTTAAAACAAAGAAAATTAACGCTTCTGCACGAAGCCATCCATCCACCATTTTCCAAACTGGGTTAATTGCGCGAGGTAAAGCGGATTTTTCGATATTTTTTGCTTTATCCGGGCAAAGCCCCCGGAGAACGTTTTCTTTTGTGCGACGCGTAACATTTCAGAAAGTACGGGAACTTTTCAGCCGCGTTCCCGGGGGATTTGCAGGGGGGGATACGTGAGGCGCGAGCGAATAAAAGAAACATCCCCTCGACTGCATCCCTCAGGAGACGGCCCGGGAGCATTGTGTCGATGGCGCTTTCACTCGAAAGAACGACGGAGTGTGACTATTTTAACAATGTTTGCATCCGGTTCGATTTGTGATTTGCATTTTTGTTAAGCCCGCCACACTCCAGAGATTTACCTTCCGGATCAATTCAGGAATATTGGTTCGGTTTTTTTTTATTTACAAACATTTTGAAATGCTTAGAAAATATGGAATACTGCATTACTTCTTCTCCTTCTTTTGTGAAATTTATTAATAATAATAATAATAATAATAATAAACGTCTTTATTCAAATTAAGAGTAATTTTACAAAACAAAATGTATAAAAGAATAGGCGAAGTTCAGTCAGCATTATCTGTTACTGTTCTTCCACTTAACCTATTATAATTATGCCAGTTAAAATATATAAAGGTTATAAAGTGAGTATTCATAAACATGTACAAAAAAATCTTATAGTCTCTTTGGTTACTATACCTTAATAATCTCAGAGCTCATTTTGGAATATTAATTGTCACCAGTTCATCTCCAATTTAGAGACCTGGTTTCCAAGCCCTGTCAAAGAGGCACAGCAGTGATTGTTCGACATTTTTTTTATCACATGAGATGGTGTCGGGACTGGTCAACAGAACTGCTTTCCTGAGGCCAATAATTAGGCAAGAAGAAGAAGAAGGAGAAGGAGGAGAAGAAGGAGAAGAAGAAGAAGAAGAAGAAGAAGAAGAAGGAGAAGGAGGAGAAGAAGGAGAAGAAGGAGAAGAAGAAGAAGAAGAAGAAGAAGAAGAAGAAGAAGAAGAAGAAGAAGAAGAAGAAGAAGAAGAAGAAGAAGAAGAAGAAGAAGAAGAAGAAGAAGAAGAAGAAGAAGAAGAAGAAGAAGAAGAAGAAGAAGAAGAAGAAGAAGAAGAAGAAGAAGAAGAAGAAGAGATGGTGTCGCTTATTGTCCTTGCACTGAGGTCTCCGTGGATCTTTTGTTCGACATTAATAATTCATAACTGTATGTTTTTGAGTTTACGTGAAGTGATTATTTCACTAAAAAAGACTGTTATTCCTTCCTTCACTTTTTATTTGTATCATTAGATGTATATTTCGAGACACAAAGTGCTCATTATCAATAACAAAGCTGGCAGTTTTGTTATTGATAGCGCCACGCGTATAAAACACTAAAATATTGCGAAATTTATGTATCTTTGAGCTTTATTTGAAATATGTATTTTGTACGCGTGGCGCATAAAGTAAAATTTCGAGTTTAGAAAAGCCCAGAAAATTTGTCTCGGGTCGCTGCGCGACCCTCGACAAATTTTCACGGGGCTTTTCTAAACTCGAAATTTTACTTCATGCTTAGTCTGGGAGTGGAAAACACTCGTTTAAAACTTTAAATTGAACTCTTTTAAAAAACAACAATTTTCAGCTCATCCATTCGTTTTCTTAAAAGAAAAAATCACTGTAAATTTTTAGATATTCCTTGTTTTTTTTAAGTTCAATTTGAAGCTTTAAGCAAGTGTTTTCCACTCCCAGACTAAGCATGAAGTAAAATTTCGAGTTTAGAAAAGCCCCGTGAAAATTTGTCGAGGGTCGCGCAGCGACCCGAGACAAATTTTCTGGGCTTTTCTAAACTCGAAATTTTACTTCATGCGCCACGCGTATAAAACAAGAAAATATCGTGAAATTTATGTATATTCGAACTTTACTTAAAATCTGTGTTTTATACGCGTGGCGCATGAAGTAAAATTTCGAGTTTAGAAAAGCCCAGAAAATTTGTCTCGGGTCGCTGCGCGACCCTCGACAAATTTTCACGGGACTTTTCTAAACTCGAAATTTTACTTCATGCTTAGTCTGGGAGTGGAAAACACTCGTTTAAAACTTTAAATTGAACTCTTTTAAAAAAGAACGAATGTCAGAAAATTTACAGCTTATCCATTCGTTTACCTAAAAGAAAAAAATCACTGTAAATCTTTAGATATTCCTTGTTTTTTAAGTTCAATTTAAAGCTTTAGACAAGTGTTTTCCACTCCCAGACTAAGCATGAAGCAAAATTTCGAGTTTAGAAAAGCCCCATGAAAATTTGTCTCGGGTCGCGCAGCGACCCGAGACAAATTTTCTGGGCTTTTCTAAACTCGAAATTTTACTTCATGCGCCACGCGTATAAAACAAGAAAATATCGTGAAATTTATGTATATTCGAACTTTACTTGAAATCTGTGTTTTATACGCGTGGCGCATGAAGTAAAATTTCGAGTTTAGAAAAGCCCAGAAAATTTGTCTCGGGTCGCTGCGCGACCCTCGACAAATTTTCACGGGGCTTTTCTAAACTCGAAATTTTACTTCATGCTTAGTCTGGGAGTGGAAAACACTCGTTTAAAACTTTAAATTGAACTCTTTTAAAAAACAACGAATGTCAGAAAATTTACAGCTCATCCATTCGTTTTCTTAAAAAAAAAAAAATCACTGTAAATCTTTAGATATTCCTTGTTTTTTTTTAAGTTCAATTTGAAGCTTTAAGCAAGTGTTTTCCACTCCCAGACTAAGCATGTAGTAAAATTTCGAGTTTAGAAAAGCCCCGTGAAAATTTGTCGAGGGTCGCGCAGCGACCCGAGACAAATTTTCTGGGCTTTTCTAAACTCGAAATTTTACTTCATGCGCCACGCGTATAAAACAAGAAAATATCGTGAAATTTATGTATATTCGAACTTTACTTGAAAAATCTGTGTTTAATACGCGTGGCGCATGAAGTAAAATTTCGAGTTTAGAAAAGCCCAGAAAATTTGTCTCGGGTCGCTGCGCGACCCTCGACAAATTTTCACGGGGCTATTCTAAACTCGAAATTTTACTTCATGCTTAGTCTGGGAGTAGAAAACACTCGTTTAAAACTTTAAATTGAACTATTTTAAAAAACAACGAATGTCAGAAAATTTACAGCTTATCCATTCGTTTACTTAAAAGAAAAAATCACTGTAAATCTTTAGATACTCCTTGTTTTTTTTAAGTTCAATTTGTAGCTTTAAACAAGTGTTTTCCACTCCCAGACTAAGCATGAAGTAAAATTTCGAGTTTAGAAAAGCCCAGTGAAAATTTGTTGAGGGTCGCGCAGCGACCCGAGACAAATTTTCTGGGCTTTTCTAAACTCGAAATTTTACTTCATGCGCCACGCGTATAAAACACGAAAATATTGTGAAATTTATGTATATTCGAACTTTACTTAAAATCTGTGTTTTATACGCGTGGCGCATAAAGTAAAATTTCGAGTTTAGAAAAGCCCAGAAAATTTGTCTCGGGTCGCTGCGCAAATTTTCACGGGGCTTTTCTAAACTCGAAATTTTACTTCATGCTTAGTCTGGGAGTGGAAAACACTCGCTTAAAACTTTAAATTGAACTCTTTTAAAAAACAACGTATGTCAGAAAATTTACAGCTCATCCATTCGTTTTCTTAAAAGAAAAAATCACTGTAAATCTTTAGATATTCCTTGTTTTTTTTAAGCTCAATTTGAAGCTTTAAGCAAGTGTTTTCCACTCCCAGACTAAGCATGAAGTAAAATTTCGAGTTTAGAAAAGCCCCGTGAAAATTTGTCGAGGGTCGCGCAGCGACCCGAGACAAATTTTCTGGGCTTTTCTAAACTCGAAATGTTACTTCATGCGCCACGCGTATAAAACAAGAAAATATCGTGAAATTTATGTATATTCGAACTTTACTTGAAAAATCTGTGTTTAATACGCGTGGCGCATGAAGTAAAATTTCGAGTTTAGAAAAGTCCAGAAAATTTGTCTCGGGTCGCTGCGCGACCCTCGACAAATTTTCACGGGGCTATTCTAAACTCGAAATTTTACTTCATGCTTAGTCTGGGAGTGGAAAACACTCGTTTAAAACTTTTTTTTTTTGCCCCATCACCTCCTTCTCGCCAGTGTGAGACCGATGTGGAACCCGCACTTGAACAGATCTGTGTTTAATACGCGTGGCGCATGAAGTAAAATTTCGAGTTTAGAAAAGCCCAGAAAATTTGTCTCGGGTCGCTGCGCGACCCTCGACAAATTTTCACGGGGCTATTCTAAACTCGAAATTTTACTTCATGCTTAGTCTCGGAGTGGAAAACACTCGTTTAAAACTTTTTTTTTTTGCCCCATCACCTCCTTCTCGCCAGTGTGAGACCGATGTGGAACCCGCACTTGAACAGATCAAAGCTGTTCAAGCCCGAGCGCCCCATCAATCACACTTCCAATATATATTTTTTATCAGTATTATTCACAAAATAAATAACAATTCCTAATAACAAGTGATGCAAACATATAAAATAGTGCTTAAAGAAAAATACTTTATTTTATTATGCCACGATGTCCGAGACTTTTATGTGGCAATCGCCTTAACTAGTTTTGTCTATTGTTTTTGTCATTTAAATAACCACTCTTTTTTTAAACACATTTATCCTTACTTTTGTTATAATGTCTCTAGGTATAGTGTTAAATAATTTGCGCAGATTTATTTCTTTTCGTTGAAGTCCGTATTTGTTATTGTGCCTTATCACTTCATAGTGTCCTGCTGTTTGATTTCTTGTTTGTTTTCCATGTTGCACTTTATTCCAATTTGCTGCGTCTTTGAAGTTGTTAATAATTCCTCGCCAGTTTGTCAGTTGTTTAATTGTCATAATTTTTTCTTCTTCGTATACGTTAAAGTTTGTTTTGTGTTTTTGTTTGGAATAAAATAAATGTTTTGTTACGGTGTTTTTTGTTCTTTGTAGGTCTGATATTAGATATTCCGATGCTAGGCCGTATATTGATATTCCGTAGCTGACGATGGACTCTGGTAGTGCATGGTATATTTTTCTTATGATATTGTCGGGTAAAAATTCTTTTAAGTAATAGAACCTATGTCCTAAATGTCGCAGTTTGTCTTGTATGTGGCGTATGTGTATTTTCCATGTCATATGTCTGTCAATCCAGAGTCCTAGGTATTTGTATTTGTCAACCGTTTGAATTTTGTCTGTGCAAGAACAGTCCTGTATGTAAGGTATGTCAGTATGTAAACAGTCGGTCGAATGAAATGTTAGGTTTGGCTGCGGTCCTCCGTCTGTCCATGGTGCCGATATATGTAACAGTTTCGTCTTCTCTTTATTAATTGTTAATTCTTTGTCGTGAGCCCATTTCTGAAATTTGTAAAAGTCATGCTGCAGATTTTCTAATGTATTCTGTGCGCTTTTGTGAATAGAAACAAGCAAAACGTCATCCGCGAACATAAAGTGTTCGGCATTCTGGCATGTTTCCCCCATGTCATTCACATGTAGCAGGAATAGCTTATTCCCTAGGATGCTTCCTTGTGCCACCCCTTCCTCGGTGTGTACATCGCTTCCTGTTTGTCCTCCCATTTTCACTTTAAATGTCCTCTCTTGTAAATAGTTGGACAACCAGTCGTGTACTTTACCTCGAATTCCATACCTCTTCATTGTGCTTATAAGGCTGCGCCTACTGATTTTATCGAATGCCTTCGAAAAGTCGATAAACAGGCACATTATGTGCATATTTTGATCATCCAATTTTCCATAAACTAAATTCGTGAAGTCTTCCAGCAGATGTATAGTGCCCTTTTCTTCTTGGTAAGCATATTGCCTTTCGTTAATTATCTTATATTTTTTGAAGTACTTTGACAAAGACATATCTATATGTTTCTCCACAATTTTCGATATAGACGGTAAAATCGAAATTGGTCTATAGTTTTCATACTGGTCCTTTTTAAGTGCTTTGTAGATAGGTCTAATTATGGCTTTTTTAAGATTTGCTGGTATGGTTTCATGTCTAAGGTTAGGTTTATCATAATAGATATCGGTTTACTAATTTCCTGCGATACGTCTCTGATGTCTTTTGGCCTAATTCCATCATGACCCGCTGGTTTGTTGTTCGGTAGCTTTTTTATGATATCCATTATGTCCTTTTCTGTTGTTGATGGTATGTATATTGATTGTATTTGTGTTGTTGTCGCCATATTGTGTAGTTTTTTGTCGCATTTGTGTCTTGTTTGTCTAGATTGTATCTCGAACGCAGTTGTGAATTTGTTTGTTAACGTAGGTATGTCTGATTTAAATGTTTGTAGTAGTATTTTGTCACCATCATCGGATTCTTTTTTTCTTCCTAAACAGTCATTTATTGTCTTCCATGTTATTTTCATATCATGTCCTATGTTACTAAATGTGTTTTCATAGAATATTTTTTTTGCGTATTTAATCTGTTCTGTCACTTTATTTCGCTGTTTTCTGTAACATTCTCTTAGTTTGTCTCTATCTATAGCTTCTCCAGTTGCTTTCTTCCAAACTCTGAATAATCTATCCCTCTCCTTCATTTCCTCAGTTAAATATGGTGATATCCAATTTGGTTTATGTGTTTTTCGCTGTTCTTTTTTTTGAAGGTTTCGATGCTGCTCTTCTTTCTTCTCTGAATATTTTCATAATGTCTTCCAGAATTTTTTCTGGGTCTGGTTTAGTATTCCAGTTTATATTTTGCAGTTGTTTTTGGATTTCAGTTATCATCACATTTCTATATACTGACATATATTCATTTTCTTGTTTCTCGTTTTCTTTTTTATTATTTGTCCATTTGATTGAGCCACTTATGCCGTAGTGGTCGCTAATTTTTGTTGTTAGTATCGATGTATCTATTTCTATAGATGGGCCTCTTATATATATATATGGTCAATACACGCTCTGACTAACTCTCCATTTCTTATTTCCTCCCTTGTATGCTTGTCAATTTGTCTAGTAAATCCGTGGGCAAACAATATGTCCTCGTACTTATGTCTTTCTCTTGTTTAAATTGAACTCTTTTAAAAAACAACGAATGTCAGAAAATTTACAGCTTATCCATTCGTTTACTTAAAAGAAAAAATCACTGTAAATCTTTAGATACTTCTTGTTTTTTTTAAGTTCAATCTGAAGCTTTAAACAAGTGTTTTCCACTCCCAGACTAAGCATGAAGTAAAATTTCGAGTTTAGAAAAGCCCACACTCGTTTAATGGTCAAATTAAAAAAAATTCTTATAAAAAACAACGAATATCTGAAGATTCAGAACATATACACGGTAATTGGGTTATGTGTACTTAAAAGAAAAATTGCCTGTATATTACATTTTGGTGTAATAAATCTTTGTCAGTTCGAGTAAATTCCCGATGACAGTTCGGTGTCTGTGCGGGCGCCCTTAATTGACACAAAAGGATTCTCTCTCCTGTTGGTAATGTTATTACACCGAGACAAATTTTCTGGGCTTTTCTAAACTCGAAATTTTACTTCATGCGCCACGCGTATTAAACACAGATTTCAAGTAAAGTTCGAATATACATAAATTTCACGATATTATCTTGTTTTATACGCGTGGCGCATGAAGTAAAATTTCGAGTTTAGAAAAGCCCAGAAAATTTGTCTCGGGTCGCTGCGCGACCCTCGACAAATTTTCACGGGGCTTTTCTAAACTCGAAATTTTACTTCATGCTTAGTCTGGGAGTGGAAAACACTCGTTTAAAACTTTAAATTTAACTATTTTAAAAAACAACGAATGTCTGAAAATTTACAGCTTATCCATTCGTTTACCTAAAAGAAAAAATCACTGTACATTTTTAGATACTCCTTGTTTTTTTTAAGTTCAATTTGAAGCTTTAAACAAGTGTTTTCCACCCCCAGACTAAGCATGAAGTAAAATTTCGAGTTTAGAAAAGCCCCGTGAAAATTTGTCGATGGTCGCGCAGCGACCCGAGACAAATTTTCTGGGCTTTTCTAAACTCGAAATTTTACTTCATGCGCCACGCGTATAAAACAAGAAAATATAGTGAAATTTATGTATATTCGAACTTTACTTGAAATCTGTGTTTAATACGCGTGGCGCATGAAGTAAAATTTCGAGTTTAGAAAAGCCCAGAAAATTTGTCTCGGGTCGCTGCGCGACCCTCGACAAATTTTCACGGGGCTTTTCTAAACTCGAAATTTTACTTCATGCTTAGTCTGGGACTGGAAAACACTCGTTTAAAACTTTAAATTGAACTCTTTTAAAAAACAACGAATGTCACAAAATTTACAGCTTATCCATTCGTTTACTTACAAGAAAAAATCACTGTAAATCTTTAGATATTCCTAGTTTTTTTTAAGTTCAATTTGAAGCTTTAAATAAGTGTTTTCCACTCCCAGACTAAGCATGAAGTAAAATTTCGAGTTTAGAAAAGCCCCGTGAAAATTTGTCGAGGGTCGCGCAGCGACCCGAGACAAATTTTCTGGGCTTTTCTAAACTCGAAATTTTACTTCATGCGCCACGCGTATAAAACAAGAAAATATCGTGAAATTTATGTATATTCGAACTTTACTTAAAATCTGTGTTTAATACGCGTGGCGCATAAAGTAAAATTTCGAGTTTAGAAAAGCCCAGAAAATTTGTCTCGGGTCGCTGCGCGACCCTCGACAAATTTTCACGGGGCTTTTCTAAACTCGAAATTTTACTTCATGCTTAGTCTGGGAGTGGAAAACACTTGTTTAATACTTTAAATTGAATTATTTTAAAAAAAACAACGAATGTCAGAAAATTTACAGGTTATCCATTCGTTTACCTAAAAGAAAAAACCACTGTAATTCTTTAGATATTCTTTGTTTTTTAAGTTCAATTTGAAGCTTTAAACAAGTGTTTTCCACTCCCAGACTAAGCATGAAGTAATATTTCGAGTTTAGAAAAGCCCCGTGAAAATTTGTCTCCCGAGACAAATTTTCTGGGCTTTTCTAAACTCGAAATTTTACTTCATGCGCCACGCGTACAAGCAATAAATTGTTGTGAAATTTATGTATTAATAATCCATAGTTACATCAGCATCTAGTTCAGAAATATATGTTAACATTGTAAACATTTATGATAAATGACTCTTAAATACATAGACATACATACATTCCTAGTCTATTTGAGTCTAACTGGTAATATTTGCTTTATGGCTTATATTTAGCTTATGGCTATGAGGGTGCGAGCGAAGGAATAAGGGTGGGCGTCATTAATGAAGTAATATCGTATGATAAATTCAACCGTTTGGGCGATAAAACTGTCAGACGGCACTAAATAAACGTCATAATCCTCTAATACGGTGTAATAACATTACCAACAGGAGAGAGAATCCTTTTGTGTCAATTAAGGGCGCCCGCACAGACACCGAACTGTCATCGGGAATTTACTCGAAGTGACAAAGATTTATTACACCAAAATGTAATATACCGGCAATTTTTCTTTTAAGTGCACATAACCCAATTACCGTGTATATGTTCTGAATCTTCAGATATTCGTTGTTTTTTATAAGAATTTTTTTTAATTTGGCCATTAAACGAGTGTTTTCAATTCCCAGATTAAGCATGAAGTACCACATTTTCATTGATTTCATTGATTGATTGATTTTTCAAATTATTAAACCATACGGTATTTTTAAATTAATAAACTATACCACATTTTTTAAATGAATAACCTATACCGCATTTTAATATGCAACAAATTACCGAAATCGACTGATAAATTAACTTCATTCCCATTCCTGGATTATTTTCTACACCCAATCAATATACGAGTACATACATATTGCTAAATTGCGGGTAAGTACTCGTACATAAAATGTTGGAAATTAAGTTCATCGGAACGTTAGGTGTAATGGCCATTAAGGCCGGAACATTAAAGGCGATATTTTAAGTGTCCATTCAGCAGAACGTCCTGTGCTGCCCTCAATTTCTTGCCGGGCTATTAAGAGTCCGTGATGTATCTGGCTAATCTGAACGCCGTGCCACCCTCCGAAACTACCCCCGGACGCGGCTGATTGCTTCGTCAGGTTGTTTTATTGTCACCAGTTCATCTCCACTTCGCACCCCCTCCGAACGAACATTCTTCTCGGGAGATTCTTTCGATTGCCCACAATTCACCACAAACACGATTCAGATTTTTTTTGTCAGATAGAGTAATTCATTTATTTTGACGCAAGAAGTGTTCTGAATGATTTGTTTTATCTTCAATACAAAATTTAATCTCACGTCAGTACATTTTATTAATATTTTAGTAATGTTTATTCCGTCACATCTAATTTCGCGCTTTCAAAATTAGTGCGTCTGATGTGCAATAATTTCGAATCATTCAAACGATATCTGCTCTTTAAACTATACTACAGGATCTTTTAATACTAAACATTAAAAAGATCCTGTAGTATAGTTTAAAGAGCAGATATCGTTTTAGAAATAATTTAAAATTATTGTTATAGATCAAAGATGAATTTAAATTTATTGTTATTGATAAAAGATGAAACATTTAGTTTATGAAATATTAGCCAGTCAACAATCGAAAGATGAAATATGCCTAATTGTTTTTATAGTAATAAAAATTGTGTACCTTAATATTTAAAACTAGGCTAAAATAGATATATAAGAACGAAGGTCTTGGCTTTAGTGACAATATGGTAAAATGGTTTTCCAGTTACTTAAATAACCGACAGCAGTTTGTTAAAATTGATAATTTTATATCTAAAGCAGTTCATGTGACATCTGGTGTGCCTCAGGGATCTCATTGTGGACCAATCTTGTTCTTGCTCTTCATTAATGATATTGGTAGTATCATACAAAACTGTAGGTACCTTATGTTTGCAGATGACTTAAAGATTTTTAGAGTCATTGAAACGGCTACTGATCAGAGACTTTTACAACATGATTTAAACAATTTATCTACCTGGTGTACCAACAACTGTCTACAACTTAACTTAAAGAAATGTATGGCTATATCTTTTGGTCGAAATAGATGTAATTTAGTTGAGTACTCTATAAATAACTAGAATTTACCATTTGTTGAGAAAATGCGTGATCTAGGGGTTATATTTGACTGCCGCTTAACCTTCATCCCACATATAAACAGTATTATAAGTAGATCTCTTTCGACGTTAGGTTTTGTAAACAGATTCTCTAAACAGTTCAGTATAAATACATTCAGAACTCTTTACGTTACTTTAGTTCGCTCTCATTTGGAGTACTGTGCTGTAATATGGACACCACCTTTTAACAACCACAGTGACTTAATTGAAAGGGTCCAAACTAGATTTGTATTACTTGCTTCACATAAGCTAGGTATTGCCCGGATAAATTATAGCCGATCTTATATGCTAAATGTATTAAATTTAAAATCTCTGCGCTACAGAAGAGTTATGCTAGATTTGTGCTATGGGTACAAACTAATTAATGGCTTTGTGAACAGTAGCATATTGGTTGGGGCATTAAACTTTAATTTTTATTTATCCACTGTTCTACGAAACAAACCTTTGTTTCGTTTAAACACCCATCGCACAAATTATGCCTCTAATAATCCTGTTTGTCGCATAATGAAATATTGTAATATACTAAATACATTTCCAAACTTTTTCATATTTTGTAATTCTTACAATATGTTTAAGCGCCACCTTTCGCTCATTGATCTTGTAGTTGTTTTTTAATTGTATTTATTAGCTAATTGTAACTTGAATTTTATAACTATCATGTGCATTGTATTATTTATTATATGTTTAATTTACACACATTTATTATTATAATATATATTTAATGTAAAATGGAGATTTCCGTACAAATAAATAAATAAAGATACGATTCACGAGAGATGTTCTATGGCTTCCCTGTAGTGCTTTCTGCACCAATACATGTAATACGAAAATAGTTTGATGTCATAGATTAAGTGTGTGAAAAGAGACAGAAAACTTCATAATATGTCTGCTATGGTTATTGTTTTTGTATTGTTAACAGTTTATAAATTCTTAAAACGTCCAGATAATCCATATGTGTAGTGTGTAGATAGACATTTTATAAAAATATAAATTGACGAGTTATTCTTAAACTACTTTTATTTCGTATTGTCGAGAACTCTTGGTTATGAAAATAAATTTATTTATTTTGAAAATTCGTCGATTTCTTTTTTGATTTCGTTGGACCGGTTGAAGGAAAAGCGAGCAGGTCGTATAATGTAATAATCCGCGCTGAAAGTTGGTAATGCCCCAACAGGAAAGTTGGCAGAGTGGCGGAATTAAAAGTTAGCTCTGGAGGGGAGTTTATTGTATGAAATTTCACCAGGGGACTAGACTTGATGAAAAGTAAACATTTTCTACTGAATAATGATGTTCAAAGTTTAGCGAATCCAGAGAGAATACGTAATTATTTCACGTTTACCTACAAAATAATGTATAAATTCTCACTTTAAATAATTGTAAGTAATTGATAATTATGCTATTTATTATACAGTTGTGTAGGAAGTTATCTTTCAAAGGCAGTTTTAAAATTTAGGTTAAATCAATTAGTAGTTTTGAATTTAAAATTGTTGTTAATTTGGTAAAAAGTCTAAAGTTTTTGTCAAGTTTTATGATGTGCGTTGGTCATTTTCTACTGAATAATGATGTTCAAAGTTTAGCGAATCCAGAGAGAATACGTAATTTTTTCACGTTTACCTACAAAATAATGTATAAATTCTCAGTTTAAATAATTGTAAGTAATTGATAATTATGTTATTTATTATACAGTTGTGTAGAAAGTTATTTTTCAAAGGCAGTTTTAAAATTTAGGTTAAATCAATTAGTAGTTTGGAATTTAAAATTATTGTTAATTTGGTAAAAAGTCTAAAGTTTTTGTCAAGTTTTATGATGTGCGTTGGTTTTGACGATTGTATTTAAAATAGTAATAATTGTTTAATTTTAATTTGTGATTTTTGTTAAATATTGACATACAGGGATTTTTATTTTGAGTATACTTTGACATATTCCATATAAACATTTGCAAAATTAATAGACATGTGATCAAATCTAAGCAGTATATTTTGAACTTTACTTCAAAGCAGTGTTTTATACGCTTGGCGCGTGAAGTAAAATTTCGAGCTCAGCAAAGCCTGAAAATTTGGTTTAGTCACCAAATTTTTAGGCCTTTCTAAACTCGAAATTTTACTTAATGCCTAACCTAGCATTGAAAACACTTGTTAGAGGCTTCAAATTACAAGTTTTTTTAATAAAACAACGAATGTCTGAAAATTTACATTAAAAAATCAACATTTTCAGGCTTATTTAAACTCGAAATATTTACTTCATGCGCCAAGCGTATAAAACACTGCTTTAGTGTAAAGTTCAAAATATATACTATACTAATATTTATGTTTCATAGCCCACTTAGCTTAATGAAATGTTTAATGTAACTTTATTAAATGAAATCGATAGCTAACGCCATCTACTGCCCCATAGTAGCATCGTTAATGACACGGTGCACAAAGTGCATATACAGGTCACTGTTTCGTCCACGGAGCTATACTCTGTTTGTGAAACCAGAAAACAAATATCAAAATTGAATCGGGACCACACTGAAGAGGACCTTGAAGTCCGAAACGCGTCTGTGGGTATCTAGTGCGGAATACTGAACTCAAATTCAATTTTGATATTTGTTTTCTGGTTTCACAAACAGAGTATAGCTCCGTGGACGAAACAGTGACCTGTATATGCACTTTGTGCACCGTGTCATTGACTATGGGGCAGTAGATGGCGTTAGCTATCGATTTCATTTAATAGTGTTCACATATTGGCTTGATATAGTCAGAAATGTTCAGTATTCCTCAGCACTGGATCGGGACCACACTGAAGAGGATCTTGAAGTCCGAAACGCGTCTGTGGGTATCTAGTGCGGAATACTGAACTCAAATTCAATTTTAATGTAACTTTAATGGTGAACACGTATGTCATTTTAAAACATAGTGAAATAATACAAAAAGGTATCATTTCTCATTTCAACATTTATCATTTCTTTATGTCCTTGGGGCGATACAAGTGCCTTACTCTGATCCTTCCTTCTATCACTCCTTGGCTACGTCTATGCAACCATGCATTATATTAATATTATTTCTGATTATCAACATTTATAAAATAGGATAGAAATGCGTGTCCTCCGGTGTACGGTGCTTGAAAACACAATGCGTATCCGTACCTATTTCGTATCACAGGTTCATACCGGCATATACCGTGTGTAATCATTTCATAGGCTTGCAATGTATTTTTTTGTTGGCCATGGACTTTTTTTAATTATACTGTATAGACTGCTCATCGAAGAAGTACACAAACTTCGTGCGCTCTTCGCTCACGACAGGCTTTTGAAAATATACGCTCTTCGCACATGGAGTACATACTCTACGTACGTATGGATACGCTCCTCGTAGCGAAAGGGTTAAGCAGAATATAACTAAACTAAATCAAAAGACAAGTATTTATATTGAACAGCGATAATTCTCTGATATACTCGTATTCGCAATTATCGTAATAAATGACTAACGGAAATAAAAACAGTTTGAAACACCACTTAATTTATCAAAGCCTGAGACAAACAATAACTGAAGTTCATTACACAGCACACGCATACACACACACACACACACCATATCACACAGACACACACACACACACACTATCACACACACACACACACACACTATCACACACACTATCACACACACACACACACACACACACACACCAAAAAAACACAATTTGATGATCATTAATGAACTTTCTTTTTCCTTCTCCTGCGAATTGCGTTTTTTTTTTTTGTGCGGTTAGGGAAAGCTAACAAAGGCAATCCCGTGATCCGGGGTAGTAAGGGTGGCCCCCGCGCTCTCGGTACGCCCAATTGACTCCGGGTCTACCCCAACAACAAAGCCGAAGCCATTCAACCGGAAGTTATGAGGAACTCATTGAAATATCCGGACGGAACTTATGCCACACTCCATCATCCGAACTGTTGGTTTTCCTCTTGCACGCCTCCGTGAACCTGACACATCACCTCATTAGATCTACCCCGAGAACCGCAGTACAATCCAACCGTTTGAATCGTGCAGACATTTATCACTGCCGCCGCGCAGAAAAAATATGTGACGACAACTCAAACGCTATATTTGACAGTGATATAAATTACATGGGCTGAATATATAAGGATTAAGTGTGTCACTGGAAAGAACCATATGTTTGATCTCTGATACACGGGAATATATTAGTCTTAGAATACATTTAAAAAACTTCTATAATATATGTCATACTTGTAACATAAGGGTTTTAAGTATATTGAAATTTAAATGTGTTTTATATACAGAGAGTTTTATGTAACACCGAACATTTTCATAACGAGAATTTTTCTTTTAGGTATCCATATGCATACGTTGCACATTTTTCGATGCTCGGTTTATTAAAAGAATTTAATTTGAAGCTTTAAGCGAGTGTTTTCCACTCCCAGGCTAAGTATGAAGTAAAATTTCGAGTTTACTTCATACGCCACCGGTACAAAATACTGACATATTACGAAGTTTAAAACACACCGCTAAACTTTACATTGAATCAGTGTTTTGTACCGGTGGCGCATGAAGAAAAATTTCGAGTTTAGAAAAGCCTGAAAATCTGGTTTGGCCGCTCCGCGCTTCGCGCTACGCGACCAAACCAAATTTTCAGGCTTTTCTAAACTCGAAATTTTTCTTCATGCTTAGTCTGGGAGTGGAAAACTCTCGCTTAAAACTTTAAATCGAATTCTTTTGATAAACTGAGCATCGGAAAATGTGCAACGTATGCATATGGATACTTCAAAGAAATATTCTCGTTATAAAAATGTTCGGTGTTACATAAAACTCTCTGTATGTGATGAATTAATTTCTCACTTAACCCGTGGTGAAACATTTTATTTATTTATTTATTTATTCATATTCAACGGGAAACCCCTTTTACAAAAACAAGTTAATGCTTAAATATATCATGTACATATTTAATTAATACGCTTTGATTAAAACACTTGGTTTGTTTCACTGATTTTTTATTTTTACTCCAACTAGTTTCGACCTTAGGTCATTCTCAAGGAGATATGTACAAAATTTTACAAATGTATCGATATTTATACAAATTTTACAGCTAATTTCTCTCTGTATGTGTTCGATTTTAGAAAAGTCTGAAAATTTGGTTTTGCGGGCGCGCCAAGCGAAGCTTACTGTTAACGTCAAATTTTACAAAGAAAAAGAATTAGCCCTAACCACCTTAAATAATCTTAAACAATATCTGTATATTTCCTAAAATGCATATTTTTAATCCATGATGGCTGTTCACAAAAATACAATTTATCTTGCATCCATAATATCACCTAACCAATTTATTCAGCACACGTAGACGCATAAATCCCTTACCCCTTATCACTGCTTGTTAAACTCCCTTCCTCCACTTTGGCTTTATCTATGTAAAACCGTAACGACTCTTCCTTCTCCTCATCCAGCCGGCTGCTCTTTCCAACATCGGATGACTTTTGTGTGTTTTTATCGGGATCAGTAAGGCAGAAGGACACTCATTGTTCACGAATCCCGACAGTAACAGTAATCCGGCCAGGGTTGTAAGCAATTGGGATACACACGTCCCACAAAAGCCCTTCATCGATCACCCTCCGACGACAAAAAAGACGACGGAAAAAGAACAAAAAAAAGTGCACAGAAATGGCAACGGCAATTGAATTTGGGCAGGAAATCTAGTTTCACGTATTGACGAGCAAGAATTTGTAACGATCAATCGGTGAAATATAAATGGGGGAAGGAGTTTCTTTTTGAGAAGGTGATTGAAGTGTTAAAATAGGAAAGAAATAAAGATATTGTAAGAGTATTACTCTGTAAATCCTGAATGCATCTCAAACACCAGCAATTACAGAGAATTTTTCTTGCAAGTATACATATCCCTATGCATACTCAGTAAATGTTCAGGAATTCGTTGGTTTACTAAAAGTGTTCAGTTTGAACTTTTTAACGAGTGTTTCCACTCCTTCTTTAAGCATGAAGTAAAATTTTGAGTTGAAAATTTGGTTTGGTTGTTGAATCATCTACTTCCCGAGCTAATAGCCCTACAAATATTTTATTTTATATTATGTGAATTCAGTGAATTTCAGCATCTGTTGATTTTGCCCATAATTTTTGTCATAATATTCATTTTATTTTATATGAACTGCAGTTATTTTGTATTTTAGAAGAAAAAACGTGTCGTTACTTTATAATTATCTGTTTACGCTATTGACGCGATTTTATTTTTCATAATTAAATAGACACGATAATTCGTAATAAAATGGTTTATTCAACAAACACCGTGCATCGGAATATTTACAAATTATTATATACAAAAATGAATAAAACACTATTAAAAAAAGATGAAAAGCACAAATGATTGATTATAAAATTCAAAATTATAGAAAAGGAAAGTTATAGAAAAACAGTTTAAAGCAAAGACAAAGTTTAAGATGAAGTTTCACGTTATAGGCAAAAATGTAAGAACTTACTCGGTTGCTGTTCGTTGCAAGACTCTCAGAGTTCCTACATTTTAAGAAAGATGAAAATAAGCAATAGTTTTGATTGGTGGAAAATAAAGAGTAGGAGAAAATTCAGATAAAGATAAATGATCGAAGGGCATGCAAAAAAGAGAGAAGAAAGTGGAAAGTACATTTTTTGGAATTTCTCGAAGTGGGGTGCATTTTTGACCTTGGGCGAAAAACGCGCTTCGGCGGATTATCTCCTATTGCCTATTGTTAGGCACGTAGAACCTAGAATCCATTGTTACACCAGAAAAATATACACAAAAGATTTTCTGGAACTCGGCTGGTTCGGTCGTCATAAAATGCAGCCACTTCGAAAACACAGACAAAAAAATCGTTAAAATGTCTTTCCCGCTGTTTCACATTTTCGCGGTCAGTTTGTCGCGAACATTATCTATAAAAAACATTAAATACTCTATCGATGTTTGTACATTCTTGAAACTTTGGATAAATGCAATGGAATTATCTCTAAAAATTTAAACAATAACATGATTTTTTGAAAACTCTAGTCAATATATTTAAATTCTGTACAAAGTATTCACATTTCTGTAAATTGATTGAATTTTATATCGATTCTGTTGGTTTTAGGATAAGTTTTAAAATAAGAAATTCTCCTTGGCAACCATTTTATTGCAAATTAAATTTAATTGTGGCTTGATAACTTTGAGTAAATTAAAATATATACTTAGATAGATTTACTAATATTAGATCTTTATATTGATTTAATTGTTCAATAAAATTCGAACTAGTGTTTTTTATTCCTTGATTAAGCATGAAGTAAATATTTCCAAATATATTTTATTTCAATTCCAAATAGGTAAAAAACGTGACACTATGAAACACGATTTACAAAATGTTTGCTAATTATTGATACATTTCTTTAACGCTTTGCCAATTTTCAAGTAAATACGTGCATGATTTCACTAATTAAGACACTTTTTTTAAAACTTTATCGTATTTGATTCGTAAGATAAAATCCTGACTGCGCCACTCAGGAAAAAAAAATACATTTTGACATTTAATATTATGAATAACGACAATTTAAAGTGCTTAGTTCGCGAAAACATAAATTCAGGTTTAAATTAATATTGATGTTATATTATTATTGATTACCATGCTGACCCAAATTCTCTCGCATTTCACCCCACATTTTTCTCATCACCATCCCCTCTCCTGTTCACGCTCAGTGGGATTAATCAAGCGACATATTTATATTAATTAGTCGACACCGGGTACAACAGTCGACTAATTAGAGGGTCCGTTGAAAATGGCGTCGGTTGTCGATTCGATTCGGAAATTACACATTACCAGTTTGAGTAATCACCTGCAACGTCAATCCATCTATGTTGTAGAAGTTAACTGGGGGATTTTTCCTCCCAGGGAGAATCCGCAATGGACCACCACCCAAATTGGATTAGACTAATCGATGTCGGTGAATTAAATAAACTCATCCCGAAGACTTAATCAGGAGTTTCGGAGGAGTTTTGCTGAGCTGAATCCGTACGTTAATTAGAAGAGAAAACGTGGAGATAAAACAATGAAATAAAATAGCTTTCGGAAAAGTCAGCGAGGATTAAGTTTCAGAGGACAGAAAAATAAAATAAGATTATTTTAATAATTTAGATTAGTGAAGTTTTGAAGCTAAACCCTCTTTACGAATCTAGATGTTTAAAATATACAGATCAAAACTTCTTATAATCATTCCTCCTTCAAACAGGAAATATTTCATTTAGGTATATAATAGATACAGGACGTTTTTCTTTTAAGTGTATACAGAGAGTTTTATGTAACACCGAACATGTTCATCCAATACAATTTGACACCTTTGTTTTTTAAGTTATGTGTAAATTGGGTTGCCTATATGACCATTAAAAATTGTAGCCAATCAATCGCAATTATTGCCTCAACTTGCACACACAGAGAGTTTTTCTTTCAAGTATACATGTCCCAATTACACCGTGTATGTCCTAAATCTTTTAATACTCGTTGTTAAAAAATCAATGTGAAACTTGAAATGAGTGTCTTTCACTCCCAGACTAAGCATGAAGTAAAATTTCGAGTTTAGAAAAGCCTGAAAATTTGGTTTGGTCGCGTAGCGCGAAGCGCGGAGCGGCCAAACCAAATTTTCAGGCTTTTCTAAACTCGAAATTTTACTTCATGCGCCACCGGTACAAAACACTGACATATTTGCGAAGTTTAAAACACACCGCTAAACTTTACATTGCATCAGTGTTTCGTACCGGTGGCGCATGAAGTAAAATTTCGAGTTTAGAAAAGCCTGAAAATTTGGTTTGGCCGCTCCGCGCTTCGCGCTACGCGACCAAACCAAATTTTCAGGCTTTTCTAAACTCGAAATTTTACTTCATGCTTAGCCTGGGAGGGGAAAACACTTATTTAAAGCTTCAAATGAAATTCTTTTAATAAATCTAACATCGGTATATATACAACGTATGCTTATGTATATTTAAAAAAAAATTTCTTGTTATGAAAATGTTCGGTGTTACATAAAACTCTCTGTTTATCTAAATATACTAAATATGCTGTAAATTTTTAGATATATATTGATACTGAAAAGATTTAAAATTGAAGTTTAAACGAATGTTTTCTACTCCCAGATCAAGCATGAATTCCACTTCCACTCCCAGACTAAGCATGAAGTAAAATTTCGAGTTTAGAAAAGCCTGAAAATTTGGTTTGGTCGCGTAGCGCAAAGCGCGGAGCGGCCAAACCAAATTTTCAGGCTTTTCTAAACTCGAAATTTTACTTCATGCGCCACCGGTACAAAACACTGACATATTACGAAGTTTAAAACACACCGCTAAACTTTACATTGCATCAGTGTTTCGTACCTGTGGCGCATGAAGTAAAATTTCGAGTTTAGAAAAGCCTGAAAATTTGGTTTGGTCGCGTAGCGCTTCGCGCTACGCGACCAAACCAATTTTTCAGGCTTTTCTAAACTCGAAATTTTACTTCATGCTTAGCCTGGGAGTGGAAAACACTTATTTAAAGCTTCAAATGAAATTCTTTTAATAAATCTAACATCGGTATATATACAACATATATACAACGAAACAATACAGTTATACAACGTATGCTTATGTATATTTAAAAAAAAAATTCTCGTTATGAAAATGTTCGGTGTTACATAAAACTCTCTGTATATCTAAATATACTAAATATGCTGTAATTTTTTAGATATATATTGTTATTGAAAAGATTTAAAATTGAAGCTTAAACGAATGTTTTCTACTCCCAGATTAAGCATGAATTCCACTTCCACTCCCAGACTAAGCATGAAGTAAAATTTCGAGTTTAGAAAAGCCTGAAAATTTGGTTTGGTCGCGTAGCGCGAAGCGCGGAGCTGCCAAACCAAATTTTCAGGCTTTTCTAAACTCGAAATTTTACTTCATGCGCCACCGGTACAAAACACTGACATATTACGAAGTTTAAAACACACCGCTAAACTTTACATTGCATCAGTGTTTCGTACCGGTGGCGCATGAAGTAAAATTTCGAGTTTAGAAAAGCCTGAAAATTTGGTTTGGCCGCTCCGCGCTTCGCGCTACGCGACCAAACCAAATTTTCAGGCTTTCCTAAACTCGAAATTTTACTTCATGCTTAGCCTGGGAGTGGAAAACACTTATTTAAAGCTTCAAATTAAATTCTTTTAATAAATCTAGCATCGGTAAATATACAACGTATGCTTATGTATATTTAAAAGAAAATTTCTCGTTATGAAAATGTTCGGTGTTACATAAAACTCTCTGTATATCTAAATATTCTGTAAATTTTTAGATATATATTGTTACTGAAAAGAATTAAAATTGAAGCTTAAACGAATGTTTTCTACTCCCAGATTAAGCATGAATTAAAATTTCGAGTTTAGAAAAGCCTGAACATTTGGATGTGCCGTCACTCGCTTCGCTAGTAAAAGCAAATCTAAATGTTCAGGCGTTTTTAAACTCGAAATTTTACTTCATGTTTAATCTGGGAGAGAACAACACTCGTTTATAGCTTCAAATTAAACTCTTCTAAAAAACAATATATTAGTAAGCTAAAGCTCTTTTTATGAGTTTGGATGTTAAAAATAAACACGTCAAAACTTCTTATAATTATGTTTTCTTTTTACAGAAATCCCAGACTAGGCATGAAGTAAAATTTATAGTTTAGAAAAGCCAGAAAATTTGGTTTGGTCGCGTAACGAAGCGAAGCGACCAAACCAATTTTTCAGGATTTTCTAAACTTAAAATTTTACTTCATGCGCCCCGCGTATAAAACACTGATTTCAAGTGAAGTTCAAAATATGCTACTAAAGCAGTATGTTAAACACGGAATTCTGACTTTACATTAAATCAGTGTTTTAGACGCGTGGCGCATGAAGTAAAATTTCGAGTTTAGAAAAGCCTGAAAATTTGGATTTGCCGTCACTCGCTTCGCTCGTGATGGCAAATCCAAGTTTTCAGGCTTTTTTAAACTCGAAATGTTACTTCATGCTTATCCTGGGAGTAGAAAACACTCGTGTTAAGCTTCAAATTGAACTTAAAAGAAAAACAACGAATGTCGGAAAGTTTACAGCGTATGCATATGTACACTTAAGGGGTTCAATCCAATTAGAAGTTAAAAGAAAAACGATTTTCAATAATTCGCATAAAATTGTGTCTTTACTTTAAAACTTTGAGAACTTATTCTTACAATATAAGAATATGTTCTCAAAGTTTTAGAGTAAAATTCGGTGGAGCAATATTCAGCAATTCCTACACCGAATTTTACTTTAAATCTTTGAGATGAAATATGAAAATAACAATTTTTAAAAGCGTTTTTTTTAAGCTAGCACTACTTATCATCTTATTAAACATGTATTTATCAGATTGCGCTTAAATTTTGCACACAATTTCATCAAACTAGTACAATGTCATTGAACTAAATTCTTTTTGAAATTTCATATAAAAATCAATAGGAAAAGCTATTTCCAAATAAATCTAATTCTCAAATTTTAAACTTATTTCATTATTCTTAGTTCATATAAAAATGATTGGTAGGGCCCGCCGTGGCCGAGCGGTTGAGCCGCCGGTTCGATTCCCAGCGGAGGCGAGTAATTTTTCTAACGAAAAATACTCGTCTCCGTTTCCATGGATGTGTGTGAATGTGTTGTGACGTCCAAATAGTCGAAATATATGTTAATATAGATATTATAAATCAACGTTAGTGGCTGAATGGTAATATCTATGCCAAACAAACCAAAAAAAAAAAAATGATTGGTATGAATAATAACAATAGTTTTATTATTCTAGGATTAATAAGAACCACGCGTCGTCCTTCCTAATACAATGCAATATATTTCTGCCATTTTGAAAAATGTTTGATAAAAGAATACACGTAAATATAGTCTAAAACTTATATAAATAAATCTCCAAGTTTAAATAATATACACGCATTCTTTCTTGTTACGAAGTTACAAAAACATATATTTCATAAATGCTGTACCCAGCTCTGACATGCATTATGTTTATTTGTATTTCCATCCGTAGCACAAAAAGAATATATGATTATTTCCCAAGTGGAAAATTGCATTTTCATAAAAACACATGAAGATAAATGACATGAATAAATGCATCATCCGTTGCGACCCCCGCAAACGTGTTTATTATCGGCGTTGATCCCGATCCGCAGGGGTAGATCGTCGCCTGGATATGCCGGGATAAAAGCAGCCCCGTAATAAAACTATACATCTGCAACCTGGGGGCGTTTTTTTCCATCCCTAGTTATTGCCTCTATGTGCTCCGCTAAATGGCAAAACACTGAGACCGCTCAAGAATTCCATTCTTATTCCGGAGATAATGGGATTGTTTACGTTTATGGTGAATGCGCCGGGCACTTAAATGCAATTTTAAAAATAATAACGAAACACAATTGCTGTTTTATAGAATTTATAGCGATTATTATTGCTTATACAATATTGAATATACCACAGTTACTCTCTTGTTTTTTGAATCGTTTTCCTGAAAATTAAGGAATAAGTGACAGGGAAGTTTGAAAAAGTTCTTTTTTTTGTATTCGTAAGACACATCAGTTATATATTGTAAAAAGAATCGCACCTGTAACATTTTTTCATTTTATATACACATCATCTGTATACAGACATAACATACACATACATGTATATTGTACGTAGAAAAAAAAATATAATAAAGGTATTTATTTGTTAGTACGTTCTTATCTGGGCTATCGACCATAAGTCTTTCTGCTGTTTTATTTTATTTGTTTGGATTTTATTATATGACTAAATTCTTTAATTATAAAGAAATTCTCAATTCAATTCTTGTCAAGAGACAGTATTTTCATTATTAACTTGTTACAGTTTTAAATTACATTACAGAATCATTATCGATTGGTTGCATTCATTAGTTAACCTGGACCACATTGGACTTCCCAAAAAAAAAAAAAAAATAGAAGTTGATATATAAAATAGTTTAATGCTTAAATAATTCTAACAGACAAGCAAAACGGCCCTATTTACTTCTACAGGGTGCAGCATTTCCGATGATTACTTCAAGTTAAGTACCATAAATATGAATGACAGACAAAAACTAATATATACTTCCAGAGCTATAATTTAGAGCATATTTCATGTGCCTGATCAAAATTTGTCTATTTTCAATTGTTTTCGAGTTATACGTAAAAAGTCAAAATTTGGCCATTTTAAAATATTGAAAAACCTTCTTTTAAAACTGACATGCTGTAAAAACATTCTTATGATATAATATAATATTAGATATTGTCTTAAGCTTAACCTTTATGAGATTTGACATAATGTTGTGTTATTTTTAATACAAATCATAGTTCAGGCGATTAAATTTTATGTAAACTTTCCAAAAATATCATCAGCGTATTCTACTTAAAAACGTGCATATGAAAGTTTTTACAACATGTAAGTATTTTTTTAAATACAAAAAATATTTCATTCATAATAATGAATCTTTATATTTAGGGATTCATTACAAAAATAGGATGAAATATTGTTAAATAGACACTATTTTTTCCGGGACAGTCTCGATTTTATTGTATCTTGAATTAAAGCGTTTGTACCAAATTATTCCGAAAAAAGTAGGTACCTTTTTATTTGCTTTTCACTTACTGACTGCGAACATAAATTAGACGTTGTGTATTTCTAAAGTTGAAAGAGACAATATATCTGGTTATATACTATTTGAAAAAAAGTTTTTTCAAAGTTGGCTGATATAATTTTGAACAAATGAATTTGTTATTCTACAACGTTAGAATGCAGATTATTCGTTTCTAAACAAAGTAAAAATTCTATGGAAATCTAACTTTTCCTTAATTTTTTATTTGTTGTAGGATTATAAATTGGAAAAAATTTATTTATTTTCGTTTTGACAGAATTCAATTTCGCTCACTAGCAAAACATGTTATTTTTTACAACTTCGAAGCAAACATTGCTTTTTTAACAATCTCTGAAATTGTGTTCAATCTTTCAAATTTTTTGAAAGGAAAACAGAGTTTTCTAAACATTCAAAAATTATATTTATATTTTCAGTCATTTTTGACCGACTGTAATTTTACAGACATGCAATAAGTTTGACTTTTTTCAGCCCAGAGGAAAGTTTACTCATTTATTATCAATTCTGATGATTGAAAAAAAAACTAATATTTCGTTGATTTTTGAGTCGCCCAGGTGTAAAATCAGCCATAAGTGTTTTGAGAAACTTGTGGCAAAATGACAAATACTGATTTTGTAGCGTCTTGTAAATAAATTAAAATAATATTGAATGAGCGTTGTATCGAATGGAGATAAGAAAAAAATTATGTAAAACTAAGTAAATATGTGCCAGATTTCGCAACTAAAAACATGTCTTTTGCAACCAACATTTTTTGCAAGCTTTATATTCAACAAGATTTTTCAAAATCTTAAAAGGTTTAAGGTCAATTTATTTATAAAATTGTAGCCTGAGACGAGTAGAATCCAGAGATACCAAAACCTTAAAATTAAAAAATATGGCTGGTTTTCATCTGGGCGACTCAATTAAAAAAAAATAAAACGTGGTCTCCAATTGCTAAGTATTTTTTGACGGCACCATTTGCATATGTTTTAAGATATTTCAAAGACATTATCTTGATCTGAATTTCGAAAGTTGGTCTTTGGATTAAATTCCTCGACAACAGCATCTGGTAAAAGAATTGTACGTGATTTATTTATTGTTATTGATTCTGAAATGAAATTAGATATAGTTTACAGTTTACATTTTGTAAGATCTCTTATACAGTATGGAATACTATTTTATTGTTAAAACATATTTGTAAATCAAACAAAATGGATTTCTACATGTAATACATTAGTCAGATTCATTATCTGAAACTTTTTCCTCATTTTCCGACTACCCTGTATATTTACAAAAGCAATTCATTTGCTTGTAGATTTTCCGATTATGAAAAACTACCCTCCCCCTCTTTCAATTTCCCACTAATTTAACACGAAAAACCCTGTTCGTTACACCCCAAGGCTTTCTCTGTATTTCCCTGCCATTCATTTCAGAACACTTGGGGAACGGCCCGCAAAAAAGAACCGGCGACATTCTATTACTTCCCTCATTGCCACATTCAAACTTCCTCCGCGCGTTTCCTTAGCCGAAGAAATAAATTACCCCATCTTTCTGAAAACAACCGCTCCCCCCGTAAGAAGGCTCCTCTAAGTGTTTCCAGCTATTAAAAGAAGGGATGATGGTGCCGTGAAACAGAACACCGTTGCTATAAAAATATTAGGCGATGGATTTATGGTGGAATAAGAGGGTCTGCGGATTGTTATTTGTATTTATGAGTATTGCTATCTCGGGTGTGTTTGGGGAAGTAGTGAGAAATGTGTTATAGGTATAACATGGGCGTACTATTAACAGGAAATCCGTATTGTTTGTAAGTGTAAACATTTAGTGTAAATCACGAAACCTGGCTGTTGTGTTATTTTATTTATACAACACTTTTAAAATTTTTAAATTTCGACTTTATAAAAGCCTAAAAATACGCCAGTAGAAACACGTACTTCATACAGGGTCTGGCAGCGTTCCCTGACGGTTTTTAAAATAGCATAACTCAATCAATTTTCTAGATATTATATTAAAAGAAAACGTTTTGTAAACAGGAAGATTGAAAGTTTACAACGTTTACAAAAACTTAGAAAATAACCTCAAGTAGCGAAAATAACATCAGGTAAATGACGACCTCCGTTTTCGATGCACAGCTGAAGTCGGGTGGTAAAGAATCGCACGAATTTCACGCTGAATATTATCACGCAGATGAGCCAAATTTCGAGGCTTGTCAAGGTATACTTTTCCCTTTAGGTAACCCTGCAAATAAAAGTCCACGCGACTTCAGCTGTGCATCGAAAACGGTGGTCGTCATTTACCTGATGGTATATTCGCTACTTGAGGTTTCTTTCTAAGTTTTTGCATACGTTATAAATTCCAATCTTCCTGTTTATAAACAAATATTTTTTCAATAGAATATTTTCAAGATTGATTGGGTTTTGATATTTTAAAAACCGTCAGGCAACGCTGCCGGACCCCGTATATCGTATGTTCAATAAAAAGAAACCTCTAGAGTGCCATGGAAAATATTGTAGGTTGGCAGCTCTATAACTATCATATCTGACGTTTTATATATCAATACCTAAAGCGTGTAGCTAACTTAAATTAAAAAAAGATTAAATCAGCGCTTCAAGGTTTTTTTTTATTGAACATACAATACATTTATATATCTACATATACTAAATGACTATAATTTACATACTAAATACTTTTCCTTGATCCTAGCTCAGTCACCCCAACCGAATCTGTCAGTCGCAGGATCGCGCCCGCAGGTGGGATTCGAACCACCCGCGGCGAAACGAAATCAGCACGTACTGTTCCCCCAGAAACCGAGCACAATGAAACAAACGCCGCCGGTTAAATTGCTTTCGATGTGGAAGGGAATGAGGAATGTTATTTTTGCAGAAAATAAAAACTGTACTTTGTAGTAACGATGGAATCGCACGCGAGACCAGATCCTTCCAGAGACATTAATTAAGTCGCAAGCCGAGACAGACGGGGTGTAATTCTAATCGCGGGACGTAATTACTGTCTCGGAATGAAACGAGTTAAGGGTAAACGCGTGTAAACGATGCAAGGATTAATCTTTTATGTTTTGTGGGGAAATGTTTGGTGGCTTCTCCACAGCTTAATTTAAAATGTGTAATAGTAAAGTAAAAACCGTATTTCGACAGAATGTATGGGGATCTTAGTTATTTGAAGAGATATAGAGTCGGTTACAATTTTGAAATATATTTTTTTGTTTTCAAGATTTCAACAAAAACCGGATTTTTTGAAATATCGGTTTTATATTTTCTTCAAAAACTCAGTTATTTCAAGAAATAGAGAGCCGGTTAAATTGGGATAAAGTTGCGTATTTCGGGGCCTAACAATAATCTGAAAACAATTTCGAAATTTTTGTTTTGTTTTGGAGATATCAACAAATAACTGAGTTTTTGAAAAATCGTTTTTATTTTTTTTATTCAAAAACTACTGAATATGGACATTTAGAACTGTGACAAAATACACTTTAAAATGAGAAATCTAGTAGCATATTTTTTTTTAAGATAACTATAACATTTACCCGGGGACCATAGCCAACTTTTGTTTTTCTTATAGGCGCCATTTTAGATTTTTATATTTTTTGAAAGAATATTTATTTCTGAACTCAGTGATGTATCACCCTCATAATTTATTTTAGATTTGATATTTTAAATTGTGATCTATTTTTTTTTGCAAAGAGTGCCTTGAAAATAATGACGTCAAATTTTAATATTTTCTTTTTTACAAAGAGTGCCTTGGAAATTATGATGTACAATCTGTTAATCAATAATATCTTGACAGCAGTCAATCATTGTAAGCACTCAAAATTAATTAATAACTGTCAGTCTTTTCTAATGGTAATAATAAGTATCGATTATTACATAAAAGTTGCACAAATTAAATTTATTCTTCTTTTATTATTATTATTATTCCAAAACTATTCACAAAAAAAGTAATTTTTGCATTTTTCGCTAGATCTCAGTAAAGATTGATCACCGTCACATCTAAGCGTTATATATTTTTAACTTTAATGTAAATCAGTTGTTTATACGCGTGGCGCATGAAGTAAAATTTCGAGTTTAGAAAAGCCCCGTGAAAATTTGTCTCGGGTCGCTGCGCGACCCTCGACAAATTTTCTACGCGGGGCTTTTCTAAACTCGAAATTTTACTTCATGCATAGTCTGGGAGTGGAAGACACTCGTTACTTTAAAATACATCACAACTTTTAAAATATGTATCGTCGGATGCCGGTCTTCAGTTGTGATATGTACGCAAATTGCCAAATTTTTAGGCTTTTCTAAACTCGAAATCTTACTTCATGCTTTGTCTGAAAGTGGAAAACACTCGTTTTAGCATTAAAACAATTTATATTTGTCATAATATATTGATTCTTGTTTTATTGGCAGAGAAAGTTTTATAATGTCAAAACAGAATGTCAATTTTGATACAAGTTAAACAGGAAGCATCGTTTGTTTGTCAGACGTCAAACGACAATTCAGAGCTGATCAATTGTGTGGACGTTTTGAATGGGTCCCCAAGACGAATGGAACGATTCGTTGTGAACCACGCTGGCCAGTCCTGATTTAAACCTTCCATTATCATAATTAATTGATGAAAACTGTCGGCGACACTTTTCATCATTTAATTATGATAATGCAAGGTTCACACAATCGATCGACTCTGAATCGTCGTTTGACGTCTGACATATAAAAAAACGATTGCTTCCTCTTCAAAATTAATATTCTCTTTTGACGTCATAAAACTTTCTCTGCCAATAAAGCAAGAATCAATGTATTATGTCAAATATCAATTGTTTTAATGCTAAAACGAGTGTCTTCCACTCCCAGACTAAGCATGAAGTAAAATTTCGAGTTTAGAAAAGCCTAAAAATTTGGCTCGGGCGCGTAGCGAAGCGAAGCGACCGAGCCAAATTAGGCTTTTCTAAACTCGAAATTTTACTTTATGCGCCACGCCAATAATAAAGATATATTGATTGATAGTTGACACACTAAACTTATTTCACTTGTCAACTAGTTAAATTTAAGACAATTTTACATTAAATTCGCGTTTTATACGCGTGGCGCATGAAGTAAAATTTCGAGTTTAGAAAAGCCTGATTTGGCTCGGTCGCTTCGCTTCGCTACGCGCTCGAGCCAAATTTTCAGGCTTTTCTAAACTCGAAATTTTACTTCATGCTTAGTCTGGGAGTGGAAAACACTCGTTTTAGCATTAAAACAATTTATATTTGTCATAATATATTGATTCTTGGTTAATTGGCAGAGAAAGTTTTATAACGTCAAAACAGAATGTCAATTTTGATACAAGTTAAACAGAAAGCATCCTATGTTTATGTCAGACGTCAAACGACAATTCAGAGTCGATCAATTGTGTGGACGTTTTGAATGGGCCCCCAAGACAACGAATGGTACGATTCGTTGTGAACCACGTTGGCCAGTCCTGATTTAAACCTTACATTACCATAATTAATTGAGCTAAAACGAGTGTCTTCCACTCCCTGCCCGCCTTCAGGGGTGATATGTACGCAAATTGTGGATTTTAGGAGTTGTCAAATAAGTGAGTTACTTAACTGTTTCCACCGCACTCTTTACAAAAAACAAAAGAATAAAATTTGACATATAAAACGTACAATAAACCAAAAGTGTGATACATAATTGAATTCAGAAAAAAAATATTCCTCTACAAAATCCAAAATGGTGCCTATAAAAAAAACAAAAGTTGGCTATGGTCCCTGAGTAAATGTTATAGTTATTTTAAAATAAAATATGTAACTAGAGATATCGTTAGAAAGTGCCTCTATAATGTCAAAGTTGTAAATGTCTGAAATCAGTAGTTTTTGGATCAAAAAATAAAAACGAAATTTAAAAAATTCCGTTTTTTTACAATTTCTCAGAAACGAAAATAGATATTTTAAATTTGTTTTTAGATTATTATTGGGCGCTAAATTATGCAACTTTGCCCCAGTTTAACCGACTCTCTATCTCTTCAAATAACCGAGATCCCCATATATTCTGTTGAAATACGGACACCCTGTATATTATGAAATATGTATAATTTATCATAACACATTGTGAAATTATTTTTAGAAATTAATAAATACCTATTGTACAGTGTGATCGATAGAAACTGGATGATTTTGAAATAATCACTTGTTTTTGTAATAAAGAAGCAAGTTTGTTTTAAAGTGTGTATTAGCCATATGGAATAAATTCGATAATAAATATATGGGGGCGTGTTCGTAAAAACGCTCGGATACGTTGATTGGTATTTTTAGTTGCTCATTTTTTTCAACAAAAACTGTTTTACAATGTGTGTCATGGTACAGTGGGCAAACCAATTTTCTTATTTTAAATGCAGCACCCTGTATGTTATTCAATTTTTGGATTCTTCAGAAAATTTAACTGTTCAGCTGTTTCGGAAATATTATGTGTTTTTAGATTTTTTTTTTCAGAACATTTTGAACATAAAAATAAAAAAAAATGTAGTAGTACATTGATATTAATGTTTTTTTTTATTTTTACAACATCAAGAAATAAACAGTATTACTTATTAGTTTTTAAGTGTGTTGTAACCAATTACTGTAATCAGATAATTTGATTTTGTTTAATGTTAATTTTTGCAATAAATCTGAAAACACTTAATATTTCCGTAACAGTTGAAGATAGGTATAGGACATTGTACATGAAATATGTCTAGAATTTTCTGAAGAATTCAAAAATTATATAACACACAGTGTGTTTCATCTAAAATAATGAAGTTGTTATTGGCCACTGTTACGTGGCACAACCTGTATGAACAGTTTTTGATGAAAAAAGTGCGCAACTAAAAATACCAATCGACGTGTTCGAGCGTTTTATTTAACACGCCCCCATTTATTTATTATCGAATTTATTCCATTTGGCTGATACACACTGTATAAAAACTTTCGTAATAGCGTGCCGTTTAAAATGTATATTTAAAATTCAGACAGGTCATGTTTACAGGGGTGGCCCGAGTTTAATTGACGCTCGAATTCAACCTTAGCTCATTAGCGCCCCCATTTACAAAAAAAACGTAAATTTAGCATTTTTTTACTTTCCCTCATATGCAGAACAATAGAAAAGTTTTGCTTTCGCGAAAATTGATTTTTTTTCAATTTTAGTGGATATATCCATTTTAAGGTCCCACGAGCTGATTAAGACCATTTTTTAAAAAAGTCTGTCCTTCAGCCGCTACGATACAGTCATGTGAAACATCTCAAGGAACAAGCGACTTTTATAAAAAGGTGACTGATCTAACATTTCAACATTGTTGAAGTCAGGTGCGTGGCCATCCCTGTTGCAGTGGATGGATAACGCACATGACTTCTAGTTGACTTTGATGTCGCTCTTGTGTTGTATTATTATTGACTATCCATTGAGACTTTTGGCCTACATACCGAAGGGGGCACTGGGTACACGGGACGCCGTAGACTACATTTGACATCAGAGCCGTTGGCACCGGCTCCTTCAGCTTAGTGAAAAATCTTTTAATTTGTGATAATCCATATTTTGTCATTCCCCAGGATCCGAGTTATCTGTGCTGTAATTATGCCTAGGTAGGGGAGCTTTCTGTATGTGATGGTTGTCGGGGGTGGAGGGTTGGGGTCAGGTTCTATTGTTGTTGAATTTAATAGGGGTGGAGGTGTGGGGTTGGGGATACTTGGGTTTACGGTTGTAGTGACAAATAATATTTTGTTAACGATAGGTTTTGGGTATCCATTATTGAGGGCTATTGTTTTTAATTTATTCAAGTTTTTTTGTAGTAAAGTGGGATGTGAGATTTTAGTTATTATATTTTTTAGAGCTCTTATAGTGTTGAGTTTCATTGTTGATGGAGCAAAAGAGTGGAAGTTAATGTATCTGCCGGAGTTGGTAGGTTTTTGATAAGTTTGTTATTATTCAAACGTAAAACACGTGTGTCGAGGAAGGGGGATCCACTTCCTCCTCAAACGTGAACTGTATGTGAGGATTGTAGCTGTTAAAAATCTCACATGTCACTCCAACAAAGCCACTCGGTACGCCGAGGAGAAGGTCATCTACATACTTTTGTACAAAAGAGGGCCTGAAGGGCAGCATAGGGATAACCTTATCCAACAGCTCGTCCATAACAATCAAAGCCAACACTGGGCTAATAGGTGATCCCATAGGCGTGCCAAAAGTTTGTTTAAAAATTATACTATTGAAAATGAAATAATTGTTGTCACCTATGAACCGCAGTAGGTTCATGAAGTCAGGCTTGTTTAAGCTTGTGTGGGCTCTCACCCTATCGAAGCCTGATTCCACAATACCCACGGCTAGATCCATAGGGATGTTCGCAAACAGGGAGACCACGTCCAGCGACACCACCTCGTGCCCATCAGGTAGCTGAAAATCGTTAAATTCTTCAGCGAATTGGAAAGAGTCAATTATATTGTAGTCAGTTTTTGTTGCAAAAGCCTTACTGAGAATATTTGCTAGGTAGGATGAAAGTTTATAAGTTGGTGAGTTGTTGGATGATATAATAGGTCTAAGGGGGATGTCAGGTTTATGAATTTTCGGTAATCCGTAGTATTTAGGGGCTACTGCGTTGTGTATACATAACTGCTTATACGTTACCTCATCGATAAGGGTTTTATCTTTTAGGTTTTTTAGCATTTTGTTTGTATAACAGCAGTAGGATCCCTCTGTAATCGTTGATACGTAGATGTATCGTCGAACAGGGCTAGGGATTTTTCTATGTAGTCCTGTTTGTATAGGATCACCGTAGCTGCGCCTTTATCGGCTCGGGTTATAATTAGGTCAGGGTGATCTTTTTCAAACGAAAGGATTTTAGGAATAGCATTTTCTAAGCAAGGCTTTTGAAACTTACGGACATAGCTGGTCATTAATTTGAGCTCTTCGTGTGTTCTGATGGGTGTGAGGCCTCCAGCGCGGACTCGATCTCTCCAAGTATTTTTCTCATATTGATATCCCGGTGTGTAGGGGGAAGGCAAAATTTTGGTCCTAGTGATAGGGGGGTGTTTACCTCCTGAGGAATGACAACATCCGTGCAGTTGCGGATCCATTTGCTATTGTCTGTGAAGAATTTAGTGGAACATTTCTTATTATTTAGATTTTGGAATTTACTTTTATGTTTTTGTTTTGCTCTGTGAAACACTGCCTGAAATTTCTGCTTCATGCAGTCTAAGTAATTACTAAAAATGTTAAATGGTAAGTTAGTTCAGCAAAAGTTAACTAGGTGGGCGAGGTTAGTTTCTATATTCTTAATTTCTCTACAGATTAAATCTATTTCGACTCCAAGAGTCTGTGTCCCTAACCTCTGATTTTTTTAATTATTTGAATTAATTGCTATAAATCAAAATCGATAATTGTGTCAGTAGTTTGACATTGACATAATTAATATTTTGTGGAAAAGGGAACCCATACGTGAGGCGTACGAACAATGTTCTACAGAAATAAGAATAATGGCAGTTGCCATAAGTCGGCGCAAGATGACATTTAACAAATCGTGCCAAGTTGACACGAGTTTGAATTGAACTATAATGAGATCGCCATACTATTTTTTTCCGTGTGACAGTTACGATACACATTTTAATACTTGTGACATATTTTAAAGTAACGAGTGTCTTCCACTCCCAGACTAAGCATGAAGTAAAATTTCGAGTTTAGAAAAGCCCCGCGTAGAAAATTTGTCGAGGGTCGCGCAGCGACCCGAGACAAATTTTCACGGGGCTTTTCTAAACTCGAAATTTTACTTCATGCGCCACGCGTATAAAACACTGATTTACAGTATAGTTAAAAATATATAAAATTAAAAATATAGAATGAGCATTTAATGTATATATACTTTTGTCGTAGCTCCTTTAGTTATTTTTTTTGTATTTTTGTAAAAATCTGATTTTTGAATTATTTGAATAAATTGTTATAAATCAGTTAGATTTGATCATTTAGCCCATCGTGTCAGCTTGACATAAGTCGGCGCTAGCCGACATTTGGAATATTATGACAGTTAACATAAGTCGGCGCCAGCCGACATTTAAACTATAGTAGCAGTTGAAATAAGTCGCTAGTAGCTGACATTTAAACTATAATGACAGTTGTCATAAGTCGGCGCAAGCCGACATTTAGCCAACCAACTTGACACGAGTTTGAATTGAACTACAATGAGATTGCCATGTTATTTATTTTTCTGTGTGAGAGTTACGATACACATTTTAACACTTACGACAAATTTTAAAGTAACGAGTGTCTTCCACTCCCAGATTAAGCATGAAGTAAAATTTCGAGTTTAGAAAAGCCCCGCGTAGAAAATTTGTCGAGGGTCGCGCAGCGACCCGAGACAAATTTTCACGGGGCTTTTCTAAACTCGAAATTTTACTTCATGCGCCACGCGTATAAAACACTGATTTACAGTATAGTTAAAAATATATAAAGTTAAAAATATAGAATGAGCATTTAATGTATATATACTTTTGTCGTAGCTCCTTTAGTTATTCTTTTAGTATTTTTGTAGATATCTAATTTTTGAATTATTTGAATGAATTGTTATAAATCAGTTAGATTTGATCATTTAGCCCATCGTGTCAGCTTGACATAAGTCGGCGCTAGCCGACATTTGGACTATAATGACAGTTAACATAAGTCGGCGCCAGCCGACATTTAAACTATAGTAACAGTTGAAATAAGTCGCTAGAAGCTGACATTTAAACTATAATGACAGTTGTCATAAGTCGGCGCAAGCCGACATTTAGCCAACCAACTTGACACGAGTTCGAATTGAACTACAATGAGATCGCCATGTTATTTATTTTTCTGTGTGAGAGTTACGATACACATTTTAACACTTGCGACAAATTTTAAAGTAACGAGTGTCTTCCACTCCCAGACTAAGCATGAAGTAAAATTTCGAGTTTAGAAAAGCCCCGCGTAGAAAATTTGTCGAGGGTCGCGCATCGACCCGAGACAAATTTTCACGGGGCTTTTCTAAACTCGAAATTTTACTTCATGCGCCACGCGTATTAACCACTGACTTACAATAAAGTTAAAAATATGTAAAGTTGAAAATATTGAATGAGCATATACACTTTTGTCATAGCTCCTTTTGTTATTTTTTTAATATTTTTGTAAATATCTGATTTTTTGAATTATTTGAATTAATTGTTATAAATCAGTTAGATTTGATCATTTAGTCTATCGTGTCAGCTTGACAAAGTCGGCGCCAGCCGACATTTGGACTATAATGGTAGTTGACATAAGTCGGCGCCAGCCGGGATTTAGACTATAATAACAGTTGACATAAGTCGGCGGTAGCCGACATTTGAACTATAATGACAGTTGACATAAGTCGGCGGTAGCCGACATTTGAACTATAATAATAGTTGACATAAGTCAGCGCAAGCCAACATTTAACCAATCATGCCAACTTTAAATTTAACGATAATGAGATAGTCATGTTATTTTTTTTCTTTGTGACGGTTACGATACATATTTTAGCACTTATGACATATTTTAAAGTAACGAGTGTCTTCCACTCCCAGACTAAGTATGAAGTAAAATTTCGAGTTTAGAAAAGCCCCGCGTAGAAAATTTGTCTCGGGTCGCTGCGCGACCCTCGACAAATTTTCACGGGGCTTTTCTAAACTCGAAATTTTACTTCATGCGCCACGCATATAAAACACTGATTTACAGCAAAGTTCAAAATATATAATGCTTAGATATGATGGTGATCAATATTTACCAAGATGTAGCGAAAAAATGCAAGAATTACTTTTTTTGTGAATAGTTTTGGAAGAATAATAATGAAAGTAGAATAAATTTAGTTTAAGCAAGTTTTCCATATTGTTGATATTTAAATCATCATATTTTTTACGGGGAAAGTGCTAAGATGGTTTTTTATTTTTTTTTTTGGGTTTTGGCTTTTGCCTGGCCTTAGTAACTTAGACTATTGGCCAACATCAATATTAATTTTATTTATTCCATTTAAGTATTTAATTCTTTACACGCTTATGCAACTAATTATGGACGACACAGCACATTCACTCACATCCATGGCTCCAGAGGGTGCCAATTTCCCCATAAGAAACTGGCACCCCCCGGTGGGATTCGAACCCACGACCCTCTGGCCCAAGATGTTTTAATGTGTAATTTTGTATTTTAAGTTCTACAATATTATGTATTTTTTAAGTGGACTCCGCTGAATGAATGAATAAATAAATAAATTAATGATGAACACATCACCATTTTTTTTAATGTGGATACAAAATTATTTTATATTATTTTACTATATCTAAACATCGCAATGAATTTCTGTAAATGAACTTAACGATGCGAACGATTCATTTACAACGTGTTGTCGCTGTCGTTCTTGACATTTATTGTCATTCCGTTGGTGTGGTGTTTGGCCGCACGACACTAATCCGGTTATGAATGCTGCAGATTAGGCGACAGATGCGACCCTGGAACGCGGGGTGCGAGAACAAGCCCCGTCCTGGGGGCTATAAACGAGTCACCGTGAAATATAAAGAGTCCTAATGAAATTCCCTCTAGTTTTCACTGCCTGGATAACTGTATTAAAACCGCTGTAGCAGTAAATTTAAAATTGTTTCCAAGGATACAATCACTGAATTAACTTCTTACAAATAAAATATCATATGTTCAATAAAAAAAACCTCTACAGTGCTATGATTTTATCTTTTTTACTTTCCCCCGTATGTAATACAAACGGAAAGTATTGTTTTCGTGAAAATTTTCGAATCAAAAATTTTAGAGGAAATATCCGTTTTGAGGTCCCCTGAGTCGAATAAGACCATTTTTGAAAAATGTCTGTCTGTCTGTCTGTCTGTCTGTCTATCTGTCTGTCTGTCTGTCTGTGTGTGTGTCTGTGTGCGCTGTACCGCAAAAACCGCTAAAGATATCGAGATGAAACTTGAAACTTAAGCTTTTTGTTACAATCGGAAGAACTGAAAAGCTTTTGGTGAAAATCGGAAAACCGAAAGTGGTACTTTACTCTTAGCGTTTTTCAGTTTTTTCAGATTTTTTCAATAAATGTTCATCAAACAAAAAATTCTTTCAAATAAAAGTTGTAGATAATAACAAAATAAAGATGTATTGTTCATTTACTTTTTGTCATAGCACTCTTAGTTTTTGAGATATTTCAAAAGTTGTGTATTTTATCTAGTTATTGAGGATCACTTCGTAATATGTTATAAAAAGAAGACCGTTTTTCGGGAACTTTCAAACACAATTTTCTACAGGGTGATTCATTAGCCTCTTTACAAACTTTAAAAAGTGATTTAATACGCAATTTACGGGGGGAAGTACTATGATGGACACATCACCATTTTTTAAATTTATGTTGGCTACATGCTTTAGGAATTGTCATATAAAACGTCAGACATAATAATTATAATGCATAATTTCAGAGTTGCCAATCTGCAGTATATTCCATAGCACTCTAGAGGTTTTATTTTATTGAACATATGATACTATTAAAGATAGGTACAAACATAAAATATTTATATACTATGATATTTTAATTAAGTAATGTGTGTTGACTTCTCATTAATAATATTCTATTATAGGTGAGTATAAACATAAAATATTTATATATTGTGATACTTTAAGTAAGTAATGCGTGTTGTTTTAATTTTAGTAATTAAATTACGATATTAATGAGGAAAAACGTAAACCTTAAGTCTGTGGGTTTTCGTTTTTCCTCACTATTGCCCTTTATAGTGTTACAGATGATTTTTTTGATTCATACGACAATCAGCGCGTTTCAATTTTAGTACTAATAGATTATAGTAAAGCCTTCGATACGATTAGTCATGAGATATTGTTAGTTATTTTAAAGTCATTTGGTCTTAACGATGATGCACTAATGTTATTGGAGAGCTTCTTAACGAGCCGCACTCAACGAGTTACCTTGAATGGAGGCTTCAGTTAAGAAACATCAATTATGCGCGATGTACCGCAAGGCAGCATATTGGGACCACTCCTGTATGCAGTTTAGACTTCCAGTTTCGGTAAACATATAAAAAATTGCTGTGCACACTGGTATGCAGACGATACACAACTGTACTGCTCCACAAAAGCAGCTGATATCAAAACTTGTGTAGAACAAATTAATGAAGACATTCACAAGTTGATAGAAATTTCAAACCAACACCATCTCCAGATTAATTATAAGAAATCTAAAGTAATTGTCTTTGCCCACTCTTTGGTGTATAATACAATTATTAACCAGGTGCAGATCCTTGTTAATGAGGTTATACTCGAAGTGACTACCGCGGAACGCAATCTTGGGTTAATTTTAGACCGAAACCTCAGGTTTCATGAACATGTCAATAAAACCTTGCAGAAAGCTTATATAAACCTTAAACAGCTATACAGCAATCGCTTTGTTCTGAACCAACGTTTAAAACCGAAACTTTGCAATTCGCTTGTACTTTCCTATTTTAATTACTGCGATCACATATATGGCCCATCACTTGTTAGTAATGATGTACGAAGAATACAGGTAGTATAAAATAACTGTTCGAGATTCATTTATGGCTGCAACAGAAGAGAACACATCTCTCACAAATTGAAGAATGCTAATTGGGATAATATGGAACAGATGAGAACGATACATGAAGCTTGCTTTTATTTTCGCATTATTAAAAGCAAAACACCGCCATATCTTTACAATAAAATTCGGTTTCGAACGGATGTCCACAGCATTAACCTACGTAGGAAACATTCTTTGTCAATTCCGAGGCACAAAACACAAATGTTTAAAAGGTCTTTTCGGTACAGAATAGCCCATGTTTTGAATAAGGTTCCTATCGACTCCAGTTACTCATTATCAAAGTTTAAAATGAATTATATAGAGTATTTAAACAATTAAAATTATGTATTGCTTAATATATAAATTATCTATTTTTTTTATTATACGTATTATTTTATAAGTATTTTTTTTAGGAATAGTCGGCAGACTAGCTGGTGAACACCGAGCTAAGGCCTATTCCTTTTGTAACGTATGCATATATACTAAGGTTATGTAATTGAATATGTATTTTGTTTTGTATTTGTTGTTACAATAAAGCGATTATTATTATTATTATTATTGTCGCAGTTTAATTACTTAAAATCAAATAACACGTATTACTTACTTAAAATAACACAACTATAAAGTGACCTTTTGCCAACAGAACTCTGCATTTACTGAATAAACATTAAATAAAATAAAGTGTCACAAGTATAAATTCAGATTTTTCCTATGATGTATTTATGGCGGATGCGCCGGGTATAAATTTTATATATTTTTACATGTGAGTCGCCTATTTCCAAAAACCCCTAAATCCTTTGTTTTCAAATGGATTTAGGCGCTTTTGGAAATATGCGACTCATGTATTTATATACATAAAAAATCAACATGTTATTTTCGGAATGCATCCGTTAAAGGGATCGACGGGATTTAACGGTAAATTTAGTTCGAAACTGGACACCGTTTGTAAAGGTGATCCTCGGTATCGATTATGTCGGCCCCTCCTGGATCCCATGGGAGTCGCACTCGTGAAAGGGCAACGCCACCCTCGGAAAAGAACACTAGGTACGCGACGAGGGCCCTTCAGGGCCCTTTCTCGGGAACGGCTACCCTTTCAAGTCTTCGGACTGCAGATAGCGGCACTAATTAATTTAATGGAAACACCGGAGCCTCTTCAAATAACACTTTTTATTTGTATTTGTACGGTCGAGGGTTCTAGAATATTTGGTTTAAGTTTGTCAAAAAGTTACTTTCTGGAAGTTATGTAATTTTGCTTAGTGCATTCTGAAATGGATGATATTGGCTGAATTTAAGTGCTTTTAATATCATTATTTTTCAAACTCGATATTTGCTTCATACTTAATCAAGTAGTGGAAACACTTGTTAGAAGCACTAGTAAATAAAACACTATTTACTTAATAAATAAAATTACGAAAAAACTATTCGTGAAAATGCAAACAGTGTCTTAATTAATAAGACAATTTAAGACGATAAATATCCATTGAAACAACTACTTCCCGTGCAAATGGATATTTATCGTCTTAAATTGTCTTATTAATTAAGACACTGTTTGCATTTTCACAAATAGTTTTTTCGTAATTTTATATATTATGTTTAAAGTGTGCAAACAATAAGAAGCGTAAGCTTATTTTCTCGAATTCAAATAGTTTTGAATTTGAATTTATCTTGTTTGAACTATTTACTTTATCAAAATTGAATTTGTGTTCAGTATTTCGACACCAGATACCCACAGACGCGTTTCGGACTTCAAGGTCCTCTTTAGTGTGGTCCAAACCCAGTGCTGAGGAATACTGAACATATCTGACTATTTCAAGCCAATATGTGAACACTATGATTTGTTTCTGGTTTCACAAACATAGTTTAGCTCGTTTGTGTATATGCACTTGTGCATTAGTGTCATTGACGATGCCACTATGGAGCATTAGATGGCGTTAGCTATCGAATCCACTAAAAGTGTTTTAGTTTGATAATGACTACTAGATAATCGAAACTATAGTCACAAATTAAGTGCGAAATATAGTGGTTAAACAAAGTAAAAAGTGTTTTATTTACAAGTGTATCTAAGATGTACCACAAAGTGAACGCGTACAATAAAAAACACTTGTTAGAAGTTTCAATTTAAATCAGGATTTGTTGTTTGGATTGATTGAGTTACTTGAAGATAATTATACTTTGATTAAAAAACACTTAGAACCTTTCTTTAATACTTTATTTTGTAACCAAATGTACATTTCGGACACGAAGTGTCCATTATCAATGGTTTGATACTAATACTAATAGTATTAGTATCAAACCATTGATAATGGACACTTCGTGTCCGAAATGTACATTTGGTTACAAAATAAAGTATTGAAGAAAGGTTCTAAGTGTTTTTTAATCAAAGCAGGATTTGTTATTTACCTACTTATATACTTAATCAATTGAAAGTATATTTTCAATTGGCACTAGCTTGAAATTCTATTTTAGTTACGTTAAGTGGAAGAGCAATTAAAGTTATATTTGGTTGGTTGATCTTCGCTTGCTCTACATTGTATTATATTTTTTTCTTCTGTATTTTTTTCTGTTTCGAATAAAGACAATTTATTATTATTATTATTATCTTTTGAAATTTTATTCCCTGGACAGATATTTGTCGCATTCATTCTCGATATTCAATTTTCTCCTCAGCACATTCGGCGATTTTCCAATTTGCTGCAATTCAAGTTTTAACAAACTTTTCGAAACGCTCGAGTGTAAATTGGCGGTATTCTGTCGTTCCAGTTGGAGCAACATTGCCGACTGTCAATCGATAACAATTTGCCCGGACGTGGCCGATGCCTGAAAATGACACCACCGGCGGGCGCTGCCGCTTTGTAACCAGAGTTTTACCCTCGCCAACGAAAACTGAATTACACGTTGCGGACCCCGGGGTATCAAATTGTAATATCCAACTTGAAATTCTATTAACTGCGCTTTTAATTGTTCAATGTAAAACTGGAGTTTACTCATTCGTATTTTAGTATATAAATACTAACTTTTGTATGCATGAAAAATATCACTACATTTTCCAATATCATTCTATATATGAATATACAAAGAGTTTTATGTAACACCGAACATTTTCATAACCAGGATTTTGTAAGTATACATAAGCATACGTTGTGCATTTGCCAACGCTCGGTTTATTATTAGATTTGAAGCTTTAAACGAGTGTTTTCCACTCCCAGGCTAAGCATGAAGTAAAATTTCGAGTTTAAAAAAGCCTGAACATTTGGTTTGGTCGCGTAGCGCGAAGCGCGGAGCGGCCAAACCAAATGTTCAGGCTTTTCTAAACTCGAAATTTTACTTCATGTGCCACCGGTACAAAACACTGATGCGATGTAAAGTTTATCGGTGTGTTTCAAACTACGTAGTGTGTCAGTGTTTTGTACTGGTGGCGCATGAAGTGAAATTTCGAGTTTAGAAAAGCCTGAAAATTTGGTTTGGCAGCTCCGCGCTTCGCGCTACGCGACCAAACCAAATTTTCAGGCTTTTCTAAACTCGAAATTTTACTTCATGCTTAGTCTGGGAGTGGAACATACTCATTTTAAGTTTCAAATTGATCTCTGTTGAAAAACAGACCAGGCTAAAGCATGGAGTAAATTTTCAGGCTTTTCTAATCTTGAAATTTTACTTCATGCGCCACCGGTACAAAACACTAATGCAATGTAAAGTTTAGCGGTGTGTTTTAAACTTTGCAGTGTGTCAGTGTTGTGTACCGGTGGCGCATGAAGTAAAATTTCGAGTTTAGAAAAGCCTGAAAATTTGGTTTGGCCGCTCCGCGCTTCGCGCTACGCGACCAAACCAAATTTTCAGGCTTTTCTAAACTCGAAATTTTACTTCATGCTTAGTCTGGGAGTGAAACACACTCATTTCAAGTTTTAAATTGAACTCTGTTAGAAAAACAACGAGTATCTAAAGATTTACGGCATATACGCTGTAATTTTTACATGCAGATTTGAAAGAAAAACTCCCTGTATGTATAAGTTGCGGCATTAATTACGATTGATTGGCTACAATTTTTAATGGTCATATAGGCAACACAATTTACCTATAACTTAAAAATTAAAGGTGTCAAATTGTATTGGATGAAAATGTTCGGTGTTACATAAAACTCTCTGTATGAATAAAATAATTAATATATCTCTTATAACGAGCAGTGGTGTAGCCAGGAAGGGGTTACGGGGGGTTAGAACCCCCCCTAGTCGCTGCTATCAATTTTACTTTGTCTTTTTGAAATCGCCGCGTGCTTAAAATCATTCAAAAATTGTGCGTTAGTGAGCATCTGCACAGGCCCTGATTTAACGCGAAATTATATTATAAATAGTTGTTTTTTATGTATATTATTCTGTCTAAAGTGTTTTTTCTATCTGCGCTTCAGTTAGAACCCCCCCCCCCATATGTAAAAATCCTGGCTACGCCACTGATAACGAGTGTTTATAAACTGTTGGCATCTCGGTTGCTTTGAAAAACAAATCACATATCTTAGATTATGCCATATAAAGCGGTGAATCTTGGATACGTCAAATACATTTAATTATATGTCATTGGGTAGTGTCACAGTATTGAATTTAATTACGACGTATGTTTCTGAAGTCAGAACCTACTGGGATGCCAACAGTTTATAGACACTCGTTATTATTTACCAACTATATCATTAGAAACGGTTAAATTCGCCATTGATTCTAGGCCAAAGCGCCAAGATTCCATTGCCATGATGAGCAACTGATGTTAAAGTACTCATATGAAATTTGTAATTATTAAAAAAAATTCCAGTTAGAGTACACCGAAAAATCTTTACGAATCATTCCGAGTTAAAGTATACGATAAAAATATTCGAAATAATTGTTGTTCACGGGGCAGGTGGTGGCCGTGCGGTAACGTCGTGTGCCTGGGTGTGGTGTAAATGTGTCGTGACGTCCAAATATATGTTAAATTAATTAATATAATAATCGTTAGTGGCTGAATGGCTAGTACCTATGCCAAACAAACAAACAAAAAAAAAATTGTTGTTCACAAATAAGTTCATGTATCCTAAATGTTATTTTAAAATGTAAGTTCAGGGTTAATTATATTTGAAAAATGTCACATTTTAAGATGACAATTATTAAAAAAATAATTCGCAGTATTAATTTGTTTAAGCTTACAATAAAAACACTTTTTGTTCTTCTTATCAATAACTAACTAACATTAGTTATTGATAATGAGTGCCTAGCACTCGAAATTAACACCTAACAAATAAAAATAGAAGTGAAGTAGGATACAAAATCTGTTTTATTTGTAATTAAATACTTCACATAACTCAAATAAACAATTAGTGTTGTTTAAGCTTCACTTTAAAAATACTTAAACACTCACCAGATCACAATCTTAGCACATAACAAAATTAAAACAACATTATTTCGCGTACTGTATATGTTATAAATATCGTATGTTCAATAAAAAAAAAAAAAATTTCGAAACGCTCGAGTGTGAATTGGTGGTATTCTGGTATTCTAGTTGGAGCCATGATTTAATTTATTTTTAAATTTAAGTTAGCTACACACCTTAAAAATTGACATTTAAAACGTCAAACATGATAATTATAACATATAATTTCAGAGTTGCTAACTTAAAATATTTTCCATGGCACTCTAGAGGTTTTTTTTTTTTTATTAAACATACGATATGATACTTTCTAATGCATTTGATTGTAATACACATACATAACTATGCAGATTGAGTCTCTAAATTGGGGTCGTTGGAGGCGACCCCGGCCGACGGCCACCCTCATTTGGAAAGCAGCATCCCCTTTAGGGCCCGAAGATAACGAAGACCTGGGGGTGATTTGCAATGCGGTTGCCCTCTGTTATACAATGGAACCGAGCAGAATTAGCCAATTACAACGCCACCCCCGAACGTTCTACGTGTTTTAATTACAATCTGATAATGACGCACTCCACTGTCGACTAATTGCTGCTCCACCGCCCTTTATACAGTGACACGTTTCAAAATTCGAAATTTGTTTCAATGTAATGAAAAATGCATTAGTAATTTTTTTTTCCGAATACAATAACTAATAATTTGTGAATGAAAACAAGTTTACCGATAATATATCCATAAATCACATTTTCGTTGTTTTAACGTTAGTTCATTAATATTAATTGCTTACCCGTTACAAGAGTTTCCACTAAGGACGTTCGATAAATATCGATATTTTTATGCAAAATAATAGATATTTCATTTTTGACACTCGTTATTCATTAAACGCAATCAACATATTATATTAAATTATAAAAAAATTAAACACATTGTTTGGTGTTGTAGGCGTTCACTTTGTGGTACATCTTAAATACACTTGTAAATAAAACACTTTTTACTTTGTTTAACCACTGAATCTTACATTTAATTGTGTGACTAGTTTCGACTATCTAGTAGTCATTCTCAAACACTTTAGTTTGAGAATGACTACTAGATAGTCGAAACTAGTCACACAATTAAATGTAAGATTCAGTGGATAAACAAAGTAAAAAGTGTTTTATTTACAAGTAAACACATTGTATATAAAATTCCAGTCTACATCTACATAAAACTAGACTTATGTTTTCAAGAGAAATGATCTGTCGTTTTCTACTTAAAACATGCCCAAAAGAAAAGGTTAAAATGTAAAAAATTACACTGAGTGTTTCTTTTAAGTATAGCGACATATTCTAAAGTAAATTGTTTGAGGCCATACAATTTTGAAAGATTCAAAAATGAGTATATATTGAACTTCACTTGAAATCATTGTTTAATATGCGTGGCGCATGAAGTAAAATTTCGAGTTTAAAAAAGCCTGAAAATTTGGTTTGGTTTGGCTATTTGACTCATTTGTCGAAAAACTTTGTTTTGTACTACATAAACTCTTAGAAAAAATAAATATTTGATATGATATTTACCAGAGCTGGGATGAATCCTCAAAAACAGGATTCGAATCACGAATCCGAATCACCTAATATGATTCGAATCACGAATACTCGAATAAAGGATTCGTAAGTGAAAAATATGATTCGAACCAAAGATTCGAATCCTCATTTTTGAATCACGGATACAAATCCTTTAAAAATAAATTTGAATCTATTATTTGCAAGCAGTAATATTTTATTCCATCAGTTTCTATTAACAAAAATGTTCATTTACCGACTAAATATCTGATTAAATAATGATTTTAATTAATGATGATATATGTTATTGAACTTAATTTTAAATCTATGTTTTATACCCGTGGCGCATGAAGTAAAATTTCGAGTTTAGAAAAGCCCCGTGAAAATTTGTGTCGAGTCGCTGCGCGACCCTCGACAAATTTTCTACGCGTGGCTTTTCTAAACTCGAAATTTTACTTCATGCTTAGTCTGGGAGTGGACAACACTTGTTCTTAAAAGTTTCAAATTGAAGGATCACCCTAGATTACTAAGTTTATTACCATTTTACAAAGGATACAGCTCGAAGGACCAATCATGGTCTTCGGAAACCGAAGGACTACAGGGATCGAAGTTTCTTTACAAGAAAACAACGAATATCTGAAGGTTTACAGCATGGATAGGAAAGATAACTCCCAGTTTTAAAAAAAAATATCGAAGTTGGGTTGGTTTTCAGTGCGTTTTTAACTTCACTTTAAATCAGTGTTTTGTACGCGTGGCGCATGAAGTAAAATTTCGAGTTTAGAAAAGCCCCGTGAAAATTTGTCTCGGGTCGCTGCGCGACCCTCGACAAATTTTCTACGCGGGGCTTTTCTAAACTCGAAATTTTACTTCATGCTTAGTCTGGGAGTGGACAACACTTGTTCTTAAAAGTTTCAAATTGAAGGATCACCCTAGATTACTAAGTTTATTACCATTTTACAAAGGATACAGCTCGAAGGACCAATCATGGTCTTCGGAAACCGAAGGACTACAGGGAATCGAAGTTTCTTTACAAGAAAACAACGAATATCTGAAGGTTTACAGCATGGATAGGAAAGATAACACCCAATTTTGAAAAAAAAATCGAAGTTGGGTTGGTTTTCAGTGCGTTTTTAACTTCACTTTAAATCAGTGTTTTGTACGCGTGGCGCATGAAGTAAAATTTCGAGTTAAGAAAAGCCCCGTGAAAATTTGTCTCGGGTCGCTGCGCGACCCTCGACAAATTTTCTACGCGGGGCTTTTCTAAACTCGAAATTTTACTTCATGCTTAGTCTGGGAGTGGACCGTCAAGATTTTCTACATGTCGAGATTTTCGATATTTCTAGATTTTTGTCGATTTATTCACAGTTTCTTATTGTACTAAATGCAACTTTAATATTAAATAAATACGGTTTTTTTTAGGAATAGAAAATTCACCCATTAAGAGCCGAGCAAATTATAAAATTAACTCTAAAAGTTAATTTTAGGTAAAATTTTGCATCTCTTTCTATGATTTCAATGAATGATTTATTATATTAAATACGTCGATTTTTTAAAAGAGTTAAATTTAAAGTTTAAACGAGTGTTGTCCACTCCCAGACTAAGCATGAAGTAAAATTTCGAGTTTAGAAAAGCCCCGCGTAGAAAATTTGTCGAGGGTCGCGCAGCGACCCGAGACAAATTTTCACGGGGCTTTTCTAAACTCGAAATTTTACTTCATGCGCCACGCGTATAAAACACTGATTTCAAGTGAAGTTAAAAATATACTATTAAGGTTGGACATTTTTCATGGTTAAGTAACCAAATTTGCATTCACAAATATTTGAATTATTCAAAAATTTAAATATTTATATTCAAATATGAATAATTTAGTGATTTAAATATTCTCATTAGAATATTTAACTATTTGAATTAATCGAATTCGAATCCCAGCCTTAATAGCAATAATTCGAATTATTTGGGAGGATTTGAATCCGTGTATGAGGATTCGAATCCTTTTATAAGGATTCGATTCCTTTTATAAGGATTCGAATCCTTTTATAAGAATTCGAATCCATTTATAAGGATTCGAATCCTTTTATAAGTATTCGAATCCTTTTATAAGGATTCGAACCATCTATTTCTGGATTCGAATACGAATCCTTTTAAAAAAATGTGACGAATCCGGATCACGAATCCGTTTTCACTAAAGTATTCGAATACCTCTTTCGAATCCTATAAAAGGATCCGAATCCGGGAATCGAATCCTGAATGATTCGAATCCTGCCCAGCTCTGATATTTACCTATTATATTATATTTTTCATGCATTCGCTCAATTATGCAAGCGTTCGATTTGAAACTTCTAACGAGTGTTTTTACTCCCAGGCTAAGCATGAAGTAAAATTTCGCGTTTATTTATTATTTATTAGTTTTTAAATTTTATAAAAAAACTTGAAAGAGTGTATTTCTCCTTTCATCATAATTAATCATTTAAATCAAAATAAGTGTTGTAATACATCACTTACACTAATTAGTAATCCGGTGTAGTATTTTCCGGGATTACGGACGTAATCCCCTCTTGAAAGGTTAATCGCTGCAAAAATCGCGCGTAATCGGAGCGATCGGGCTTGTAATCTGTATGCAAGGGCACAGAACCCAGCAAGGAAAGAAAAACGGGGATACACACCCTTGTGCACACACCCCTTTTTTTCAGACGAACACGGTCCCTCTTCCACTTTAGAAACCGAGCAGAATTTCTGTACTTCGTAATCCCCTGGGGGAAACCCCAAAGGTCAGCCCTTAACATTTCCTCCACGGAATGTTTGAAGTAGAAATGTTAAAAAGTGAGTTTTAATAAAATGTGATTATCGTCGGTTTAAATGTAAAGGTTGTTAACTGAAATGATGAATGAATAGCAGTTAATTGGTTTATAAAATATAATAACGAATTAAAATTTATATCGACTTTCTGTATGTTTAGGCTTGTTGAGACATTTTTAAAAATATTCATTGAAACAACTACTTCGAGGGCTAATACCGCGATAGATATTGAATTTTACAATGAATATTTGAGTTACTCAACAGTAATTTATATACAAAATGTAAAATTAATTTCACTTTAATTATTAGGCTTTCCTTATATCGAAATTTACTATTCTATGCATAATTTATATGTAAAATGTAACATCAGGTCAAATTATTTTGTCACCAAACAAAATAATTTAAATTCGTTTTTATATTTTGTGAATGTTATGCAATCAATTGGCAAATTTAATTTCACTTTAATTTTTTCAGGCTTTCCTTAACTCGAAATTTTACTTTATGCGCTTGGCGTATACATACTGAATGACATTAGAAATGCAACACCTAGAAATAACCATTCTTCGTCAACATTTTTTTTTGTGCAAGTTTAATGTGTAAAAAGAATGCTATGATTAAAGTTGCAACCTTTTATCTTTAACATTTTTTTGAAAAAAAAAATAATCGTATCCATCAGTTTCATATTAAAATACGTTTAAATAGACGATTCAACAACTAATTTCATCAGTTTTTAAATTTAACTGGGTCGACAAGATGCCCAGAGTACAAAGGCCTAGACAATTTCGGCATTTAAGTGATTTTGATCGGGGTAGAATAGTTGGGTGGCGCGATGGTGGTGTTTCGTTCCGGGAAATTGCGCGTCGTTTAAACCGGAACGTAACCACTGTTACGCGAGTGTGGCAAGCATGGACTGAAGAAGGTCGAGAGTCGAGAATAAGGCCTCGTGGACAACCAAGGCGTACTACAGAGCGCCAGGATCGCCGATTGCGACTTATGGCTCTTAGGGACCGATTTTCCACAACTAGGCAGCTTGGTGACCAATGGTTTAATGAACACGGTAGACCAGTTAGTATGCGAACTCTTTATCGACGTATCAGGTCATTTGGGTTCATTTCATACCGCCCTCTGTTTGTCCTACTTTTAACTTATGCACACCGGCGTCAAAGATTGGAGTAGTGAACAGAACGCCAAGGGTGGAGGGAAGAATGGAACAGAGTCGTCTTCAGCGATGAATCGCGATTCACTTTAGGGATGCATGATGGTCGTAGACGGGTAAGGAAACGCCGTGGAGAAAGATCCACTATTGAGTTTGCTGTTGAAAGACATGTACACCGCACTGTAGGTGTAATGGTTTGGGGGGCTATTGCCCATGGCAGCCGATCACCTCTGGTGTTCATCCGCGGCAATATGACAGCAGCTCGTTACGTTAACGATGTCTTACAACCACATCTTGTACCATACCTAGAAGGGCTTGGAAACGTGTTGTTTCAACAAGATAACGCACGTCCTCACACAGCACATCTAACGAGGGACTTCTTGGAAGCTGGTGCCATAAATGTTTTACCTTGGCCGCCCAGATCTCCAGATTTAAACCCAATAGAACATGTCTGGGATATGCTAGGTCGGAGACTGACAAGCTTACCGAACCCTCCACAGACTCTGGCTGAGCTGCAGCAGCAAATTCAGCTTGCTTGGGACGAACTACCTCAGAAGGAAGTCGATCACCTCATCGAATCGATGCCCAGACGTGATAATGAATGCGTTCGAAATGGAGGTCGCCAAACACATTATTAGGTGTAATTTACTTGTTTGTTTTTTGTTTTGATTCAAATTGTTATCATGTATTAATTAACTTAAGACCTAATAAATAAAGATAAAATCAACTGCAAAAAGCCGTTATTTCTAGGTATGCAATGTCATTCAGTATATTTTTCTCTTTGTGACAGATACGATACACATTTTAACACTTGTAACATATTTAAATGTTCTTCTCTTAGTTAGTTAGTGTTTTATTAATTATTTAATTGATGAGGCGGATACATGATGAAACTCCATAATACTATTTGAAATAAAACAACGCAGTTGGGAGGGTTTCACTTTTATTGTTGAACACTGCAACATGTTTCACCACACAGTGGCTTCATCAGGCAGATGAAATAATCATTATTTCATCTGCCTGATAAAGCCACTGTGTGGTGAAACATGTTGCAGTGTTCAACAATAAAAGTGAAACCCTCCCAACTGCGTTGTTTTATTTCAAATAGTTTTATTAATTATTGTAGTACTTCATTTCTTCACTGATTACTTTTATTATACTAAATATAATAAAAGTAATTAGTGAAGAAAGGAATTACTACAATAATTAATATTTTAATGTAACGATTGTTTTCCACTCCCAGACTAAGCATGAAGTAAAATTTCGAGTTTAGAAAAGCCCCGCGTAGAAAATTTGTCGAGGGTCGCGTAGCGACCCGAGACAAATTTTCACGGGGCTTTTCTAAACTCGAAATTTTACTTCATGCGCCACGCGTATAAAACACTGATTTACAGTAAAGTTAAAAATATATAACGCTTAGATGTGATTTATATTTACCGAGATGTAGCAAAAAAATGCAAGAATAACTTTTTTGTGAATAGTTTTGCAATAATAATAATAAAACTAGAATAAATTTAGTTTAAGCAACTTTTCCATCTTGTTGATATTTAAGTCATCATATCTTTAACGGGGAAAGTGCTATGGTGGACACATCACCATTTTTTTATTTGTTTTAATAGGTATTTAAATTATATTTCATTTTTTGGGAATTAGGTTAAAAAAATATTAGTTAAAGTATTTTGTTAACAATTATTTTATTTAAGATCCATATAGATCCTCTCCTCCAGCAATTTAATACATTTTACCATTCTAGAGAAGATTGGCCAACCACAAATTGAAACAATTTTCCAAAGAAGACCGAAGATCTCTTGGGAAGGCTTTCGCCTGCTTTCTTTGATAAAGGACAGTTTTTCAAAGTTCGAAGAAATAACGAGATCTATAAGACTCTGCAGTTTCCTTTGTTTCACTCATTTTTCTCATTACATGAAAGGACGATTTTTCGAAGAAATTTTTCAAAGAAATAACGAGATCTATCAGACTCTGCAGTCTCCTTTGTTGCACTCATTTTTCTCATTAAATGAAAGGACGATTTCTAAAAGAAATGTTCAAGCTCTATGAGACATATTAGTCTCGTTTGTTACGCACATATTTCTCATTAAATGAAAAAAACGATTTTCCCGAATTTTTTTTAACTCTTTTAGACATTTTAGTCTCCTTTGGTATACACATTTTTCTCATTAAATAAAAACACGATTCCCTAAAGAAGTTTTCAAGCTCTATAGCACATTTCAGTCTTCTTTGTTACCCCCAATTTTTTTCATTAAATTTTCCAAAGAAGTTTTCAAGCTTTATGATATTTCAGTCTTCTTTGTCACGCAGATTTTTCTTATTAAATGAAAACACAATTTTCCAAAGAAGTTTTCAAGCTCTATAAGATATTTCAGTCTTCTTTGTTACGCACATTTTTCTCATTAAATGAAAGGATGATTTCCCGCAGACGTTTTCGAGCTCTATGACATTTCACAGTTCACAATTACCTGAAGAACTTTTCGTTTCCTTTATTAAACACAGTATTTCCTCTTAAATGAAAGGCCAATCTTCTCTGTACAACATAATATTTTAATTACAACAACAATAATTTCTATTTATAATAACAGCACCCCTTCACACAGATTATACATTTTTCTTTGGTTTGTTTTTGGTTTTCGAAATAAAAAGCTTGGAAAAATCGCGACAATGGAGAATTCGAGATTAAATACATATTTTTATAAATCACATGAAAATAATTATAATTTCACTCAGTTAATTATATGATATTCACATTTACATTTTACATTGTATTTCTTAATCCTAACCTTAAGTTTTAAGCTTAGTCTTATAGCTGATATGCATTAGTACTTGGTTTTAGTTTGTTTAAAATATATTTTACAACTATTATTTTAATTTACATCAACTGAAGTCACTAATTAAATGCTTGAATTTAGAACTTTTATATTCCACTTTTATTTTCGTTTACTTTTGTGAATAGTTTTAATTACAATTACCATTAATTAATATCAAACTAAAAGTTAATTTACTTTAATGAATAGTTTCAATTACACGGTAATCATTATCAAACTAAGTGTTTGATAATAATTAAACTGTAATTGAAACTACTTTTAATTATACGGTAATTATTATCACTTAGTTTGATTGATATTTGTTTTTGAGTTTCGTAAAGAGTATAATCATAAATAATTAACACTGTTGTATCCTTTCTTCACACTTTAGTTTGATAATGATTACAGCGTAATTGAAACTACTCACAATCATTACTACACTAAGTGTTTGATATTGATTAAAGTGTAATCGAAACTACTTTTAATTACATGGTCATCATTATCAAAGACTTAGTTTGATAATGATTATAGTCTAATTGAAACTACTCACAATCATTATCAAACTAAGTGTTTGATAATGATTAAAGTGTAATCGAAACTACTTTTAAATACATGGTAATCATTATCATACACTTAGTTTGATAATAATTGCAATGTAATTAAAACTACTCACAAAAGTGAAGTAAAATTAAAGTGTTGTAAAAAAGTTGTGTATTTTCTTTATATCAAAAATAAGACGTAAGTTAATGAAGAAAAAATGATACTTGTATTTTTTCGTAGCCTTAAGTATCCTAATAGTTTTTTCTAGATGCCAAATGATAACGTATTATTTTAACTGATCATTCAGCTTCATTAAATCAAATTTTATCAAGTTATAAAAAGACTCAAAATATTATAGTTTATTTTAGGTGACTACAATTACAAATACAATTGTTTGTCTTTATTGAACCAACTGGGATAACGACAAGTATATTTTTATTAAAATTAGTCACTTAGTGGGCCAGTTGCATCAAAAATAAAATCAATTAATTTTTGTCTCTGAACCAATTTCGAAATTAATTCAAAATGATATTATGATACTTTTACACTTGGACATTTTTGTTGCGCTAGTTGCATTTGCAAACAAAAAAATGTCAAACATGATTATTTCATATTCAAAAGTATTTGAATTCACGAGAATAGGCTTAGTTTCCAAAACTTTAAACATGATATATAAAATTACACTAATGTTCGTATTCACTGCCAACAATAAGTCTTAATTGAGAAGACTACTAAGACAATAAATATCCAACAACCAAATTGAATTTCTCAATTTTTTGTTGTTGACTGAAATAATCATCAAAATTTTAGGTATTTTGTGATAAACAACAATTTCTAGTGAAGTATATTAAAATTATATAACATATATTTTAAATATATTTAACCACAAATTGTTTTTTTTTGACGAAAAACCTCAAACTATGAAGGTTTTTACAGTCATCATAATTTGAGTTTTATTGTCATAAACAACAATTTCTAGTGAAGTGTATTCAAATTATTTAATATATTTTAAATATATTTAACCACAAATTGTTTTTTTTGACGAAAAACCTCAAACTATGAAGGTTTTTACAGTCATCATAATTTGAATTTATTGTCATAAACAACAATTTCTAGTGAAGTGTATTCAAGTTATTTAATATATTTTAAATATATTTAACAACAAATTGTTTTTTTTGACAAAAAACCTTAAACTATGAAGGTTTTTACAGTCATCATAATTTGAGTTTTATTGTCATAAACAACAATTTCTAGTGAAGTGTCTTCAACTTCTTTAATATATTTTAAATATATTTAACCACAAATTGTTTTTTTTGACAAAAAACCTTAAACTATGAAGGTTTTTACAGTCATCATAATTTGAGTTTTATTGTCATAAACAACAATTTCTAGTGAAGTGTCTTCAAATTATTTAATATATTTTAAATATATTTAACCACAAATTGTTTTTTTTGACAAAAAACCTTAAACTATGAAGGTTTTTACAGTCATCATAATTTGAGTTTTATTGTCATAAACAACAATTTCTAGTGAAGTGTATTCATATTATTTAATATATTTTAAATATATTTAACCACAAATTGTTTTTTTTTGAGAAAAAAACCTTAAACCATGAAGGTTATTACACTCATCATAATTTAAAGTATTTTGTGATAAACAACAATTTCTAGTGAAGTATATTTAATATTTATAATATATATTTTAAATATATTTAACCAAAAATTATTTTTTTTTGACGGACAACCTTAAACTATGAAGCTTATTACAGGTAACAACAAAAAAATTAGAACTGGAGTTAGGCCCCTTTCAAAATAAACATCTTAATCATTCTCAAATCTCTATTTTAAAAAAGTCATAAGCAAAGCTATGCTAAAGAGAGATAAATCTTGAAACGCGTCTATAGATGTTTTAATCTAAGTCCATTTTATTTTTATTTTCTTGTAATTACTCCTTTTATCTTTCATTTATATTTGTTAGTTGGTTTAAAGAGAATTTGACCTAAATGTTACATATATAGCGTTGAAACAAATCCTATAAGATTTTAAATATTTCATTGTATAATTAAATATCCGACGGTGTAGGAAGGAAGTTGTTTCAATGGATATTTACTGTCTTAGTAGTCTAATTAATTAAAACTTACTGTTTGAAATATCTTTCACAATGTTCTCATTAATCACTTGGTGAAACATGATTAAAATAAAATTTGAAATAAAAACACTTGGTTTGTTTCACTAACGTTTTACTTATTATTCCGACTAGTTTCGGCTTCTAGCCATTATCAAGGAATGTGACATTCCTTGATAATGGCTAGACGCCGAAACTAGTCGGAATAATACAACAATTGTAAAACGTTAGTGAAACGAACACATTCCTGACATTCCTTGATAATGGCTAGAAGCCGAAACTAGTCGGAATAATAAGTAAAACGTTAGTGAAACAAACCAAGTGTTTTTATTTCAAATTTTATTATTGTTTGAAGTTTGTACGAACATTAACAAACTGTCAGTTTAAAGTCACTCAAATCAATCTGTAAATTGACAATTTATTCTAAAGTTTGCGATTTAACAATTGAACAACAACAAGTGTACAAGTGTATTTGCTCCATTAGAATAATCAACAGCAGTTTAGAGATAACTGTAGTTTAATTTTTTTATATATTTTTCTTAAATAGATTTTAGATACAAATGGCTTTTAGTGATTGTTAAGTATAAATAAATATTTCACGAAGCCTTTCGAAAATCTTATACATTTCATATATTAATCATATTCTGCTTTATTAATAGACTCTAACAAATCATTTTAAGACTCCAATTGACTTTACACAGTGTTTAGTGGAGTATTAAAACTCTTTATTAACGTATATTGATAAGGTAATACATTTTACACAACATAAATTTTGTACAATACAAGCATTACTTGTTTCACTTATACTGTTAATAGTTTTCTTAACTTAAAATATAATATTTCTTTTATAATTGCACATAATTTATTATACACATTTTGTTTTAACAATTTAAAACCAGGGTTGTTAAAACAAACCGTTCTTTTCATTTTAATTAAAACAAACAGTTGTTACAAAACGTGTATTTTTCATTGAAACAGCGTTTAAAACATTAACAATTAAAACATGCCGAAAACGTGTTTAAAGCGTAACATATTTCAAATTACATTTATTCACAAATTAATGATTAATTCAAACAAAATGATTTTTTTAAGAAAACGTATTTTTCAATAAAACAGCATTTAAAACATTAACAATTAAAAACATGTTAAAACGTGTAAAAACATATCATTTATATAATACTTTTAAAATTACATTTATGCACAAGATTGTTTTGTGTATGTTTTTTAATGTCCTGTAATTTGTTGAAGATATTTAGAATAAATAATGTAATTTTAAATATCTTCAATAATTTAGTGAAAATTTCAAAACGTAAACAAAAAATTCTTTATAAAGTAGTAGAGAAAACAGAAACAAAAAATGTTATCACAATGAAATATAACAAATATTAGAATGTGTTGTGTTTCATTGTGATAAGACTGTTTGTTTCTGTTTTCTGTACTACTTTATAAAGATTTTATTTGTTTACAATTTTAAATTTCCACTAAACTGTTAAAGATATTAAAATTACATTATTAATTTTAAATATCTTCAACAATTTACTGGAAATTAAAAACGTAAACATAAAAATCTTAATATAATATATTCCATTTGTTTCTGGATCTCGCCTAGCTATGGAAAAGTGACAGTTTAAGTATTGTAAATGGGGCTGGTTGTGTTTTAAATCAGGGTTTTTGAATGTCATTGTCAGATGATCGATTTTAAGGTTATAATTTCTGACTATTGTGATCTTACACTGTTGCCTGTTTTACAAATTTTCAGATATAAAAGGATAATAATATGCAGTTTTAAGATTAACAAAATTTACTACTTGGTTTTTGTACATACACTTTGACATTGACACAGCATTGCAACACTAGATTAATTTGATTTAATAATAAAATGCTCGAAGAAGCGACCGCGTGGCGAAATAATTGTTGCAAGATTAACAATAAACCTCTTGAAAATTAAAAAGAGGATTACTTATGATATCATAAATTATTGCAACACTGTTAAAATAAGGAATCAGGAGTGCCAATTAATAAAAAATGTAAATGTTGATACTGCAACATAACAACATGAAAGCATGGCTAGGCGAGATCCAGAAACAAATGGAACGGTGTATAACGTAGTATACAATACTGTTTAGCTAATTTAAATTATAAAAAAAAAACGTTTTAAACAAACCTAACGTTTAAAACATGTTTTAAACAAATTTAATATTTAAAATATACTTACAACAGAACCGTTTAAAAACGACGGTTGTTTGTAAACATGTTTAAAACACAGTTTTAAAAGAAAGTTTTTTAAAAATAACAGCTTTGTGGAAATGTAAAAACTTAAGCAAAAAATCTTAATATAGTAGTTAAAATACTGTATAGCCAATTTAAATTATAAACAAAAACGTTTTAACGAAATGTAACCTTTAAAACATGTTTTAGATAAATTTAACATTTAAAATATGATTAAAACAAAACCGGTTGCTTTAAAACGCTGTTTTAAAACAAAATGTTTTTAAAATAACAACCCTGCTTAAAATATAATATTTCTTTTATAATTTCATTTCACATAATTCATTACACACATTTTATTTCAACAATTTCAACTTCTCCACCATCGATTTTTTCCCCGAATCGAATCGAATTGAATCATTATTCATTTTATAATCGAATTAAACTTATTCACCTATTTAAACATTTATATTAGATTACACAGCTACGAGCACACTATCACTATATGTTTTTTTTTTGTTTTTAGTAAGACTAACTTACGGACTAAGTTTTCCTTGATAACATGCGCGCGACTTTCAAACGAGTAACATTTTAAACTATCAGTACTTTACAAAACATATCGAGAAGAGAGGGAGAGAGGAAGAGTTTTCAGTTTTTTTTACAACAAGGCGAACACACGCTTTATATACTTTTTTTGTTTTGTTTGTAAAAACAATGAGACCTTCTTTTATGAATTGTGGAGGCTTCTACTTCGTTATACATGTTAATTTAACACAATAAAACACTTTTAACTTTGTTTGTATAACACAATTATCAAACATGAAGTATGTTTGATAATGGCAAGCTGAATTTGCCAAAACTGCAGTCACATAAAAATAAATTGTGTTATACAAACAAAGTTAAAAGTGTTTTATTGTGACCTTCTTTTGTTCCGTAATTCAATGGGTGATTTTACAGGCACCGTGATATTTGAATTTGTGTTTGTTGAAGAATGATTTTGTAAGTGTTTTGTTTTTAGAATTGTCTCATTAGATGATAAATTGTATTAGATTCGATGCGTAGAAGAAGAAAATGTTTTAATTAATTTTACATTAATTAATGTTAATGTAAAATTAATTGAAATCGCTTTAATTAGTTTTCCATTATTAAGGCAAACAAAATATGTTTCTTTTGCAATATATTTAACCATTTATTTATTTCTATTGAATCATATTTTGTTTGCATTAATAATGGAAAACTAATTAAAGCTTTTTCTCACATTAAAAATACTTTTTGTTCCTTACTTCACTTTTATTTTTCACTTAGTTTTACATTAATAATAGAAACATATTTCATTTGTATTAATAATGGAAAACTAATTAAAGCTTAATATATAAAATTACGAAAAACTATTCGTGAAAATGCAAACAGTGTCTTAATTAATAAGACAATTTAAGACGATAAACAGTGTCTTATTAATTAAGACACTGTTTGCATTTTCATGAATAGTTTTTTCGTAATTTTATATATTATGTTTAAAGTGTGCAAACTATAAGAAGCGTAAGCTTATTTTCTCGAATTCAAATAGTTTTGAATTTGAATTTATCTTAATTAAAGCTTTTTCTCACAATAAAAACACTTTTTGGTTCTTACTTCACTAGTATTGTTATTCGTTAAATGTACATTTCGAGTGCTAAGCACTTATTATTAATAACTAAATGAATTATTAATAATGAGTGCTTAGCACTCAAAATGTACATCTAACGAATAAAAATAAAAGTGGAGTAAGGAATAAAAAGTGTTTTTGTTGTGATTAAATACTCGTTATGTGGATATTTAATCACAACAAAAACACTTTTTATTCCTTCCTCCACTTTTATTTAATTTAATAAAAATAAAAGTGGAGTAAGGAATAAAAAGTGGGCCCGCCGTGGCCGAGCGGTTGAGCCGCTGGTTTCGCCAATCGTTCACGGCGGTGATCTGGGTTCGATTCCCAGCCGGGGCGAGTAAATTTTCTAACGAAAAATATTCGTCCCGGAGTCCATGGGTGTGTGTGAATGTGTTGTAACGTCCAAATATATAGTTATAGGTAATTAGCAGTAAGTTAAAGAAATAAAAACAAATACAAATATAAATAAAATGATGTTGGCTAATGGGCAAGTTCCCAAGGCCAGGCAAAAGCCAAAACCCCAAAAAAAAAAAATAAATAAATAAATAAATAAAAAAAAAAATAAAATAAAAAGTGTTTTTGTTGTGATTAAATACTCGTTATGTGGAATATTTAATCACAACAAAAACACTATTTATTCCTTACTCCACTTTTATTTTTATTCGTTCGATGTACATTTCGAGTGCTAAGCACTCATTATTAATTATTAATTTAGTTATTAATAATGAGTGCTTAGCACTCGAAATGTACATCTAACGAATAACAATACTAGTGAAGTGAGAACCAAAAAGTGTTTTTATTGTGAGAAATAGCTTTAATTAGTTTTCCAAATAAACAATTAAAGCTTTTTCTATTTCAATATTTGACTATTTTGAATATGTAAAATATGTGAATGTTCAAATAATCAAATTCCATACCCTATTCAAAATATTACAAAGTGACTAATCAATATTAAGACGGGTTTCAATGTTTTTTACTATTTAATTTTAATAATTCTATGACTAGAATCCGCTGACATTTTCAAACAATCCCATATTCCATGTGTAAAACTTTTGAACGAACAAACGGATGTTGTATTCACCACTGTTTAATACTTTTTAGTTATAGAAACACTGAAATCTGTCAAACTTGAAAATTACACTAAATATGTCGTATCTCGAGTCGTAGAATTATTAAAATAAAGTGGTAAAAAAACATTAAAACACGCCTCAATATTGAATAATTAATATGGATTACCACATAGTAATGCTAAATACTACAGAAATATTACAAAGTAGTTTCTAAGCATCAGATTTAATACGATTTATTAAATCTGATGCATAGAACTAACTTAGTAATATTTTGAATAGAGTATGGGATTTGAATATTTGAATATTCAAATGTTATACATATTTAAAATAGTCAAATATTTAAAGAAAAAACGTTTTAATTAGTTTTCCATTATAATTAGAATCGAAACATTTTTGTATTAATGATGGAAAACTAATTACAACATATAGGTATTTGATTGAAATTCACTTGATTTGTTTTACTAATAAATTGTTATATTTTCAACTAGTTTCGGCTTAATGCCATTTTCATTTTTGAAAATGGCATTAAGTCGAAACTAGTTGCCATTTTCATTCTTGAATATGGCATTAAGCCGAAACTAGTTGAAAATAAAACAATTTATTAGTAAAACAAACCAAGTGAATTTCAATCAAATAGAAATGGTTTACCAAGTGATCAATGAGAAACAAGTTAACGACTAATTACAACTCTTTTTATTTCAATACTGGTGAAGTGAGAAATTAATTCACCATACAGGGAATTTTTCTTTTAGGTATACATATGCCGATCATTACTCTTTAAATGTTCAAGAATTCGTTATTATTATAAAAATGTTCAATTTGAAGCTTCTAACGAGCGTTTCCACTCCCAGACTAAGCATGAAGTAAAATTTCGAGTTTAGAAAAGCCTGAAAATTTGGTTTGGACGCGTAGCGCGAAGCGCGGAGCGACCAAACCAAATTTTCAGGCTTTTCTAAACTCGAAATTTTACTTCATGCGCCACGTGTGTAAACCACTGACTTAAAGAGAAGTTTAAAATACACTTCTTAAGTTTGATTTCACGTTAATACATTTTACAAATATTTATTTCGTATGACGAAATCACGCGCTTTGAAAATTCGAGCAATTTTTTTTTGGTGCGCGACCAAACAAAATGTTCAGGCTTTATTAAACTCGAAATTTTACTTAATGCCCACGCGTATAAAACACGGATTGATGTTTTATTTTAAACTAACGAGGGTTTCCACTCCCAGATTAAGCATGAAGTATAATTTCGAGTTTAGAAAAGCCTGAAAATTTGGTTTGGTTGCGTAGCGCGAAGCGCGGAGCGACCAAACCAAATTTTCAGGCTTTTCTAAACTCGAAATTTTACTTCATGCGCCACGCGTGTAAACCACTGACTTAGAGCGAAGTTTAAAACACACTTCTTAGGTTTGATTTCACGTTAATAAATTTCAGAAATATTTATATCGTATAAACAAATCTCGCGCTTTTAAAATTCGAACAATTATTTTTGGTGAGCGACTAAATAAAATTTTCAGGCTTTATTAAACTCGGAATTTTACTTCATGCGCACGCGTATAAAACACGGATTGATGTTTTATTTTAAACTAACGAGGGTTTCTACTCCCAGACTAAGCATGAAGTAAAATTTGGAGTTTAGAAAAGCCTGAAAATTTGGTTTGGTTGCGTAGCGCGAAACGCGGAGCGACCAAACCAAATTTTCAGGCTTTTCTAAACTCCAAATTTTACTTCATGCGCCACGCGTGTAAACCACTGACTTAAAGCAAAGTTTAAAGTACACTTTTTATGTTTGATTTCACGTTAATAAATTTTAGAAATATTTATATTCGTATAAACAAATTTCGCGCATTTAAAATTCGAACAATTATTTTTGGTGAGCTACTAAATACAATTTTCAGGCTTTATTAAACTCGAAATTTTACTTCATACATACACTGATTGAAGTTCTATTTTAAACTAACGAGGGTTTCAACTCCCAGACTAAGCATGAAGTAAAATTTCGAGTTTAGAAAAGCCTTAAAATTTGGTTTAGTCGCTCCGCGAAGCGGAGCGACCAAACCAAATTTTCAGGCTTTTCTAAACTCGAAATTTTACTTCATGCGCCACGCGTGTAAACCACTGACTTAGAGCTAAGTTTAAAATACACTTCTTAGGTTTGATTTCACGTTAATAAATTTTAGAAATATTTATATGGTATAAACAAATCTCGCGCTTTTAAAATTCGAACAATTATTTTTGGTGAGCGACTAAATAAAATGTTCAGGCTTTATTAAACTCGAAATTTTACTTCATGCCCACGCGTATAAAACACGGATTGATGTTTTATTTTAAACTAACGAGGGTTTCCACTCCCAGACTAAGCATGAAGTAAAATTTCGAGTTTAGAAAAGCCTGAAAATTTGGTTTGGTCGCGTAGCGCGAAGCGCGGAGCGACCAAACCAAATTTTCAGGCTTTTCTAAACTCGAAATTTTACTTCATGCGCCACGCGTGTAAACCAATGACTTAAACCGAAGTTTAAAATACACATCTTAAGTTTGATTTCACGTTAATAAATTTTACAAATATTTATTTCGTATAAACAAATCTCGCGCTTTAAAAATTCGAACAGTTTGTTTTGGTGAGCGACTAAATAAAATTTTCAGGCTTTATTAAACTCGAAATTTTACTTTATGCCGGCGCGTACAAAACACTGATTTGAGGTGTAGTTTAAAACACACTTCTTAAGTTTGATTTTACGTTAAAAAGTTTTACAAATATTTATTTCGTATAACCAAATCTCGCGCTTTGAAAATTCGAGCTTTTTTTTTGGTGAGTGACCAAACAATATGTTCAGGCTTTATTAAACTCTAAATTTTACTTCACGCCCACGCGTATAAAACACTGATTTAAAGTGTAGTTGAAAATAGACTTCTTAAGTTTGATTCCACGTTAATAAATTTTACAAATATTTATTTCGTGTAACCAAATCTCGCGTTTTGAAATTCGAGCTTTGTTTTTTCGAGCAACCAAACAAAATTCGCAGGCTTTATTAAACTTGAAATTTTACTTCATACCCACGCGTATAAAACATTGATTTAAAGTATAGTTTAAAATACTCTTCTCAAGTTTAATTTCACGTTAATAAGTTTTATAGACATTATTTCGTCTAACCAAAACTTGCGCATTCAAAATTAGTTTTTTTTTAGGTCGTGTAGTTAAGAATAAACTTAAGCAGTATATTTAGAGATTTACTTAAAATCAGTGTTGTATACGCGTGGCGCATGAAGTAAAATTTCGAGTTTAGAAAAGCCTGAAAATTTGGTTTGGCCGCTCCGCGCTTCGCGCTACGCGACCAAACCAAATTTTCAGGCTTTTCTAAACTCGAAATTTTACTTCATGCTTAGTCTGGGAGTGGAAACACTCGTTTTAAGCTTCAAATTTAACGTTTTATTAACAACAAGAAATGCATAAAAATTCACAGAGTACACATCGAGTTATGTTATAGGAAAAAAATCACTGTTTTGTTTAGTTTTATACGTTTTTTGCTTCTTTGCGTCTTTAAATCTAGCACTCTAATTATTTCCTACCTAAAAATGCGACAATTCTAAACAAACAATTTTCACCTAATTTTCAAATCAAACTAATCCCCAATCATTCCTTTATGAATTCTAAACAAAAACACAACAATAAACCAAACCAACTCAAAAATACCACCCTTACTTACTTTTCGATGTGGACGCGATTGGTCAAAAAAGAAAAAAAAACAAGAAAAGAACTATCTTGTTTTTTTTTTTAACCGATAGAACATTATTGCTTCGGGGGATGTACGTACATCTAAATAGTGTTTATTCATTTGTTTTTAACAATAATTTTCTTTCTTTGTAAACCTATACTCTTGTTTTTTTTTGGTATTTGGTTTAAATTTTGGTAATGAGTGACACCGACTAGAAAGCGCGTCTTATGAAAGTACTGCGAAGCTAAACTAATTTCTTTCTGTTTTTTTTAGCTATATACACGAAAAACACGAGAACGTAATTAGGCGTTTTTTTGTTTGTTTGTGTGTAAGTATATATTTTTGGGTTTTTTTTGTTAGGTTAGGTTGGATTTTATCAGTTTTGCTGTCTCTCTCGCGAAGAGGGTTTCGTCGGGATGGGGGTTCGCTTTTTACATTTTTATATAGTGTGAGCAATGTTTCTGGTTGTTACGAATGTATTTATACTAATAGAAAATTAGTGAATTTAATTTAAGTTTATGTAGTTTTTTTAACATCATAAGGATATTTAGATTGATTGAGTTACTTGATGATAAAAATAAATTTAATATATAAAATTACATATCTTGAACAAGTTTCTTATTTTTCACATCTTTAACTATAATTTGAAAAAGAAAACACTTGTTCATAAGTGATATTTAACTAAGTGTATTCTTTTTCAAATCATATAAAATTACGTAAATTTGTGTAAAATGCAAACAGTTAATAACTTTGATTAAAACACTTGGAACCTTTTTTTCTTCTGCATCATCTTCTTCTGCTATCCCTTGGGAGGAACCTTTTTTCAACAGTTCAAATCGTTGAAGAAAGGTTCTAAGTGTTTTAATCAAATCATAATGATGGTTGCGACCGTAACTACGTGGTAATTCATGATCACTGAATCAAACACTTACTATGTTTTTACCACAAAATATTTATTGTATGTATATATATTATATTACACAAATATACACATAAATTCACGACTTAAGTTTCGACGTTTGACGGTCATTATCAAGTCATTATCACTTGATAATGACCGTCAAACGTCGAAACTTAAGTCGTGAATTTATGTGTATATTTGTGTAATATAATATATATACATACAATAAATATTTTGTGGTAAAAACATAGTAAGTGTTTGATTCAGTTTTAATCAAAGTCATAAGGATATATTTTTTGTATTTACAATTTTAATATTAGTATTAATAATAATTAATAATTAACTTTTTTTTAGTGTGAAGTAAAGTAAGGAATAACAGTCTTTTTCACGTGTTTACAATATTAATAAATTAATAATAGTCACTTGGGAATGACGATAAGTCAAAACTAATCGAGGAGAATAAAAACATCAGTGAGACAAACCAAGTGAGTCTCACTGATGTTTTTATTCTTCTCGATTAGTTTTGACTTATCGTCATTCCCAAGTGACTTTTATTAATTTATCAATATTGTAAACACGTGAAAAATACTGTTATTCCTTACTTTACTTCACACTAAAAAAAAGGTGAAGTAAAGAATAACAGTCTTTTTTATGTGTAATAATCACTTCACGTAAACTAAAAAACATACAGTTATTGTAAACATGTTTCATTAAGCGAATAATGAGAACCAAATTGGAGAAATTCAAAATTAGCTAAAATGTTTCCTCAAGTGATCAATGGGAACCAAATTAAAGTTAAAATTTCGTTATTTTCTTTTCAATTTTGAAGATTTAAAATTGATTGAACGCCTTTAGTCAAAAGTTAGAAATAAAAAACCAAACAATTAACGTTGGAGGGTTCTACTTTGTTCTACACCATAATTCACAAAATGAAAACTAAAAGTGTTTGACTTATAGTTTGATAATGACAACTATTAAGAAATTTCGATAGCTCCGCCATGTAATGCTCTATACTAGCATCGTCACTGATAAGCTGTCATTGATGCTGCTACAATAGAGCACTAGATGGAGTAGCTATCGAAAGTTCTTAATAGTTTTCACATATTGGCTTGAAATAGCCAAAAATGTTCAGTTTGATAATGAAAACTATTAAGAAATTTCGATAGCAACGCTATCTAATGCTCTATACTGAAAAGCTGTCATTGACACTGCCACATATTGGCTTGAAATAGTCAGAAATGTTTAGTTTGATAATGACAACTATTAAGAAATTTTCTAGATATGCTATCTAATCTTCTATATTGACAAGCTGTCATTGACCCTGCCACTATGGAGCACTAGATAGCGTAGCTATCGAAATTTCTAAATAGTTTTTACACATTGGCTTAAAATAGCCGGAAATGCTCAGTTTAATATTGACAACTATTAAGAAATTTCGATAACTACGCCATCTAATGCTCTATACTAATATGCTGTTATTGACAATGCCACTATGGAGTACTAGATGGCGTAGCTATTAATATTTCTTAATGGTTTTCACATATTGGCTTGAAATAGCCATAAATGTTCAGTTTGGTAATGACAACCGTTACAAAATGTCGATAGCTACGCCATCTAATGCTCTATACTGACAAGCTGTCATTAACGATACCACTTATAAAGTACTAGATGACGTAGCTATCAACATTTCTTAATAGTTTTTACATATTGGCTTGAATTAGCCAGAAATATTCAGTTTGATAATGACAACTATTAAGAAATTTCGATAGCTGCGCTATCTAATGCTCTATACTGACAAGCTGTCATTAATACTGCCACTATGGAGCACTAGATGGCGTAGCTATCAAAATGTCCTAATAGTTTTCACATATTGGCTTAAAATAGCCAGAAATGTTCCGTTTGATAATGACAACTATTAAGAAATTTCGATAGCTACGCCATCTAATACTTTATACTGACAAGCTGTTATTGACGATGCCACTATGGAACACTAGATGGCGTAGCTATCGAAATTTTTTAATAGTTTTTACATATCGGCTTGAAATAGCCAGAAATGGTCAGTTTGATAATGACAACTATTAAGAAATGTCGATAGTTGCGCCATCTAATGCTTTATACTGACAAGCTGTCATTAACGATGCCACTTATAAAGTACTAGATGACGTAGCTATCAACATTTCTTAATAGTTTTTACATATTGGCTTGAATTAGCCAGAAATATTCAGTTTGATAATAACAACTATTAAGAAATTTCGATAGCTGCGCTATCTAATACTCTATACTGACAAGCTGTCATTAATGCTGCCACTATAGAGCACTAGATGGCATAGCTATCGAAATGTCCTAATAGTTTTCAAATATTGGCTTAAAATAGCCAGAAATGTTCCGTTTGATAATGACAACTATTAAGAAATTTCGATAGCTACGCCATCTAATACTTTATACTGACAAGCTGTCATTGACGATGCCACTATAGAACACTAGATGGCGTAGCTATCGAAATTTCCTAATAGCTTTTACATATCGGCTTGAAATAGCCAGAAATGGTCAGATTGATAATGACAACTATTAAGAAATGTCGATAGTTGCGCCATCTAATGCTCTATACTGACAAGCTGTCATTTACGATGCCAATATGCAACACTAGATGGTATAGCTATCAACATTTCTTAATAGTTTTCACATATTGTCTTGAAACAGCTAAAAATGTTTAGTTTTCCTCAGCGCTTGGTCGGCACTACACTAACGAGGACCTTGAAGTCCGAAACGCGTCTGTGGACAAACTGTCATTGATGATAATAATAATAATAATAATCATTTATTTCTCAGCAGAATAAATTCTATTTACAGAGAAAAATACATGATGCCACTTTAGAGCAATAGATGGAGTAGTTTTCGAAATTTCTTAATAGTTTTCGCATATTGTCCTAATAGTTTTCACATATTGTCTTGAAATAGCCAGAAATGTTCAGTTTTCCTCAGCGCTGGGTCATGACTATACTGACGAGGACCTTGAAGTCCGAAACGCGTCTGTGGATAAACTGTCATTGATGATGCCACTTTAGAGCAACAGATGGCATAGCTATCGAAATTTCTTAATAGTTTTTACATATTGGCCTAAAATAGTCAAAAATGTTCAGTATTCCTTAGTACTAGGTCGGGACCACACTGATTAGGACCTTGAAGTCTGAAACGCGTCTGCTGACAAACTGTCATTGACGATGCCACTTTAGAGCAATAGATGGCGTAGCTTTCGATATTTCTTAATAGTTTTTACATATTGGCTTAAAATAGTCAGAAATTTTCAGTATTCCTTAGTACTGGGTCGGGACCTTACTTATGAGGACCTTGAAGTCCGAAACGCGTCTGTGGACAAACTGTCATTGATGATGCCACTTTAGAGCAATAGATGGAGTAGTTTTCGAAATTTCTTAATAGTTTTCGCGTATTGTCTTAATAGTTTTCACATATTGTCTTGAAATAGCCAGAAATGTTCAGTTTTCCTCAGCGCTGGGTCATGACTACACTGACGAGGACCTTGAAGTCCGAAACGCGTCTGTGGATAAACTGTCATTGATGATGCCACTTTAGAGCAACAGATGGCGTAGCTATCGAAATTTCTTAATAGTTTTTACATATTGACCTAAAATAGTCAAAAATGTTCAGTATTCCTTAGTACTGGGTCGGGACCACACTGATTAGGACCTTGAAGTCTGAAACGCGTCTGTGGACAAACTGTCATTGACGATGCCACTTTAGAGCAATAGATGGCGTAGCTTTCGAAATTTCTTAATAGTTTTTACATATTGGCTTAAAATAGTCAGAAATATTCAGTATTCCTTAGTACTGGGTCGGGACCACACTGATAAGGACCTTGAAGTCCGAAACGCGTCTGTGGACAAGCTGTCATTGACGATGCCACTTTAGGGCAATAGATGGCGTAGCTATCGAAATTTCTTAATGCCGAATTTGCCGAAACTGCAGTCAAGTATAAATAAATATTGATATACAAAGTTAAAACGCTTTTTTTATTGAAAAACGAAGTGAATTTAATTTACTAAACCGAAACGTATAACATTGTAAACTTATGATGTTTTCTGTTTACTTTTTAATTATGTATCCTTATGATGTTTTCTTTTTTTTTTTTCATTGTTCTAAACATTGATAACACCCAAAAATTTCAGAAAAATGAAGAGAATATTACTTTCTTTTAAATCTAAAAATCTGTACAATCTAGTTAAAATTGACACTATCGAGTCGAGAGATTTAATAAAAACGCAATAAAATCCAAACAATGCGTCTTTTCTCGCGAAATGAAAAACTTAAAACAATAGTTTTTTTTTGTTTTCTGAGTGATGCGAACTACACCAGTGTGAGATAATGTGTGACTTAAATCTACCTTAATTTGTTAACAAATATTTAAATCCGACAGAGAATAACTTCTTTTTAACTTTTTTTAATTTAATTTAATTTATTAACGGAATCTCCAATTTGATAATACAATAATACATTTACATTTTATAATGCAATGAATTAACAAAAACAAAACAGTCATAACAAAAGTTTAAACTCATACCACTACGAAAATATTTCCAGATATATTTGATATTTGGAAATGTAAGTTGGTTCTCGTTTAAAATTGATTGCGAATTCAAGGAAACTTTAATTAAAGAAATTACAAATTGAATTGTTGAAAATGTTTCAATTTTGGAATACATTTGCCTGCTGATAAATCCAAAAATATTATACCTAATTTTCTAATTAATTTCGAGACTATTTCTAGATTCAATTTTATTTTTTAAATGTAAACAAAAATGTTCATCAATTTAAATATATATATATATATATATATATATATATATATATATATATATATATATATATATATGCGCGTGGCGCATGAAGTAAAATTTCGAGTTTAGAAAATCCTGAAAATTTGGTTTGGTCGCGTAGCGCTACGCGCTACGCGACCAAACCAAATTTTCAGGATTTTCTAAACTCGAAATTTTACTTCATGCTTCGTCTGGGAGTGGAAACACTCGCTCGAAACTTAAAATTGAACGTTTTTATAAAATCGACGGATGCTTGAAAATTTATAGCGTATACATAACGTATTTATTGTTCTATTGAAATCAATGGAAAAAAATACAAACCTTCGCAAAGAAACCTTTAACAATGTGACTGATTTAGTTTTCCAATATTTTTTTATAGATATTGCAGAAAAAAATTAATGTAAGACACGATTGCGCTACTTTACCAAAGGTTTGATATTTTTTTGGCGTTCGTCGATTGTATACATTTTCAGGCATTTGTTGATTGTATAAAAATGCTCAATTTGAAGTTTCGATCGAGTGTTTCCACTCCCAGACGAAGCATGAAGTAAAATTTCGAGTTTAGAAAAGCCTGAAAATTTGGTTTGGTCGCGCAGCGCGAAGCGCGGAGCGACCAAACCAAATTTTCAGGCTTTTCTAAACTCGAAATTTTACTTCATGCGCCACGCGTATAAAACACAGACTTCAAGTGAAGTTCGAAAAGCCCTGAAAATTTGTCTCGGGTCGCTGCGCGACCCGAGACAAATTTTCACGGGGCTTTTCTAAACTCGATATTTTACTTCATGCTTAGTCTGTGAGTGGAAAACACTCGATTAAAGCTTCAAATTGAACTTAAAAAAACAAGGAATATGTAAAGATTTACAGTGATTTTTTTTTTTAGGTAAACGAATAGATAAGCTGTAAATTTTCTGACATTCGTTGTTTTTTAAAAGAGTTCAATTTGAAGCTTTAAACGAGGGTTTTCCACTCCCAGACTAAGCATGAAGTAAAATTTCGAGTTTAGAAAAGCCCCGTGAAAATTTGTCTCGGGTCGCGCAGCGACCCGAGACAAATTTTCTGGGCTTTTCTAAACTCGAAATTTTACTTCATGCACCACGCGTATATAACTCCGAAATATTTTTAAGTTAGAAATACATTAAAAAATACTTGAAAAATTAATATCGCGCGACTTTCCACTGAATTTATTTTTGAATAGAAATGAATGGAAAAAAATTTAAATCTTTGCAAGGGAACCTTTTAAAATGTGATTGATTTAGTTTTCTGAAATTTTTTATAAATATTGCAGAAAGCAATTAAATTTAAGACGTGATTACACTACTTTACCAAAAGGTTGATGTTTTTTTTTTTTTAATGAAATAACGGTAAAAGTGGGAGACATTTTACTAAGCCAACCATAAAGTTGGTGCTTTTCTTAAAGTCTGCCTATTTTTTCAAAATATTTTATTCTTAAATTAAAATGCAATTAAAACGACAACATGCAAAGTTTAATACGTTTAGATAGCAGCCAATTTCCTCTTAATCTTTTTTATCCCACCTTTTCTTTAAATGGTTTTTTGAAAACCCATTGACACATTTTCAACTAAACAATATGAAAAAATGGTTATTTGTATGCCAAGGCCGCGAAATATAGCATTAGTGGTCCGAGAGGAGAATTATAGCCTCGGCCGCTTGCGGCCGAGGCAATATAACCTCGAGGATACTAAAATATTTTTAGAATGAAAGTGTTTGAGATCAAATGGGTTAACTGACAAAATAATTTATTGAAATTGTAAATACTTATTGATATTTTTCTTTAATTTAGTTTTGAAAGTAATTTCTTTGGATTTAAATAATTGTTATTTTTATATATCCTTTTGTTTAATAATTTCCTTATATGTACCATAGTTATACTAAACCTACGTTGGTCGAGATAGACCTATCACGTTGTAACAAGCGAATCATTCGATTCTGATATGTATGTGATCTTAGTTGATATACTTATACGATAAATATATAAAGAAAAAATTGCCTAAACCTAGGTTGATATAAAGAATAATTTAGTTTTTTTTCTTGTATAAGTTTTTTCTCTTTGAGGCGATATGTACAGTGCCACAGGAACAACTGGTGTGATATGTACAACATCTAATCGAAAAAAGGGGGGCACTAAACACGAATATACAATATAATATACACACACAAATTTAGTTGAAGCCCTGCCTGAAGGGGTTGCGACCCGGTTGCGACGCGGCTTGCTGCTGGTCGGGCTGCCGGAACGGGTTCGGATTGTTGTCCGGTTGGGAGGGGAGGGTTCTTCTTGTCGTAGACTGTTGTTCGTAGTTTTGGTAGTTTTGTTGTGGTGGTTCTTGGTAGTTCTCGGTGTAGTTCTCCTGTTGGTAGTAACCGTTCGAGTCAATGTTGGTTTCCTGCTGTTTGTACTCGAGGTGGTTCTGGAAATCACCAGAGACGGGCTTTTGGTCTTGCATTGTGTAGGTCTGGTATTCCTTGCTCGGGGGGTCGGACATGAGGACGTTTGCCTCGTTTTCGAAGGGTTTGAAGTCGTAGATGTGACGGAGGTACACCAAAGCTGGGGCGTAGAGGAGGTTGGAGAAGGCGATGCCTATGTTGAGAGCGGTGAAACCAATGGCTTCCACGACTCCACCTGCTATTATTGGCCCGACCGCGTACGCCACGGAGTAAGAAATGTCTGCGATGGCGTAGATGCTGCCGTAGACTGAAACGTAACGGACGTCCACCAGGTATCCAAGCATTGGTAAGAGTGCGGTGTCGATTAGCGCGATGCCGAAGCATATCCCGCAGATCGGGATCATTAGGACTTTGTAGGAGCTTGAGAATGGTATTATGAAGCAGCACAAGCCCTCGAGGGCCAAACCTCCTGCTGCCATCAGCCACTGGTATTGCGGGTACTGCTTGGCCATCTTGACCGTTAGTATCACCCCGAAGACGTGGGGGAAGAAAGCGGGCAGCCAAATCATCCCGATCTTCCAATTGTCCGTCGTCAGGTTGTCCTCCATCCATAAGGATATTGTCGGTTCTAGAAAAGCTAACGCCACGTTGGACATCATCAGGGCACCCGCACAAACGGCAATATAAGGGTCCATGAAGAGCCTCCAGATCGGCACACTTTGCGGCCTCTCCTGCTGGGACATCTTGATCTGCTCTTTGAGGGGCTTCATGACCAGCAACAGCATGAAACCGTCGATTAGGGAGACGAAGGCCAGGATGAGGAAAGGCACTTCCTTGCCGGCGAATTGGTAGAGGGCGCCTCCGAAAGGCGGCGCGACCAGGCACCCGAAGCTGATGAAGGCCAGGGCTATTCCCAGCGCTTTGGATCTTTCGTTTTCCTCCGTGAAACGGTCCGCGATCATGGCCAAGCCCGAGGTGTCGGCGAACGCCGAGCCCACCCCCTGCAGACTTCTGGCGAAGAACAGGAGGCCGTAGCTCCGGCCACAGGCGAACACCGCCGTTGACAGGAACATGATCGTCAGCCCGATCATCATCGGTATGTCGTAGCCAATACGGTCGATCAGCGCGCCCGAGAACGGGTTCACCATCAACTGGACGATTGCTTTGGAAGCGAAGAGGATGCCGGTAGCCGAGTCCTGGCCGTGGTGGTCCTTCTTGATTGGGGAACCTGGTGGAAGCGTTACGTTTCCCGGAAGAGGCTCGTCCTTGTAAGCCCCGATGTATCTCAAATAATCGGGTATTATGGGCACTATAACCATGTACAACATATTATCTAGAAGCAGCGCGATTGACACTATCACCAAAATCAGTTTCCTTTGGTTCTTAGGCTCCTGGACCTTGTTCCAAACCACCTCCTTGAGTTCAGCGAACTCCATATTGATAATCGGTATGGTCGTCATGTTGATGTCGTCGTCGTCGTCGTTTCTTTCCACTTAACTCGCTACTCTTTGGGTGCGGGGGAGCGCAGTGCCATCGGGTTAACCTGGACACAGAACAAGTATTAGACACTGCTGAGGTTTCGGGAGGGGAGGCACTGCGCTGTTCCCCCCCGCACCCCACACCGTACTTAATTTCTTTGAAAAAATCAAATCTGCTTTTTGCAAAGGTTTTACAGCACGGTCGGGGAGTTGATTACATAAGATTTTTGAATTATCGATTGCGGCCATCTTGTAGCCGCGACCCGGTTCGAACGGCCATTTTGTCGTTTTGTGGTTCGTGTGTGTGGTTCGTGTGCGGACTCACCTGTATCAGGTAGCGCGTTTCCAATCCTGTTGGCGAAGAATCCGCGTATGTTGGTGGCGACGCGCGACTCACCGAGCAGGCCGAGGGTGCCTGACGGGCCGTGTTGCCCTCTGGGGGTATCCACGGTGCCGTTGTCCAGGTGTCCAGGTGCACCTTTTGCCGCTCACTCCCGCAACGTGTGACCGCTCCGCTTTGGCAGCCCACGCTCTTTCTGCACTCTGCACTGGCGACGACGGAGTTCGACTGGATGACGCAGGGGCGGTGCGGCGACGCGCGCCGCCGCCTCCGACCCCATTGGAGGCGTCGCGACGTCATACCCCCACGGACCAATCGCTCCTCCGCCGTAATTTATTCATACATCTCGCTCTCTCACCGCCCTTCTTTATTCATACATCTATACATGTTACCTTTTTTTTTTGTTCGTATTCTCTCCAAAACTTTAGAATATTACGCCATTGTTTGTTCAAAAAATACAATTTATAATTCAAAAGAGGAAATTAAATCAAATGAAAATAGCCGTCTTTTCACTCAACACCTTGATTAATTTACCTACTGTTATATAAAATAAGAGCCTCGAACCGTTATATTTTTTGTTTTGGTTTTCGTTTCCATTAGGGATGTTACGATCCCAAAAATTATATCGTTTAGCAAAATATCGATAGAGTAAAATATCGTAGTGAAAAGTATCGATATTTAAAATATCAATTACAAAACCAGATATTTTAGATTTAATTGTTATAATTGTTCAGTAATGCGAATTATTTTTAAAGCAATATTTTCTACACTTTAGTAAATAACACGGTTAAGATTTCACTGTTTATTGATTGACATTGCAACAATTGTTTTGCCACACAGTGGCTTCCTCAGGCAGATGAATAATATTTTCAATATTTTCTGTCAATGTCATTAAATTCTGTAGTTTCGTATATTAGAAAAATGATTTTTGAAAGTAGTAAAAAAAAGGCTTGCTGCGCTTATTCAACATGGCAATCTACGTTATTATAAGAGATAGAGATTTACTTAAATGAGATGAAATATTCCTTAGCTGAAATTGTACCAAATTTTATAATAATATACAGCGATTTATTTTTTTTAGGTTCCTAGTATCCGAACAAAAATTAATCGAGTTTTGGAAGCAAACGATTTTGTTAGACGTACTACTTCTTTAGGATCTAAAATCAACCACGTCAAATTTTAAACCTTCAATCATAAACCTTGCTGTAGTTCTAGATTTTCTAGATTTTCATATAGAATGGTAGAAGTGAGGTTTGATCCAAACCTTCGTTTTCATTCCTTTAGGATCTAATATCGACTGGGTCAAGTTTTGAGCCTATATCAACCATAAACTTTGTTGCAGTTGACAGGATCATAGAAAAATAAAGGAATTTAGAATATTTATTGTATTTGATTCGTCACAGTTGCGGAAATCGAGACTCCAAACTCGGCGCAGTTAGATTGAACTCTTCTAGGATCCCATCGACTGCGCCAGGTTTTGAGTCTTGATTTCCACATCTGTGACGAGTTAAATAAGGCGCAGAGCTAAGCGATATTCGAGTACAAGTACTAAACATTCGTACTCTGAGTATTTTATTTTTAAGCCTTCATCGATCACAAACCTTGCTGTAGTTCTAGATTTTCTAGGTTTTCATATAGAATGGTAAAAGTGAAATTTGATCGAAACCTTCGTTTCCACTCCTCTATAATTTAATATCGACTGGGTCAAGTTTTGAGCCTACATCAACCATAAACGTTGTTGCAGTTGACAGAATCATAAAAATATAAAATAGTTTAGAATCGACTGCGCTGTATTTTTCATTCGTCACAGATGCGGAAATCAAGACTACAAACTCAGCGCAGTTAGATTGAACTCTTCCAGGATCCTATCGACTGCGCCAGGTTTTGAGTCTTGATTTCTACATCTGTGATGAGTTAAATAAGGCGCAGAGCTAAGCGGTATTCGAGTACAAGTACTAAATATTTGTGCTCTATGTATTTTCATACGTCAAGTTTTAAACCTTCATCGATCATAAATCTTGCTGTAGTTCTAGATTTTCTAGGTATTCTAGGTTTTCATATAGAATGGTAGAAGTGAAATTTGTTTCAAACCTTTGTTTCCATTCCTCTAGGATCTAATATCGACTGGGTCAAGATTTGAGCCTACATCAACCATAAATGTTGTTGCAGTTGACAGAATCATAAAAAAATTCAGTAATTTAGAATCAAGTGCGCCGTATTTGATTCGCCACAGAAGCGGAAATCTCTAAACTCGGCGCAGATTGAACTCTTCTAGGATCCCATCGACTGCGTCAGGTTTTGAGTCTTGATTTCCACATCTATGACGAGTTAAATAAGACGCAGAGCTAACCGGTATTGGAGTACAAGTACTAAAAATTCGTACTTTGAGTATTTTCATGTACTTGGTACTTAATTCACGAGTACATTATTTTAGAAATTTAGAATCGACTGCGCCGTATTTAATTCGTCACAGATGCGGAAATCAAGACTCCAAACTCAGCGCAGTTAGATTGAACTCTTCGAGGATCCCAGCGACTGCGCCAGGTTTTGAGTCTTGATTTCCACATCTGTGAGAATTAAATAAGGCGCAGAGCTAAGCGGTATTCGAGTACAAGTACTAAAAATTTGCACTCTAAGTATTTTCATGTACTTGGTACTTAGTTCATGAGTACATTATTTTCCAAGTACTTGTACTTGTACTTGACGCATTTTTAATCCGCGAAATGTTCTCGATTACATTTGGATGCACCTACTAGCATTAATTTTACTGACAACTCTCTAAATTTTGATATTAGTGTGCCAGTTAGCGAAATTACGTTTAAACGTATGATAATTAGACTAAAATGTTATCTTTCAAGTTTTTAATTAACTGTCAACACATACGAACTACAAAGAGGAATCAGAAGAACAAACATAATATTACAGGGAATATTTATTTTAAAAATACATATCCCAATGCATCGATGATTCTTTACGCATTCGTTGATTTTATAAAAGTATTCAATTTGACGTTTCTAACAAGTGTTTCCAATTTTTTTGATTAAGCATTTGATTAAGCATTTAGAGTTTAGAAAAGCCTAATAATATTTCAGGCTTCTCTAAAATCGAAATTTGGTTTTGGTAGCGTAGCAAAGCAAAGCGACTTAACCCAATTTTTCAGGCCTTTCTAAACTAGACATTTAACTTCATGCACCAGGCGTTTGAAACAATAATTTAACGTGAAGTTCAAAGCACACTGCTTTAGCAGTATATTTTAAACTTCGCAATTATTTAGGGATTAGAATAGTACATGAAGTTCAAAATATCTTCAGCAGTATATATAACCTTCACAATAATTCAGTGTTTTGTACGCGTGGCGCATGAAGTCAAATTTCGAGTTTAGAAAAGCCTAATTTAGCTTGACTGCTCCGCTTCGTTACGGGCCCGAGACAAATTTTCAGGCTTTGGTAAACTCGAAATTTTACTTCATGCTTAACCTGGGAGTAGAAAACACTTGTTAGAAGTTTTAATTAAACGATTTTCAAAGTTTACATCGGGATATGTATTATTATTAGTAACACTCCCTGTATAAAGAAAGTATTACTTGTGGCCGGCGCATCCACCATTTGTTTGTTTTAGTAGTTATTAGACAGAGCTAGGACGAATCCTCATAAAAAGAATTCGAATCACGAATTCTAATCACCTAATATGATTCGAATTACGAATACTCGAATAAAAGATTCGTAAGAGATAAATATGATTCGAATCCTGTTTTTTCGAATCACGAATACAAATTCTTTAAGAATCCATTCAGAATAAATATATAAATATCGCTTTAAACGAGGGTTTTCCACTCCTAGACTAAGCATGAAGTAAAATTTTGAGTTTAGAAAAGCCCCGTGAAAATTTGTCGAGGGTCGCGCAGCGACCCGAGACAAATTTTCTGGGCTTTTCTAAACTCGAAATTTTACTTCATGCGCCACGCGTATAAAACACAGACTTCAAGTGAAGTTCGAATATTCATAAATTTCACAATATTTTAGTATTTTATACGCGTGGCGCATGAAGTAAAATTTTGAGTTTAGAAACGATCGAAAATTTGTCTCAGGTCGCTGCGCGACCCTCGACAAATTTTCACGGGGCTTTTCTAAACTCGAAATTTTACTTCATGCTTAGTCTGTGAGTGGAAAACACTCGTTTAAAGCTTCAAAATGAACTTAAAAAAAACAAGGAATATGTAAAGATTTACAGTGATTTTTTCTTTTAGGTAAACGAATGGATAAACTGTAAATTTTCTGACATTCGTTGTTTTTTAATAGAGTTCAATTTGAAGCTTTAAACGAGCGTTTTCCACTCCCAGACTAAGCATGAAGTAAAATTTCGAGTTTAGAAAAGCCCCGTGAAAATTTGTCGAGGGTCGCGCAGCGACCCGAGACAAATTTTCTGGGCTTTTCTAAACTCGAAATTTTACTTCATGCGCCACGCGTATAAAACACAGACTTCAAGTGAAGTTCGAATATTCATAAATTTCATAATATTTTAATATTTTATACGCGTGGCGCATGAAGTAAAATTTCGAGTTTAGAAAAGCCCTGAAAATTTGTCTCGGGTCGCTGCGCGACCCTCGACAAATTTTCAAGGGGCTTTTCTAAACTCGAAATTTTACTCCATGCTTAGTCTGTGAGTGGAAAACACTCGTTTAAAGCTTCAAATTGAACTTAAAAAAAACAAGGAATATGTAAAGATTTACAGTGATTTTTTCTTTTAGGTAAACGAATGGATAAGCTGTACATTTTCTGACATTCGTTGTTTTTTTAAAAGAGTTCAATATAAAGCTTTAAACGAGAGTTTTCCACTCCCAAACTAAGCATGAAGTAAAATTTCGAGTTTAGAAAAGCCCCGTGAAAATTTGTCGAGGATCGCGCAGCGACCCGAGACAAATTTTCGGGGCTTTTCTAAACTCGAAATTTTACTTCCAGCGCCACGCGTATAAAACACTTAAGTATCGTGAACTCTATGTATATTTGAACCTCACTTGAAATCAGTGTTTTAACGCGTGGCGCATGAAGTAAAATTTCTAGTTTAGAAAAGCCCAAAAAATTTGTCTCGGGTCGCTGCGCGACCCTCGACAAATTTTCACGGAGCTTTTCTAAACTAGAAATTTTACTTCATGCTTAGTCTGTGAGTGGAAAACACTCGTCTAAAGCTTCAAATTAAACTTAAAAAAAAACAAGGAGTATCTAAAGATTTACAGTGATTTTTTTTTGGGTGAACGAATGGATAAGCTGTAAATTTTCTGACATTCGTTGTTTTTTAAATGAGTTCAATTTGAAGCTTGTAACGAGTGTTTTCTACTCCCAGACTAAGCATGGAGTAAAATTTCGAGTTTAGAAAGCCCCGTGAAAATTTGTCGAGGGTCGCGCAGCGACCCGAGACAAATTTTCTGGGCTTTTCTAAACTCGAAATTTTACTTCATGCGCCACGCGTACAAAACAGTGATTTAACGAGAAATTTAAAAACACACAAAAGACATTTTTCATGTTAATCCTCACAATTAATTCGAATTATTTTATAAATATTCGAATCCTTTTATAAGTATTCAAACCCTTTTATAAATATTGGAATCCTTTTATAAATATTCGAATCCTTTGATAAAAATTCGAATCGTTTCATAAGGATTCGAATCACCCAAATTTGGATTTGAATACGAATCCTTCTAGAAAAATGTAACGAATCCGGATCACGAATTCAGTTGAATTAAAGAATTCGAATGCCTCTTTTGAACCCTCTAAAAGGATTTGAATCTAGGATTCGAATCCTAAATGATTCGAATCCTGCCCAGCTCTGTTATTAGAAGTCTAAGTTATGCTAATTTTCGTGTATTATTATTACTCATGTCAGTTACATTAAAACTTTGAACTAGAGTTCTTTACCGTTAATGAATTTTTTTTGTAATTTTAAATATGATTCTAATTTTAATTTAAAAATGAAAACACTTAGTTAAATTTCAATAATATTTTTGTTATGATTTAATAAAGAAAACACTTGGTTAAATTTCACTAATATGTTTTAACCAAGTGTTTTCTTAATTAAATCATAGTTAAATATGTTTCACCACGTGAAAGATGAGAAACTTGTTCAAGAATATTTTTGTTTTTTATTCCAACTAGTTTCGACTTTGAGTCATTCTCAAGACTTTGAGTCATTCACAAGGAGTACTCCTTGAGAGTGACTCAAAGTCGAAACTAGTTGAAATAAGAAACCAAAAAACTATGAAATTTAAGCAAGTGTTTTCTTTTCTAAATCATAGTTTCTTATTTTTTTTTTCTTATTTATCACTTGGTGAAACATTTTGAAATAATATTAAAGGATAAATAAAAAACACTCGGTTTCTTTTACTATTTATGAAACAAATAGTGAAACAAACGAGGTTTTTTTAATTTATCCTTTAATATTATAGTTTAATATGTTTCGCCACGTGAAAGATGAGAAGTTTGTTCAAGATATAATTTAAATTTTTTTTTGTAATTTTAAATATGATTCAAATTTATTGATTCATTCTCAAGACTTTGAGTCATTCACAAGGAGTACTCCTTGAGAATGACTCAAAGTCGAAACTAGTTGGAATAAGAAACCAAAATACTAATGAAATTTAAGCAAGTGTTTTCTTTTCTAAATCATAGTTTCTTATTTTTTTTTTTCTTATTTATCACTTGGTGAAACATTTTGAAATAATATTAAAGGATAAATTAAAAACACTTGGTTTCTTTTACTATTTATGAAACAAATAGTGAAACAAACGAAGTGTTTTTAATTTATCCTTTAATATTATAGTTTAATATGTTTCACCACGTGAAAGATGAGAAGTTTGTTCAAGATATGATTTAATTTTTTTTTGTAATTTTAAATATGATTCAAATTTATTGATTTTTTTTATATTCAGGCTGAGCAAAAATTTAGCAAATTTTTATTGAGTGAATTTAATATAATCCAAATTTATTGATTATTTGAAATAACAGGTTGAGCAAACATTTAACACATTTCTATCAAGTGAATTTAATTGTGCGAAAATGTCGTGAGCTCGTGCACGTTTTAGCACTACTCCCCATTTTCCAAGCAATTCGAGTTTTGTTCATCCCCCACAGGCATTAAAGTTAATAACTCGTTCGCGAAATTTTAGGCGTCAATTTGGACCATATCAATGTCGCTCGTAATAAATCCGTGCCGCGTGAATAAAATATGAAAATGTGGAAAGTCGCTTAAAGCGTTTGATGTGAAATCAATACCGCTTTGAATTTACGATTTTCACATAAATAGATTTAATATATAAATGGGATTTATTTAATTTAAACGAATAGTTTTAGCAAAAACGTGAAATTGCGTTTTATTTATTTAATTTAATAAATGTATTAATTAAATTCTTTATATTATCCTACTGAATTAACGCTTTTGATTTAATTGTATAAATTAAATTTAGCATGAAATTCGACTGATTTGAAAATTTCATACGAGTTAATTGAAAATTTTAATTTAATATATAAGTATAAATATTATTTAAATAAAAATCACTTGGTTCGTTCACAAAATATTTTGTGAAACGAACCAAGTGATTTTTTATTTAAATAATATTCCTACTTATTGGCCATTTCATAAATAAGTGCACACTTTTTGGGGGTACATCAGGGATTTTAGCGAAATTCACATACATTATAAAGGCTATCAAGACATAGTGTTTGGTTGTTACTAGAGGTTAAACAAATGATTGTGTCAAAAGTTATAACAATATAAACTTTTAGTACACTTTTATTTTGAACTCAAAAATATCGTAAACCTATACAAAAAAGTTATTCGGTACTTTTTTGTGCTTAAATGTTCAAAGTTTTAAACACATTTTTTTCCAAAACGAAAAAACTTTATTTATATAGATTTTTTTTAATAAATAAAACATATCTCAAAAAATAGTCAAATACTCATGTTTTAATTTTCTTTAAAAAAATATATGTTATACCCTGATCCTTTCTGAGAATTTTTCTGTTTTTAAAAGTGTGGGCACTTTAAAACTTTTTGAGATATGATTATTTTACCCGAGCGCATGACATGAGGCGCTCCTGGCCGGGATCGCGGTGAGCGCCTCGAGTCAATGCAGCGCTCGGGTAAAAAAATCATATTTCAAAAAGTTTTAAAGTGCCCATCTTTTTAAAAACGGAAATATTTTAGAAAGGATTGGGGTATAATATTTAAAAAAAAAAAAATTAAAACATGAGTATTTGATTATATTGTGAGATTTCTTTTATTTATTGAAAGAAATCTATCTAAATCAAGTTTAAATATTTAATTGATGAGGCGGATACATGATGAAACTCCATAATACTATTTGAAATAAAACAACACAGTTGGGAGGGTTTCACTTTAATTGTTGAACACTGCAACATGTTTCACCACACAGTGGCTTCATCAGGCAGATGAAATAATGATTTTACAAAGTACAGGTAAGAGCTTATATATTAATGCAATTAAGTTAATAGAAGGGGGGGGGGTTAATAAGGTAATTAGGCTGAAACTAATACAAACAATTTTGAGCGACTAAATATTGATTAGGGGTGAGTTGTTTACTTCTATTTGGTCATTTAATAGAATACCTTTTTTATTATATTTATTAATTTCTAATTCTTCTAATAAGTTTAATTTACGACTTTTGTTACATTCGTGCAAAATTTTGAATTTAGGGTTAAAGTTATGTTGGTATTCGATTAAATGATTGGCGTAGGTTGAAGAGGTTTTCTTAAATTGAAAGCATTTTTGATGTTCTGAAATGCGATCTGGGAAGCTACGTCCAGTTTGTCCAACGTATACCTTAGGGCAATCTCCACACTCCAGCAAATACACGCCAGAGTTCGTAGTTTTATCAGATTTGTCTTTAGAATTATTGATGAATTTATTAAGTGAGTTGACCGTTCTAAAAGAAGGAGTTAGGTTTAAGGATCTGAGTTTTTTGCTGATGGCAATCGAAGGGGGACCGTTAAATGTTAATGAGCAATATTTATTACTCTGATTTTGAAAATTGGTGGGATATACTAATTTCAGGGCTTGTTGTCTTTGTTTTTTAAAAAGGATGTCTAAGATGAGCTTTTGACGAAAGCCGTTGTTATTAGCTATTATGAGGATTCTGTTGAGCTCATTATTAAAATTATTAATTGATAGGGGGATAGTGGTTAGCCTATGCAACATGGAATGGTAAGCTGCTAGTTTATGTTGCATAGGATGGAATGATCAAGTTTTTTAGTTTTAGAAAAAAATGTATTTTAAACTTTAAACATTTAAGCATAAAAAAGTCAAGTATAACTTTTTTTGTATCAGTAACGGTTTACAATATTTTTGAGTTCAAAATAAAAGTGCACTAAAAGTTTATATTGTTATCATTTTTAAAACAATCACTTGTTCAACCTCTAGTAACAACTAAAAACCATGTCTTGATAGCTTTTATAAGATATGTGAAATTCGCTAAAATTCCTAATGTACCCCCAAAAAGTGTGCACTAATTTATGGAATCGCCGTTATATATTCAATCATGTTTCACCAAGTGATTAATGAGAACATAGTGAAAGATATTATAATTTAATTTTATAAACTAAATTTTGCATATAATTCGACTGATTTGAAAATGCCATACAGTATTTTTAATGAGTTAGGCTAGTTAAGCTTATTAATAAATTTTAGTAGATAATTTATAAACAATTTTATAAGTAGGTATATAATTTGTAGATGTTTCAAAATGTAATGGATGTTTTTTTTTTTAGGAGTTTAAGCAATTTATGTGTTTTTATTTGGGATGATGCGCAACCAATTTTCGGATCCAGCAGCTAATTTATCATTTGCAGGAGTCACCCTCTTACATGTGTAAGATAAATATTGAGCGTGATAGAAGATAAATACCCGAACATATGGGGGCGCTTTCCGTTTTCACAACACGTTTCGTGATAAATTTCTTGCAATTCGCTCGCGTGTGGTAAATATTTAAAAATAAAAACGAGAAAATGGCAGTGGCAGACTTTTAGCTAAAAATTTATTGAATTTACTATTCCGAATAATAGAAAAGTTTAAAGTGTTTTATTGTGAGTTCATTAATTATATTATCATTTTTAGAATATTTGTAAAGAAGTAAATCCGTTAAATAAATAAATACATTACATAAAAAATCTAGAATGCTATAATAATAATAATAATACTTTATTTACGCTAACTGCATTTACAAGATATACAATATATATATATATATATATATATTTACACAATATAAAAAACATAACTAACTAGAATGCTAAAAAATATATCTTTTATTATTATTTTATTATTTATTATTGATGCATATACGCAACAATAATAATTTTATGTTAATTCAGTTACTAAATAAGTTAATTTGATGTATTATATTTACACAATATAAAAAAATAACTAACTAGAATGTTAAAAAATATATCTTTTATTATTATTTTATTATTTATTATTGATGCATATACGCAACAATAATAATTTTATGTTAATTCAGTTACTAAATAAGTTAATTTGATGTATTATATTTACACAATATAAAAAAATAACTAACTAGAATGCTAAAAAATATATCTTTTATTATTATTTTATTATTTATAATTGATGCATATACGCAACATTAATAATTTTATGTTAATTAAGTTACTAAATAAGTTAATTTGATATATTATTTTTTTTAACTCGACTTAAAAATGTATAAAGAAAAACGTAAATATTTTGTTATTTAAATGTTTCAATTATTACTCATTTATAAAGAAATATTTTCAGTGTATTTCTAACTTCACAATATTTCAGTGTTTTAAACGCGTGGCGCATGAAGTAAAATTTCGAGTTTAGAAAAGCCCCGTGAAAATTTGTCTCGGGTCGCTGCGCGACCCTCGACAAATTTTCTACGCGGGGCTTTTCTAAACTCGAAATTTTACTTCATGCTTAGTCTAGAAGTGGAAATATTCGTTCTTAACTTTATATTGCACAATATATAAAATTACGAAAAAACTATTCCTGAAAATGCAAACAATGTCTTAATTAATAATACAACTTAAGACGATAAATAATAATTGTTGTAACAAATCAAATTAAATAAGATTTTAAATATTTCATTGTATAATTCAATATCCGGAGGTGTATTTGCACGGGAAGTAGTTGTTTAATGGATATTTGTCGTCTTGGGTTGTCTTATTAATTAAGACATTGTTTGCATTTTCACGAATAGTTTTAGCGTAATTTTATATATTATGTTTAAAGTGTGCAAACTATAAGAAGCGTAAGATTATTTTCCCGAATTCAAAAAGTTTTGAATTTGAATTTATCTTGTTTATATTGCACGTTTTTATACAAAATCGATGAAAGCCTTACATTTCTAGCGTATACATTATGTATATTTAAAAGAAAAATGCACAGTATATAATTCAATAAGTCATTCGTGGAAATCATAAAAAGAAGTATAGAATTTTAAACATTAAAAGTGCGATTCTTTTCGCAATCTACAACAAGTCAGTCTTACAAAGACTATATCAAACACTCATTGAAACAACTACTTCCCGGGCTAATACCCCGACGGACATTGAATTATAAATCTCGAAACGCGTCTATAGATGGCCCGAATAATTTGACCCAAATTGTTACATTTGCAGTAGGTTACTGTATGTAACAGCAAACACTTGTTGTATAATTCAATGTCCGTCGGGGTATTAGCCCGGGAAGTAGTTGTTTCAATGAGTGTTTGATATAGTCTTTGTAAGACTGACTTGTTGTAGATTGCGAAAAGAATCGCACTTTTAATGTTTGAAGTATTCTGCAACCAAGAATTGGCAATTTCATTTATACTATAGAATTTTACTTAAAATCAACTTTTAGAGTCAACTCTATAATTGCTCGACCGTTAATGGGTTTATGAAGTATTGAAAACATGATATCAATAAAAAGTTAGAATATTTGATAATACGTTAACGATAGAATAATAACCAACTGTTAAATTTAAAAGGTTTTTTTTTGTAGTTGAAAAAACTGTATGTTATCGAATAATAATTATATATTTGAAGAAAACGATTTCCAAAGCACTAATTTCCAAAACAACTTCTCCCAAACAACACACTTTATTCAAACACAATCCAACATTATATTCCTCAATAATTTACATGTTATCGATTAGTAATCCAATACGACGTCCTTTTTATATCGATTAACAATTTGTATTGTTTTTACTTAATTACAAAAAAAAATGGCTGCATCAATAATTCACAAGCACTTACCTGTAATACTTGAAGTGGACATTACCAACGACACTAAAATTACATTAAGAGGGTTATGCACAATGTCATTAACTATCATTCAGGATATTTTGTGTTCGATATATATCACGTACGGTCGCAAAGCGAATTTTGTTAAGTAGTTCTTTGTGTCAAGTGCATGGTTGCGATAAAAATGTATATTTTTTTGTACGTGATCACAGACACATTTATTATATCGTGAGATGTATAAGATATCTATGTAGATAACTAGTTAGCGTAAAGTTTAGGACAATCACCTGCGGGTCGTGCCCTAAACCTGCAAATCGTGCCCAAAAGTGCAAAAATATAAATGTATTTTGTATATAAAATAAAACACTTTAACTTTGTTTGTTTAGCACAATATTTTTTATTTTCGTAACTGCAGTTTTGGCAACTCAACTTGCCATTATCTTTAGTTTAATTTTTTATAATAGTATAATATAATCTTTATTCAAAATGGGGACAGTACATGATACATATAATAATTATTAGCATAATTACAACTGTAACATATTCCGATGCAAATTTTTATTGATCAGTTGATGCAACTTGATTAAATATTTATATAATAATAATAATAATAATTATAATAATAATAATTATAATAATAATAATTCATCTTTATTTCTTCTAAAATACATTACAATAATAATGTTACAATCATGCAATGTGAAGAAGAAAGGCGTCAAGAGGGGGTGAAAAATACATATTAGTTATAATATTCATTTATGCTGTACAGTTCTTTTTCGCAGAGGAAATCAAATAATGCTATTTTATATTTTTACTTTCCCCCGTATGTAATACAAAGTATTGTTTTCGTGAAAATTTTCGAATCAAAAATTTTAGCGGAAATATCCGTTTTGAGGTCTCCTGAGTCGAATAAGACCATTTTTGAAAAATGTCTGTCTGTCTGTCTGTCTGTGTGTCTGTGTGTGTCTGTGTGCGCTGTACCGCAAAAACCGCTAAAGATATTGAGATGAAACTTGAAACTTAAGCTTTTTGTTATAATCGGAAGAACTGAAAAGCTTTTGGTGAAAATCGGAAAACCGGAAGTAGTACTTTACTCTTAGCGTTTTTCAGTTTTTTCAGATTTTTTCAATAAATGTTCATCAAACAAAAAATTCTTTCAAATAAAAGTTGTAGATAATAACAAAATGAAGATGTATTGTTCACTTGCTTTATGTCATAGCACTCTTAGTTTTTAAGATATTTCAAAATTTGTGTGTTTTATCTAGTTATTGGTGTGTGACAGTGTATGTGTTGATACAATTGAAAAATGTTTTAAATAAAAGTTGTAGGAAATGAAAAACTAAAGATTTTTTGTGGATTCACTTTTTGTCATAGCACTCTTAGTTTTTGAGATATTTAATAAATAGTGTTTTTTATCTAGTCATTGATTTGTGTCAGTGTGTGTGTTGATACAATTGGAAAATGTTTCAAATAAAAGTTGTAGGTAATAAAATATTAAAGATTTTTTGTATCTTTACTTTTTGTTATAGCACTCTTAGTTTTTGAGATATTCAATAAATAGTGTTTTTTATCTAGTCATTGGTTTGTGTCAGTATGTGTTGATCCAATTGAAAAATGTTTCAAATAAAAGTTGTAGTTATCAAAAAGTTGAAGAGATTTTGAAAATAATAATGCTACAAATATTTTAAAAGTGATTTAATACGCAATTTACGGGGGAAAGTACTATGATGGACACATCACCATTTTTTATTATTTTGTATAACTTTAATATTTTCAGGTAGTTGATTAAAAAATTTTATGTAATTATAGTTTAAATTTTTTTCAGAAGCTGTTAATATATGTTTTGGAATTATGTAATTGGCTCTGTGTCTTGTGTCATAACTTGTATAACGAATAAAATTCATGTAACTGTATTTGTAGTCTATTTTAAATCAACTAATGGGATTGTTTGTGTGAAAAAATATTCAAAAATTGAGAAGCAACCTATCCCCACACAAAAAATAAACGAATACATCTGAATGTGAGAGGTATACACTACTAAAATATTCCTTCAAATCATATTCATTTCCTGAATTTATCAATTTATATCAGTTTTTTATTTAATTTGGTGAGAGAATAATTTGATCTGATGTTACATTTTGCATAAAAATTATGGATGGAACAGTAAATCTGTTGTGTAACTCAAATATTCATTGTTTAATTCAATATCTGTCGGGGTATTAGCTCGGAAAGTAGTTGTTTCAATGAATTCTGGGAAAAGTCTCACTGAGATTAAAGTTTTGCAGAAAGTCGATGTTAATTTTAATTCGTTTTTACATTTTGAAAATACGTTGCTTTGTACTGTTGGAATTAGGATTTTTTACTCTATCAAAAGGTAAATACAATTTAAAAAATGTAACTTTGTGTAGTTTATCTTCCACATACAGCTATGTAAATATCAAATTGATCAATCATAATAATGAAAATGTATGGCAAACTACTTTTTAAACAAATTTTACAATTATTAGAGGCAAACCACGCACTCAGTAACAGCCAATTTCGGTTTCGTAAAGGACGCTCAACTGGAGAGGCGGTTCGAATCTTTGTTGAGGAAATAAATAAAGGCTTTGAAACTGGTCAATATTCCGCAAAATAATTTTTTGACCTCAGCAAAGCCTTCGACTATGTCCCAGCGGATGTTCTACTGCGTAAATTCTATTATTATAATTATACCCCTGAAAGTTGCTGCTTATTAATCTACTAGATAGAACGCAGCGTGAATTTTCAATAATCGATCATCTGAAGTAACAAGAATATCTGGTGTGCCTCAGGGCTCAATTTTAGGACCTGTGCTATTTCTAATTCATGTAAACGACTTACCCAGTTACATCAAAGAAGGCCAGATTATCATGTACGCAGATGATACATCAATAAATAATCGTGACGATTATAGAGCTGAACTGCAACAGAGGGCACTTATAAATGCTAAGGTATTAGAATGATTTAATGCCAATAAGCTTTCATTAAACACATCAAAAACAGTAAACCTTACGATTTCCTTATAGCACGGCAATGAAGAAAGTGGCTTCTGCAAATTTCTCAGACTTCATTTAGATACTAAACTAAACTGGAAAGAGCATGGAAAACATCTTAGCGTAAAATTGAGCAAAGTAACTTATGTACTGAGAAATCTGAAAATATGGCTGCCAGAATGCGCGACTATTTCAGCATACTATGCTCTTTTCCAATCCCAAATTAAATATGGAATACTAGTATGGGGTCATTCCAGTGTGGCAACTCAAGTTTTCAAATTACGAATCCTTGCAGGAATTGGTTACAGAGATGAGTGTCAGGACCACTTCAGAGAACTAAAGATACTAACAGTGCCGAGTCTCTTTATTCTTAAGTGTCTGTTATATGTTTGTAAAAACGTTGAGCAACACGTAACGCAAAGTCAGGTTCACGGATATGATACTAGAGGAAGTATGTTAATCTGCTCTGCTTGAGCAAGGCTCCATAAGTGTAGAAATGGAGATAACTATTATGAGCCAACTATATTTAATTTACTACCACAGGTTGTGAAAACTCTCCCCTACAGAGCATTTAAAAAAATATTGAAAACATACTTAATAAGCCAAGCATTTCTTAGCACAGATGCTTGAATTTCAAAGAGTTTCTCGGATTTTATGTAATAAATGTTGTTTGTCTATTTTCCTATCAGGTCTGTGTACATTTTATGTACATCCATACAATTATTTTAATTATTTGTTACTTATTTAGTATTTTATCTAGTATATTTTAATTATTAGTTTAAGCTATTTTTCATTGTCTTAAATACTGATTTTACTGACGATTGTAAACCTTATGATATTAACATGAATAAATGACTTAACCTTACTTTACTAATCATTCTGTAAAATGTAGACTTTTACTTTTTGTTACATTTCTTTGTTTTTCAACATTTGTGATTTTTCACATTGCGTCATCGACGAAAAGACAGGTTGTTAAAGGGGTGGATCCATAAAAAAGTACATTATCGTGAAATTCCCCAACGGTACCTATCGTAAACGTGACGCATTTAGACGGCCTAATGTTTGCCATGAAAATGCGAAACGAAAGGGTGAGAATTTATGGGTCTCGTTGGAGATGAATTATTGCCGCCTTGGGATGATAAATAACAAAAGTAAATCTCAGTACACTGTCAGCATAAGTAGTCTTTTACAATACAAAAAAAATTATAGACGTGAAAGGAATTTAAATTGACTAATACATTACTAGATTATTATAAATAATAGAGACTAAACCCCCATATCCCCTCCCCTTCTAGCTACGGCCTTGTCTCCATTAACAATTTGTCTTAACCCGACTATTTTTACTGCTCTGATATATTTGTTTATATCTACGAAATTCCTCATAAAATTACGTCATATATGCTACGGATTTTTGTTGAAAAGGACTTGGTGCTCTTTGCCTTACAATTATTTTGCCATTATTAGAATTGATTTGAATATTGCTTCCTTTATCACATCCCTCAATAGTTTCCACACTAGCATTAAGTTTACACATGAAATAGAACAGAATAAATCCTTAGATCTTTTCATTACTAGAAATAATAATAAATTAGTTTCCCAAATATTTAGAAAACCTACATACACCTTTAATTACCTCCATGCCGATTCCTATGCCCCAATGAAATATAAACTAACATCATTTAATTACCTCATCCACAGAGCCCTCAGTATACCATTATCCACAAAAAAATAGGAAAAAGGAATTCAACATCATTCATAGTATCGCGATAAATCTCAAATATAACCACCAGACCAGTCACAAATTAATTAATATGCATAAATTCTAAATTATACTTCATAATACCACGTCTCTTTCACCGATTAACCCCAACACAGATACAAAATTCATTAGATTAATTTATTCTCCCAACTCAGAAAACCATTTCAACAAATTTTAGAAAAAATTCAACCTAAACCACGGCGACTTTTAGGGAACACATTCAACAAACCAGATGAACTAGGCCAATCTGGTATTTATTCAATCGATTGTTGTAATTGCGATAAAGTTTATACTGGTCAAACACAGCATAATCTCAATACCAGATTCAAAGAACACATAGCACACGCCAAATATCTTAATTACAAAAACTCTGCAGTGGCTAACAACCACTTACTAGAAACCGGCCACAAAATCACAATAAAGAACATAAAATTATTAAAACAATCATCAAATTATCGTTTAAACATATTAGAAGCCATTGAAATGAAAAAAACATGAAATTAAATTATTGAATTTTGATTTTAAGTCTACTTCACAATACATTATTAGATTTAATTGCACCACCTTAATCTGTGTTTTTCCCCTAATCCACTTTACCTCACCTGACCTCTTAATTTACGTTTTTTCCCTATTTGCACTCCCACCGCTTTTGTATTATAAGCTGGCTGTCTATATATAGTTTAAAATTTCTTTTTTGTATTTAGTGTTAATCCATTAATAATAGTCACTTTGTGTCCGAAATGTACATTTGGTAATTCAAATAAAAGTGTGAAGACAGGTTATTACTGCTTTATTCGTCAAAACTTACATTAATGGTTTACTTTGGATTTGCTGTAATTAAAATTGTTCTAATTCGAAAACTACACTACATACGACTTAGTGCTACTTACCTCTCGATAGAGTAAAAAATCCTGATTCCAACAGCATTGAACAAAAAGTGACTTGGTGTAGTTTACCTCCCACATATAGATTTATTTATACAATATTCCATAAATCCATAAATTTATTTCGATGGAGATTAATTATTTCTTAGATTACAAAATAAAAAGATTAAATATCTAAAAAAAAATGTATATACATTTACATGAATTGTTCAATGCTCATCTACGGACGGTTAATTACCGTATTTGATATATCGATTAATTGCTCTGTAGCAAAAATATATATAATATTTGTCCTTGTCGAATTATCGTAATTGCCGTTGTAAATCGATGCAGATTACGTGATGAAACTTTAAATAATCATCACGTTGTATTTATTTTTTCACCGGTCTTGGCCATGACCCCCAGGGTTAAACTATTACACATACATAAAAAATATAACTTAAGATACAATCACGTGTTCAGAATAATCAAAATATGTATTACCAAATTTTAGTAAGTTGTATTTAAATATTTATATAGTACAATATGAAAATTCTTTATTTGTTATACAATTATTTTTATGTTTATCTATAATTTAAACGTTAATTTTAAGTTTCTATTGTATATTTTAATATATTATTATTATTATTAAAATGTCCTGAAATTGATTAATTTGTTGGGCAATTATTATTATTAATAAAATAAAATTTCGTGTTAAATGCGAAGAAATTGCCAAGAAACGAAGAGGCGAAAGTCTATTTCATTTTCCGAAAATCGATTTGTGAGAAAGAACATTATAGAAACTTAAAGTTGACTCAAATTACATAAATTTTATTTCAATTATTGAACCTATTCTTCGCCTGAAGAAGTCACAGTGTGGCGAAACAATTGTTGCTAGTACAATAAAGTGTTTTTAAAAGTAAGAAGCATTTTTTCAATCATTATCTGCCTCAACAATTAAGTTATCCATTTATTGAGAAATTCAAGTGGATTTGGTAGTTTTATTTAATCAGGAACGAGGAAAAACCACACAACGTCAGATATTTATAACAATAAACACAAAGTTTGTATAGAATTAAATAATATTTGTTTCAATCTGGAAAACATCAATAGGCCCGTTCAGCAGAGACCAGTGGCGTAGCCGGGAAGGGGTTACGGGGGGTTAGAACCACCCCTCTAGTCGCTGTTATCAATTTTATTTTGTTACTTTAAAATCGCCGCGTGTTTAAAATCATTGAAAAATTGTGCGTTAATAAGCATCTGCACGCGCCCTGAATTAACGCGAAGTTATATTATAAATAGATGTTTTTTATGCAAATTATAATATTCTGTCTAAGCTGTTTTTTCTTTGCGCATCAGTCAGAACCCCCCCCCCCCCCCCCCGTTCATTAGGTACCAATATACATCACAAACAAATCCAAACAACATGTTGACTGTTGAACATTTTGATAGACGGGCCTATAATCCAACTACTGAAAATCAAATTACAAAAGCATAGTTGACAAACATATACAGGAAATTTTTCTTTTACGTATACATATGCATACCAAGTTAATTCTCAAATATTCGTTGTTTTTTTAAAGAGTCCAATTTAAAGCTTTAAACGAGTGTTTTCCACTCCCAGATTAAGCATGAAGTAAAATTTCGAGTTTAGAAAAGCCCCGTGAAAATTTGTCGAGGGTCGCGCAGCGACCCGAGACAAATTTTCGGGGCTTTTCTAAACTCGAAATTTTACTTCATGCGCCACGCGTATAAAACACTAAAATATTGTGAACTCTATGAGTATTTAAACCTCACTTGAAATCAGTGTTTTATACGCGTGGCGCATGAAGTAAAATTTCGAGTTTAGAAAAGCCCAGAAAATTTGTCTCGGGTCGCTGCGCGACCCTCGACAAATTTTCACGGGGCTTTTCTAAACTCGAAATTTTACTTCATGCTTAGTCTGGGAGTGGAAAACACTTATTTAAAGCTTCAAATTGAACTTCAAAAATAACAAGGAATATCTAAAAATTTACAGAAAATAGGCTGACAAAATTCGTTGTTTTTTAAGAGTTTAATTTAAAGCTTTAAACGAGTGTTTTCCACTCCCAGACTAAACATGAAGTAAAATTTCGAGTTTAGAAAAGATCCGTGAAAATTTGTCGAGGGTCGCGCAGCGACCCTCGACAAATATTCTAGTCTTCTCTAAACTCGAAATTTTACTTCATGCGCCAAGCGTATTAAACACTGATTGCAAGCGAGCTTTAAATATACATAGAGTTCACAATATTTTAGTGTTTTATACGCGTGGCGCATGAAGTAAAATTTCGAGTTTAGAAAAGCCCAGAAAACAAGTTTTTTATGTTAATCCTCATAATTAATTCAAATTATTTTCGACGATTCAAATCCTTCTGTAAGTATTCAAATCCATTTTAAAGTATTTGAATCCTTTTATAAATATTTGAATCCTTTTATAAATATTCGAATTCGTTTATAAATATTCAAATCGTTTTATAAGGATTCGAATCACCCGCATTTGAATTCGAATATGAATCTTCTTAAAAAAATGTAACGAATCCGGAACACGAATCCAGTTTAACTAAAGTATTCGAATGCCTCTCTTGAATCTTCTAAAAGGATTCGAATCCTAAATGCTTTGAATCCTGGCCAGCTATGTCGATTACCGATGATTTATCAAATTATGACAAATTTACCGAATTACGGGCAATTAAAAAAGTCGAAAAATGTACAATCCCTAATAATAACCATATTTTTAGATTTTATTTTGTAATTCGTGTATATTTCACCTTATTTAATGGTAACGAAACTATCCTTAACCTAAATTATAAAACCTTCTAAACCTCATTACAACATTCCCCGAGTACTTGTGGATTAATTATGCTCGACTTTTGGAGTGCTATCCTCTTCTACCAACTACAGACGGGTTATCGTAGGTTATCAGCAAGCGGGCTGGCAGTCTGGCTCTTTTTCCTACACAAAAAGGGTCTCGCGTCAGGTGAGAGGGCGCAGGTAGGGGGTGTACGAGAGGGGCGGTGAGGCGCGGGGGATGGAATCGGAAGCGGTCGATAGAGCGGCGGCCGCTTCCACATGAATATTTGAAACCCCCACAATTCTGCCTTCTACCTTCTGCCCTCGGCGGGGCACCCCGACCTCCAAAGAGCGTTTCGATCAGTGATCGGGAAAACCTTCTGGAAAATTCACTCTCTCATATTAGAGGAAGTATCTAAAAAATATATTACTAAAAGTGAGAACACTATATTTTGACTCAAATAAAGCATATTAAATATGGCTTAGTTACTTTGTATTAATAAAATTCTGAATAACTTTTTGATTTTCAAAAAAGTGTGTTTATTTTCACAACAATTGATTTGCAAATTTATTGCTTATTCAAGTGAATGAAAGTTTACAGTGAAATTAGAAATCTTAGAACTATATATATATATACATTGGCACTATTGATATAGTCAATAGTGTCAATGTATATATATATATATATATATATATATATATATATATATATATATATATATATATATAGTTCTAAGATTTCTAATTTCACTGTAAACTTTCATTCACCTGGAGAAGCAATAAATTTGCGAAACAATTGTTGTGAAAATAAACACACTTTTTTGAAAATAAAAAAGTTATTCAGAATTTTATTAATACAAAGTAAATATGGATTTTCAACACCTCAACGCCTTATCAATCAACCTATTGCTTAGTTAATTCTTGACACTAAATTCTGTTAGCCAAAACATGGTTATTTAATATGCATTAACTTATAGAATTATTCCAGGATATCAAATATAAGATGTTTCACTTACATATATTTTATTTTTCTACTAGTTTCGGCCTATTATCAATAAATTGTTAGGTAAGGTTCATTTGGCAACAGCCGAGGCTGTTCACTTAGGCCCATAGGGCCCGTTGCGATACCATGAGAGATCCTTCCCCTATACAACCCAATTTGAGCACCTAATGAATCCGATCAGATCTCCCACCTTTATAGGTGAGAGCTCCGCCAGTTCACTTGCGTGGTGCAGATCGAGGTACTTCATTCGTTTCCCCTCAAAAGCAGGACATTGACCTAGATAGTGGAGTACTGTTTCTTCCTCCTCCTCATCAAGGCATTCTCTGCAGTAGTCATTGTATTTGAGACCCATCTTTTGTGCGTGTCCACCCAGAAAACAGTGACCCGTGATGATGCCTACTGCCTTCCTTATGTCGATTCTGCTAAGTGCAATTAATCTTACTGTTTATAGTGTCACACATAGGCCATAGCTGCCTTGTTATGTGACACGTGTCTTCTTCCTTCCACCTAAGATTAACCCATGATGTCAATTGGTCCCTTAATAGTCTCTTGCATTCCCCAAGAGGAATGTCGGCGGAAAGTTCAGTAGATAGGTCTCTCATCCTTGCCCCCCTCCTTGCGAGGCCGTCGGCAATTGAGTTTCCCTTGATATCACTGTGACCTGGTACCTAGGTGAGCCCCACATCACAGCTGTTAGCGAGCTTGTTAAGCACTATTCTGCAGTCTCTGACCACCTTGGAGGTGCAGTAGGGACTATTTAATGTCCTAATGGCGGCCTGGCTATCGGTGACGAACCTGATATGGTTTACCTGAAGGTCGGTTTTACCTATCCAGTCCACTGTCACTCGGATAGCCATGACTTCCGCCTGTAGGGCAGTGGTTGGGAGTCGAAAAGATTTTTTGAGGTTGAACTCATGTGAGAAAATTCCACCCCCTACTCTGTTTTCGGACTTGGAGCCATCCGTGAAGAGCCAGACTTCATTTCCCTGAACAATCTTGCCCTCTACCCATTCGGTTTTGTCCGGGATGGAAATGGAGAACGTGTTCCCAAAGGTAAGTTCTGGAAGACAGCTATCAGTCCTCAGTGGGATATCGACAAGTTCATTCAGGATCCTTCCATAGCCCTGTTTGCTACTATTCCATATCCCTACCGAGTTGATCCTGATCGCTGTGGTAGCTGCAGCATACCTGCAGTAAAGGTCAACAGGAGCTAGATTTAGTATTATATCTAGCGCTTTGGAGGGGGTAGATCTAACCGCGCCTGGTATGAGCAGTTCGGCTGATCTCTGTACCTTACCCAGTGTGGTCCGGTGAATTTTCTTATCAAGAGCAGTCCACCAGACTGCAGCGCCGTAGAACAGAATGGGTCTCACAATAGTCGTGTACATCCAGTGGACAACCCTTGGTTTCAGTCCCCAGTTCTTGCTCACAGCTCTTTTGCACGAGTACAGCGCGACCTGCGCTTTCCGTACTCTCTCCTGAATATTGGGCTTCCAACTTAACTTCCTATCGACTAAGGTGCCCAAATATTTGGCTTGCTCCTTTACCACCAGTCCCGTGCCGTTTAGGACGGGAGTTTTGAAGTTTGGTATCCTATGCATTCTGGTGAAGAGTACAAGCTTAGTTTTGAGGGGATTTACTCCCAGTCCACATTCCTCACACCAGCGGGTTACCTTGCGGAGTGCCCTCTCCATGAGTTCAGATAGGATGCCTACGTGTTTACCAGAGACCGCGAGGGTCACGTCATCAGCATAGGCAATTGTTTTACACCCCGTAGACTCTAGTCCTTTCAGTAGTTCATTCATAACTATATTCCATAGTAGTGGAGAGAGGACACCCCCTTGAGGGGTACCTCTACTGACCTCTCTTCTTGAGCGTGAGCCGCCCAGCGCAGAGACAATGTGCCTCCTCGTTAGCAGCTCCTCTACGAAGAGGCATATCGACTCGTCCATGTGCAGATTGCCAAGGGCCGACAAAATCGCCCCTGGGCGCACGAAGTTGAAGGCTCCTTCGATATCCAGGAATACCGCCAACGTGAACTCTTTCTTACACATGGAATTTTCAACCTGACTTAGGAAGGCGTGCAGAGCTGTGTCTACTGATCTGCCCCTAGTGTACGCGTGTTGGCTAGTCGACCAGAGGTCTGGATGTATGCGCTCTTGTCAATAAATCATCATCAATAAATTGTTGCTAGATTAAAATCGTAGAAGCATTTTTTATACGCTGTATTTTGTGCACACCAAGAACACTTTAACTTATATTAGGGTGACAATTTTCCTAGGAACGCAAATGCAGGGCAGGATAATTTTAGGGTAAGAACCAAAATCAGTCATTTTTCTGGTAACGTAATGCAGGACAGGATAATTTCAGAGTATTGCAAAAAATATAATTGGAAAAAAATGTTGAATAAAAACAAGTGAAGAATAAATAATCAGAGAAGTGGCGACTCAAACATTGATATATTGCAAACTAAATATTGTTGTATCCTCATTTGTAAAAACCAAAAATAAAACAATAAGCATGAAAGAACAACTTATTTATTGTAATAATTTTTAATAGTGCCATGATAATGATGAAAACTAAATGACTACTTGATCAATGTACAGGGAATAAAGCTGTATATTTTCCGACATTCATTGTTTTTTAAAAGAGTTCAATTTGAAGCTTTAAACGAGTGTTTTCCACTCCCAGGCTAAGCATGAAGTAAAATTTCGAGTTTAGAAAAGCCCCGTGAAAATTTGTCTCGGGTCGCGCAGCGACCCGAGACAAATTTTCTGGGCTTTTCTAAACTCGAAATTTTACTTCATGGGCCACGCGTATAAAACACTAAAATATTGTGAACTCTATGAATATTTGAACCTCACGTGAAATCATTGTTATATACGCGTGGCGCATGAAGTAAAATTTCGAGTTTAGAAAAGCCCAGAAAATTTGTCTCGGGTCGCTGCGCGACCCTCGACAAATTTTCACGGGACTTTTCTAAACTCGAAATTTTACTTCTTGCTTAGTCTGGGAGTGGAAAACACTAATTTAAAGCTTTAAATTGAACTTCAAAAATAACAAGGAATATCTAAAAATTTACAGAAAATAGGCTGACGACATTCGTTGTTTTTTAAGAGTTTAATTTGAAGCTTTAAACGAGTGTTTTCCACTCCCAGACTAAGCATGAAGTAAAATTTCGAGTTTAGAAAAGCCCCGTGAAAATTTGTCGAGGATCGCGCAGCGACCCGAGACAAATTTTCTGGGCTTTTCTAAACTCGAAATTTTACTTCATGCGCCACGCGTATTAAACACTGATTGCAAGTGAGCTTTAAATATACATAGAGTTCGCAATATTTTAGTGTTTTATACGCGTGGCGCATGAAGTAAAATTTCGAGTTTAGAAAAGCCAGAAAATTTGTCTCGGGTCGCTGCGCGACCCTCGACAAATTTTTACGGGGCTTTTCTAAACTCGAAATTTTACTTCATGCTTAATCTGGGAGTGGAAAACACTCGTTTAAAGCTTCAAATTAAACTTTTTTATAAAACAACGAATGTCGGAAAATACTAAATTACTACTTGATCAATATAAAGGGAATAAGGCTGTACATTTTCCGACATTCGTCGTTTTTTAAAATACTTCAATTTGAAGCTTAAAACGAGTGTTTTCCACTCCCAGACTAAGCATGAAGTATAATTTCGAGTTTAGAAAAGCCCCGTGAAAATTTGTCGAGGGTCGCGCAGCGACCCGAGACAAATTTTCTGGGCTTTTCTAAACTCGAAATTTTACTTTATGCGCCACGCGTTTAAAACACTGAATTCAAGTGAGGTTCAAATATACATAGTGTTCACAATATTTTATTGTTTTATACGCGTGGCGCATGAAGTAAAATTTCGAGTTTAGAAAAGCCCAGAAAATTTGTCTCGGGTCGCTACGCGACCCTCGACAAATTTTCACGGGGCTTTTCTAAACTCGAAATTTTACTTCATGCTTAGTCTGGGAGTGGAATCACTCGTTGAAAACTTCAAATTGTGTTATGTTATGTGTAAATAATAAATAGTTAGGTAACGATTTTTATATGTTAATGGTTGCAAAAAAATAATAAAATCAAATTTATTCGTGATTTGCAAAAACAGGATTCGAATCTTTGATTCGAATCATATTCATTTCTTACGAATCCTTTATTCGAGTATTCGTAATTCGAGTTATATTATGTGATTCGGATTCGTGATTCGAATCCTTTTTACGAGGATTCGTCCCAGTTATAGTAATCGACAATATCGTTGTTTTAAGGGTAAAAAGTAATTACTTTTTACCCTTAAAACAACAAATACATGTAAAATGAAAAGCATTAAATGACACTTACCTTTATAAAAATAACACGGATTTGTGATTTTTTTTTATTTATTTATTTAGTAAAATAGACTTACTGGAATGTAGCATGATATTGAATTTTCCGAATATTTTAAAACCTGTTTGACGTGCAATATTCTAGTGGATTTATTTTAGTTAATAAATACATTTGATAAATCACAAATCGTCGCAAAGAAATCTTTTACAAAATGACCAAATTAGTTTTTCAATATGTTTTATAGATATTCAAGAAATGAAAATAGAAAGCTAGGACGTAAATTTACAGAAAAATTTCTTAAATTTTTATTATATTTTATATATATATATATATATATATATATATATATATATATAATCAGTATTCCCTTTTACCATATGGTGTCGGGTTTATTATATTTTATAAAATTATAAATTAAAATCTCACACCGTCGAACATTGTACCATATACTTCTAGCAGAACTTCCTCGCTTCGAACTCTAACAGAAATTAAAAATTCAAACAATATATTTTTGACATATTAAATATTTAATCCATCAAATGAATTATTGTATGAACAGACACAAGTTATACCAGTAGATGAACGCTATCCATTTTACTTTGAAAAATTCTCGAAATCAGAATCAAATTTCCGCATACTCACTTAATTTTGCATTAATAGAAATCTTAATATCGCTCCCAAATACAAATTTCCCCAAAAACAATTTTTGAATTTGTAATTTTTTCACAATAATAATTTATAACTAACACATACAAAAATAAAACAATAGGCAGAAAGACTAACGGTCAATAGCCTTTTTGACATTTTAAAATTTAAAAAATAATGTCTCGCTTATGTAGTAATAATGTATTATTGTATTTACTATCACTGTCAAATAAAGATATTATTGTTGTTGTTGTTGTTGTTGTTATAAATTAAAGAAAAATGTCAGTTGAAAATATCCTAATTGATATATATATATATATATATATATATATATATATATATATATATATATATATATATATATATATATATATATATATATATATAACAAATCTTTATTATCAGAGGACAATACAAAATAATTAATTACATTATTGTTTATAATCAATAAATATAAATAAAATAAACTTCCTCTTGATAACTGGCTATCGACCAGAGGTCTTTCCGCCGAGAATTGATGATGGTACTATTTTCTTTGACAGTTAGTGTGGGTGGTGAGATGAAATGAAGTCGAAAATGGTAGATGTGGGATTTTTGTGTTTTCGGGTAACATGAGGGTTTAGACGTTTACAGAATTGGGAAAGGAATTGGAAGTTTGAAGGGTTTGTTGCGAATATCCTAATTGATTTGTTTGCATTATTTCATAAGTAATTCCCTGTATTTTAATAATATTTTAAAAAATTATAAATTAGAGAAAAATCTCAGTTGAAAAAATCTTGATTGATTTGATTTAATTATTTCCTAAGTACAGCAAGTATGTGGATAATTGCTCAATTGGATTTTGTTACAGATTGCTGGACCACGCATTATTATTACCGATGGAGAGATCTCGCCTTTCTTTCCTGCCTGAAATCATAACCATTAGGACATAATAGTCCGCATTACCAATAAATTGCGAATAATTACTTCCATCGTCGTGTGTTACTCAATACCGCCCGAATGCTCTCCAATTTAATTGGAGTAGGAATTTAATAAGGGTTTTAAATTTCCATTATAATATAAAAAAATATCAAAATACTAATTAAAATTTAATCAATTATAAAGCATGAACAGAATTACTGATGTGCTTTAAAGTTTAATTAATAAATAATTTTTCAATTAAAACGGCAAACAATTTGATTAAAATAATATAAAGACGAGTTTTCAAATTTGATTTAATTATAATTTTCACGGGAATCCAAAACGAATACTAACACTAAAAAAGACTGTTATTTCTTACTTCACTTTTTATTTGTATCGTTAGATAAGTCACAAGGTGCTCATTATCAATGCAGTAGCATTTATTAATACTGACGTCAATACCGGCTTTTGGTTAGCGAAGTCAGTATATATACAACTTCTACATATCAAGTGAGTGTGTATGGGATGATGGATGTGGCGGCCTGAGGAGCTCATAAAAAGAGCGAAACGATCGTCGTCGTCTTCTGTCCTCCTTGCACACTCACTTGATAAAAAAAAAAATAACTTTTTCATTATCAATAAAAAACTGAAATGTACATCTAACGATACCAATAAAAATAGAAGTAAGGAATAACAGTCTTTTTTAGTGTAACAATCACTTCACGAAAACTCAAAATCATACAGTTACGAATACTAACAGTCATGCAGTGGCGGTTCGTCCATAAGTGCTGCAATTGATATGATAAGATAAATATTGGCAGATATAACGAGTGTCTATAAACTGTCGGCAGTTCGGTTGCTTTAAAAAACAAATTATATATCTTAGATTCTGCCATACGAAACGGTTATTCTTGGATACGTCAAATACATTTGATTATATGTCATTGGGTAGTGTTACAGTGCTAAATTTAATTACGACACATGTCTCTGAAGTCAGAACCCAGTAGGTTCTGACTTCAGATGCCGACAATTTATAGACACTCGTTATATTTTAGACGCAATGCAGTTTATTTCCATTTAGTAATTAATTTCGTTTTATTTATTTTAGTAGTAATGAAGAGAAACATTTCGTAAAATATCTAAACTCTGTTCACATGCTGTTTTCACCACAGTAGGGTTGTTTTTTTTCCTCCTTATATTGGCATGTTGCAGCCTAACTTTAGGGTAGGCTAGAGACCCAAGGTAATATGTATCCGTTATTGAAAGGTGACTTTGTTGTGCAATTCCTTGTATTTATAAAGCGCGATCACAACTTCAAATTTTGTGTATTATACCTTAGCGCTGTAGCCTACCCTGAAGTTAGCTGCGAGTTGTCGCTGGCATGTTATATTTTTTATGGTAATGAAGTATCTTGTTAACATATAATTTCAATAAAACGTTGCTAAAAATTGTGGCAAAGTGCCAAAAGTAATATTTATACATGTGAATGAGGGATATTTTAAAATGCAACATTGCAATTTACATAAGCAAAAAAATGCAATGACATAACCAAATTGTTAGTAACTTTTTTTACTACCAACAAAAATGCCATCCCAACAAGCCCTACTGTGGTGAGAATAAAATCTGAATAAACTTTACATAGTATACAATTATTTAGCTTAACACTGCATGAACTTTGGGGCGCCCTACATTTAAAACATAAAAAAAAAACAGGACTGAACTGCCGAATATTTAAAAACTAAACTGCTGAGTATTTAAAACGGGTGTATAATTTGGGTACCTACTTTAATTGTTTATATGTACTGGGAATTTTTCTTTTAAGTGCACATATTCCGATGCTTGCACTATAAAATTTCAGGGATTCATTGCTTTTTGCACAAGTGTTCAATTTGAAGTTGCGAACGAGTGTTTTCCACTCCCAGACTAAGCATGAAGTAAAATTTCGAGTTTAGAAAAGCCTGAAAATTTGGCTCGGGCGCGTAGCGAAGCGGAGCGACCGAGCCAAATTAGGCTTTTCTAAACTCGACATTTTACTTCATGCGCCACGCGTATAAATCACTGACATATTGTGAAATTAAAAATAAATTGCTAAATTAGTATTGAAAATATACTGCTTAAGAATGATTAAAATATACTGCTAAATCAGTATTAAAAATATACTGCTGAAGAATGATTAAAATATACTGCTAGATCAGCATTAAAAATATACTGCTAGATCAGCATTAAAAATATACTGCTTAGGAATGATTAAAATATACTGATAAATCAGTATTAAAAATATACTGCTTAAAAATGATTAAAATATACTGCTAAACAAGAATATTTTAAATTTCAGTTTGAAGCCTTAAACGAGTGTTTTCCATTCCCAGACTAAGCATGAAGTAAAATTTCGAGTTTAGAAAAGCCCCGTCAAAATTTGTCGAGGGTCGCGCAGCGACCCGAGACAAATTTTCTGGGCTTTTCGAAACTCGAAATTTTACTTTATGCGCCACGCGTATAATACACTAATTTCAAGTGAGATTCAAATATACATAAATTTCACAATATTTTAGTGTTTTATATGCGTGGCGCATGAAGTAAAATTTCGAGTTTAGAAAAGCCCAGAAAATTTGTCTCGGGTCGCTGCGCGACCCTCGACAAATTTTCACGGGGCTTTTCTAAACTCGATATTTTACTTCATGCTTAGTCTGGGAGTGGAAAACACTCGTTTGGAGCTTCAAATGAAACTCTTTTAAAAAACAACGAATGTTGTCAGCCTATTTTCTGTAAATCTTTAGATATTTCTTGTTTTTTTTTAAGTTCAATTTGAAGCTTCAAAGGAGTGTTTTCCACTCCCAGACTAAGCATGAAGTAAAATTTCGAGTTTAGAAAAGCCCCGTGAAAATTTGTCTCGGGTCGCGCAGCGACCCGAGACAAATTTTCTGGGCTTTTCTAAACTCGAAATTTTACTTCATGTGCCACGCGTATAAAACACTAATCAAGTGAGGTTCAAATATACATAAATTTCACAATGTTTTAGTGTTTTATACGCGTGGCGCATGAAGTACAATTTCGTGAAAATTTGTCGAGGGTCGCGCAGCGACCCGAGACAAATTTTCCGGGCTTTTCTAAACTCGAAATTTTACTTCATGCTTAGTCTGGGAGTGGAAAACACTCGATTAAAGCTTCAAACTAAAATTTAAAATATTCTTGTTTAGCAGTTTATCTTAAATATTCTTAAGCAGTATATTTTTAATACTGATTTAGCAGTATATTTTAATTATTCTTAAGCAGTATATTATTATTACTGATTTAGCAGTATATTTTTAATTTCACAATATGTCAATTTTAAGGCTTTTTTTAAACTTCATGCACCACGCGTATAAAACACTAATCAAGTGAGGTTCAAATATACATAAATTTCACAATATTTTAGTGTTTTATACGCGTGGCGCATGAAGTAAAATTTCGAGTTTAGAAAAGCCCAGAAAATTTGTCTCGGGTCGCTGCGCGACCCTCGACAAATTTTCACGGGGCTTTTCTAAACTCGAAATTTTACTTCATGCTTAATCTGGGAGTGAACACACTTGCTAGTATCTTTAAAGTGTACTCATAAAGAAACAACGAATGCCACAAAATGCATACGCTGAATCGGATGTGTATACTTGAACAAAAAAATCCCTGTATGTTTATGTTTGCAACCCCACTAACAAAAATACACACAAGCTACCACTGCAGTCGATTTTAAATTAAATACTTGTACGTTATTAAAATATAAAGGATACTTGAGTAATAACAATACTCGTATAATGATTGAAAATAAATCCATAAATCATGTCATTAATGTTTATTCTATAATCCTGTTTTTTTGGGATCACGTTTAATCTATGAAACCGTGTTTTGTTTTGTATGCATGACAGAAGGGCATTTTCAGTGGGAGGGCGTCGCGTGTTGTAATCCCGTTTTGGAAACGACGCCGAAATAAAGGATCCACACGTCTCTAAGGGCTTCTCCTTCATAAATCTCCAAAGCCCTATACACAGACGGAGGAAGGACGTGGCCGAGGGTTAACGGCACTTCCGGTCCTCGAAGGTTTTTTTTCCTCGGTCTACAAATTAATAGTTTCCTATCACAAAAATAATATATTTTACCATAAAACAAATCAATAGTATAGTAACACTATTTATAACATCAAATGTAATGGATGTCTGGTTTTCAAAGGCGAACATAAGAAGTTAACATTGAGTTTAAAGTTATTGCTGATTAAATTAATTGATTGAGTTTTGCTGATTTTTATTTACCGAAAATAATAGAATACATTATAATAATAAAAATAATCTTTATTAATCCATAGAAATCAAGGGATATTGGACAAGTCAAAAATAAACAATTTAATTCTACAAAACGTATTACATAAAAAAATCGCTTGCTTTTTAAGTTTTTGTAAATCGAAATGTTCTTAATATCTATTGGTAATTTTTTATATATTTTGACACAGTTGTGATTGGGTCCCCGTTGATACTGGGCAGTGCTGTGGCCTGTTACCGCAAGGCTGTTTCGATGACGTGTATTATGGTCGTGAAAATTTGAGCTTTTTTCAAAATAGTACAAATGATTTTTTACAAATAAACAGCATCTTTTTATATATATATATACATATATATATATATAATATAGTATACTCACATTTCCCTGTATATATATATATATATATATATATATATATACAGGGAAATGTGAGTATACTATATTTGAGTCGTCTAGTTCCCAAACCGGCCATCTCCTACCAGCTGATTTTTTCAGGAGAGGTGAAAAATGTATAACAGAAAGGCTGTATAAAACGCTAAAATATTGTGATATTTATGTATATTTGAACCTCACTTGAAAACAGTATTTTATGCGCGTGGCGCATGAGGTAACATTTCGAGTTTAGAAAAGCCCAGAAAATTTGTATCGGGTCGCTGCGCGACCCTCGACAAATTTCCACGGGGCTTTTTTAAACTCGAAATTTTACTTCATGCTTAGTCTGTGAGTGTAAAACACTCGTTTAAAGCTTCAAACTGAACTCTTTAAAAAAACAACTAAATCTAAAGAATTAACGTATACGTATACTTTAAAGAAAAACTCCCTGTTTGTATACTTAAAAGAAAAATTCCCTGTATATATAAGTCGCCTATTTTCAAAAACCCCGAAATCCATTCAAAAACAATGGATTTAGGGGTTTTTGGAAATAGGCGACTCATGTATACTCCACAGAGATTAAAATATGTTTGGATTTTTTTCGCTAAGTTACATAGAGCGAGCTCTAGCATCAAATTTACAGTGAGTCTTTTAAATATTTACACCCCAATTCAAATTTTAAAATTCGAAATTTTATTTTATGCTTAATCAAGGAATGGACACACTAGTTAGAAGCCTCAAATTGCACGCATTTTATAAAAACAGTGAATGCCTGCTTCTCGAGGTTTCTAACGAGTGTTTCCGCTCCTAGATTAAGCATACAATACATTTTCGAGTTTAAGTTAACACTTGGTATATATTTCTTACAGGTTCTTTATAAATATTCGAATAATAATAATATCAGCATAACTTTCTTTTTTAAAATGCGTGCCATAAAGTCGGTTGACGTCGTAGCGGAGCGCTAGTGGTCTCGTTCGTTTTGCCCCCAGTTCATTTGCCATCATGCGTTGGAACAGTGAGGAGTGTGCTTTTGCCGTTGATGTTTACTTTTCGAGCGAATGTTCTGTGATCGTAACTCAGCGCGCCTTTTTGAATCGCTTTAATTTAGCCTCGTTGGCCCTTGTCTCGGATCGCAAATCAATTGTTACGTGGGTCACCACGTTTCGACAAACTGCAAGTGCGACAAGACAAAGAACTGAAGTCCCTCGGTCCATTAGATCACTTGAGAACATTGAGGCAGTGCGAGCTACAGTGTTGCAATCACCACGGCATTCTGCGCTCAAACATGCGTCTACCCTTGGACTTTCCGATCGTTCTGTGAGGAGAATTCTTCATTTCCATCCTTACACAATCGTGTGCAGGAACTTTCTGAACATGACTTCAATTCTCGGTGAAACGCGTGCGAGGTTCTTCTCAAAGTCGTTCCTGAGGACGCTTTTGTTTTTTTTTGTGTAGATCCGTAAATAAACGAAACGCTTCTAGGCTGACACCAATCCTCGAGAACTGCATCAAAAGCCTTTACATTCATCGAAAGTCAGTGTGGTGTGCAATTTCCTCAGCTGGAATTATTGGTCCCTGGTTCTTTGAGGAAAATGAAGTCACAGTTACAGTGAATTCGGACCGGTATTTAACAATGTTACAGGATTTTTTTTCCCGGGGCTAGATGAGTCCCCTATTTGGTTCCAACAAGACGGTGCAACGGCACACACTTCAAGAACAGATGGCTGTTTTGAGGGAACACTTCCCAGGGCGCCTCATCTCAATAGGGGAGATTTGTAGTGGCCGGCCCGCTCTCCCGATTTGACCCCTTGTGATTTTTTTCTATGGGGTTTTTTGAAATCCCGTGTTTATGTAAGCCCTACAAGATTTGAAGGCCAACATATAGGAAGAAATTGCCAACATAACGCCTGATATATTGGAAAGAGTCATGATAAACGCCAGAAATCGGTTGATATTCAAAACTATGTAAAACAAAACTTTACGTATGCGCCTACATTATCAAAAACAAATAAACATTTTTTGATGGGTTTTATTAAATAAATTGATTTTATGAAGTTTAAAAAAAGGAAGTTATATAGCCGCACTCTGTATAATGAGTGTAATTACCAAAGAATCTCGCTAGTTTGTGTGAGCATGAGCTTGTATAGTAAGTAGTGATAATCTAAAGTAATAAGTAACATAACATCCTGCTCATCCTTGAACCAGTTTTAACAATGCCCATCATCTGCGTTTCGAGTGTGCCTAATAAATCTATATTTAATTGCACGTCCACAGACGTGAGCGTCTGTCCGCTTTTAATTATCCTGAAAACGATTGCTCAATCCCCTACAACACTTGGAACCTGTCATCGATATACAATCCGTTTAAATTATTATATTATTTGCAGAATCCAGCAGTTTTGTTCTCGTTTTGCAAGATGTGGAGATTGAAGAGACGGTTCGCGCCGCGCGCCGCCGCCGCCGCCTGGGAAACATCTGCATCGATTGCGAAATGTTAAATAATTAACGTTGGCAAAGAGAGATTTTCAAAATGTTTATATATTATTATATGCCGGTGAGTTGCATTGCGCTGTTAAGTGTGTCGTGGTTTTGCGCTTTTATGCGCCGTTCATGAGGATTATAATTCATTGCTGGGAAATGTGGATTACGGATTACAAATTCGACACGATGGCAATTTTTAATCCTGTCCAAGGATGGCACAACTTTTCAATTTACTTATTTTACACTACTATACACACACTTATAAATACTAATTATAAATTTAAGATGGAAAACATGAAGGATTATATTTTCACAATTCTCGATTTAACACAATGCGCTTCTTGGTACTTTCTATTTAAAACACTAAAAGTGAAGCCACTAAAACCAACAATACCAGGGAATTGTTTTTTTTTAAGTATACATATGCATAAGCTGTAATTTTTCCCACATTTGTTGTTTATTAAAAGAGTTCCATTTGAAGCTTTAAACGAGTGTTTTCCACTCCCAGACTAAGCATGAAGTAAAATTTCGGGTTTAGAAAAGCCTGAAAATTTGGTTTGGTCGCGTAGCGCGGAGCGGCCAAACCAAATTTTCAGGCTTTTCTAAACTCGAAATTTTACTTCATGCGCCACGCGTATAAAACACTGGTTTTAAGTGAAGTTCAAAACGTACGTCTTTAGCATACTACTTTAGTAGCATATTGTGAACTTCACATGAAATCAGTGTTTAATACGCGTGGCGCATGAAGTAAAATTTCGAGTTTAGAAAAGCCTGAACATTTGGATTTGCCGTCACTCGCTTCGCTCGTGCCGGCAAATCCAAATTTTCAGGCTTTTCTAAACTCGAAATGTTACTTCATGCTTAATCTGGGAGTGGAAACACAGGTTTTTAATTTCAAAATGAACTTAAAAAAAACAAATATCGAAACTCAAATAATTACTTCTTGCGCCAAGCGTACAAAACACTGGTTTTAAGTGAAGTTCAAAACATGCGTCTTTAGCATACTGTTTTTTTAACATATTTGAACTTCACATGATTTTAGTCTTTTATACGCGTAGCGCATGAAGTAAAATTTCGAGTTTAGAAAAGCCTAAAAATTACGCGCTATGCGACCAAACTAAATTTTCAAGCTTTTCCAAACTCAAAATTTCACTTCATGCTTAAACAAGGAGTGGAATCACTCGTTAAAAACTTCAAATTATACTTTTTAAAAAGCATACGCAGCGGGATATCTAGACTTAAAAAAAAACTCCAGAATGGTATCTCTTATAGAATCATATCTGTTTAATAGGGTTCAATTTGTAGAATATATGGGTCATCGCTCTAACATTTTTTATCCTAGCAGCAGTGTCCCTGAAGGTTCGAATCTCGGCCCTCTGCTTTTCCTACTCTTTATAAATGATCTAGTCAACAATATATCCTCTAACATTCTTCTGTACGCTGACGACGTGAAACTATTTAAGACCATGACATCTGTAAGTGACTGCATATCACTACAACAAGACCTTTTTCGAATTGAACAATGGAGTAGTCTAAACTTTCTTAAACCTAATATAAAAAAATGCAAATACTTATCATTTTGTCGTAAAATAGATACAATTACATATGACCATTGTTTTAACGGAGCTGTCTTGGATAGAGTAAGAGAATTTAAAGATCTAGGTGTAACGTTTGACTCTACCCTATCATTTAATTCACATATAGATCAGACCCAAAAGGCCGCATTGAAAATGCTTGGTTTCGTGCGTAGAGTTAGTGAACCGTGCAAAAATACTAAAGTAATTTTAAAACTATACGAGTCTTATGTACGTTTCAAACTGGAGTATGGAGCAGTTATCTGGTCCCTATCTTATTACACGCACAATAAAACAATTGAACGTGTTCAAAAAATATTTCTAAAGTATCTTTATTTTCAAGTCAACCTCTCATATCCAGACGATACAATAAACTACAATGATCTTCAAGGAATGTTTAACATAAAATCGCTAGCCGCGCGTCGAAATATCTTTTTGCTCAAGCATCTGCATAACATAATGAAATTGATGACCCTAACTTGCTGAAAATGATAAATATTTATGTGCCAAGAATATACAGCCGGAATGCAGCAACTTTTTCGTGTAATAGAGCCAGTTCTAACACTATAACTCGCCGTTAAAAAAAAAAAAACAATGTTTAGATTACACTCTAGTGTGCAATATAATATTGACATATTAAATTGCAACTCTAAGCAATTTGTAAGCTCAATAAGTGATATTTTGTGATTCAACGCCTTGTAGTTTAATTTATTTTGTATAATTTTAATTTAATTTATTCTTTTTTAAATGTGTAAAATTTTGTTTAATATTGTATTGTATTAATGTATATTGTTCACAATAAACGCATATATTTAAATATTGATAAGTTTTCCCTGTAAAAAAATGTACATTTTGTTGGAAAATAAACATATTATTATTATTATTATCATTATTAAAAACATCCCATGCTGCAGATAACGTTTACAGTATATGTTGAAAATTATTATATTTTTACATCAAGACACAAGATTGTATGTATATAAGGTTTATTAAATAAATCATGTTTTAAAAAAGAGGATAATAAATCTACATAATTCTGTATATTATTACAACACAATAATAAATAAAAATTGAAATAAATTGTAGATTTAGACATTAATTTTTTGTGAGCACGCCTGATATGCATTCCTGACGCAACAATATCAACGTACAACAATTCGCTGATTTGTAATTACAAATTACAAAATTAATGGTCCTGAAATAAGAACAGGAATCTGAGCGCGTCCATTGTGTACGAACAACAACATTTAAGCAATTAAACTTGCGTCAATTAAAGTGGAAAATGAAGCGGCTGAGAACGCCGATCATCACACACCATAATTCTGGTGAACGTCTTGAGAATTATACCACAAGAGAGATGCTATACATTTATGTAAATAATTTATCTCGGATTTTTGCGCGTTTTAGAAATAAGTATGTATTCACAAGGAGATAATGCTGATGTATTTTAAAGAGATCTGGGTAGAGTGTGTAATTATGAATTATGTAAGTATAGTTTTATTGAAGGACCTGCAGCGAATAGAAGGGAAGTATATTTTGGGAACAGTTTTGATTAGGTTTGGCTGGTTTTATGATTCGCAGAGCTTTCTAATTGAGCAAGAACGATACAACTACAGGAATTACATATTTATGGGCAAGTAACAAGCCTTGTAGTGATTGAAAATATTATCTGCCCTTCAGATATTCTGTGTATGTGTGTATGTAACCGGTTTCCATGAAATATATCGTGATGTACAAATTAAAATGTAAAATTCAGTCGAAATAATGCACAAAATAATCCGCCAGGGAGAGCTGACTAAATTTCGCTAAGGCTAAAAAGTGGAAAAGACCCTTAATAATGTGCAAGGACGATCGAGTATACGTTAAGAAGGATCGACAGCAAGGTATGTCGATGGGCGTAACACATATGAACACATATGTGTTACAAGGTATGACAGAATTGTATCTTTCCATGTTTTCCCCTACCCCTTTCCCCGCTGGCCATAGTTCGTGCGAGAGAGATCAATGACGCTGATTTGGTTACGATTTTGAGTCTATCATAACCTCTCTTTCCGGTTTCGCTGTACTTTCATAATTAGATTTTTAATATTATTAATATATTAAAATAAGACTTTGCGTTAGTGTTAGGTGTCGACCAACCGGTTTCAGAGAAATATATCGTTATGTACAAATTAAAATGTAAAATTTAGTTGAAATAATGCACAAAATAATCCGCCAGGGAGAGCTGACTCAATTTTGTCAAGGTCAAAAAGTGGAAACACCATTAAAAATGTATTTACATTACACAGAGAGTTTATCTTTAAAATATACGTATTCCAAATTCAGCCTATTTTCTGTAAATTTTGAGATATTCCCTGTTTTTTTTTAAGTTCATATTAATGCTTTAAACAAGTGATTTCAACACCCAGACTAAGCATGAAGTAAAATTTCGAGTTTAGAAAAGCCCCGCGTAGAAAATTTGTCGAGGGTCGCGCAGCGACCCGAGACAAATTTTCTGGGCTTTTCTAAACTCGAAATTTTACTTCATGCGCCACGCGTTTTAAACACTGATTTCAGTGAGGTTTAAATATGCATAAATTTCACAATATTTCAGTGTTTTATACGCGTGGCGCATAAAGTAAAATTTCGAGTTTAGAAAAGCCCAGAAAATTTGTCTCGGATCGCTGCGCGACCCTCGACAAATTTTCACGGGGCTTTTCTAAACTCGAAATTTTACTTTATGCTTAGTCTGGGAGTGGAAAACACTCGTTCAAAGCTTCATAATGTTTATATATTAGATATTATTTTTTCAAATCATTAGATATTCGTTGTTTTCTTTAAAGAGTTCAATTTGAAGCTTTTAACGAGTGTTTTTCACTCCCAGACTAAGCATGAAGTAAAATTTCGAGTTTAAAAAAGCCACGTGAAAATTTGTCGAGGGTCGCGCAGCTACCCGAGACAAATTTTCTGGGCTTTTCTAAACTCGAAATTTTACTTCATGCGCCACGCGTTCTAAACACTGATTTCAGTGAGGTTTAAATATGCATACATTTCACAATATTTAAGTGATTTATACGCGTGGCGCATAAAGTAAAATTTCGAGTTTAGAAAAGCCCAGAAAATTTGTCTCGGATCGCTGCGCGACCCTCGACATATTTTCACAGGGCTTTTCTAAACTCGAAATTTTACTTTATGCTTAGTCTGGGAGTGGAAATCACTCGTTCAAAGCTTCAAAATCTTTATATATTATATATTATTTTTTTCAAATCATTAGATATTCGTTGTTTTTTTAAAAGAGTTCAATTTGAAGCTTTTAACGAGTGTTTTCCACTCCCAGACTAAGCATGAAGTAAAATTTCGAGTTTAGAAAAGCCCCGTGAAAATTTGTCTCGGGTCGCGCAGCGACCCGAGACAAATTTTCTGGGCTTTTCTAAACTCGAAATTTTACTTCATGCGTCACGCGTATAAAACACTAAAATATTGTAAAATTTATATATATTTGAACCTCACCTATAATCAGTGTTTTATACGCATGGCGCATGAAGTAAAATTTCGAGTTTAGAAAAGCCCAGAAAATTTGTCTCGGGTCGCTGCGCGACCCGAGACAAATTTTCACGGGGCTTTTCTAAACTCGAAATTTTACTTCATGCTTAGTCTGGGAGTGGAAAACACTCGTTAAAAGCTTCAAATTGAACTCTTTTAAAAAAACAACGAATATCTAATGATTTGAAAAAAATAATATATAATATATAAAGATTTTGAAGCTTTGAACGAGTATTTTCCACTCCCAGACTAAGCATAAAGTAAAATTTCGAGTTTAGAAAAGCCCTGTGAAAATTTGTCGAGGGTCGCGCAGCGATCCGAGACAAATTTTCTGGGCTTTTCTAAACTCGAAATTTTACTTTATGCGCCACGCGTATAAAACACTTAAATATTGTGAAATGTATGCATATTTAAACCTCACTGAAATCAGTGTTTAGAACGCGTGGCGCATGAAGTAAAATTTCGAGTTTAGAAAAGCCCAGAAAATTTGTCTCGGGTAGCTGCGCGACCCTCGACAAATTTTCACGTGGCTTTTTTAAACTCGAAATTTTACTTCATGCTTAGTCTGGGAGTGGAAAACACTCGTTAAAAGCTTCAAATTGAACTCTTTAAAAAAAATAACGAATATCTAATGATTTGAAAAAATAATATCTAATATACATATAAACATTATGAAGCTTTGAACAAATTTTCTGGGCTTTTCTAAACTCGAAATTTTACTTCATGCGCCATGCGTATAAAACACTGATTATAGGTGAGGTTCAAATATACATAAATTTTACAATATTTTAGTGTTTTATACGCGTGACGCATGAAGTAAAATTTCGAGTTTAGAAAAGCCCAGAAAATTTGTCTCGGGTCGTTGCGCGACCCTCAACAAATTTTCATGGGGCTTTTCTAAACTCGAAATTTATCTTCATGCTTAGTCTGGGAGTGGAAAACACCTGTTTAAAGCTTTAAATTGAACTTTTAAAAAAACAGGAAATATCAAAAAATTTATAAAAAATATACTGAATTTGGAACACGTATACTTTAAAGAAAAACTCCCTGTATCAGCGACGGCTCGCAGCCTAACTTCAGGGTCGGCCACAGCGCTAAGGCACACAAAATTTGAGGTTGGGATCGAGCTTTATAAATACAAGGAATTGCACATCAAAGTCACCTTTCAATAACGGATACATATTACCTTGGGTCTCTGGCCTGCCCTGAAGATAGGCTGCGAGCCGCTGCTGCCCTGTATAATATAAATACATATCAAATATGTTTTTATTATAACCCAATCCACGTCAACACATTTTTTGATATTAATTACATGCAACACAAACTATTATTTTAACTACACTTAACACTAACACAAAGTCTTATTTTGATAACACTTATTTTTAACACAAACTATTAAAACATGTATTTATGAAAGTACACCGAACCCGAAAAGAGAGGTTATGATAGACTCAAAAACGTAACCAAATACAATGTCATTGTTTTCTCTTGCACGAACTAGGGACTGCAGGGAAAGGGGTAGGGAAAAATATGGAAAGATCTAATTCTGTCATACCTTGTAATACACATATGTTCATATGTGTTACGCCCATCAACTTACTTTGAATAATGTGAATAGGTTTTTTCCTACCTTCTAAATATTGCGCGTGTGCAGTTCAATTGTTGCGCATAGACTTTTCTCTCTCTGATTCCTTCTCATTGGCAGGGGTCCGCTACGTTAAATAGTACCCTAAAAGAAAACATATTTTCTCAGGAATTTAAACTATTAATTTGATTTAAAGATTCATTAGATGTGTAACATGTTTTGCACAATCCTGCGATTAACAAATACGATTAATTATCATGAATAGTTTACCTTCAATAAAATCCTCGTGGTTTTGGACAACCCTGAGTTGTCAAGGTCAACTAATGGTATGTCAGTTTATAACCATTCCATTTGCAGGAAATATAGATTTGCAATTTTATTGCATCGTATCACCACACTTTAATCATATTAGAATACACATTTTAAGATTTTAATTTCTAAAGTAAATTCAGAAAATAATATTGATTTGACTTTGTTTTTTAACAGCCATTTGAGAAAATCTAGGGTTGTCCAAAAATTTGTTTTGTTTGATCATATAATATTTTTGTTTGATTTTATATTATTATGCTACCTTATTGTAAATATACGTTTCAATAATGATCGCATTTATCATTATTGAAACGTATATTTACAATAATGTAGCATAATAATATAAAATCAAAGAATAATAAAATATGATTAAACAAAACAAATTTTTGGACAACCCTAGATTTTCTCAAATGGCTGTAAAATACAAAGTCAAATCAATATTATTTTCTGAATTTACTTTAGAAATTAAAATCTTTAAAGACGTATTCTAAAATGATTAAAGTATGTTATTTATCGAAAATACGAAAATGCGGGTAGTAGTGTGTGGCGCATTTGGTTTACTCACTGCTTTTTTTTTTGGAGAAATATCCGTTTCCAATATTGGCGGCACTGTCATTCCATTTTTTTTTTATCAACTGTCGAAAACATCAGGTGTGTTTGTGAATCAAACAAATTTCAACAAACAATGGAAACAAATGATATTGACACCGAGATCATGGAAAAATCCGCACGTTCCGTTTTCGTGGGCAACATTCCCTACGAAGCCACCGAAGAAAAGCTCAAAGATATTTTCGGCGAGGTGGGCCCGGTGATGTCCTTCAAGCTGGTGTTCGATCGGGAAACGGGCAAACCGAAGGGCTACGGGTTCTGCGAGTATCGTGATAAGGACACCGCTCTCAGCGCGATGCGCAACCTCAACGGTTACGAGATCGGCGGGAGGAATCTTCGCGTGGACAACGCCTGCACGGAGAAGTCGCGCATGGAAATGCAAAAGCTGCTCAACTCTCAGCTGCCCGAGGAGAAGCCCTACGGGGAGCCGGTGTCGCCTGATTTGGTTCCGGAGATGATCAGTCAGGTGGTGTGTTCTATGCCGCCGGAGGAGATGTTGAAGGTAATGCGGGAGATGAAGAGCTCCGTTAGGAATAATCCTGCGGAGACTAGGGATATGCTGCTTAAGAATCCGCAGTTGTCCTACGCTCTGCTGCAGGGGTTAGTCGCTATGAAAGCAATCGACCCGCAAACGGCTACCTCCATGTTGTATCCTCCGCTTGATTCTACGGCGCAAGTTCCCGTTGGGTACAATTCATCAACATCATCAACACAGGTTTTGGTTAACAATCATCCAGCTTCGCCGGTGGCGGGGCCCTCTGGACACCAACAACAAAACTCTCCGAAGCCACATGGGCGTTCTAAGCGACAACAGCGTACTGATCCGAGACAGAAATCAGTGAAAAGCGCTGCTCCACCGCAAGTACAAGCACCGGCACTAGCGCCGACATCAGCGCCACCATCTCAGCAGAACCCGTCTGGTCCACCAAGATTCTATGCACCTGCTAATGCTACTGAGCAGGAAAAGGTATGCAAAGTAGAGATAAACAAGGAGTATTTAATTACTAGTATGTTTGGAATATATTTAAAGAAATTATTAGAGGCTGGCTTTATGTGAGGCTCAAATCCAAGATACAACAACTGAGGTTAAAAGCACTACGTATGCTTTTTTTTTGTTAATGCTCTTTATGTCATTAATGTATTAATTTAGCAGCTGGAGCGAAACAAAATCACCTTTTAATTACAAGAGGCATTACTTTTGCATTTAAGTTTAAGTAAGCCAACAGCCGCCATAGGAATACATTTCACATTCCAAATTTTATTTATTTATTTATTCAACGGATAACACCTTTTTTTTTTCAATTACACAGTATATCTATAACTTTAATATTATTATACATGTTCTCAAACCAATAAACAGTAATATAAACATAACTGAAGTTTTCATTAAACTTTAAATTAATTGTTACTCCTAACTATACTTTGTCTCAAATGTAGGAGGACCACAACAAACTTTCCGGTTTACACAGCCGAAATATAAGCAAATATTGTGTTGAGTGGGGAGAGATAATACAGAAAAACTTACTTTAGAATCATTGTTAACACTTTTTTTGTATTGTGGAGGCTTCTACTTCGTTATACATGTTAATTTATTAATAAAAAACGGTTTAACTTTGTTTGTATAACACAATTTTTTTGTGTTATAGAAACAAAGTTAAACCGTTTTTTTATTAATTGTTAACACTGTTTAAACACAAGATGTGTAAATAGACGCAAACCGTTAATTGACAAAGAAACATCAGTTGTGATTTCAACATGACATTCGCAATTTCGCGTGCTTAGATCATTATGCTTCAGTGTAAATCTCCCTTTTCGGCTGCCAATAAAGTCGCGTGATTTAATCAGCTGATTTTTATTGTGGTCCTCCTATTTTTAAGACAAAGCATACACATTTTAGACCTGAACCCCATAAGTAATCAAATTTCAGGGGTGTTACGTTTAAAACATTCTGCACTATAATAGTGCTATAATAGTATATAGTGTATCAAGGGCCGAAAATAAGCTTTAGCAGCCCGCCGCTTTTAACAGCTCGAGCGAGCGAAGCGAGCGAGGGCTGCTAAAAGTAAAGGGCTGCTAAAGCAATTTGGCATGAGTTACACTCGATATTTTTTCGCCTGCCTAAAGTAAAAATAGTGTTGTACGAAATTTTGTTTCGTATATGGAATCATAACTATTATGCAGTCGTTTTTAATATTAATATTGTCAATACTCAATTCAAGTAACTCTATGCGTCGACAATCGCCGTAAATGTCTATGATAAGAGCAACCTACAAGAAACACCAGTCATAGATGTATTGTAGCATAAAAAAAAAAAAAAGCTGTACATTACCTTCAGCATCAAGGACTCGCCAGGGGCTTCTTTTAAAAACTGAATATACTGCAAATTGTCCAATATTTTTGATTTTTTTTGGTTGATAGTTGATAGAGTTTTTCTTTATTAATGCATATGCTTTGTTAAATAGTCCGATGTCGATGTTTTCTTTGATTTTGATAACTGATTTTAGCATTGAAAATTCAGACCATAAAGTCGCACTGTTTATTACCTTGTTTCTTTCCGATAAATATTCTAGAATTATATTGTCTAATGTGTTTTTTGCCTTTTTACGTAGTTTCCACTTGCAAGATACAGCATAGTTTTGTTAAAAGCGTTGCCTTGATTTATTCGACAGTAGATTGTCGCTGACACTGGATGCGATGTTTTGTAATCTGGAGGAGTACACTCCATTAGATCATCGCTGTCGCCCTTTTTTGACATTCTACACTAATTGATTTCTCAATTTACTAATAACTTCTGCTACTAATTAATATTACATACGTTGCACTATTGAAATTGAAATGTCGCTGTCAGATTTTTGCATAGCCTTCCGCGACAGGTTTTTATTTTTTTTTATTTTGAGTTTTACGTCATCTATTTCCGCTGCTATGGCCAATCATGACGCCGGAGATTAGGTCTACAGCTATCTGGGAATTTTGCCGAACCCGGTGGGAGTTCCAACCCACCGGTAGGGATCTTTAATGTGCACGCAACATCCAGGCAGTACACGGGTCCTACATGCATTTAACGTCATATCCGAGAAGACGGAGTGTTTGGCATTTTTATCCTAACCTATATAAATGCAGACAACTTGTTAGGCCCGTATTTGAACCCCGGTCCGTGGCGTGGCAGTACAACACTCTAACCACTACACCACCAAGCTGCCCTCCGCGACAGGTTGTCTAAATTATGCATATTATTTTTTTTCGGCCCTAGATACGCTAAGTCGTCATTTCGGCCCGATTTTTATGGTAGAAATATACAGAGTTTTATAAAACACCGAACATTTTCATAAAATACGACTTGACACCTTTAATTTTTAGGTTATGTGTAAATTGGGTTGCCTATATGATCATTACAAATTATAGCTAATCAATTGCAATTAATGCTTCAACTTGTACATACAAGGAGTTTTTCTTTCAAGTATACATGTCCCAATTACAACGTATATGCCGTAAATCTTTAGATATTCGTTGTTTTTTTAAAAGGAGTTCAATTTGAAACTTAAAATGAGTGTGTTCCACTCCCAGACTAAGCATGAAGTAAAATTTCGAGTTTAGAAAAGCCTGAAAATTTGGTTTGGACGCGTAGCGCGAAGCGCGGAGCGGCCAAACCAAATTTTCAGGCTTTTCTAAACTCGAAATTTTACTTCATGCGCCACCGGTACAAAACACCGACATATTACGAAGTTTAAAACACACCGCTGAACTTTACATTGTATCAGTGTTTTGTGCCGGTGGCGCATGAAGTAAAATTTCGAGTTTAGAAAAGCCTAAAAATTTGGTTTGGCCGCTCCGCGCTTCGCGCTACGCGACCAAACCAAATTTTCAGGCTTTTCTAAACTCGAAATTTTACTTCATGCTTAGTCTGGGAGTGGAACACACTCATTTTATGTTTCAAATTGAACTCCTTTTAAAAAATCAACGAATATCTAAAGATTTACGGCATATACGCTGTAATTGGGACATGTATACTTGAAAGAATAACTCCTTGTATGTACAAGTTGAGGCATAAATTGCAATTGATTAGCTATAATTTGTAATTATCATATAGGCAACCCAATTTACACATAACCTAAAAATTAAAGGTGTCAAGTCGTATATTCGTTGTATTTTTAAAAGAAGTTCAATTTGAAACTTAAAATGAGTGTGTTCCACTCCCAGACTAAGCATGAAGTAAAATTTCGAGTTTAGAAAAGCCTGAAAATTTGGTTTGGACGCGTAGCGCGAAGCGCGGAGCGGCCAAACCAAATTTTCAGGCTTTTCTAAACTCGAAATTTTACTTCATGCGCCACCGGTACAAAACACCGACATATTACGAAGTTTAAAACACACCGCTGAACTTTACATTGTATCAGTGTTTTGTGCCGGTGGCGCATGAAGTAAAATTTCGAGTTTAGAAAAGCCTAAAAATTTGGTTTGGCCGCTCCGCGCTTCGCGCTACGCGACCAAACCAAATTTTTAGGCTTTTCTAAACTCGAAATTTTACTTCATGTTTAGCCTGTGAGTGGAAAACACTCGTTTAAAGCTTCAAATTGTATTCTTTTAATAAACCGAGCGTGGAAAAATGTACAACGTCTGCATATGTATACTTAAATGAAAAATTCTCGTTATGAATATGTTCGGTGTTATATAAAACTCACTGTATAGTTTCGGCTTGAAAACAAGTGCTGTACTCTAAATGTTTTGTTTAAAACATGTTTTAAACGTTTTATTTGTTTACAATGTTTTTTTAATAATGAAATAACAACTACATTTTAGGTATATGATATAACAAATTTTACAGAACTAAAAATAACAATTTTTATAAATAATTATGAACTAATTATTAAACACTTTTTTTTTATTAAACACTAACTGCCTTAGTAATAGACCTTAGCATACATATTTAACACTGTACCAAATAGGATATTAACATGTTTGTACTAATGAAACATTGTAGTAGATTACTGTTAGTTTACAACTAATAATTTAATACAATTGTGCTCCTAGTTTAAGGCATAAGATCCCTGTTATACATAACCTCAAATGCCACAGTGAAACGAATTTATTTAATCATAATACTGTGATTAATTTATGATTTATAAATGTACAGTTGCGATAGAAAAAACTAGTACAGCAGGGAGCTTTGGCCACTTCGAAAATATCGTATTTTTTTCTTGTAAAACAAACTTGTCATGTACGGGTTAACAATTTTTTCTTGGCCAAGAAAATGGTGCATTTGTTGACATGCAATGCCTCTAATGCTAATACCTAATAGTAATAGACCTTAGCATAAATATTTAACACTGTACCAAATAGGATATTAACAAGTTTGTACTAATGAAACATTTTAGAAAATTACTATTAGTTTAAAACTATTAATACAATTGTACTGCTAGTTTAAGGCATAAGATCCTTGTTATACATAACCTCAAATGCCATAGTGAAACGAATTTATTTGATTAGAATACTGTGATTAATTTAAGATTTATAAATGTACAGTTGCGATAGAAAAAACTAGTACAGCAGGGAGCTTTGGCCACTTCGAAAATATCGTATTTTTTTTTGTAAAACAAACTTGTCATGTACGGGTTAACAATTTTTTCTTGGCCAAGAAAACGGTGCATTTGTTGACATGCAATGCCTCTAATGCTAATACCTAATAGTAATAGACCTTAGCATACATATTTAACACTGTACCAAATAGGATATTAACAAGTTTGTACTAATGAAACATTTTAGTAATTTAATGTTAGTTTAAAACTAATAATTTAATACAATTGTACTGCTAGTTTAAGGCATAAGATCCTTGTTATACATAACCTCAAATGCCACAGTGAAACAAATTTATTTGATTAGAATACTGTGATTAATTTAAGATTTATAAATGTACAGTTGTGATAGAAAAAACGAGTACAGCAGGGAGCTTTGACCACTTCGAAAATATCGTATTTTTTTCTTGTAAAACAAACTTGTCATGTACGGGTTAACAATTTTTTCTTGGCCAAGAAAACGGTGCATTTGTTGACATGCAATGCCTCTAATGCTAATATCGTCTCTAAACGGGTCGTTATTATTGCTTTTTGCGTCCAGTCAGTTAAGGCATGTCGACGTTAATTAAATTTCGTTTGACTTTTCCGCCAATTTGTCTATTTGATTGACAATTTGACGAATCAAAGTGAGTCCAGTTCACATAGCCAAATATTTTGCTGGACTAAAATTAGTAGGGTCTGGCCAATTCCGCCAATTTGTCTATTTCATTGACAATTTGACGAATCAAAGTGAGTCCAGTTCACATAGCCAAATATTTTACTGGACTAAAATTAGTAGGGTCTGGCCAATTCCGCCAATTTGTCAATTTGATTGACAATTTGAAAAATCAAAGTGAGTCCAGTTCACATAGTCAAATATTTTGCTGGACTAAAATTAGTAGGGTCTGGCCTATTCCGCCAATTTGTCCATTTGATTGACAATTTGAAGAATCAAAGTGAGTCCAGTTCACATAGCCAAATATTTTGCTGGACTAAAATTAGTAGGGTCTGGCCAATTCTGCCAATTTGATTGACAATTTGAAGAATCAAAGTAAGTCCTGTTCACATAGCCAAATATTTTGCTGTACTAAAATTAGTAGGGTCTGGCCAATTACGCCAATTTGATTGACAATTTGAAGAATCAAAGTGAGTCCAGTTCACATAGCCGAATATTTTGCTGTACTAAAATTAGTAGGGTCTGGCCAATGCCGCCAATTTGATTGACAATTTGAAGAATCAAAGTGAGTCCAGTTCACATAGCCAAATATTTTGCTGTACTAAAATTAGAAGAGTCTGGCCAATTCCGCCAATTTGTCAATTTGATTTACAATTTTAAAAATCAAAGTGAGTCCAGTTCACATAGTCAAATATTTTGCTGGACTAAAATTAGTAGGGTCTGGCCTATTCCGCCAATTTGTCCATTTGATTGACAATTTGAAGAATCAAAGTGAGTCCAGTTCACATAGCCAAATATTTTGCTGGACTAAAATTAGTAGGGTCTGGCCAATTCTGCCAATTTGATTGACAATTTGAAGAATCAAAGTAAGTCCTGTTCACATAGCCAAATATTTTGCTGTACTAAAATTAGTAGGGTCTGACCAATTACGCCAATTTGATTGACAATTTGAAGAATCAAAGTGAGTCCAGTTCACATAGCCAAATATTTTGCTGTACTAAAATTAGTAGGGTCTGGCCAATTCCGCCAATTTGATTGACAATTTGAAGAATCAAAGTGAGTCCAGTTCACATAGCCAAATATTTTGCTGTACTAAAATTAGTAGGGTCTGGCCAATTCCGCCAATTTGATTGACAATTTGAAGAATCAAAGTGAGTCCAGTTCACATAGCCAAATATTTTGCTGTACTAAAATTAGAAGAGTCTGGCCAATTCCGCCAATTTGTCAATTTGATTTACAATTTTAAAAATCAAAGTGAGTCCAGTTCACATAGTCAAATATTTTGCTGGACTAAAATTAGTAGGGTCTGGCCTATTCCGCCAATTTGTCCATTTGATTGACAATTTGAAGAATCAAAGTGAGTCCAGTTCACATAGCCAAATATTTTGCTGGACTAAAATTAGTAGGGTCTGGCCAATTCTGCCAATTTGATTGACAATTTGAAGAATCAAAGTAAGTCCTGTTCACATAGCCAAATATTTTGCTGTACTAAAATTAGTAGGGTCTGACCAATTACGCCAATTTGATTGACAATTTGAAGAATCAAAGTGAGTCCAGTTCACATAGCCAAATATTTTGCTGTACTAAAATTAGTAGGGTCTGGCCAATTCCGCCAATTTGATTGACAATTTGAAGAATCAAAGTGAGTCCAGTTCACATAGCCAAATATTTTGCTGTACTAAAATTAGTAGGGTCTGGCCAATTCCGCCAATTTGATTGACAATTTGAAGAATCAAAGTGAGTCCAGTTCACATAGCCAAATATTTTGCTGTACTAAAATTAGAAGAGTCTGGCCAATTCCGCCAATTTGTCAATTTGATTTACAATTTTAAAAATCAAAGTGAGTCCAGTTCACATAGTCAAATATTTTGCTGGACTAAAATTAGTAGGGTCTGGCCTATTCCGCCAATTTGTCCATTTGATTGACAATTTGAAGAATCAAAGTGAGTCCAGTTCACATAGCCAAATATTTTGCTGGACTAAAATTAGTAGGGTCTGGCCAATTCTGCCAATTTGATTGACAATTTGAAGAATCAAAGTAAGTCCTGTTCACATAGCCAAATATTTTGCTGTACTAAAATTAGTAGGGTCTGACCAATTACGCCAATTTGATTGACAATTTGAAGAATCAAAGTGAGTCCAGTTCACATAGCCAAATATTTTGCTGTACTAAAATTAGTAGGGTCTGGCCAATTCCGCCAATTTGATTGACAATTTGAAGAATCAAAGTGAGTCCAGTTCACATAGCCAAATATTTTGCTGTACTAAAATTAGAAGAGTCTGGCCAATTCCGCCAATTTGTCAATTTGATTTACAATTTTAAAAATAAAAGTGAGTCCAGTTCACATAGTCAAATATTTTGCTGGACTAAAATTAGTAGGGTCTGACCAATTCCGTCAATTTGTCAATTTGATTGACAATTTGAAGAATCAAAGTGAGTCCAGTTCACATAGCCAAATATTTTGCTGGACTAAAATTAGTAGGGTCTGGCCAATTCTGCCAATTTGATTGACAATTTGAAGAATCAAAGTAAGTCCTGTTCACATAGCCAAATATTTTGCTGTACTAAAATTAGTAGGGTCTGACCAATTACGCCAATTTGATTGACAATTTGAAGAATCAAAGTGAGTCCAGTTCACATAGCCAAATATTTTGCTGTACTAAAATTAGTAGGGTCTGGCCAATTCCGCCAATTTGATTGACAATTTGAAGAATCAAAGTGAGTCCAGTTCACATAGCCAAATATTTTGCTGTACTAAAATTAGAAGAGTCTGGCCAATTCCGCCAATTTGTCAATTTGATTTACAATTTTAAAAATAAAAGTGAGTCCAGTTCACATAGTCAAATATTTTGCTGGACTAAAATTAGTAGGGTCTGACCAATTCCGTCAATTTGTCAATTTGATTGACAATTTGAAGAATATAAGTGAGTCCAGTTAACATAACCAAATATTTTGCTGGACTAAAATTAGTAGGGTCTGGCCAATTCCGCCAATTTGTCAATTTGATTGACAATTTGAAGAATCAATGTGAGTCCAGTTCACTTAGCCAAATATTTTGCTGTACTAGTTTTTTTCTCTCGCAACTGTACATACCTAAACAGAATATTTTGAACTTCACTTGAACTCAGTGTTTTACACGCCTGGCGCATGAAGTAAAATTTTGAGTTTAAAAAAGCCTGAAAATTTACTTTCAAAAGCTGTTTAAATAAAATTAAAAAAATATGTTTGTTTTGATTATAATAAAAAAAAAACGTTTTTAGAACAACCCTGATCACTTAGCTTTTATGCATCATATGTAAATTTATTTAATTTTTTAGGCTGCTTTAATTACGCAAGTGCTTCAACTCCCCGATGACCAAGTAGCCGCGTTGCCAGCGGTCCAGAGAGATACCATTCTTGCTATTAAAGAGCAAATTGCGAGAAGTGCAAGTGCTCGTCGTTAATTCCGTTACTGTGATATTGAAACAAATATGTTCCATTTAATTATAAGTACTCCTATTCGTTGATGATAATTAAATTAAATAAATTTTTGATGTTCCTACATTTTCTTGGTAAGTTTTATTTATTTCTAAGATTTGGGTATATTAAGAAAATTGATACAATAATAATAATAATAATAACAATCTTTATTGTCCAACAGATAAACCATAAAAGGACAAATAACAAAAAGTATATACAATTCATAAACATAAATTACAATAATTAATAAGTATTAAGTAAATATAGTTAATAAAATCATTACAAAATATATATTACTATAAATAAAAACAAAATCTTTTCACAGAAGAGCCGTTAGAGAAAAATATCCTTAGATATAAGATTTGCATTACGGCACATATGCGGAATGGGCGCTCTTAGTGACACATTTGTGTTTGCGGTAGGTATAAAAAACGTGGTGTTATGTCGCGATGCAAGACGGGGTACATTGATTTTTACCAAAGATAGTAATTGAGTTGAATCAATATCATTGGCAATTAACTTGCGTAGCAACATTTCACTACAATTTTCTCTACGTTCGGAAAGAGATACGCAATTATGCTGTCTGAGAATTTCAATATATTCCATCGAATGATCAGGATAAACGCCGCACAGTGGGCGGAAACGGCCAAAAACCCGCGCATGGGGTATTTCTTTCGAATTTGAAACGAAACATCTTGAAAAATAAAGGTTTTCTAGGGTGTTTGGGGTCGCTGATAACGAATTTGAACCTAGATTTGAAAAATTCAAAATGGCGGATACAATATGGCGGCCGAAAAAATTAAAAATGATCTAAAACCGCTAAAAACCTGTGTATATGTGTTTTTGAGGTTCCTGATAACGAATTTGATACTAGATTTGAAAAATCAAAATGGCGGATCCAATATGGCTGCCGAAAAAATTAAAAATGATTTAAAACCGCTAAAAACCTGTGTATATGGGTTTTTGAGGTTGCTGATAACGAATTTGACACTAGATTTGAAAAATTCAAAATGGCGGATCCAATATGGCTGCCGAAAAAATTAAAAATGATCTAAAACCGCTAAAAACCTGTGTATATGGGTTTCTGAGGTTGTTGATAACGAATTTGACACTAGTTTTGAAAAATTCAAAATGACGGATCCAATATGGCGGCCAAAAAAAATTAAAAATGATCTCAAATCGTTCAAGTCTTGTGTATAGGGGTTTTTGGGATCGCTGGTAATGAATTTGACTCTAGATATAAATAATTCAAAATAGTGGCCGAAAAATATTTTAGTTGTTCAAAATGTTGCAATCAAAAGCAATGAAGCGCCACAAAAAGGAACAAATAGTGTTTTTAATGCGCGCTATTCATAATAGTTTCTGCTACTGGACCATTGTCTGTGTTCAATAAAATTCTGAGATTAAATATTAATGAACTCAATCTGAAACATAGTTGGGGCGTTTTCTGTCCCACTACGAGTGAAAGGGTTAATGAGGGGATTCGCAATAAAAAATGCAGCGAAACGTATCCAATAATGTGTAAATAGGTCTCTCTTCAATTCCGCAAAAGTCCTATGATATATACCAATTGTATAATTAACTATTTTTTAAACAATTAATTTTGCCAAACAAAAACATACTGGTAATTTTGTTTTCAGTTACGTTAAGAATCATTCAGATAGTTTGTCTAAATATAAGCTGGGTTCTGCTTGAGCCTTAATAGGGTAAAAGCTTTAAAAGATAGTTCTCGCTGCTTGCTTTTTTTTGAAAAATTCGCCATTTCTAAGCTTGCAGGACATTGCAGATGGCACTATGTGAACAACGCAGGAAAATGTCCATATTTTAGCGGAATATAAGTGACGCGGAGAAGTTTTGAGAAGTTTTTGAGATCTGCTATTAGACAGGGGAAGATTAAAAAAATTAACAGTCTAAACTAGCATGTTGTATTGTATCAGTTGGCAACAGCCTTTGGCCAGAAAAATATGTATATATATATCCCAGAGAAGGTATTGGTTATCGTAGATGTGGTAGAAATCAAGGTATAGTGCTGCAAACAACGATATTCCACATTCTCGAATTATTCCAGTTTCAGACCAATTTCAACTTAAAGTAGTATTTATTTCGGCACTTTTGGGTTTCAAAGATCAGTTAGTGGAAAATCTTACTTCTCAATGATTCTAGAGACGGTATTTAGACGTACGAATTATTCGGTGAACCTTTTATTTGTCATCCGATGCGCGCATTTTCACCTCTTTCCGCCCACTGTGCGCCGCTAATTTTAAAAGTAAGAAATTTAAGGAATCGCTTCTGTACTCGTTCAATTACCGAGGAACCGGACATGTAGAGAGGATACCAAATGATTGATGCATACTCTAACCGGTTGCGCACGAGAGCAAAGTACAGCACCTTCAGCAATTGGATATCAGTAAAATATCGTGATATACGCATTAGAAATCCAAGCATTTTAAAGGCAGATTTAGCTATCGTGTGTATGTGATCTGAAAAAGTTAGTTGCGAGTCAAACCAAACACCACTCGATTTAGAGACTGACTGATTTAGAGGCCTCTAAATCAAGCTGTATCAATTTTCTTTCTGGCAGTCTATGGATCATAGAGCAAATCTACAACATAAAAATATAAGAAGACGAAAGATTAACACTTTCTTTTTTGATAAATGCGATATATAACGGGGGACCAAAAATGGTTCACTGAGGTACACCTGCAGAAACTGGTACTCTATTGGAGAGGTTTTAACCTGCGTGGTGCAAATTTTTATATTTATTTAATACAGGGAGTTTTTGTTTTAAGTATACATACATGTCCCTTTGTGTATCCTCTAAATTTTCAGACATTCGTTGTTTTTGAGAATCGTTCAGTTTGAACTTTCGAACGAGTGGTTCCAATCCCAGACTAAGCATGAAGTAAAATTTCGAGTTTAGAAAAGCCTGAAAATTTGGTTTGGTTGCGTAGCGCGAAGCGCGAAGCGACCAAACCAAATTTTCAGGCTTTTCTAAACTCGAAATTTTACTTCATGCGCCACGCGTACTCAACACTAAAAACACTGAAACATTGTGAACAAGTGATCTTCTCTTGAAATCGATGTTTTATACGCGTGGCGCATGAAGTAAAATTTCGAGTTTAGAAAAGCCTAAAAATTTGGTTTGGCCGCTCCGCGCTTCGCGCTACGCGACCAAACCAAATTTTCAGGCTTTTCTAAACTCGAAATTTTACTTCATGCTTAACCTGGGAGTGGAAAACACTCGTTTAAACCTTCAAATTGAACTTTAAAAAAACAAGGATGTGTCAAAAATTCCCTGTATGTATACTTGAAAGAAAAATTCCCTGTATAGTTGTTGGTAACTACCTTAAATATCTACCAACACTTATATATTAAATGTCCCTTTGTGTATCCTGTCAATTTTCAGACATTCGGTGTTTTTGAAAATCGTTCAGTTTGAAATTTCGAACGAATGTTTCCAATCCCAGACTAAGTATGAAGTAAAATTTCGAGTTTAGAAAAGCCTGAAAATTTGGTTTGGTCGCGTAGCGCGAAGCGCGGAGCGACCAAACCAAATTTTCAGGCTTTTCTAAACTCGAAATTTTACTTCATGCGCCACGCGTATAAAGCATCGATTTTAAGAGAAGTTCACTTGTTCACAATATTTCAGTGTTTTCAGTGTTGAGTACGCGTGGCGCATGAAGTAAAATTTCGAGTGTAGAAAAGCCTGAAAATTTGGTTTGGCCGCTCCGCGCTTCGCGCTACGCGACCAAACCAAATTTTCAGGCTTTTCTAAACTCGAAATTTTACTTCATGCTTAGTCTGGGAGTGGAAAACACTCGTTTAAACCTTCAAATTGAACTTAAAAAAAACAAGGATGTGTGAATAATTTCCTGTATGTATACTTGAAAAGAAAATTCCCTGGTAACTACCTTAAATATCTACCAACACTTATATATTAAATGTCCCTTTGTGCATCCTGTAAATTTTCAGACATTCGGTGTTTTTGAAAATCGTTCAGTTTGAAATTTCGAACGAGTGTTTCCAATCCCAGACTAAGCATGAAGTAAAATTTCGAGTTTAGAAAAGCCTGAAAATTTGGTTTGGTTGCGTAGCGCGAAGCGCGGAGCGACCAAACCAAATTTTCAGGCTTTTCTAAACTCGAAATTTTACTTCATGCGCCACGCGTATAAAACATCGATTTCAAGAGAAGTTCACTTGTTCACAATACTTCAGTGTTTTCAGTGTTGAGTACGCGTGGCGCATGAAGTAAAATTTCGAGTTTAGAAAAGCCTGAAAATTTGGTTTGGCCGCTCCGCGCTTCGCGCTACGCGACCAAACCAAATTTTCAGGCTTTTCTAAACTCGAAATTTTACTTCATGCTTAGTCTGGGAGTGGAAAACACTCGTTTAAACCTTCAAATTGAACTTAAAAAAAAAACAAGGATTTGTGAATAATTTCCTGTATGTATACCTGAAAGAAAAATTCCCTGGTAACTACCTTAAATATCTACCAACACTTATATATTAAATGTCCCTTTGTGCATCCTGTAAATTTTCAGACATTCGTTGTTTTTGAAAATCGTACAGTTTGAAATTTCGAACGAGTGTTTCCAATCCCAGACTAAGCATGAAGTAAAATTTCGAGTTTAGAAAAGCCTGAAAATTTGGTTTGGTTACGTAGCGCGAAGCGCGGAGCGACCAAACCAAATTTTCAGGCTTTTCTAAACTCGAAATTTTACTTCATGCGCCACGCGTATAAAACATCGATTTCAGGAGAAGTTTACTTGTTCACAATACTTCAGTGTTTTCAGTGTTGAGTACGCGTGGCGCATGAAGTAAAATTTCGAGTTTAGAAAAGCCTAATTTAGCTCGGTCGCTCCGCTTCGCTACGCGCCCGAGCCAAATTTTCAGGCTTTTCTAAACTCGAAATTTTACTTCATGCTTAACCTGGGAGTGGAAAACACTCGTTGAAACCTTGAAATAGAACTTTATTTAAAAAGCAAGGACGTGTGAAAAATTCCCTGTATGTATATTTGAAAGAAAAATTCCCTGTATAAATTTTTCATTCAAGTATACATACAGGGAATTTTTCACACATCCTTGTTTTTTTAAAAATAAATCAATTTGAAGGTTTAATCGAGTGTTTTCCACTCCCAGGTTAAGCATGATGTAAAATTTCGAGTTTAGAAAAGCCAACCTTAAATATCTACCAAGACTTATATATTAAATAAAAATATTTTCAAGTTTAGAATTATAAATGTTAACATATCTTTTTTATTACTTGACTGTCACACACAAATTATTATATTTATCAATTTGTATGTACAGTTATTTAAATAAAAAAACACTTGGTATTGTTTCACAAATTAAAACTTTATTCTGACTAGTTTCGGTTTGTTAGACCATTTTCAAAGGAATGTGATATTCCTTTTTCTGTGGATTCAAGGTGGTCATTTACACACCATATTTCAAATATTGTCACGAAAGCCTATCAGATGCTGGGTTTTGTAAAGCGTAACAGTAAGAACTTTACAAATAGTAGAACGCTGGTAACACTATATAATTCGTTAGTGCGACCCCACTTGGAATATTGTTCAACGGTATGGTCTCCATACACTGAATGCGACATTAATAAAATTGAGCAAGTTGAAAAGAAATTTATAAGGTACCTTGCCTATAAATTTAGTACCGATCAGCCCTACTTGGATCTTTTGACGACTTTTGGCCTTCGCAGCCTTAAACAAAGGCGTGTAGAAGCTGACATTAAGTTAGTATTCAAACTACTTAATGCAAGAAATTTATCAATTTGTATAATTCTACTCGTATTATGTTTGTAAAAGCAAATATTTGGGACAGAATTTACAATTTATTTACAAGACTGAAAACCATTTAATTACAACAAAATCAACCGAAACAGTTAAAACAATTTACAACCTAACAGGATTAGTTAACGTTAATAAACTCGGCTCATACAAGGGGTTAAATTTCAATTGTGCAAAACTATGAAGTTTAATTGAAAGGCATGGTTCATGGAGTGTATGTGGGTTTTCAATAATCCCGTAAATGAAACGTGTGACCTTTGCTTGAACCCTGCGCGCCGCTCCCGATCGAAGTCCTGAGGGAAGAGACCGACGGAGGTTTCGGGGGCGGGGCCGACGCCGGCTTCTCTCCCTCCCCCTTGCCCCGGTGGCGCCGCCTTCGGGAATACCGCCGCCCCCACACCATCCCTCGCAGATCAATAGGAACGTGACGATCGAAATTTTACGACCTCGTTCATTTATTAATTGAGAGTTTCTTTTTTTGGTTGTTGTTGTTATTTAATGGAAGGAATTGAATACACTTGAGCGATGCTTTAGAACCTGGGTCTCCAAACTATCTTCTTCGCGGGCCACAAATACAATTCTACATAATAAAGTCGGCCAAGATCCGATTAATTTTATAAAATTATGAAAAATTTAAGGAACAATTGTTACAATATTTCAAAATATGACATTTACAAAAAAATTACAAACAATCGCGGGCCGGATTCGCGGGCCGGAATTTGCCCGCGGGCCGTAGTTTGGAGACCACTGCTTTAGAAAATTTGCGAAAAATTAATTTAATCGGGGAAGAGTTTTAGGTGGTTTAACAAGGTAGCATTTAGTATGTATTTTATAACCATGCTTATTTTGTTTCTCATTAATGTATTCATGTGCTAGATGAGAAATTAATTCAAGAAATTGAATTAGGTAAGAACTTAAGAATATCTAATTTTAATTATTTACTCGTGAAGTTATAATTAAAGTACCTGGTGCCCTACAATTATTGAAGTCCTGGGTGGCTGTGGAATCAAACATGAGTGTCGATTCTTACTTCAAAATTATCGAATCTGACGATTGTAAATTCATAACCAGAGTTGCCAAATCAGTGATTTTGTCACCAAATCTGGTGGTTTCAACTTTTAGATTCAGACATATTGTTTGTGATTTAGACGGGGCTTAATTCTAGTGTTTGTTGGCTGTTTTCAGTGAAAATCTAGTGATTTACTGTCATGAGAAAGCGATTAAAGATAAAACAGTCGAACATGCCAAAATACTGTCAAAACTATCAACAATCGGAAATATCTATCTTTACATTCATAAAAATGTCCATGTCTAAATGAATCATAAACTAACATTTCTAAGGAGTATATTTCAAACTTCACTTGATATCATTGTTTTGTACGCGTGGCGCATGAAGTAAAATTTCGAGTTTAGAAAAGCCCAGAAAATTTGTCTCGGGTCGCTGCGCGACCCTCGACAAATTTTCACGGGGCTTTTCTAAACTCGAAATTTTACTTCATGCTTAGTCTGGGAGTGGAAAACACTCGTTTAAAGCTTCAAATTAAACTCTTTTAAAAAACAACGGATGTCGGAAAATTTTCACGCTTTTCTAAACTCGAAATTTCACTTGATGCTTAATTTGGGAGTGGAAACACTCGCTAGAAGGTTTAATTGAACGCTTTTATAATCTAACCTAAGTAACCCTTCACTAACTTAACCTGATAAATTGAGAACCAACATAACCTAAAAACGGATATAGACGACATAACGTAACTTACCAATCAAGCTAGTGATAGGTAAGAATAAATTAATAATCAATAACTGACTTCAACTTCACCTAAAAAATTGGTTATCTAGCGTAACCTGAAAATAGTTACGCATAACCTAAACTAATTTCACGATGTATCATCTAACCCAGTGGTCTCCAAACTACGGCCCGCGGGCCAAATCCGGCCCGTGACTTGCATGAATCCGGCCCGCCATTGTTTGTAATTTTTTTTGTAAATGTCATATTTTGAAATATTGTAACAATTGTTCTTTAAATTTTTTATAATTTTATAAAATTAATCGGATCTTGGCCGACTTTATTATGTAGAATTGTATTTGTGGCCCGCGAAGAAGATAGTTTGGAGAACCAGGATCTAACCTATCCCTAGCTCAAATGCGAATTACTTTATTTATTTAATTAGGACTGCTACAACAGCTCAGCCGTAAGTTAACCTAACTTGTATAAATAACCTAACCTAACCCAAACTAATTTCACAATCTATCTTCTAATCTAACCCTAGCTGAAATACCAACTACGTATATTAATTTAATTAGAATTGCTAGAAAAGCTCAGCCGTAAGTCAACCTAACTTTTAATCTAACTTTGCTGGTTACATGTTATCAAATCTATCCTGAGTATATGCTACTTTAAAATAACCTAAACAACTTTCTGTAAAGTTCGATAAACTGCTAAGAAAGTTATAATAACTTAGATGGATATTAGTTAACCCAAATTATGTAACTGTTATTTAATTTACCCTAACTTTTCACCATGTGAAATAGCAAGTTAGATTAGGTTAGATATGATAACATGCACCATATTATCACATCTAACCTAATTTGTTATCTAACTTAACTGTTATCATTGTCAGATAAGATATTATTAGATAAAGGGTTGAGTTAAATATTTTGTTATTTAACCCAACTGTATCATTATGTTAGATTAGATATTATTAAATATCACGTTGAGTTAGTTATATACTAAATAATATAAATGTTTATCTATCTCAATCTAGTTTAAGTTTATCAGTAAAAATATGGTTTTTGCTCGTTTTACGTACATTTTTTAAGGAAAAATTGAGTTTAAATCGTACCATCTTGTTGGTATTTCACTCAAATTTAGTACATGTCAAATCTAACCTAAATTATCATTTAACCTAAGCAAATGCCATCCAACCTAATTTCAATACAGATTTGTTGAAGATAACTGAATGTTCATAGCTGTTGAGTCTTAGACATTGAGTTCTACACAGGGTGTCCCATTAGTGCGTTCTTGAAGGATATATCGGCTCATGTTAGAGATAGAATAATAGTGTTTTCACTAAAGTTGCTTGGATTTACGAAGTGCATAACCTAAAAATATTTTTATGTATACAGGGTGCTCCATCAAGACAGTAGGGGATGCAACTTGCTTATTTAAAGTTGATCACCCTGTATATTATTTGGTTTCTGAATCCCTCATGAAAATATTGAGTATCCTTTTAATAAAAACATTCGGTCTAAGTCATACTGCGTCGGCGTTATTAAAAGAGCTCTTAAAACTAAGCAGTTTCGGTGTTTTGCTTCTTCAACGTAAGTCAAGATATCCTCCGAGAACGCACTAATGGGACACCCTGTACATAATACTATGATAATTATACTATCATAACCAAAGCCGTAGCCAGAAAGAAAATTGAGGGGGGGGTTAATGGTAAAAAAAATTGTTTTTGACCTAACGGCGCAGCTTTTTCATAGTAAGCTTTACCATTTTGAAAACTTCGGGGAGGTTTTAAACACCCCTTTGGCTACGGCCTTAATCATAACACTAGTAAAATTAGAGTATAATGCATCTTTAGTTATTATACGTTTTTTATTCATTAACGTTAAATAGTGTTGTTTTATTAATTTGCATTTGGTTTATTCGTGTTATAACAAAACATAAAATCTGGTGATTTTCTTAGACGAAGTTTTCAGACATCTGGCAGTCTAGAGTTAGCAACACTGGTTATAACCTATTTTCTGGAGAAGTAACAATCAACATTTATGTTTGATTCCACAGTAACCCAAGACTATAATAATTGCTGGACAACCGCACTCTACTGCTACAACGAATGCATTATTCTTGAATTTACAAAATATACCGGTTTTTTTTAGGCATACATATCCCGATATATACTGGACATTTTTCTTTCAAGTATACATATCCACTGCTGTAAGTTTTCCAACATTCGTTGTTTTTTAAAAGAGTTCAATTTAAAGCTATAAACGAGTGTTTTCCACTCCCAGATTAAGCATGAAGTAAAATTTCGGGATTAGAAAAGCCATTAAAAAATATAATTAAAATATATAATTGATAACTCAAATCTTTCAGAATTGTGAATCGTGAAATTTGAAGTTGTGTGTGTGAGAAACGGGACAATTATATAGTAAACTGTAACTTCAAGCGAAAATTAGTTAAACACTGTAAAAAAGATGTTTGAGTATCATGAAAATCCATTGACAATTTGGATTATTGCGGGTGGCTTCTCGAGAATGTGAATGTCATGAAATTTTTAAATATTTATTTATTTATTTATTATGTGTTAACTACAGTTTTACAATCGTCAATATAGAAATATAACCTTAATTACTAGAACCTAATCATAATAAAATATATATAGTGAAGCATTACACAAGAATGTGTAATACGACATCAGTAATAATCATAGAATGACACAGACATAGAGATGGTCGGGTGGTTCGTGCTGCATGTGTGTGTGATATTAATGAAGTCACTTAACTTAAATCCATTTATTAATAGTTGGAAAGTATTGTAGAAATAACGAAACACAAACATGTTAAGATTGACTGCAAAGGTGGTATGAAAAGTCCATTTTCTGGCTCCTATTTTAGGTACATACAAATTGCTATTATTTCACATGGTGTCAGTCGGTCAAACTGGGTCAAAGTTGCGCATTTTAGGGCCCAAAAAAATCTCAAAATAAATTTAAAACTTTTACTTTTTTTATTCCCCCGATTTTCTCAAATAACTGATTTTTTCAAAATGTTGTATGCAAAAACTATTTAATCGAGATATTTACAATTTTTTGTTTGTTTTTTCCAACTTATTAGTGTCAATACAAAAGTTTACACAGGTCATTAAAATATCTTTTTTTGATTCCCCGATTTTCTCAAATAAATGATTTTTTTCAAATGTTTTATGCAAAAACTATTTAATCGAGATATTTACAATTTTTGTTTGTTTTTTTTTTCCAATTTATTAGTGTCAATACAAAAGTTTACACGGGTCATTTACAATTATAATAAACCATAACTTGCAAAATAGCCAGAGCTGGGACGAAAAAGTAAAAAGGATTCGAATCACGAATCCGAATCACCTAATATGATTCGAATCACGGTTACTCGAATAAAGGATTCGTAAGAGATAAATATGATTCGAATCAAAGATTCGAATCCTGTTTTTTCGAATCACGAATACAAATCCTTTAAGAATAAATTGGATTTTGTAACAGGGTTCAGCTCTGTTATACTTTTGTGTGGAATTCTTTTTGTGGATTCGAGAGAGATACACACAGTTAACGTTTATTAAAAAAAAGCTATTATATATTTTAGCAACATAACTAATATCACATCATAAGGGCGGCGTTGATCATAGGCGTACCGAGATGCAAGATACAGGGCGTACGTTACAATTTTAATATAATTTTTTCAATCATTTATATATAACTATCGTTACCAGTTGTTTTAACAAAAATATTCAAAACCTAATTATTTATTATTAACACTGAACATCATTGAAAACAAACTAAACATCTGATTCCCTGTAACTCTGATTAAAGATGTATTTGTGTGTTTCTGAACTTCACTTCAAATCAGTGTTTTGTACGCGTGGCGCATGAAGTAAAATTTCGAGTTTAGAAAAGCCCGAAAATTTGTCTCGGGTCGCTGCGCGACCCTCGACAAATTTTCACGGGGCTTTTCTAAACTCGAAATTTTACTTCATGCTTACTCTGGGAGTGGAAAACACTCGTTTAAAGCTTCAAATTTAACTCTATTATAAAATCAACGAATGACACCTTTAAATTACCTTTCAGTCAAAACATTGCCCATTTTTTTCATTTCTAATAAAATGGCAGCCAATTCATAATATGACATTACTTTTGCCTTATATTACACGAGACAAAAAGTTTATATCTTAAGAAGAGTTAATTTTTGTTTTTTAACATAGATTTACTGTCCTTGTTTACGCACGAAGTAAAATATAGAATTTAGAAAATTCTGATCATTTGGTTTCGTTGCGTAGAGAAACGGATAAAACACTGAAATATTGTGAAATTGAAAATATGCTGGTTTTTACTTATTATGTTTGAATTTCATAGCAAATTCAGTTTGATTTTATTAGAAATATCTATATTCCGAGAAATACAGGGAGTTTTTCTGACATTACACATGAAATTCCTCGCGTGACGTAAAAAGTCAATGTAATTAAACCAACAAAGTCGGCTCGGTTTTAAATTAAGACAACCTTATACACTAACCACCTTGATTGCTGACGTCACGCGTGGAAGTCCTCACGTGACGTCAACAATCAAGGTAATTAAACAATACAAGGTCGGCTTGGTTTAAATCAAGACCAACTTACTTACACAACTTGGTTGATGTCGTCACGCGTGGAAATCCGTACGTGACGTCAAAACCAAAATTATTACTGTGCAAAGTTGTTTCGATTTAAACCTCGATTTTATCACGCCCGGAAATCCTCACATGACGTCAAAATCAAAGTCATTACTGTATAAGGTCGACTTGGCTTAAACTGAGACAGTCTTGTATAAGCTTGTCTTTATTTAAACGAGTGTTTTCCACTCCCAGACTAAGCATGAAGTAAAATTTCGAGTTTAGAAAAGCCCCGTGTAGAAAATTTGTCGAGGGTCGCGCAGCGACCCGAGACAAATTTTCACGGGGCTTTTCTAAACTCGAAATTTTACTTCATGCGCCACGCGTATAAAACAGTGATTTAACAAGAAACTTAAAAACACACTAAAGACATTTTTCATGTTAATCCTCACAATTAATTCGAATTATTTTTGACGATTCAAATCCTTTTGTAAGTATTCGAATCCTTTTATAAATATTCGAATCCTTTTATATGTATTCGAATCACCCACATTTGGATTCGAATACGAATCCTTTTAAAAATATGTAACGAATCCGGATCACGAATTCAGTTAAACTAAAGTATTCGAATGCCTCTTTTGAATCCTCTAAAAGGATTCGAATCCAGGATTCGAATCCGGAATGATTCGAATCCTGCCCAGCTCTGAAAATAGCATACACATAATTTTTTTTTGTAATTTAGTGTCAATACAAAAGTTTACATAATCATAATATAACATAGTATTAGAAATAGCATAATAATCTAGTAGCATACTTAATTTTATGATGACTCTAAAATGTACCCAGGAATCATGGATGTTTTTTATCTGTTATTTTGTCATTTTTATTTTAGCAAACAGTATTATTTTTATAGAATATTCTTTCAGTTCGGTGTATCAAAATTAAATAAATTAAGACTTAAAGCTAAGCCATTCTGGTAATTGCAAAGAAATTAGCGAAAGGACCTGATTTTATTGATATGATTTTGAAATTTACAGAAACGTTAGGAAAAAAGTTTAAGTGCCTAACATTGCTAAAAATTTCATGTAAATAGATATAAAAATACTGTAAGCACTTTTTAATGATTTGAATGTGTGTGTGGAGGAGGGAGTAACAAAGTATAACCGCACCGGGTACCACCTGACCTTGTTACGCCACTGCCTTCATGCAGTGACTTGATTTTATTGATATGATTTTGAAATTTGCAGAAACGTTAGGAAAAAGGTTTAAGTGCCCAACATTGCTCAAAACTTTATATAAATAGACATAAAAATACTGTAAGCGCTTTTTAATGATTTGAATGTGTGTGTGTGGAGGAGGGAGTAACAAATTATAACCGCACCGGGTACCACCTGACCTTGCTACGCCACTGCCTTCATGCAGTGACTTGATTTTATTGATAGGATTTTGAAATTAGCAGAAACGTTAGAAAAAAGATTTAAGTGCTCAATATTTCATGTAAATAGACATATAAATACTGTAACCACTTTTTAATGATTTGAATGCGTGTGTGTGGAGGATAGAGTAACAAAATATAACCGCACCGGGTACCACCTGACCTTGCTACGCCACTGCCTACATGCACTTATTTCTTTCACCAATTTCTCAAATTCTGCGATTTACACGTTTGAAAATCATGCAATTCACTCTCACTCATCTCCTATATCCTCAACAAACATTCCCAATAAATCAATTACCCTGCGGATGTCCTCTTCACTAAAGATACCATCCTTCATAGAGGATATCCTTTTCACGCAATTGAAAAATCGAGTGGCGGTTTAATTGCGCGTTTCTTTCCATCTTTGCCGTCGAATATTATAAATAGACCATTAAAAACGACGAATATTAATTAGAAAACGACAAACGCGTGCCGAAATAGAAAGAGACGTAATTACGCGAGGTTAGGTAAGCAGGCACTTTCTTCATTTACATGCGGTGCGATTTGGATGGATTAACGAATTGTCTGTTAGGAAGGAAATTTCGTCGGTGGCAGTAATTAGCGGCTGTTGTGAAATGTTCTTTTTTTGTTTGTAAGGTGGATATGTGTATAGAAATTTTGTTTATACATTATTTAATAGTTGTGTGTTTAAAAGTGTAAGAGTGTTGGATAATATCAATATTTATATAAAGTTTTTTGGCGAGATTTTTCCTGCATTGAGTATGCAGTACGATTTTTTTACAATTATTTTAATTGGGGGCTCAGTGGAAAAGTGGTAAAGGTGGAATTATCTTAAAACGTGGTATAAGTATAGATATCTACAAATGAGATTCATATTTAGTGATAGAAAAAATGGTACAATTAAATTTGTGTATCTCTCAACATAGTATACAATGTTATTGATTAGATATCCATAGATTTTTCTAAAAAAAGTTAAACTTTATCTCCAATTTATATATATATATATATATATATATATATTAGGGTGGGTCGAAAAAAGGGTATTTTTTTTAATCGTCGATGGCCCCCCCTAGAACTTAAGATTATTTTGTCCTAAGAAGGTTTTTATCCAAGAAACATTTTTCTGAGCTGAACTGACCTAGCGCACGATCCTAAAAAATGGCCATTTTTGCACTTTTTTTACATTTTAATCTCCAACAACTCTAGATATGCTCAAATCAACTTCGGAATAACATGTATCAACGCGTATTGAGTCACTCTATAAGCCAGTCATACTTACTTGCATAGGCAAACAACTTTCATCAACTCCCAGTGCTCCAAACATAGGGAAAAAATCGAAGTTTTGCAATTTCCGTAAGTTTTTTTAAATTGTATTAGTTTTACTTAAACTTTTGACCATTTTTCATAAAAGAAAACAATTTTCACATGTATTTTAATCACGGGATACAAACTTCTCATTCTTGAATGTCAAATAAATTATTAAAAATAATTTTCAATAATTACATGATAATAAAACGTAGAAAAAATTTCAAAAATCATTTAAATTACTGAAATGGTTCCGATAGTCTATTGTACGTTACAAAAACATTATTTTCTAATGTTCAGAAAAATAAACATCATCAAAAATTCTACGTTTAATTTTACTAAACTGTATTTTCTTTATTTACAACAAAATAAATTTTGATATGTCAATTGCAAACTCTTTATAGTTTCATAAATTATAGCATACGTTAAATTATATTATAGCTCCTAATTCAATTAACATTTCGATGGTCTGAACATGTTTCTGCTAGTAAAAAAATACAACATTTGAAAATGACTTTTAATAATTTATTTGACATTCAAGAATGAGAAGATTGTATCCCGTGATTAAACTACATGTGAAAATTGTTTTCTTTTATGAAAAATGGTCAAAAGTTTAAGTAAAACTAATAAAATTTTAAAAAAACTTACGGAAATCGCAAAACTTCGATTTTTGCCCTATGTTTGGAGCACTGGGAGTTGAAGAAAGGTGTTTGCCTATGCAAGTAAGTATGACTGGCTTATAGAGTGACTCAATACGCGTTGATACATGTCATTCCGAAGTTGATTTGAGCATATCTAGATTTGTTGGAGATTAAAATGTAAAAAAAGTGCAAAAATGGCCATTTTTTAGGCTCGTGCGCTAGGTCAGTTCAGCTCAGAAAAATGTTTCTTGGGTGAAAACCTTCTTAGGACATGATAATCTTAAGTTCTAGGGGGGCCATCGACGATTTAAAAAAATACCCTTTTTTCGACCCACCCTAATATATATATTATCAAAAACCCCGTCTACCCATAAAGAGTGTGGAGTGTGTAAATTAACATATTAATTCTAAAAATAATTCTAAAAATAAAGTTGTATTTAACAAAATAACATTTCTTAATTATAGTTACTTATTAGAGCACATTTTGCGCAAAGAATAGAATACACTATAATAAACAAAATTTAAAAAAAACTACGACTTTAGAAGACAATAAAATTTGCTAAAAATTGTATCCAGAATAAACAAAAAGCAATTGTATCAGTGTTTCCCAACCTTTTTTTGACAATATCCCACCTTTTAAATTCGACCCCCATGTAAACTTACAAATTTTGAAAATCTAGGAAATTTACGAAAAACTTTTAAGATTTTAAAAATTGATGAAAATCTTAAAAAGCATCAAAATGTTTTCATTAACGAACATTTAGGAAATTTACGAAAACATTAAATAATCGATGAATCGATGATAATTGATGAATCGATGAACAACTGTGAATGGTTTGATATATTTAACAGTCCTCTAAGGAGTTTTAGATTTGGTATCATGCAAAATATTTTAGGATAATAAATCAATTTCTTTATTAGTTTTCCTTATGTTATTATTGTTTTTAGATTTTGTTATTTCTATATAAAATAATTGGTGTAATTATTACCACCATTTATTAAATGTTAGTTATTAATGTTAATACGTTTTATCAATTTTTAAATATTATTATTATTTTGTACATATTCCTTGTAAAAGGGGTTTCCCGTGAGAGAATAAATAAAATAAAAAAAATAAAATAAGATTCATGAAATGTGTAAAGTTTTTTAAAGTTAACGAAAATTTAAGAAATTCAGGAAAACCGTTAATTAATTTCTAACGCTTTTCGTGAATTTCTAAAATTTCCTTGCATTTTAAAAAATCCTGAAATTTCGTTTATTTAAAAAATGTTGATACTTTTTAAACAAATTTTGAAAATTAACGGAAATTTTGGTGTTACATGGACATTTTTTAAGTTAATAATTATTTCGGAAATTCATGAAAATTGGCAAGAATTTGAAAATTGAAGAAAATTTATAAAAGGTATCGAAATTTTTAAAATTATCGACAATTTAGGAAATTTAGGGAAACCGTAAAAATTTTAAAAATTAAAGAAAATCTTTTAAATTTACGAAAAGCTTTAAGAGTTTAGTAAAATTATCGAAATTCACTAAAAATTGTCAAAACTTTAATAATTAACTAAAATATTTGAAATAAAACAACGCAATTGGGAGGGTTGTTTCACTTTTATTGTTGAACACTGCAACATGTTTCACCACACAGTGGCTTCATCAGGCAGATGAAATAATTATTTCATCTGCCTGATGAAGCCACTGTGTGGTGAAACATGTTGCAGTGTTCAACAATAAAAGTGAAACCCTCCCAACTGCGTTGTTTTATTTCAAATAGTATTATGGAGTTTCATCATGTATCCGCCTCATCAATTAAATAATTAACTAAAATATTAAAAATTCATCAACAATTCCAAAATATTAAACGAGTGTCTTCCACTCCCAGATCAAGCATGAAGCAAAATTTCAAGTTGAGAGAAGCCTGAATTTTTTTTTCCAAATTCGAGCTTTTCTCAACTCGAAATTTTACTTCATGCGCCACGCGCGTAAAAACACTGATTCATTGTTAAGTTTAAAATATTGAAATAATTTTTTTGTTTTACAGATTATCATTTTTCATGGGATCTTCTGAAACACTTTTCGTTAATTTCTAAAATTATCTTTTAATTTAAAAACTAAAAAATTCAATTTTTTTAAGTTAACGAATAACTAGGAAATTCATGAAAATTACCAAGAATTTGAACGATTTTCCTGAGTTTCCTACATTTTCGTTAATTTAAAAACTGTCGATACTTTTCATAAACATTTTAAAAATAACCGTTTTTCAAGTTAACGAATATTTAGGAAATTCATACCAAGAAATTGGAAATTGAAGGACATTTTGAAAATTATTAAAAGTATCGACATTTTTGAAGTTATCGAAAATTATGAAAATTCAGGAAAAGTGTAAAATTTTGAAAACTAACCGAAATCTTGGAATCTCATGAAAAAAAAACATTTTTTGTTAAGTTAACGAATAATTAAGAAATTCATGAAAAGTACCAAGAATTTGAATATAATAATAATAATAATAATAATAATAATAATATTTATTCACGGATTAACCATTTTACAGCAACATACATGTAGTATAAAAATATAGGTACAGTAATTTAAAGATAACAATAATAAAAGCCATGCAAATACAATAAAGAAATGACAAAAACATATATAAATTGTTTACATCTAGCTACAAAAAATATAACACATTAAAATCACAAACAAAATTAGAATGACATCGTAAAATTGAACGAGGACTGAGTCAATATGGTAAAATTGGTATACAATTTCTAAGCATTAAAATTTATTTCTTTAAATAAATAATTACGTAATTTACCCAATGTTGTGTGAAATAAATCTATTTGAACTTTATTGCAGTTGTGAAGTAAACGCCGAGTACCAAATTGCTTTGCATAATCAGTCCTAGAAGCAGGTACGAAGAATGTATAATTAGTTCTGAATGGTCTAGATGGTACGTGAATAATGTACTCTAATAAAATAGGTGCATTTATATGGCCATTTAACAGTTTATAAGCAAATATCGCATCACAACAAAATCGCCTATGCTCTAGTGTGTGCATGTTAAGTTTGTTCAAGACAACAGAGTGGTTATCGTCATAGCCAAATTTGTATGATATGAATTTCGTAAATCTTCTTTGAACTCTTTCGATATTGTTTATGTCCATTAACGTGTAAGGATTCCAGAATATGGAACAATACTCGAGGTTTGAGCGAACTAAAGCCACGTAAAGTTTACTAAGTGTAGCTGGATTTTGAAACTCAGATGAATTTCTTTTTAAAAATCCAAGCATTTGGAAGGCTTTTGATGTTATTAAATTAATGTGAGTAGAAAAGTTCCAATTGTTAGTTAGGGTCACACCTAGGTCCTTTACTGAATTTTTTACAATGACCAGTGATCATAATTATTTATATTTATCTTTTAATTCAATATTTTATTCCTACATGTTATTTATTGCTTTAATGTTGTTAATTTCAATTGTAAAAAAGGTGAATTCCGTAAATAAAGAATAATAATAATAATAATAATGGCGTGAGGCGCTTATCATTTAGAAAATAATTATTCACAACATGTGACCTACTTTTATAAAAAGACATTACATTACATTTATCGATATTTAGTTACATTCTATTTAATGCACACCAGGACTGAAATCTATTAAGATCTTGCTGAAGAAGATGAAATGAATAATTATTTTCCAACGCTGTGAAGATTTTCATGTCATCTGCGAACAACAAGCACTTCGAATGGTGAAAACATGTAGTGCTATCATTTATGAAAATATTAAAGAGTAGTGGACCCAAGTGTGACCCCTGGGGTACACCAGAAGACACGTGTATTAATGCCGAATTATACATTCCCACTCGAACCCTCTGTGTTCTACCATCTAAATAAGAATGGATCCATTTAAAGAGGGATCCATGTATGCCCAATTTAAGAAATTATAAAAAAATAAGAAAACGATCGAAGTTTTCGAAATTGTTGGAAATTCAGGAAAATAGTAAAATTTTTAAAATTATGAAAGCTTATTTAATTCGGGAAACGCGTCAGAATTTTTAAAACAAATCTTGTAATTTCATGAAAAACAGCATTTTTGTAATTTAACGATTATTTGGGAAATTTTAATTTGAAAATTGAAGGAAGTTATAAAAATTTATAAAAAGTATCGAAAGTTTTTTTAAAAATGTACTATGATTATTTATTCACCAATTATTATGTTATGTCTTTATATAATACTGACTATTAGGTTACATGCGAATGTGGTAAATGAAAAATGAGCACTCGTATAAGGTAAAGAAGAAAGTAATTGCGGTAGAGATAACTTTTTTTCTTCTTTCGATGTCGTCGTTTGTTTCATCCTAGTGGCTTTTAAGTAAAAGTTGCGGGAAAAATATGTACGTGAGCCACAATAAATTAAATCAATCGGTTTCCATGGAGAAACGGCGAAAATATTTACTCCTGTGGATACGATGGAAAGCAAATACACTTGAGTTCAAAACAATTCTGTCCAATAACAAAGACTTCGATTAAATGAAAACATATTTATTCAACATCAAAAGAAAATATGTTCACTTGGTGAACTAAATTTATATCCAGTGATTAGAATAAACCAGTGGAGAAAAATGAGTACTTATTTTATTTAATATTAAGAAGAAATATATTCAATAAAATTTATGAAAATGCTCTGATCGGCGGTACCAATGAAGTTATAATTTAAATTTCAAATTAGTTATTACATATAGTTAATGCTTGTTGCGCTACACTGTTGATGGAACCGGATGTATAAATTTGCTGAAGAATAACACTTGTTTTGTTCCATGATTTTTTTTTTCAGTTTAGTGACACGTGTTTCGGTCTTTACAGATAATTATCAAAGTTTAATCTTTGATAATGATTTTTTTTTATTCTCTCACGGGAATCCCCTTTTACAAAGAATATGTACAAAGTAATAACAATAATATTTAAAAATTGATGAAACGTATTAACATTAATAACTAAGATTTAATAAATGGTGGTAATAATTACAGCAATTATTATTTGTAAACAAAACACGTGTCAGGATACTGAAATATAAAATCATGGAACATAACAAGTGTTTTTCTTCTCCAAATTAATTATTTCAGCTAACAACCCAAAATCACCTCATAACGGTCAATCCTTAAGTTTATTTGTTACATATGTTATACATAAGGAAGTTAATTATACTGAGCTATGTAAATATTCGCAACGCTGAAATAATTAATTAGTATTTAATTATGCATTCACGATTCCTCTTCCATGTAAACAATGTTGTAAAAGCTTCGTCGTCTTGAAAATTTATTCTAGCGTGTGGAGGAGATAAACGAGCGTGAAATGTTACGAAAACAAATGGTCTAAAAGTTCCATTGTATGAAAAAAATTATATAATCTAGGTTTGTATTCATTCCTTTATTAACGCAATGAATGTTAAAAAAAAATATCTCACTATTTTTTTTTTTTTACTAGGAACGTTGTTGTACAGAAATTTATCAGAATATTATGTATTACACTACAGGGTAATTGCAGACTAATTAAACATTACAGAAAAAATACTGTTAATATATAGCGTAAGCTTATTTTCTCAAATTTTAATAGTTTAGAATTTAAATTATTTAAATAAACGTTGATCTTCCAATAGTGGAAGTCGTGTATATACATGGGATTTTTTTTTAAGAATAGCGTATGCATATGTCGCTGTACATTTTCTGGCATTCGTTGTTTATTTTTTAAAGACTTCAATTTGAATCTTTAAACGAAGGTTTTCCACTCCCAGGTTAAGCATGAAGTAAAATTTCGAGTTTAGAAAAGCCTGAAAATTTGGTTTGGTCGCGTAGCGCGAAGTGACCAAACCAAATTTTCAGGCTTTTCTAAACTCGAAATTTTACTTCATGCTCAGTCTGGGATTGGAAACACTCGTTCGAAATTTCAAACCGAACGATTTTCAAAAACAACGAATGTCCAAAAATTTACAGGATACACAAAGGGACATTTAATATATAAGTGTTGGTAGATATTTAAGGTAGTTACCAATAATTATACAGGGATTTTTTCTTTCAAGTATACATACAGGGAATTTTTGACACATCCTTGTTTTTACTTAAGTTCAATTTAAAGGTTTAAACGAGTGTTTACACTCCCAGGCTAAGCGTGAAGTAAAATTTCGAGTTTAGAAAAGCCTGAAAATTTGGTTTGGTCGCGTAGCGCGAAGCGCGGAGCGCGGAGCGACCAAACCAAATTTTCAGGCTTTTCTAAACTCGAAATTTTACTTCATGCGCCCCGCGTACTTAACACTGAAAACACTGAAATATAGTGAACAAGTGAACTTTCCTTGAAATCGATGTTTTATACGCGTGGCGCATGAAGTAAAATTTCGAGTTTAGGAAAGCCTGAAAATTTGGTTTGGTTGCTCCGCGCTTCGCGCTACGCAACCAAACCAAATTTTCAGGCTTTTCTAAACTCGAAATTTTACTTCATGCTCAGTCTAGGATTGGAAACACTCGTTCGGCATTTCAAACTAAACGATTTTCAAAAACAACGAATGTCCGAAAATTTACAGGATACACAAAGGGACATTTAATATATAAGTGTTGGTAGACATTTAAGGTAGTTACCAACAATTATACAGGGATTTTTTCTTTCAAGTATACATACAGGAAATTTTTGACACATCCTTGTTTTTTTTTAAGTTCAACTTTAAGGTTTAAACAAGTGTTTTCCACTCCCAGGCTAAGCATGAAGTAAAATTTCGAGTTTAGAAAAGCCTGAAAATTTGGTTTGGTCGCGTAGCGCGAAGCGCGGAGCGACCAAACCAAATTTTCAGGCTGTTCTAAACTCGAAATTTTACTTCATGCGCCCCGCGTACTCAACACTGAAAACACTGAAATATTGCGAACAAGTGAACTTTCCTTGAAATCGACGTTTTATACGCGTGACGCATGAAGTAAAATTTCGAGTTTAGAAAAGCCTGAAAATTTGGTTTGGTTGCTCCGCGCTTCGCGCTACGCAACCAAACCAAATTTTCAGGCTTTTCTAAACTCGAAATTTTACTTCATGCTCAGTCTGGGATTGGAAACACTCGTTCGAAATTTCAAACTGAACGATTTTCAAAAACAACGAATGTCCGAAAATTTACAGGATACACAAAGGGACATTGAATATATAAGTGTTGGTAGACATTTAGGTAGTTACCAACAATTATACAGGGATTTTTTCTTTCAAGTATACATACAGGGAATTTTTGAAACATCCTTGTTTTTTTTTAAGTTCAATTTGAAGGTTTAAACGAGTGTTTTCCACTCCCAGGCTAAGCATGAAGTAAAATTTCGAGTTTAGAAAAGCCTGAAAATTTGGTTTGGTTGCGTAGCGCGAAGCGCGGAGCGACCAAACCAAATTTTCAGGCTTTTCTAAACTCGAAATTTTACTTCATGCGCCACGCGTATAAGACACTGATTTCAAGTGAAGTTCACTTCTTAACAATATTTCAGTATTGTCAGTGTTTAATACGCGTGGCGCATAAAGTAAAATTTCGAGTTTATAAAAGCCTGAAAAATTTTACTTCATGCTTAATCTAGGAGTGGAAAACACTTGTTTATATGAATTCTTTTAGAAAACGTGTATGTATATGTTCACTCAAAAGAAAATTCCCTGTATACATATACCTAACAAAAAATGTCTGTATAGTAGACTAGCTTAGCTTGGTTAGTCTATAAATTAGATTAGCTTAGTAGGTTTACCTTTTAAACATTAAAAGTGCGATTCTTTTCGCAATCTACAACAAGTTAGTCCTACAAAGACTATATCAAACACTCACTGAAACAACTACTTCCCGGGCCAATACCCCGACGGACATTGAATTATACAACAAGTGTTTGCTGTTACATACAGTAACCTACTGCAAATGTAACAATTTGACCCAAATTGTTACATTTGCAGTAGGTTACTGTATGTAACAGCAAACACTTGTTGTATAATTCAATGTCCGTCGGGGTATTGGCCCGGGAAGTAGTTGTTTCAGTGAGTGTTTGATATAGTCTTTGTAGGACTAACTTGTTGTAGATTGCGCAAAGAATCGCACTTTTAATGTTTGAAGTATTCTGCAACCAAGAATTGGCAATTTCATTTATACTAAGGTTTACCTTTTGACTTAAGGTTTTTGTTAACAAACATTCTCCATTACATTTTTAATCATGATTTGACCTAAATTTTTACATTTTGCAATAGTTGTTAGAACTGTTCAAGTAAAATGTACTCGATTACCAAGTACAAGTACATAAGTTAGTATGAGTACAAAAAATATTGTTTTTGCTTTTTCAAGACCGCTTTTGTAAAAATTTAGCAAATTGAAAATTAATGCGGCCACGAGAGAGCAAAAACGATATTTTTACATTTTTCCAGTTGATACAAGACATTTGGTCTATAATAATAGTTAACCCATATTTAAACTATATTTACAGTTGACTAGTCCGCGTGAACCGGTATTTGAACTATATAGACAGTTAACGAAGCCGACATTTAGTCCACAGAGTGATATCTAATCTAACCTAACTCTACAAAGTGAAATTCAACCTAACTCTTAAAGTTTCATCACTTTTTAATATATGCCCGTCAATCATTTTTTGGCATTTTTATCTAACCTAACTTATCAAAGAGAAATCTAACCTTACCTAACTCTTAAAGTTTCATCACTTTTTAATGTACTTTCGTAATTGTGTGTCACTTTTTGGCATTTCGAGCTCGTGGCATGTTTATTTTGAAAGTTAGAGCGAAATAACATGAAAAAAAAATGTGTGCGGGATTTAGTGTAGTTTTCATTTGTTTTGAAAAAAATGCCATCGCTGTCAATCTAACCTAACTCTACAAAGCGAAATTCAGCCTAACTCTTAAAGTTTCATCACTTTTTAATATATGCCCGTCAATCATTTTTTGGCATTTTTATCTAACCTAATTTAACAAAGAGAAATCTAACCTTACCTAACTCTTAAAGTTTCATCACTTTTTAATGTACTTTCGATATTGTGTGTCACTTTTTGGCATTTCGAGCTCGTGGCATGTTTATTTTGAAAGTTAGAGCGAAATTACATGAAAAAAAATGTGTGCGGGATTTTGTGTAGTTTTCATTTGTTTTGAAAAAAATGCCATCGCTGTCAATCTTTCAATTTTCGCTCTAACTTTCAATACAAACGAGATACGAGCAATTACAACATTATTGCTCGTATCTCGTTTGTTTTGACAGTTAGAGCGAAAATTCAAAGATGAAATTTGTCGGGATTTTAGTCTAGTTTTCATTTAGGTAAGCTGTCACACAATTTTTAAAATTGAGAGAGTTGTCTAAACAAAAATTTCGAGTACTAAAACTCGTTTGATTCGACAGTTATCGCAAAAAACGTAAGTAGGTGTATTCAAAAGTACTCGAGGTCGTTTTGCGATCTACAAATGCAACAAGTGCAAGTGAAAGTACATGAAAAGTACTCAGAATACAAACTTTGAGTACTTCTACTTTAGTACCTCCCAGCTCTAGTAGTTGTACAAACATATACAATTTCATGAATAAAAAGAGTGCGGGATTTAGTACAGTTTTCATTTGTTTTGAAAACAAAATGGCATAACGTTGTAATTGCTCGCACCTCGCTTGTTTTGACAGTTAGAGAGAAACTTCAAAGATGAAGTTCGTGTGGATTTTAGTCTAGTTTTCAATTAGTCAAACGGAATTTAACCAGCTGTTACACAAATTCCAAAATTGAGAGAGATGTCAAAACAAAGATTTCGAGTACTATCCTATGTTCAATAAAATAAAACCTCTAGAGTGCTATGGAAAATATTGTAGGTTGGCAACTCTGAAATTATACATTATAATTATTATGTCTAATGTTTTATATTTATTTATTTATTTATTTATTAACGGAATCTCCATTTTATTACATAAGTGTACATATACATATTGTAATATATGACAAAAATAACAAAAAACATAAAAATCATATAAAGAATTACATTGATTACAACCGACTAAATTATTACTCAACAAAAATAACAAAAACCATATAAAGCGTTACATTGATTACAGCCACCAAAATTATTACTGAACTAAAGATCAACAGTCAATGACATTTGATAGCCTAATTATATATGTCAATTCCTAAAGCGTGTAGCCAACTTAAATTTTAAAAAAGATAAAATCATGGCACTCTACAGTTTTTTTTATTGCACATACTATATAACTCGTTTGTTTTGTCATTTATTGCGAAAAACGTAAGTAGCACCATTCAAAAGTACTCGAGGTCGTTTTGCGCTCTAAAAATGCATCGAGTACAAGTGTAAGTACACGAATAGTACTCAGAGTACAAATTTTGAGTACTTCTACTCAAATACCTTCCACCTCTGGTAGTTGTACAAACAAATGCAATTTTAACCGTTGCTAGTAAAAATATTTATTTACAAAAACTCATTTCACACAAAATAAGATGATCTACTTCGATATACACAGCAAAAAATGAAACGGAATTCAGATTAAAGTTGAGGCTGGTCAGTGCTGGTCACGCATTTTCCACACAAATTCCAAACTAAAAATAGTCAACTTATTGAATATCAGGCGTCGGCCTTAACCCGTTCCTCAACATGCTCGCCATTAGTATAAGAGCACATAAAGAAAGAAGAAGAAATCCCCTCGAGACATCGGATGGATAATTAATGTAACGATTAACAAATGCGCTCAGTTTCACAACGAACTGGGTTAATGTTCTGTTTTGTTGTGCGATCGATCATCGCAACTCGTGTTCTTGGGCATACACGGCACGTGCTTTTCCACCAGGGAACAAACCTTGGCTTCGAGAAATTATCAAACATCATTGATTGAAGATGTCTTTGGATTCTTGGATGGGTTTGGAAACAATTGGGCCACATTCGAGTGTGCTGTTGCGCAAGATTCGTTTCTAGGTCAGATTTCAATTTCCTAAATCATTTTTTGTTGATGTTTGGAATACTTTCCAACTTGTATAAATTCGTGTAGTAGAGAGATACAAGAATTTTTGCTTTAAAGTATACATATCCCAATTACTGCGTATGTGCTGTAAATCTTTAGGTTTTCGTTTTTTCTTAAGAGTTAAATTTGAAGCTATGAACGAGTGTTTTCCACTCCCAGATTAAGCATGAAGTAAAATTTCGAGTTTAGAAAAGCCTGAAAATTTGGTTTGGTTGCGTAGCGCGAAGCGCGGAGCGACCAAACCAAATTTTCAGGCTTTTCTAAACTCGAAATTTTACTTCTTGCGCCACGTGTATTAAACACTGATAACACTGAAATATTGTTAGCAAGTGAACTTCACTTGAATTCAGTGTCTTATACGCGTGGCGCATGAAGTAAAATTTCGAGTTTAGAAAAGCCTGAAAATTTGGTTTGGTCGCGTAGCGCTACGCGCTACGCAACCAAATCAAATTTTCAGGCTTTTCTAAACTCGAAATTTTACTTCATGCTTACTCTGGGAGTGAAAAACACTCCCTTAAAGCTTCAAATTAAACTTGAAAAAAAAATCAACGAATATATGATAATTTACAGCATATAATTGGGATATGTATACCAAAAAGAAAAACTCCATGTATATGCATTACGCTGTATATTTTTTGACATACTTTGATTTTTAGAAGAGTTTGAAGTTATAAACGAATGTTTTTCAGTCCCAGATTAAGTTTCTTGAATAACTTTCTCATTTATCACTTGGTGAAATATTTTGAAATAATATTAAATTAATTTATCCTTTAATATTATCCCAGATTAAGTATGAAGTAAAATTTCGTGTTTAGAAAAGCCTGATAATTTGGTTTTGTCGCTAATGCGCTCATGCGTCACGCTTATAAAACACTGATTTTAAGCGAAGTACAAAATATACTAATTAGGGGTATACATTTATAAATCATTAGTAAATAAGAGCATACATAAATATTTTGGACGATTTTCATTCTATTAATTTCCAATAAAAAAAAAAACTCTGTATACATGTATATGAACTAGTTTTAATAACGCAATATTAAATTCTGTACAGCAGGATATCAATTACAGGATATTGCAATAACCTTCTTGTTATAGGAGAAGTGGTTTATAGGAAGGATGCTTTAAAAGAATTTTTATTGTCATTTTAATGTGCAGTGCCTCTTGACCCCGCTTTGACGTCGCGGTTGATTGTGCTCGCGGTTGTTGGTGGTGTGCTAAACAAAAGGGGGCCCTTTTCCCTCGCCCCCACCGATAACATTTGATTTGGACTTAATTCGTCAAAGGCGGATTAGGGCGAGTTAAGTATGCAAACGGTGAGGGTGAAAGGGCCACCAGCTATTGATTCGACACGGTTTACATTTAATTTCATATGTATACAAACAGAAATGATTAATTCGTTGGGAAAATTAAAAATATCATAATTTATAATATAAACTAATAATCTCTTTTTTAAGATGTCGACAAATTAAATTTTGATATTATAATTAAAATTTTATAATTCTGTATGTGAAGGAAAGTGTTTCCCAAAATATCTTCACGTTATTTCACACTCTCAGTATGTTGTAAATCAATTTATAATTATTATTTGTAAAAATGAATTAGTAATTTCATAGTTGAGGCTGTTACTTGGTGAAATTCTATATCAACACTTTTAGTAAACCAAGTGTGTTATTTACTAAAGCAAGCTGCAGCAAGTCAAAATATCGAAAATCATTGCAAGCAACATTTTTCACTCGTTTGCAAAAAAAAGAATCGAGTTAAGTGAATCACGTAAAGCAGCGCGAGTTTACAAACAAAATTAAGTGCACACCGTCTGCGAGTCCATTAATCAAAGGAAGCCATATAATTTCCAGTTAAAAATGTATTCTCATTATCACGCAATCATAATTTATTGAAATAACAAATCGGTTCGCCCATCAAGTCAATTTTTATTGTGTAGTCTATTTTTAGAGGCAATCGATTAACTGTTTAAATAATAAGTGAAATTTTAGTGTGATTGATGTATACAGCGAATGTTTCCTTTAAGTATGCTAATCCTTATATATACGCTGTAAATGTTTAGGCATTCGTTGTTTTTTAAAGAGTTTAATTTGAAGCTCTAAGGGAGTGTTTCCAATTCTTGATTAAGGGGGTATTACCACTAGGACAGCGTATTTTTTACGGTTTTTCAGAATTTTTGTTTTGGGTACATTTAATACATGCTATCTTGCGGTTTCTTGCAACTTGTTTATAGAATTAGGAACTATACAAAATGAATTTTAATTCTTTTTAATCGTCCGGCTTTAGTGGTTGTTAAATCTGCCTGCAAATAAGGCCGTGTCCGCCGTGTTTTTCCCCATGGCCGGAAAGATTTTTTCGATTCGTTGATTTGAAACGTAAAATGAAGTAATAGTCATTAATCTGCTTTAAATTATCTGGAGTTTGAACCACCAATAATACAAAATCTTTCTAAATAACAAAATGGAGGCTATTCGAAAAAAGTGGTCGCTTTTTGCCCCCTTTTTTCTGACTTTAAGGCTCTATGAAAAATATCAAATATTGAATGACGGTGGTTCAAACTCCAGAGGAAAATGTGGAGAAGCGAAAACTAAAAGCTCAAGTCGATACGTTTTATAGTTTGAAAAGAAAGTTTCCGGCCAGCGAAAAAAAAGTTGTTTCGAGAAAAACGCGTTTAAAGTTTTGACACAAGTTTTAACTATTTTTGGAGATTTTTGGCTTTAGTCAGCTACGCCAGCTCCGTACAGTAGGCCCCCATCTTCCTCTAAAAACTGGGTTTGAATGATTTGCTCCTGCCAGCGTTGTTGGATGGCCTTTTGAACTGCTGGAGCAAAATTCGTCCCACGTCTCGCGCTCCGCATCGGTCCGCACCGGAAGGCCTTGGCTTGCAGGCCGATATGGATTCCCAGTGTCTCCATCGTCTTAAAAAACTGCCGAGTATCCGTGGTTGAAGATGCTGGTAGCTATGAAGGACGCGATAGCGACGGTTTTTGCACCACAGTTGAGGTGCTTCGAAGACAGCTTCCAGACACAAGCATTCAAACTTTCGTTTGAGTTCTGCGTATTTCCACCCAACCACCCGGCCACCTACTTCAACAAGCAAAAAACTAACTAACGAATAAAATCATTTTTTGTTTAACTTCCGAATGGTAATACCTCCTTAAGCATGAAGAATTCGACATTTTTTAGAATAGCCTGAATATTTCGTTTGATCGCATAGCGAAGCGGAGAGAACAAACCATTTTTTTTTTGTTTGTTTTATTTTGTAGATCGAAGCTTCAAGAATAAGGAAATAATAAATATTTTGCAAATTTATGTTCACAAATAATAATTATAAATTGATTTGCAACATACTGAGAGTGTGAAATAACGTGAAGACATTTTGGGAAATACTTTCATTCACCTCAGGTGGGAAATTGTTAAAAGTAATTACAATGATTATCTGTTTGGATTATAGATTGGCTTCTGGGCGAGGTGTTGGATAAATGAGAGCGTGCGAATTCGCTGAGAATTATTTTAATAACATAATAAGCAAATTACAGGGCGCCATGCGGCAATCATTTCGCGAATACTATTGCCGTTCCATGTGCATAAATTAATGATTAATGATGTTTTAATTGCGAAATTTCTATTTTTGCAGCAATGAAAAAAAAAATAACATTAATATTAAATTAATTTAAAAATGCATAATATATAAAATTACGAATAAACTATTCGTGAAAATGCAAACAATGTCTTAATTAATAAGACAACTCAAGACGATAAATATCCATTGAAACAATTACTTCCCGTGCAAATACACCGCCGAATATTGAATCATACAATGAAATATTTAAAATCTTATTTAATTTGATTAGTTTTTTCGTAATTTTATATATTATGTTTAAAGTGTACAAACTATAAGAAGCGTAAGATAATTTTCTCGAATTCAAATAGTTTTGAATTTGAATTTATCTTGTTAAAAATGCATGCCTCTGTATGTATTACTATACACAAACTAATTAAATATTGTCAGTAGCATTGTTATAAAATTACTGAATTACAAAATACAAACAAACAACACAAAATATATACATAGAATTAATTACCTGAATGATTAGTATTAATTATTGACAATTATTTCCAAAAGTTAAGAATTTTGATACTGTATTGATTTATTTTTTCAGGTATACCTATCTGTATATCTAATCTGTAATTTTTTATGCATTCGCTTTGAAAAAGTTCTATTTGAAGCTTTAAACGAGTGTTTTCCACTTCTAGGCTAAGCATGAAGTAAAATTTCGAGTTTAGAAAAGCCTGAAAATTTGGTTTGGTCGCGTAGCGCGAAGCGCGGAGCGACCAAACCAAATTTTCATGCTTTTCTAAACTCGAAATTTTACTTCATGCGCCACGCGTATAAAATACTGATCAAGCTTAGGCAGTATATTACTAACTTCACTCTGAATGAGTGTTTTATATGCGTGGCGCATGAAGTAAAATTTCGAGTTTAGAAAAGCCTTAAAATTTGGTTTTTCTTTTAGGTATCCGTATTCCAAACTAAGCCTTTTTCCTGTAAATCTTTAGATATTCTTTGTTTTTCTTTAAAGTTTAATTTAAAGCTTTAAACGAGTGTTTTCCACTCCCAGACTAAGCATGAAGTAAAATTTCGAGTTTAGAAAAGCCCCGTGAAAATTTGTCGAGGGTCGCGCAGCGACCCGAGACAAATTTTCGGGCTTTTCTAAACTCGAAATTTTACTTCATGCGCCCCGCGTATAAGACACTAAAATATTGTAAAATTTATCTATATTCGAACTTTACTTGAAATCTGTGTTTTATACGCGTGGCGCATGAAGTAAAATTTCGAGTTTAGAAAAGCCCAGAAAATTTGTCTCGGGTCGCTGCGCGACCCTCGACAAATTTTCACGGGGCTTTTCTAAACTCGAAATTTTACTTCATGCTTAGTCTGGGAGTGGAAAACACTCGTTTAAAGCTTCAAATTGAACTTTAAAGAAAAACAAGGAATATCTTGAAAGAAAAACTTTCTGTATATTGGTTTTCACGAGGTTTTTCTAAACTCGAAATTTTACTTCATGCTTAACCTGGGAGGGGAAAACACTCTTATAAAGCTTCAAATTGAACTCTTCTAAAGAATAATGTACGTCGGAAAATTAACTTCATATGCAACATGTATACTTAAAATAAAAAAAAAATCACTTTGTGTGGATAATTTAATTGCCCATTGATAAGTTTATCAAACGAATGAAATAATAAAATCAAACAAAAAGGTAGACATGCGTTTGTGATGCTGTGTTTTGTTTTTTTGTGACGTCAGGGTAAAAGGGTAATAGGGTAAGTTTCCTGTTTATTTTATTTTAATATTTTTTGTAATGAAAGTCTAAAGCATAGCTATACTGATGAGGGATACATCTCATAACGCGTCTATAGATGGCTTAAGACAATTAAAATTCATTCCCTGTAATTTTTTCAATTTATTTCAATTTCCATTTGTTTCATTTAGTTTGGTTAGAGAATAAATTGACCTGGTTTTGCATTTTGCATATAAATTATGCATAGAACAGCAGTGCTGTCGTGTAACTCAAATATTCATTGTATAATTCAATATCTGTCGGGGTATTAGCTCGAGTAGTAGTTGTTTCAATGAATATTTGGACAATCATTTTGCAGAAAGTCGATATTAATTAAAATTCGTTTTTATATTTTGTAAATATTCTGCAAACTATTGACAAACTCAATTTTTATTCATGATAAATTGTCTTTATGTGAAAAGGTAATGTGTTGGTTGACTACACTCGAATTTTTTGTATGTGACTTGTTGACATTTTTTGATTTTTATAATAATAACAATAATAATAATAATAATAATCTTTATTGTGAAAAATAGCACTACAGCTTTACACTCGTCATGTAGCGAGGATTTTATAGGATTCAGGGAAAATTAGCAGTTGAGGCTGTGGGTTGTTGCAACTCATTCATCTACCTGATGAAGCCACAGTGTGGTGAAACAATTGTTGTAGTACAATAAATATAATTTTGGAACCTAAACCAGTTAAGTGTTTTATTAAAGTGTTATTCAGTTTTTTTTTTAATAGAGACTAATGAAACGATAAGGTTTCAAAGAAAAAAATAAACTATCCAGTTTTCCAATATAAAAGTAAAGGCGATTTATATAACTGCCAAACATTATTTTTGTTGTCGTGTAAAATTTAGTGACCTCGATAAATTCTGTTTTTTTAATTTTTTCTCTCTCTAGATGTTTTTAGTCAATAAATACATTTTATACTAATCAAAACTTCGTTAAGCATTTGTTTTTAATTAAAAACTGTAATTATTGAATTCCTGTCATTAAGGTATTTTGGAACCTAAGCAAATGAAGTGTTTATTAAAGTGTTAGGAAGTATTATTCAGTTTTTTTTTTAAGAGAGACTTATGAAACGATATAGTTTCAATGAAAAAAATAAACTATCAAGTTTTTCAATATAAAAGTAAAGGCGTTTAATATAACTGCCAAACATTATTTTTGTTGCCGTGTAAAATTTAGTAAACTCGATAAATACTGTTTTTTTTTCTTTTTTTACTCTCTAGATGTTTTTAGTCAATAAATCCATTTTATACTAATCAAAACTTCGTTAATCATTTATTTTTAATTGAAAACTGTAATTATAGAATTCCTGCCATTACGGTTACACAAAAAAAAAGCGGGAAAGTGCATACATGCATTATTAATTAGAATCGAGGCTGCCTTAGTGTATTGATTCCTTTAATAAAATATGAAAGGGGCAAAGTCAATGCCATCCACAAAGTTCACCTGAAAATAGACGGGTTTCCATCGATGTAAACTGCTTTAAATGCCGGATTTTAGAAAATATCACTTCAAAGTTGTAAACATATTGCACCAATATACAGAGATTTTGTTCTGGATATTAAATTAACAAATAATAAAAGTTCAGTATAATTGTAACATTTTTTATTTAAACTCTGTTTAAACAATTAGTTCGAAATCGCTTGAACATAATTTATAAATCTTGTATTGAATAAGTTTATTATCTTTTAATTGGTGATAAAACATATTTAACTATGATTTATCATTAAAAATGACTCAACGTCAAATCCAGTTGAAATAAAAGCATAAGTTTATTAATTCTTAGGGAAATATTAGTTAAAAATAAAATTCCAGCTAAAAATATTCAAGCATATCTTCAACTTACAGAACTTGTGATAGACTGTAATGTGTTTGAGTTTAATCACAAGTTCTATAAACAGACCTTTGGCACTGCCATAGGAAACCCATTATCACCGTTTTTAGCTAATATGTTTCTAAATCATTTTGAAAATAATGCTAAAAATTCATTAGCGCAGTTTCCAAACATCTGGTGTCGCTACGTTGATGATGGTTTTGCCATTATTAGAAGTGATTTTAATATTAATTCCTTTATCACATCCCTCAATAGTTTCTACACTAGCATTAAGTTTACACATGAAATAGAACAGAATAAATTCTTACCATTTTTAGATCTCATTACTAGAAATAGTAATAAATTAGATTTCCAAATATTTAGAAAACCTACACACACCTGTAATTACCTCCATGCCGATTCCTATGCCCCAATAAAATATAAACTAGCATCATTTAATTACCTCATCCACAGAGCCCTCAGCATACCATTATCCATAAAAAAAATAGGGAAAAAAATTCAACATCATTCATAGCATCGCGATAAATCTCAAATATAACCCCCAGACTATTCACAAATTAATTAATATGCATAAATTCAAAATTAAACTTCAGAATACCACGTCTATTTCACCGATTAATCCCAACACAGATACAAAATTCATTAGATTAATTTATTCCCCCAATTCAGAAAACCATTTCAACAAATTATACAAAAAAATCAATTCGCCCCTCTAAGCAGGGGCGTTTTATGTTAATTCTAAACTACGGCAACTTTTAGGGAACACATTCGACAAATTAGATGAACTAGACCAATCTGGTATTTATTCAATCGATTGTTGTAATTGTGATAAAGTTTATATTGGTCAAACACAGCGTAATCTAAATACCAGATTCAAAGAGCACTTAGCACACGCCAAATATCTTAATTTCGAAAAATCTGCAGTGGCTAACCCACTTACTAGAAACCGGTCAGAAAATCACAATAAAGAACAAAATTATTAAAACAATCATCAACTTATCGTTTAAACATGTTAGAAGCCATTGAAATGAAAAAAACATGAAAATAAATAATTGAATTTTGATTTAAGTCCACATCAAAATACATTATTAGATTTAATTGCACTACCTTAATCTGTATTTTTTTCCCTAATCCACTTTACCTGGTTGGACCGCTACCCTCATTCCTTCGGATCACCTCTTAATTTACGTTTTTTCCCTATTTGCACTCCCACCGCTTTTGTATTATAATCTGGCTGTCTATATATGGTTTAAAATGTCTGCTTTGTATTTAGTGTTAATCCATGGATAATCGTCACTTTGTGTCCGAAATGTACATTTGGTAATTCAAATAAAAGTGTGAAAAAGGTTATTAGTGCTTTATTCGTCAAAATAAGTTTAGTGAAATTTAACCAAGTATCTTCTTTTAAAATCATTTATAAATCTATTTATAAAAATTTGTTATTTAAAGTTACGTGAAGATTTAAACTAAACTTAGTTTAAAAATACTAACACTTTCTTCACACTTGTTTTAATTTTGCTAGATGTACAGTTTTGAGAGAAAAAAAACTAGAACAGCAGGGAGCTTCAGCCACTTCAAAAATTTCCTTTCTTTTCTTGTAAAACAAACTTGTCATGTACAGGTTAACAACAATTGTTTTCTTAACCAACAAGACAGTGCTTTTGTTGACATGCACTTCATTAGCAATATCTCTAATGCTAATACCATCTCTAAACGGGTCGTTATTATCACTTTTTGAGTTTTAGTCAGTTAAGGCATGTCGACGTTAGTTAAATTTCATTTGACATGTCCGCAGATTTGTCAATTTGATTGACAATTTGAAAAATCAAAGTGCGCCCAGTTTACATAGCCAAATATTTGGCTGTACTAGTTTTTTTTTTCTCTCGCAACTGTACCATCAGTGGAAACAAAATGTTGGGACACGTAACATTTGTTTAGTGTGTGTCAAACTTTGGACCTCTCATTTCCTATCATTTACATATGTTTATTGTCACTCGATATTATAACCTGTCTTTAAAAACCCTGACAACCTGTATAAATTTGGTTATATTTGACATTATCCACTTTTTGATGTGCCATTTTATGTTCACCGGTGGTACATTTTAAGTACAATGTACTCATGTACTCATTATCAACAGCTTATGCATAAGCACTCGAAATATGCATCTAGCATATTACAAATTATTGTAAAGAAAGTGTTGGTGTTTTCATTCCAAGTTTATTAATCTTTTAGTTGTTTGATCATAACGGTTTTTGTTTTATTTGCAAATACTAATTTCTCACTTTCATAAGGTTGGTTTTATTTATACGAGTTGTGTTTTAGGATCAGAATTCTAGTAAATTCAACCAGTTTGAATTACACTGTGTAGTATACCATGAATGTTGCATTTCGTTAATTTTGTTTCTGATTTTCTTTCGAGTGAAAGACGTAATTTTTGCGATTTCTAACACGTTTCATATAGGTGTGATGCAAAAAACGTGTCATAGAACAATTAAACTGTTATGTCATTGTTGTCGCGAGCGACACAATTCGTGTAATTGCTAGGAAATAAACAACAACTGCATAAAGATGGGACTGAATGATGAATTGCTCTACTTTGTTATGGATTGTCTAGAATTGAATGTTGGGTCTTTAGTTTTACAGTGAGAACTATCTACTATTAAAAAATATTTAATTCCACAAACAATTTTATTTATTTGTGCTGTTTATTGGCTTAGAGAGAAAGAGACAAATATCTTTATTCAGACCTTTACAATATACATATATATTTAAATACAGTGAATTTTTCTTTTAGGTAAACATATGCATAGGCTGTAAATATTCCGAAGAAGCTTTTCTTTTAAGTATACGTTATCTAAATTCAGCTAATTTTCTGTAAATCTTTAGATATTCCTTGTTTTTCTTTAAAGTTCAATTTGAAGTTGCAAACGAGTGTTTTCTACTCCCAGACTAAGCATGAAGTAAAATTTCGAGTTTAAAAAAGCCTCGTGAAAATTTGTCGAGGGTCACGCAGCGACCCGAGAAAAATTTTCTGGGCTTTTCTAAACTCGAAATTTTACTTCATGCGCCACTCGTATAGAAGACAGATTTCAAGTAAAGTTGGAATATACATAAATTTTGAAATATTTGACCGTTTAATATACGTGGCGCATGAAGTAAAATTTCGAGTTTAGAAAAGCCCAGAAAATTTGTCTCGGGTCGCTGCGCGACCCACGACAAATTTTCACGGGGCTTTTCTAAACTCGAAAATTTACTTCATGCTTAGTCTGGGAGTGGAAAACATGTATGCATGAGCTGTAAATTTTGGGATAATCGTTTGCTTTTTAAATACGTTTAATTTGAAGTCCTTAACTCCCAGATTAAAGGTAAACATATGCATAAGCTGTAAATTATCTGACATTTGTTGTTTCTTAAAAGAGTTCAATTTTAAGCTTTAAACGAGTGTTTTCCACTCCCAGACTAAAGTAAAATTTCGAGTTTAGAAAAGCCCCGTGAAAATTTGTCTCGGGTCGCGCAGCGACCCGAGACAAATTTTCTGGGCTTTTCTAAACTCGAAAGTTTACTTTATGCGCCACGCGTATAAAACACAGATTTCAAGTGAAGTTCGAATAAACATAAATTACACAATATTTTAGTGTTTTATACGGGTGGCGCATGAAGTAAAATTTCGAGTTTAGAAAAGCCCAGAAAATTTGTCTCGGGTCGCTACGCGACCCTCGACAAATTTCCACAGGGCTTTTCTAAACTCGAAATTTTACTTCATGCTTAGTCTGGGAGTGGAAAACACCCGCTTAAAGCTTAAAATTAAAGAAAAAAACATGGAATATCTAAAGATTTACAGAAAATAGGCTGAATTTGGAATATCAAATGCATAATCTGTAAATTTTCCAACATTCGTTGTTTTTTAATAGTTTAATTTGAAGCTTTAAATAAGTGTTTTCCACTCCCAGACTAAGCATGAAGTAAAATTTCGAGTTTAGAAAAGCCCCGTGAAAATTTGTCGAGGGTCGCGTAGCGACCCGAGACAAATTTTCTGGGCTTTTCTAAACTCGAAATTTTACTTCATGCGCCACGCGTAAAAAACACAGATTTCAAGTGAAGTTCGAATAAACATAAATTACACAATATTTTAGTGTTTTATACGGGTGGCGCATGAAGTAAAATTTCGAGTTTAGAAAAGCCCAGAAAATTTGTCTCGGGTCGCTGCGCGATCCTCGACAAATTTCCACAGGGCTTTTCTAAACTCGAAATTTTACTTCATGCTTAGTCTGGGAGTGGAAAACACCCGCTTAAAGCTTAAAATTAAAGAAAAAAACATGGAATATCTAAAGATTTACAGAAAATAGGCTGAATTTGGAATATCAAATGCATAATCTGTAAATTTTTCAACATTCGTTGTTTTTTAAAAGTTTAATTTGAAGCTTTAAATAAGTGTTTTCCACTCCCAGACTAAGCATGAAGTAAAATTTTGAGTTTAGAAAAGCCCCGTGAAAATTTGTCGAGGGTCGCGTAGCGACCCGAGACAAATTTTCTGGGCTTTTCTAAACTCGAAATTTTACTTCATGCGCCACGCGTATAAAAAACAGATTTCAAGTGAAGTTCGAATAAAGATAAATTTCACAATATTTTAGTGTTTTATACGGGTGGCGCATGAAGTAAAATTTTTAGTTTAGAAAAGCCCAGAAAATTTGTCTCGGGTCGCTACGCGACCCTCGACAAATTTTCACGGGGCTTTTCTAAACTCAAAATTTTACTTCATGCTTAGTCTGGGAGTGGAAAACACTTATTTCAAGCTTCAAATTAAACTTTTAAAAAACAACGAATGTTGAAAAATTTACAGATTATGCATTTGATATTCCAAATTCAGCCTATTTTCTGTAAATCTTTAGATATTTCATATTTTCTTCTCTAATTTTAAGCTTTAAGCGGGTGTTTTCCACTCCCAGTCTAAAAAAAAATTTTACTTCATGCTTAGTCTGGGAGTGAAAACACTTGTTTAAAGCTTCAAATTGAACTCTTTTAAAAATCAACGAATATCAGAAAATTAACAGCTAAAATAATTAACAAAAAGGAATGTGATTGTATAAAAATAATGGCATTTTTCTTGTATAGTGTAAATCATTTGAAAAACATTTACATTAATCAAGTGACTACGATATCTTTTGCCATTTTAACATGGCATGTTATTATTTTTATAAAATCACGAATGAATTCAGAATTTTTCCCTCTACAAAAAAGGTAAATACATTTTGTTTCTAAAATAAATAGGGTAGCCAAAATTTGAACATTTCAAAATTTACATGGGATTTCCTATGTTGCGTCCGCCAAGTCAACACCCAGCATAATAGCAAGCTCAAAAGAAACGAATGCATGGCAGTGATCATTAAACTCTAATAAATTAATTAATCATGAATTCAAGAAGTACAGAAATTGTAATTATTCAACATTAATCATCACATATCCAAACTATGCTAAACACGATATTCAATCAACATTTCCTCGTCATTGTAACGCAATTTCATATAATGTCATTACATAGTTGACACAGTGCGAGTGCGACACGTGTCACGTGTCTAGGAAGCGAGCGCGTACGTCACGAAAAATAGCTTTTAGCACGTGATCCTCTCCGATGCTCGTTCATTCATGTTAGCAGTAAAAAGAAAACAACATACGAAGCTAATATTCCCATGTTAATGAATGGATACACATATCGAAATATCAAACGACAATGTGCCGATTAAAATTACATTAATCGAACGCGTCTAAAGTTCAAAATTGTTAGCACCAATTACGCACCGAAGAGCTGCGCTAAAGTACAAGGATGAATGAGTCTTTAAAGGACACTGTATTAATAGGATTCAAATGTTATTCTGGATTTATTGAATACTTATGAATGTATTTATATACGGCGATTTTTGTTTATGCATATACAGTGTGTCTACGCTAAACCGTTCGGTAAAAGTTTATAGGGTTGCAGTTGCACTAAAAATTTGAAAAAAATCTTTGTCATATGGTTGAATCAGTTCTCCTCATGTGAAATATTTTAAACTTTATATCACTTCCGGTTCCACCGGAAGTAGCACCAAGTTTGTTATTTTAAATAGAACACCCTATATATTAGTAATTTTTTGGGTTCCTCGTTTAAATTGCAACATATTTTATTCGAATATATGTACACTTATCTCTTATAGTTTTCAAGAAAAAAAAATATTTCTAAAATTCTGACCTCTAAAAGGCATCTTGAAATCTGTCTGTAACTTTTCTTAAGAATAAGATAAAAATATGATTTATATCTCTACTTGTACCTAGAGGATGCCTCTATGAGTAAATTAATTGGAAACTGTCAATATTCACAATAAGTGTTCTTAAAATGTCAATATCTAAGTGCCCTCTTCAATGTCTAGTAATTAAATTTTTTTAAATGGAATGACCCAATTTTTATCACATGGTACGATTGGGGGGGAAATTTCCTACAAAAAAGTATCATAAAACTATATTCCTAAAGCAAGTAGTTTTAAAATTATTTCGAAAATTCGTTTTTCGTCGCATTTATGCAGTTTCCTAATGTGCCCATAAGTCGCAATTGAATTTTAGTAGGCCAGTAGTATGCCTTTGTTTTGTCGCGATTGTATTGCGAAATGTCAAATAATAAAAAGAATTAGTACAAAGTTTTACAGAAATCAACAACATGAATAATTACACAAATCAACAAATTATCCATTTATTCTTTATACATGGCAACTGCCAATTGAACGAAATTTGATTCCAATCTTCTAAATCTTGTTTTATTCATCGGCGGCAAATGTGGTCCAGTTTCATTAAATATTCTACATGTTCGAGTACCAATTCTATCGCAGTTGCCATGTATAAAGAATAAATTGATAATTTGTTGATGGGTGTATTTATTCATTTTGTTGATTTCTGTATATCTTTGTACTAATTGTTTTTATTATTTGACATTTCGCATTACATAAGCGACAAAACAAAAGCATTACTACTTGCCCACTAAAATTCAGTTGCGACTTATGCGTGCATTATTCCCTGCATAAATGCGACGAAAAACGAATCTTCGAATTAATTCAAAAACCACTTGCTTTAGGAGTATAGTTGTTAGTACTTTTTGGTAGAAAATCTTCCCCCCAATCGTACCACGTGATAAAAAATGGGTCATTCCATTTAAAAAAAGAATTACGAGATATTGAAGAGGGCACTTTGATATTGACATTTTACAAACACTTATTGTCAAAATTGACAGTTTCCAATTAATACACTCATAGAGGCATCCTCTAGGTACAAGTAGAGGTATAAATCATATTTTTATCTTACACTTAGAGAAGTTGCAGCTAGATTTTAAGATGCCTTTTAGAGGTCAATTTTTTAGAAATATTGTTTTTGCTTTAAAACTATAAGAGATAAGTGTACATATGTCCAAATAAAATATGTTGCAATTTAAACGAGGAACCCACAAAAATTACTAATATATAGGGTGCTCCATTTAAAATAACAAACTTGGTACTACTTCCGGTGGAACCGAAAGTGATATACAGTTGAAAATATTTTACATGAGGAGAACTGATTCAATCGTATGACGAGGATTTTTTTCAAATTTTTAGTGCAATGGCAACCCCATAAACTTTTAACGAACGGTTTAGCGGAGACACCCTGTATTCCGATACATTAATAATAATAATAATAATAATAATAATAATATTTATTGACGGGAACCCCCTTTTATACACAATAGATTTATAAAAAAGAAAAATATCACCATAAAGTGTACAACTAAATAAACATTAATAATAATAATAATACCCATAAAGTAACTAATAGAACTAAGAATAATTTGTGTGTATATATAAATTTCGTTTGAATTAATGTAAAGAGCCAGAGAATAGTCGGAACCAATAGAACTTGTTATAATCGTTGGCTGTACTCATTAGTCGTGTAATGCTGTTGTGAGAGGCGAAATCCGAATTATGAGTGCGGATCCGGAAAAGCGGTGTGTGTCGGAGGCTGCGGGTGGATGATGAAATATAAAAATTGAGCTGAGAGAGTAGTTCCGGGCAGTCACTGAAATTATTGACTGAATGTTCAGGCATTCGTTGTTTTTATAAAGGTGTTTATTTTGAAACTTGTAACGATTATGTCCCTCACCTTGTTTAAACACGAAGTAAAACTATATGCGTTTCTAAACTCAAAATTTCACTTCATGCGCTACGCGCAGTGCTGCCGATTTTGGGGATTTTACCCCAAATTGGGGCATTTTAATTTTTAGGCATTTCTAAACTCGAAATTTTACTTCATGCTTAATCAAGGAGTGGAAACACTCATTAGAAGCTTCAAATTAAACGCTTTTCTAAAAAAAAACGAATATCAGAAAAAAACAAGGTACACATCGGCACGTGTATACTTAAGCGCGTAATTCCCTGCATATACACTTATACGAGTACAAACTAATTTTTTAGTTACCACATTCGTATGTAACTAGTTAGTATTATATAAAGATATAACATAAAAGGATAATAAATAATCATAGTTTATTAAACTAAAAAAAAACTTAATGCATCTGTAACAATATTGTTTTAATAAAATTATTAATTTGAATCTATTTATTTCCTTTTTTCTTCACTAAATAATAATGGATAATATTACTGTTTCACTACTCGACTTTTGGCAGGTGGTGGCCGAGCGGTAACGTCGCCGGGCTGTATCGCTCGGCGAGCCACAAATTCGGGTTCGATTCCCGTGCACGGGGAGACTTTATTTCAAAAATAATATCTCGTCGTGACCCTGGGTGTAGTATGAATTTGTGTGATTGTCCGAATGAATAGTTAAATACTACAAATTGTAATAAATTAATTGATACAAAAATATATAGATTGATGATGGCTAATGGGCAAATTCCCAAGGCCAGGCAACAGCCAAAAAAAAAATAAAAACTACTCGACTTTATTTTGATTTGTTCTGAAATATTTTCGAATTATTTTTGTAGTATGTAATTATTATATTAATATATTGTGATGTGATGTCTTTATTCGAATTTATACGTATAAATAATTCCGGAAGCTACGTATCGATCCATTTTATAAGAGGATGGGTAAATTTAGAAGGTGGATGGAGGAGGGAACATTGCGTTTAGGAATTAATTAATGAAATCGTAATATCATCGGATGCCATGTTATGGTAATAATGGGATGTTGGAAACGATGGAAATATCGGGAATCACGAACGATCGATGGATAATAACAGATATGAATGCATACGGTGCATCGACCGTAAAATCACGTTCCGCCTGAAATTGGCACGAAATTTGTGTCACCATAAAACAATATATTCTTATAAGATTTGATAATATTTTATTTAGTGCTATGTAACTAACAAAATAATTTTTTTTCTTCCCTGAACGCTAATTTTAAAAAAATTAGCACTTACCCCATTTTGCTTCAAAATGCCTCAATTCGTTTTTACACTAAGTTTGCGATTAAGAAATCCGATCATATATACATATACTGTTGATAATCAGTCAATTGAAAGGCTCTATGTATTTAAAGATCTAGGGATAACCTATGATTCGCATTTTACGTTTAAACATCATTACAGCGCTATTATCTCAAAAGCTAACAGAGCTCTTGGATTCATTATACGTAATACTAGATCATTTAATAATATTAATTGTTTAAAAGCGTTGTATAACTCATATGTGAGATCGATTCTAGAATATGGCTCAATTGTTTGGAATCCAATTTATATTTTATCTATTCAATCGGTCGAGAATATTCAGCGTAAATTTTATAAATACTTGTGGTATAAAGAGCATGGTACCTACCCCCCCTCAAGGTTTCAGTCATGAATTACTTTTAGAAGAGTTTGATGCAGTTACTTTGGTCGAACGTAGGAATATTCACGGTCAAATCTTCTTATTTAAGTTACTACATAATTCAGTTGATTATTCGGAACTTTTGCAAAGGATACATTTTTATGTACCTAGACCAGTGATGGGGAAACTACGGCCCGCGGGCCAAGTCCGGCCCGCGGAAAGGTTTAATCCTGCCCGTTTAAGAGTGCCGTCGTGAGAATGTTTGAACGCGTTCTTACTTCGTAATGTGACGACCCGCATAAAAACTACCTACCTACGATTAAGCATTATTCTTTGGCCCGCTACGATTGTCTGGTTATTACAAATGGCCCGTCTTAAAAAAAGTTTCCCCACCACTGACCTAGACTCTCGACACGTCATTGTACCAGCTTTTATGTTCAAAATGCTGAAACTAATGTCTTGGAACTGTCCCGAGTGCGTCGCATTTGTCTGTATCACAACAAATTTGCCACTCATTGTGATATTTTTCACTTGGACTTACGTGAATTCAAGAACATAACTTCTGGTACTTGATATTAATTACAACAAACGGCTGCATAGACTAATAATTGTTATTTCTTTGTTATTTTGTCATTATTTTATTATTATAATTTCTAAATATTTAAATTATTTTGTTTAAATAGAACATGATCTTATATCACGTGATCTTTATCTTTATTTTTGTAATTTTATTTTGTTTTGTTTATATATATTATTTTAAGAATTTTTACTTTTATAATATTACTCTGTAATTTGGATGTCCTGTTGGGTAATAAACATTAAATTATAGGTTTGTTGTTACAAGTAAATATATGACGGACTGTTCCCCAAGTGGCATCGGACCTCCCTTAATAAATATTATAATTATTATTATTATTAATCGACAAATAAAAGTAAAGGCTCTAATCAAATGCTGGTAAAAATATTATAAAATTTTAGTTTCAGTGAATGTCTCCTAACACAAAAATAGATTCCATTAATCATTGACCACTTTACTTGAACCCTGAAAAACATCTCTTATTCACTAACGCTGTTTACGTCAACCCGCATTTAGCAGGGAATTAGTCCCTGTGACAGAATAGGGTCACTATATTTATTCTGCTACTGACATAACCCTTTGCAAGCAATAATAATAATGATAATAATAATAAATGTTGTCTGGGACACTGTCAGATAAGTTACCATAATAGAAGTTATATATTTGGTTTGAGTTACGTAAAAAGATGAATATGAATTAGTTACGTAAAGAGATAAATACAATTAGTTTTATTAATGCTCGGTATTATAAAACGTTTTATTTCCTAAATTAAATTTAGTTTAGAAATTAACTAGTTTATTCCCAAGATTTCGGTATTATAAACACAAAATAACTTTATTTTGCTAATAAATCTCCTCAGTAAATTATTTATTTGTTTTTCTACCAAGTAAATTTTATTCTCTAAATAATTTGACAGTTAAAAGTCAAAAGTGTATTATATCGTATGTTCAATAAAAAAAATCACTAGAGGGCCATGGAAAATATTCTAGGTTGGCACCTCTGAGATTATACATTAAAATTATAATGTCTGACGTTTTATATATCAATTCTTAAAGCGTGTAGCCAACCTAAATTTCAATAAAGTTTAAATCATGGCACTCTAGAGGTTTTATTTTATTACACATACGATATAATTATAATTATAGATTCTACTACTTGTATTTATTAATTTCATTACGGTTATCATGTCTATCATATCGTCCGTGTCATATTCAAGTGTGCTTATCTTACCTGACAGTGATTAATTTATACCACAAGAAATTCTAAGGCGTCGAAGACCTAAAGTTTTTCAAGTCAGAAGCAACCCGTTGACATAACTAGGAATTTTTATACATATGCGTACGCTTTTTTTAAATTAGTTCCATATAAAGTCTTAAACGAGTGTTCTCCACTCCCAGATTAAGCATGAAGTAAAATTTCGAGTTTAGAAAAGCCTGAAAATTTGGTTTGGTTGCGTAGCGCGAAGCGCGGAGCGACCAAACCAAATTTTCAGGCTTTTCTAAACTCGAAATTTTACTTCATGCGCCACGCGTATTAAACACTGAAAACACTGAAATATTGTGAACAAGTGAACTTAACTTGAAATTAGTGTCTAATACGCGTGGCGCATGAAGTAAAATTTCGAGTTTAGAAAAGCCTGAAAATTTGGTTTGGTCGCTCCGCGCTTCGCGCTACGCAACCAAACCAAATTTTCAGGCATTTCTAAACTCGAAATTTTACTTCATGCTTAGCCTTGGAGTGTAAAACACTCGTTTAAGTCTTTTATTATTTCTAATAAGCTTTCTTCTTCTTGTTCTGTGTAATTGTATCCTACCTCACGGTTATTTTCCATAACTATAAGGATTTATACTAAATTTCCAATTTTATTGACAATTAAATTGAAAAATTGATAATTCACTTTTAAAAATTGGTGGTTCCACCTATTGCCACAATGCAAATGTATAATTGTGGTCGATAATCTAATAACTAAATGTTTTATTTCTAGAATTGTTATTTCTTTGGTAGGTTTGTTTCATAATACGCAATTTTATTTGCCCAATAGTTTTTTTTTTTTTTTTGGGTTTTGGCTTTAGCCTGGCCTTAGTTATATAACTATTAGCCAACATCAATGTTTATTTTAACTATCTTTCAGTTTGTAACTAATACTAGTATATAAATTTAACAGATATTTGGACGTCACAACACATTTGCACCACACCCAGGGTCACACCCAATAGTTTACTATGTAAATAAATTTACTATAGAAATAGATATTTAATGATTTAATAATCGTTTAAAGTACCGCGCATAATTATTTGTAATTGTTTTAATACAATTTCGCAATGTAGTGACATCCTTCACGTTTCTTTAAAAATGTTACTCTGTAAAATAGAAAAATATTTTTACTAAAATTTTGTTTTTATATTCGAAGGATACGCCTTCAACATTTAATAAGTCATTTTATTGTTACCGAATTATTCTAATTTAATTATTATTATATTTTTATATGTACTAGGCTTCTGTTTTGTTTTTATCTTGTGATTGGGAAATGTTTCCTGTTGGACAATAAATGGATTATTATAAGTATAATAAATAAATCAATAATATTTTGTTCACCATGAACATTTATGCTAAATGTACATTTTAATCCAAACGAGCTATGGAACTTCATTCGCAAAAAAAATGGCACAACTAGAATACCTGGTGTAATGCAATGCGATGATCATGTGTTCGATAATCCGCAAGCTATTGTTGATGCCTTTGCAGATTCGTTTTCGAAAACATATCTGCCGAAAAGGAATGCTATATATACTGAACAGTTTACTCTCAGGGAGTCCCTTCAGTTATTCACAATTACTGAATGGCAGGTTCTGGATAGTATCTGTAAATTGAACAATACATGTACATGTAGTGATGATCGTATTCCTAGCTTCCTGATAAAAGATTGTAAATCAGTATTTGTCAAACCGTTAACTACAATTTTCAACTTGGCACTTTCTACTAGCGTGTTTCCTGAGAAATGGAAACTCGCTATTATTAGCCCAATATTTAAAAAAGGGGATGCTGGTAATATAGACAATTACAGGCCCATAGCTATTTTATCAAATTTTTCGAAAATGTTTGAGCAAATACTATTTACAATTATACAGGGTGAGTCGGGAGGAGCGCACCAAACTCTAGGAGTGTATTATACACGTGAAAATAATGTAAAAAAACTCATTTGTTCTTATCCGATTTTTATTTGTTTTCAAGTTATAGCATATTAACAAATAAACAAGTTATTATACAAAAAAATGTTCTTAATCATAGCGTTCTTTCAACAAATGTTCAAAAATACCGCCATTGACTTCTAAACATTTTCTGCTTCGTCTACGAAGAGCGTTTGTTGCTCTCCCAATTGATTCATTTCTTTCTTCTTTTATATGGGCTGCAGTATTATCAATTCGTCTAATTAGTGATTCCCGTGTGTCCACTTTTATTTTGTAGACTTCATTTTTCATCCAGCCCCATAAACAAAAATCTAGTGGTGTGAGGTCTGGAGATCTTGCAGGCCAATTAATAGGACCTCCACGACCAATCCAACGCCCTGGAAAACGTTCGTCCAAATGTTGCTTGACTTGACGAGCGACATGTGCAGGAGCTCCATCGTGCTGATAGTACATCTGCATTCTAATATTTATAGGAACATCTTCTAGCAGGCCTTGTAATTCATTTTGTAAAAAATTGAGGTAGTTGCCTCCTGTGAGACGATTCTCCAAAATGAAAGGGCCGATTAAATAACTGTCAACCATACCACACCACACGTTTACAGAAAACCGATGTTGAAAATTGCTTTCGACTGTTGCGTGGGGATTTTCATCAGACCATACCTGACAGTTACAAGTGTTGTTAATGCCATCACGGGTAAATGTAGCTTCATCCGTAAAGAGTATACTCGATACATTACGATGATTATTATTTATCCACCGACAAAATTCCGTACGGTTAGCGTAATCCCCTGGTTGTAGGTGCCGTACTCTCTGAACGTGATAAGGATATAAGCCTTGCTCGTGTAGCGTGTTCATCACTCTTTTTTGTGGAATTGCCAATTGAGTGGCAATTCTCCGTGAGCTAGTAGTTGCATCTTCTTCTACTAGATGCAGAATATTTTCTACTTCTACAAAACCTTGTCGAGCAGCGCGCTCATATGTTATGTTAGCACTGGGAAGCTTACCAGTCTCGCACAATTTGTTGAAAACTCTAATAAATATGTTTTTACCAGGATGTCTTTGGTGTGGAAAACGTTCACGATATTCTTCAACAGCAGCTGTAGCATTTCCATTACAGAAACCATATACAAACACCATATTTGCATATTCTAAATTTGAATAAGTATGTGGCATTTTGCAACACTAACAATCACATTAATTCGAACTTAAACGTTCAGTTACTGTTCACCGTACACTGACAGTTCATCAAAACGTCAGAATTATCAAATGTTTATAAGCCTCGAACATGGCATACTTTGATAATGTTAAAATTCAGATAGAAGTGGAAAGCTAGATGAACATTTTTAATTACGCCATAACTTGAAAACATATGAAAATCGGATAAGAACAAATGAGTTTTTTTACATTATTTTCACGTGTATAATACACTCCTAGAGTTTGGTGCGCTCCTCCCGACTCACCCTGTATATAATCATGTAAGGAAATACATATCAAATAATCGACATGGTTTTTTATCGGGTCGCTCAACAGTTACAAATTTAGCAATAATCACACAAACGTTATCCGAGTCCCTAGATTGTCGTGGCCAAACTGATGTAATTTATACAGACTTTTCGCGTGCATTTGACACTTTAGACCACAATATCTTGATTAAAAAATTAAGTATCTTTGGTTTTGCCACCAATCTACTTGAGTTTATATATTCATACTTAAATTATAGGTCTAATTGTGTATGTTTCAATGGATTTAAATCATCGCAATTTATTTCAACATCAGGTGTCCCTCAAGGATCCAATCTAGGGCCTCTATTATTCGTTTTATATATTGACGACTTAATTAGTTCCATGTCTTGTACAGTTTTAGCATTCGCGGATGATCTTAAAATTTACACTAATGTTAATTGCTCAAATGATTGTCAATTACTTCAGCAAAATATTAATTCAATTTTTAACTGGTGCAATGCGAACAACCTAAAACTAAATACCGACAAATGTTATGTTGTTTCTTTTCACCGCAAACAAAATCCGTATCTTCAGAATTACACAATAAATGGAACAATTCTCGAAAGGAAGTCTGAAGTTAGGGATCTAGGTGTGCTGTTTGATGAACAACTTAGCTTCCCTAATCACGTGTACAACATAACATCGTCTGCAATGAAGATGTTAGGCTTCATTATGCGCACTTCTAATAATAATAATAATTTAGTGCGAACAAATGCATTATATAGTGATTTCAGGACGTTAATATCTGTAATTAACGTCCTGAAATCACTATATAATGCATTTGTTCGCACTAAACTGGAATATGCATCGGTTATATGGTATCCGCTATACATTAATCTGTCTCTTGTAGTCGAACGAGTCCAAAGGCGGTTTTTGAAATTTTTATCATATAAACTCACCGGTATCTATCCACCTCGTAATATTGACTACAATACCCTGCTCATGGAAAACAATGTTATGTCACTTATGGACCGCAGAAATTCTTGTAGTGCTATCTGTTTAAAGAAACTAATCAACAATACCCTGGATTGTGATTGGCTCCTGGCTAAGGTTAATTTTAATATTCCGCGTATATTATCTCGCCATAGCAAAACTTTTTTAATTCCTAGGTGTAGAACTAATATCCTTACCAAAGCCCTGCTAACACACATGTGTCGTAATGCCAATAGCCATTTTGATGACATTTTCAGTTCGTAGCAGATCATTTCATTTTTGTCTCTCTGGTGTTTGGGATAGTATTATTTAAAAATATTTTATTTTTCTTCTTTTTCTATGATATTAAATAATAATTTACTTTTAATGTTATTTCAACATTTTAACATTTTAAGTTAAGGTTAACAGATTTTATTTTTATTTTTCTAATTAGTTTTTGTTTTTCATGCGTATATGTGTGTGTTTGTATGCACATTCATATAAAATAATTTTCTTTCCTTTTGTATTTTTACTGTTCATTGCAACTTATGCTGTTTTTTTTAGAATTTATCTACTTAGTATTTATTTAAAATTTAGGGTCAACAGATTTTGCTTTAAATAGATCATTTTTGTTTTACATATATATACTTAATAATTAATTTTCTATACTTTTTGTATTTATAATGATCACTATAATTTATCCTGTTTATATTTTTCTAAATTTCTCTATTTAGTTTATATTTTATTTACATATATATTTTATATTTGAATTTTCTTTAAATTTTATATTTATAAAGATCAATGTAATTTGTCCAATTTTGGTTTTTCCGTTGGACAATAAAGACTATATTATTATTATTATTATATTATTAAGCACTACCTGCTCATTATCAATAGTTTACTGAGTTATACAAGTTTCTAAAAAATAACATTTTGTAAAAGATTCAACTTGAGTCACATGTTTTTTACATTTTGCAGTTAAAACCTGCCGACTGCTGAATGACGCTATTAAAGTAATTTGATACACCACTTATTATTATTTTAAATACATTGTGGAGTACTTAAATTGTTCTCTAATGTCTATTAGAACTCATTTTAAAGATCATTTCAAGTTTCCACCAAACAATTCGAACTCAATCTTGTTCTGATGTTACGACTGTTTTAATAATAGATGTTTGTTCCAATAAAACTTTTGCATTTTATACATTTAATTATATATTTATATAATATTTCTGGATAATGACCATTTCATTGATAAATCGAGCACGGATTTTATCGCATAAGTATGAATGGAATGGCCAATACTTAGTTGTAGAATACTTCAAAACATTAGATTGGTCAATGAATCACAATTCTAATGTTATGTCGTATTTTATTGATTGATAACACTTTTGCATTTTATAAATTTAATTTTATATTTATAAAATATTTCTGCATAATGACCATTTCATTAATAAATCGAACACGCGCTTTATTGCATAAGTATGAATGAAATTGCCAATACTTGGTTGTAGAATACTTCAAAAAAAAATTGATTGGGTAAAGAATCACATTTCTAATGTTATGTCGTATTTTATTGATTGATTTGTTGGCGAAACGAAGAAAATTCAATTTCCCTGTAATTGCACAATTGTGTGTGTTGACCTTTCGCGAGCTCTGAGCCCGATCGAGAGGAAATATCCTGAATGGCCGGAGATAATAAATCGCGTCGTCGAATGAGGGATAATTAGCGACTCCGATTTCTTTTACTTATTCCCCGCAGTAATGTAGTAACATTGTAATGTGTAATCGCAGAGAAGTGGGTCGTACACGAAGAATTAATTTCACTTGATTGATTCCGAGGAAGGTCGATCCTCATCATGGACTTTATCGCACAAGGAGGCGAAGAAGTTGATTGATTGATGTTGAAAGTTATGGATCGTGTACGATTTTACCCTTAAAGTTAAATATAATAACTATGTGTCAGGGATAAATTACATTAAATTAAATGATATTTTTTTTATTGGGTTATTATATCTGTATGTGGAAGTTAAACTATACCAAGTCAATTTTTTTTTCAAAATACCGTTTTTTAAACTGTTGGAACCAGGATTTTTTACTTAATCGAGGAAAAATAGCTCTGCAAATTTAAAAAATATGACTTAGTGTAGTTTTCCACATACAGATAGTAAAATTGTGGTTATGTTTTTCAGATTAATAAAACGTTTTAGTAGATTACTATTAGTTAGTTTACAAGTAATAACTTAATAGCCCTAGTTTGAGTCTTATACATAACCTCAACTGTCATAACAAAATAGAGTTAGTATCAAACCATTGATAATGGACACTTCGTGTCCGAAATGTACATTTGGTTACAAAATAAAGTATTGAAGAAAGGTTCTAAGTGTTTTTTTAATCAAAAAATAGAGTTATTTAGAATTTATTTAACAATGCATAAACCTTATTAGTATGCTTTGAACTTCGCTTGAACTCAGTGTTTTATACGCGTGGCGCATGAAGTAAAATTTCGAGTTTAGAAAAGCCCCGTGAAAATTTGTCTCGGGTCGCTGCGCGACCCTCGACAAATTTTCTACGCGGGGCTTTTCTAAACTCGAAATTTTACTTCATGCTTAGTCTGGGAGTGGACAGTCAAGATTTTCAAGATGTCCAGATTTTCGATTATTCTAGATTTTTGTCGATTTATTCACAGTTTGTTATTATACTAAATGCAACATATTTAATAAATACTGTTTTTCTTATAAATAGAATATTAACCTATTAAGAGCCGAGCAAAACATAAAGTTAAAGTTGATTTTAAGTAAAATGTTGCATCTTTTTCTATGATTTCAATGAATGATTTATTATATTACATACGTAGATTTTATAAAAGAGTTAAATTTAAAGTTCGAACGAGTGTTTCCACTCCCAGACTAAGCATGAAGTAAAATTTCGAGTTTAGAAAAGCCCCGCGTAGAAAATTTGTCGAGGGTCGCTGGCGCGACCCTCGACAAATTTTCACGGGGCTTTTCTAAACTCGAAATTTTACTTCATGCGCCACGCGTATAAAACACTGGTGTGTTGTGAAGTTATAAATACACTTAAGAAAATGAGTCATAATCGAAGTATTGAAATAACAATATATTTTTCCTTTACTTTTATTCTACATTAAGCTGTAACATACCCACTGAGCAACAAACAAACAAATAACGTTATATCAACAATGTAGCAACTTTAAACGTTGTTTTAATGTTGATGAAACATTACTAAAATGGATTTGCTCCGTGGGTAGGGACTTATTTGTTGTTTTGTTATTATTTATGGCATTACCTCACAATAAATGACATTTGTCACTTTTTTTACAAGGCACATTAAATATAATTTTAAAAAAATATCTTTTTAAATAGAGGGTTAAAACATATCGATCAAAACATCGAGAAAAAAAAAAACAAGAAATTGAGTGTTATTGGAAAAATAATGTCTAATGTAATAACACTAAAAAATTATAGGTAGTTATTTAAGAATCTTAAGTTGGCTGTTATTTGGGAATGAAGTTATTATTGAACCTAAACAGCCATTGACTTTGGTTTTTAATTCAATAAAATCGGTCAATAAATAAAATTAGTTACGGCGTTGGGCGTTTTTTTATCGAACACCCGACATACTCTTGTAATTGTAAACAAGAACGCCAAAATTAGTGTTAAAGTGTAGTATTGGGGGAAGAAAAAGAAGAGGATGACCTAAACTTAGAAGAAAGGATAAAATAGGCAAGGACATACAAATACTGAACATTAAGGACTGAAATAAAATAGTAAATCGTTTCAACAAAAACTGTTTACATATTTATTTGAAATGGAACCATATACTATGACAGAAAAGGAAAGCATCAGAAGAAATCTATGGAAAAGAATAATTAAACAAGCCATGGGCCAACTTGGTTCGCAGTGCTAATATATACCGGGTGTGGCACTTAAGACGCCTCGAACCATAGCTCCTTTACGATAAAAGCTATCGAAAAAAATCTAAGAGCAAAATGGTGCATAATTATCGTCGCTATGTTTCAAAAATATTTCTAATCATCAGTGGCGTGCCGTACTCCAGTGGCGTACCAAACTTATGGTTTTTTAAATAGAATGCCCTATTTTTTATTGCAGATTTGGAAAGTGCTCGAAGAGTACTTATTTTTTCATCTAACATGTTATACCCTTCACTTTAGCGGTTTCGCTGTTATAACCCCTTCTTTCAAAATTGCGCCCCATTTTTGAGATTGTTTTGTAGAGAAACTAATTGACGCCGGCGCCTAAATTTTGAATTGAGGTACAGGTTAAGACCTCGTATACCTCCACATAATTTTTTTTCGGGTAATTTATGGCAAAAAAATAATTTTTGATTGAACTTCGCATGTTGTCATTTTTTTCGAAAATTTCAAATGGCACCCCCCTAAAACAATTACGGCGTTATACAGCCAAAACTCTAAATTTTACATTGGTACAAAAAAAATTACACATTGCATAACAAAGATTCGGAGAAAACAGGAATTTTATCGCAAATGTCGGGAAACGTTTTTCGTTCCCAAGAGTGCCATGAGAAAACAAAAGATTGGTAATTGTCAAAGTAAATTATTAGACGCCAGTAGCAGCCATAAGTCATTTTTGATAAACGTTCTAAATATGTTCCGAACTCAAGAGGAAATGGTTGACATGATATTTATTCTTGGAGAATGTAACAAGAATTGTTTCTTGGCGTCACGAGTGTACGCTGCGAGATATCCGCACAGGGCACATCCAAATGAACGTGCGTTTCAAAAAGTGTTGGAGAGATTTACTACTACGGGAAGTGTGAAACGGCCAAGGAGAGTTAGAAAGAAGACAGTTTTTACCGAAAATAATGAACTGCGGGTTCTGGAGGCAGTTATTGAAGATCCTCATACCGGTATCCGTGATATTAGTAGGAATCACGATATTTCAACGCGATCCGTACATCGTGTTCTTCAAAAGTACAAATTCCGTCCATTTAAGATTCAACTGCACCAAGAATTGCAACCTCAAGATTTTCATGCGAGGCAAGATTTCTGCTTGTGGGCTATCAACAAAATTGAGCAGGAGGAATCATTTCTTATGCGCGTATTATTTTCTGATGAAGCGACGTTCCATAGAAATGGGTATGTCAATCGCCACAACTACCATTATTACGCCGATGAAAACCCACACGCCATGCGAATGATAAACCACCAGCAAAGATGGTCGCTGAATGTTTGGGGAGGCATACTTGGAGAACACCTTTTAGGTCCTTATTTCATCGAGGGGCACTTGAACGGCAACAGTTATTTGAGGTTCCTTCGCGACGACTTGGATGATCTCTTGGAAAATGTCCCTCTAGACGCTCTACGACAGATAGTTTTCCAGCACGATGGAGCTCCTGCACATAATAGCCGTGTCGTTCGGGAATTTCTCGATGAAACGTTTCCGGACTCCTGGATTGGTCGTGGGGGTCCTGTGAGGTGGCCGCCAAGATCACCAGACCTCACTCCCCTTGACTTCTTTCTTTGGGGCCATATCAAAGACGAGGTTTACGGGACGGTACCAACTACTGTCGAGGATATGAGGGAGAGAAACAGCGCGGCTTTCCGCGGTATATCACCAGAAGTCCTTAGGGCAGTGTCTAGAGCCTGTGAGTCGAAGTTGCGGTTATGCCTCCAGCAGGAAGGTCGTCATTTCGAACATTTAGTTTAAGTTGTTAAAATTTCTTTATCTGAATTTTTCATATCATGTTGAATAAATAGGTACATACTATTATGTAGACCGTATTTGTGTTCTTGTTTTCTCATGGCACTCTTGGGAACGGAAAACGTTTCCCGACATTTGCGATGAAATTCCTTTTTTCTCCGAAATTTTGTTATGCAATGTGTAATTTTTTATGTACCAATGAAAAATTTAGAGTTTTGGCTGTACAACGCCGTATTTTTTTAGGGGGGTGCCATTTGAAATTTTCGAAAAAAATGACAACATGCGAAGTTCAATAAATTTTTTTTTTCCATAAATTACCCGAAAAAAAAATTATGTGAAGGTATACGAGGTCTTAACCTGTACCTCAATTCAAAATTTAGGCGCCGGCGTCAATTAGTTTCTCTGCAAAACAATCTCAAAAACGGGGAGCAATTTTGAAAGAAGGGGTTATAACAGCGAAACCGCTAAAGTGAAGGGTATAACATGTTAGATACAAAAATAAGTACTCTTCGAGCACTTTCCAAATCTGCAATAAAAAATAGGGCATTCTATTTAAAAAACATAAGTTTGGTACGTCACTGGATTACGGCACGCCACTGATGATTAGAAATATTTTTGAAACATAGCGACGGTAATTATGCACCACTTTGCTCTTAGATTTTTTTCGATAGCTTTTATCGTAAAGGAGCTATGGTCCGAGGCGTCTTAAGTGCCACACCCGGTATAATTGTGAAATTAAAATAAACTGTTAAATCAGTATCAAAAATATAATGCTAAACAAGAATATTGTAAATTTCACAATAATTCAGTGTTTTAGACGCGTGGCGCATGAAGTAAAATTTCGAGTTTATAAAAGCCTGAAAATTTGGATTTGCCGTCACTCGCTTCGCTCGTGACGGCAAATCCAAATTTTCAGGCTTTTATAAACTCGAAATTTTACTTCATGCTTAGTCTGGGAGTGGAAATACTCGTTAGTAGCTTCAAATTAAACTCATTAAAAAACATTAAATGCATACGCTGAATCGGAATATGTATAGTTGGAAGAAAAATGTCTTGTATGTTAATGTCTCTAGCCCCCACAAATAATAATTCTCACTAGCCGCCACTGGATTACATAAATATGAAACATGAATGAGTCTCTAGAACACATAAAAAGACTGTTATTCCTTACTTCATTTTTTATTTGTATCGTTAGATGTACATTTCGAGAAAAGGTGCTTATTATCAATAACAAACTAGTCTTTAGAAGTTTTTGACCATAAAAATTAATTCATACAAATATTCTTTTTATTTGTGATAAATTACAATATATTCAGAGTATATGATGAAATAATTTATCACTTAACCCGTGGTGAAACATATTTAATTAATACGCTTTGATTAAAAAAACACTTGGTTTGTTTCACTGATTTTTTATTTTTACTCCAACTAGTTTCGACCTTAGGCCATTCTCAAGGAGATATGTACAAAATTTTACAAATGTAGGGTAGGATATTTATACAAATTTTACAGCTAATTTCAGGTAATAAGGGTCGTCGCGATGGCCCTTATTACCTGAAATTAGCTGTAAAATTTGTATAAATATCGATACATTTGTAAAATTTTGTACATATCTCTTTGAGAATGACCTAAGGTCGAAACTAGTTGGAGTAAAAATAAAAATAAGTGAAACAAACCAAATGTTGTAATCAAAGCGTATTATATTCAGAGTAATCGATATATTATTTCAAACGATGATCTATATAGTAAATGAAATGACGCAATTAATACATAAATCCAGTGCACATAAGGTCACTGAAAATTACCCAGTGTTTTACCATCGACGATGAGGATGAGGCCAAGGTGTTAGTTAGCAAAGCGTAAAAAAGTCGAAAAACACAGACCCCCGTCTATCAATTACAAAACGCGAACGTGATGCGACAATTACGACGATTAATTGATTTTTGCTCGGGCTTGCAAAACCGATTCATGAAAGCCCAACACATTTCGGCATTAGCGTTAGCATTAGGAAATTTTGAAACAATTACTTAACGAAAATGACGAAACAACTGCTTTTTGTACACTCTTTTGATTGCTAATTAAAGGAATGCATCCTGGGCTGGAGATATGTTTTTTTTTTCTAAGAAAATTGGGTTTTATCTAATAGGATATTGCTGGTGTACGTTATTAAGTTATTAAAATCTGATTTTGTGTGAATTTGGTTTATTACTGTTTTTCAGAACGGATGTGTTAATGGGTGGGTCTCGTTTGGGCGCGTGGTCTCCGGTTGATTGAGAAACGAGGAACACGATGATGGCAAATTGGTTTGGTTTTAAGTGAAATTTATCATGATTTGAGATCGTAAATTAGTTTAGGTTTATTGGTTGTTAATTTAAAGATCGGCAATTAAAAAGTATTTACTATCGTCGGTGTATTTATGAGATAAATTAATGCATTGACGAATAAATAATAATAATAATCTTTATTGTCAAACAGATATACCATAAAGCACTAATAACCTGTCTTAGCATGTTTTATTTAAATTACCAAATGTACATACATTTCGGATATAAATTGACAATTATCAATGGATTAACACTGTGTTAATCCATTGGTAATGGTCACTTTGCTTCCGAAATGTATGTACATTAGGTAATTCAATTAAACGTGCGAAGAAAGGTTACACAGGCTAACAAAGAATTTGCGATTTGGATTTGTTCATTTTTTTGAAGTTTTGGTGGCTTATCTAATGAAGATCACATTTTTTGTTTCCATCACGCAACATTTTTTAATAAATTTATTAGGTGTCATATTTATGTTTTTTTTTATTTATTTGCGAATGTAAATTAAATGACATTCTAAAAATTGCTACTCCACTGAGATTAAATTATGTACAAATCAAAAGAATAGTGAATAATGACGGAAAGCTACGAAAAGCTTAAAGTAATGCTTGAAACAATTGAATACAATGATTATAGTTGGAAAATTTGTGGGGATTTAAAAATTGTGGGACTTCTACTGAGAGCAGTCAGGGTATACAAAGTACCAATGTTTTTTGTGTGAGTGGGACAGTCGAAGTAGACATCAACATTGGAAGAAAAAGGACCGGGTAAGAAGAGATCATTTAACTCCCAGATCAAAAAATGTTCTGCACGAAAGTCTTGTTGATCCACAAAAAATCTTGTTACCTCCACTGCATATTAAATTAGGACTAATGAAACAATACCTTAAATCTTTAATTTGGTTGGCGTTCACGTTGTGGTACATCTTCATAACAATTTAATTGAAACACTTAACTTTGTTTTACCACTTTTATTTTACTTTTCAGTGACTATAGTTTCGACTACAAACTAGTCATTATCAAACTAAGTGTAATACGTTAAAGCTTTAAATAAAGATGGAGACTGTTTCAAATACCTTTGCGAAAATTTCCCGCTATTTCAGATGCAAAATTAAAGGAAGGAATTTTTGTCGATCTTCAAATAAAGAGATTAACGAAAGATCAAGAATTTGTTAATACCATGACCGAATCTGAGAAAGATGCATGGATTTCATTTGCTAGTTATTAGAGGTTTTTCGGGAAATAGCAAGGATCCTAACTACAAGAAAATTGTAAAAAACATGCTATAGAAATTTATGGAATTGGAATGTAATATAAGCATAAAAGTTCACTTTTTACACTCGGATCTTGATTACTTCCCCGAAAATCTTGGTGATGTGAGGAGCAAGGTGAGAGGTTCCACCAAGACAAGAAATGGAACGCAGGTATCAAGTTCGGTGGAATGTTTCAATGATGGCTGATTACTGCTGGACAATAAAAAGGGATAATTCGGCCCTGGAATACAAAAGAAAATCCACTAAACGAAGTTTTTCATCCAAGAGGAAAATATCTTCTGGAAAGAAAAGAAATTAAAGATTGTTTAAGACTTTTTTCAATTTAGTTTACTATTTGTAATTTGGTTTTGTCTCTGTATTAATAAAAGTAGCGTTTATTTTGACCAAATTTTTTAATAATTTATTTTCAACATTGATAAAAAAAACCTTGCGGGATAGGGCAAAATGACACTCGGATTTGAATTCAGCAGATCAAAATATTACAAAATCAGATGTCAGATCGAAATAAACTTTCAAAAAGGACCATTTCGATAGAAGCTACAAATAAAATGCTTTTCAAAAATAACGTATGCCTAAAAATGTTGAGTGTTCATCTGGGTATGTATAGTTAAACGAAAAAATTCTTGCATTGAAGATTTCGTAATTGACGTATATTATAGATGTGTATAATTTAGAAAAGGAAAACACTTGGTTAAAATTCACTAATAGTGTTTTCCTTTTTTAAATCATAGTTAAATATGTTTCACCACGTAAAAGATGAGAAACTTGTTTAAGTTATAGATGTATAGTTTGATAAAAGTAAATATAATAACAAATATTACTTATAGTGTCATCAACAATTTTAAAACTAATTTTATTACATCCTGGATCAATTCCCTTGGCCACCATCACCGTCATCACCTTTTCAAGAATTATCCACATCCAATTAATCCTAATTACCGCGCATAATGGATCACGTCTGCCGTTTGCACAACGCTATTATGCAGACAAAGGATTCTTCACACTCGCACACACACATATCGAGGTGGTATAACAAAATCTTACAAAAATCGGGTTGAAATACAAACAAGTTAGTTGTGCGCGCGGTGAACGTGATATGCATTACGGCACAATTAAGTCAGACTTGCGCAAAAAAACGGTGCAGCGCACGTATAGTAAAATAGCATGAAGTAAAATGGAATGAAATTCATACAATGAGTTTTCCTGATCACCTACACTTAATTGCTTAATTGCAAACGCGATGGCTGATTGTAATTAGTCTGCTCTCGGGATTGCTCCAGTTTTTTTTTTCGAGATTTATTGCGAGCACGATTTTTAAAGACTCTCACTATGAACTAACTGTAATTTTATATGATACAAATATTTAGTATAGAATAAAGAAGTATTAAATCAAAAAACTTAAAATATTTAGTGTCGACTAAAGAAGTATTAGTTAAAAAATGTCAAATCATATTTTATGCTTTCAATTTTTTTTACCTAATACTTCTTTATTTGAGTATTAGGTAAAAATAATTAAAACATATTTTATGCTTTGAAAGTTTTTACCTACTTCTTTATTCGACACTAAATTGCGATAATTAATAATATCTTGTGCATTGATTTACAATTACAGGGAAGTTTTCAGAGAAGTATACATATCCCGATGTATACATTGTACATTTTCAGGCATTCGATATTTTTTTAAAGGCGACCAATTTTAAGCTTTCCAGATTAAGCATGAAGTAAAATTTCGAGTTTAAAAAAGCCTTAAAATTTAGATTTGCCGGGGCGCGCGAGCCAAGCGTTATCCACGTTTGTGTAATTTAGTTAGATTAGATTAAAGGACGCAAATTTGAAAACGTGTAGCTTATGTAAAACGTTATCTATAATGTTTACGTAATTGAGTTAGATTAGGCTTAGTTAAGGGAAACAAATTAGAAAACGTTTAACTTATTCAAAACGTCATCTATTACGCTTACGTAATCGAGTTCCTAATCTAACTCAGGGGAATCAAAGTCGATAATGTTTAACTTGTCCAAAACGTTATCTATAACGTCATGATATTACTGTTATATATTATATTTTAACTTTTTTGTGTAATAAATAAATTTATTATGTATTTCTAGAGGCATAGAAAGGGAAAATTGGATTACCAGAAAATTCGCGGCGGTCGTCCAGTTACAAATTACGGACGGATTGCGGAAATCGTAAGGATTTTCCGGTGAATTGAGCGGAGATTTTCCCCTTTTCATTCCCCGGATTTTCCCGACTTATTCGTGTATAGATGCTATCGCACACTGGGGACAGTATAGCCATTTTCCCATTCCAGCTCGACGATAATTACCACCCCTCATTTCATATTTTCCCCCCTTAGTCATCAGTAATATTTATTATTACATTAACGAAAAATTCAATAATAATTGCATTTATTAACTGTACTTTACATCAATTAGTTCAAATTATTTTCTAAAAGTACGTAACTTGAGAAATATAATTAGAGTAATAGAATAATAATGCTATTGATGTACAGACATTAAACAGAGTGTTAACCACGGAACCTGGCTATAGCAAAATGGAGTTATTAGAATTAGAATTAATTTAATTATATCAGCAGTGAATTATTGTATCTGTGTTTTATACGCCTGGTGCATAAAGTAAAATTAAGCCTAAAAGTTATTTAATTATAATGTCAGCAGTGAATCATAAACATACTAATATATACACAATTTTAAACTTCACAATAAATCAACGTTTTATACGCATGGCGCATAAAGTAAATTTTAGAAAAGCCTAAAAATATGGACATGGAACAACACCGATGCAATGTACATTGCACAAACTGGTAGAAGTCTTGAAATTAGACTTGAAGTACATAGAAAATCCATCCTAAATAACAAACAAACAACGGGGTTTGCCCGTCATTGCATCGCATCCAAGCAATTTTTTAATTCAGACGTTTTTCAAATTTCATATTCAGGTAATAAGGGACGAGAATTGAATTTAAGAGGAGGCCTGAAAATTAGTAAGGCAATAATACATGGAAAACACATCGTAAACGAGTACGAAGACATCTGGAACTCCACAATTTTTAAAGCCTTTATTACCTGACCTTCAAAAAATATGTATATATATCTTGTAAAACATTTTTCTGTATTACTTCTTAAGAATGACGATAATTCAAAGCTAGTCGGAGAGAATAAAAAATAGTAGTAAAACAAACCAAGTGACTTTTATTTAATTATTAATATTGTAAACATATTTCATCAAGTGATTATTGAAAATGGAATTGAAGATACTTTGAGCTAAGTTTAGTTATTAACAATCGAAATAAAAAAAAACAATTGAAGGGCTTATTATAATAACATGATAATCCACACAACCAAAAAATGCTGTATTATTCTTCGATTTGATTAAGCAGTAATATAAAAAGCTAGTATGCTCATATTCGCATGCAAACCAAAGCTTTTAAGAAATTTGAAAAATGTGAATTTGGTAAGTACAACACTTGTATTGTTCCATATTTCTATTTTCAGTTACCTGACACGTGTTTACGATCATTTCTAAAGTTAAGTTTTTAACTTTGATAATAATCCTAACGGATCGAAATACGTGTCAGACAAGTGAAAATAAAAATATGGAACAAAACGAGTATTATAGCGATTTGATTAAGCACTAATATAAAAAGCTACAGTATGCTCATATTCTCATGCAAACCATAGCTTTCAAAACTTGTAAAACAATCTACATTAATTCTTAATATCATAGTAATACTTTTTACATTTTTTTCTAAATGTCCAATACCTCAGTTTTGTTTACTTGTGGCATATCATGTTATTACAATAAGCCACTCAATTGTAAGCAATATACATGTATGTAATATATAAAACTACGATAATGTGCGCATAAACTGCAAACAATATACCGGGTGTTACTTGCCGTACGCAACATAGGAAATCCCATGTAAATTTTGAAATGTTCAAATTTTGGCTCCCCTATTTATTTTAGAAACAAAATGTATTTCCCTTTTTTTGTAGAGGGAAAAATTCTGAATTTATTTGTGTTAACGTTTATCACTTTACGTTTCTCTAAGTTAAAATAACTAAAAAAAATAATGTGATTTTATAAAAATAATGACATGCCATGGAATTGGAATAACAACTATAGATGACAAAATGGCAAAAGATATCGTAGTTACTTGTTTGAAATAAATTAAATGATTTACACTATACAAGAAAAATGTCATTATTTTTATAAAATCACATTACTTTTTCTTAATTATTTTAGCTTATAATTTTCTGACATTCGTTGATTTTTAAAAGAGTTCAATTGGAAGCTTTAAACGAGTATTTTCCACTCCCAGACTGAGCATGAAGTAAAATTTCGAGTTTAGAAAAGCCCCGTGAAAATTTGTCGAGGGTCGCGCAGCGACCCGAGACAAATTTTCGGGGCTTTTCTAAACTCGAAATTTTACTTCATGCGCCACGCGTATAAAACACAGATTTTAAGTGAAGTTAAATATACATAAATTTGACGATATTATAGTGTTTTATACGCGTGGCGCATGAAGTAAAATTTCGAGTTTAGAAAAGCCCAGAAAATTTTTCTGGGCTTTTCTAAACTCGAAATTTTACTTAATGCGCCACGCGTATAAAACACAGATTTTAAGTGAAGTTTAAATATACATAAATTTGACGATATTATAGTGTTTTATACGCGTGGCGCATGAAGTAAAATTTCGAGTTTAGAAAAGCCCAGAAAATTTGTCTCGGGTCGCTGCGCGACCCTCGACAAATTTTCACGGGGCTTTTCTAAACTCAAAATTTTACTTCATGCTTAGTCTGGGAGTGGAAAACACTTGTTTAAAGCTTTAAATTGAACTTAAAAAAAGAACAGGGAATATCCGCAATTGTTGTATCAATTCCGTGGTATGTCATTATTTTTATAAAATCACATTACTTTTTCTTAATTATTTTAGCTGTTAATTTTCTGACATTCGTTGATTTTTAAAAGAGTTCAATTGGAAGCTTTAAACGAGTATTTTCCACTCCCAGACTAAGCATGAAGTAAAATTTCGAGTTTAGAAAAGCCCCGTGAAAATTTGTCGAGGGTCGCGCAGCGACCCGAGACAAATTTTCTGGGCTTTTCTAAACTCGAAATTTTACTTCATGCGCCACGCGTATAAAATACAGATTTTAAGTGAAGTTCGAATATACATAAATTTCACGATATTATAGTGTTTTATACGCGTGGCGCATGAAGTAAAATTTCGAGTTTAGAAAAGCCCAGAAAATTTGTCTCGGGTCGCTGCGCGACCCTCGACAAATTTTCACGGGGCTTTTCTAAACTCGAAATTTTACTTCATGCTTAGTCAGGGAGTGGAAAACACTTGTTCAAAGCTTTAAATTGAACTTAAAAAAAGAACAGGGAATATCCGCAATTGTTGTATCAATTCCATGGTATGTCATTATTTTTATAAAATCACATTACTTTTTCTTAATTATTTTAACTTAGAGAAACGTAATGTGTTAAGTGTGAACATTAGTAAATTTAGAATTTTTCCCTCTACAATAAAGTGAAATATATTATATAAAATAAAAAGCGCAGCCAATATTTGAACACTTTAAAATTAACGTGCGATTTCCTATGTTTCCGCCAAGTCAAAACCCGGTATACATTTGTAAGTATTGGATTATTATTATTATTATTATTATATGTAATTTATTATGCAAACATAAAAAAAAATTGTGTAAGATTTAAACGGCAGCCAATTATTATTTCTTTTTAAAAACCCACAGAAAACAGATTGCTATCGTATTGTGCAAAAGATTTCGTCCGCGATATTAAAATCTTAACGAGAACGTTCTTCTTTTTTTCTCTCGTCCGTGGAATGTCTTTGATCGTCACGCGATTTCTGTGGTCAACCCAAACACAAAAATCCGTGTCACGTATACGAGAAACTATTTTTAAACGTCTGAATTCGATCGATTAATAAATCGTGCATAATTGTAGTTTCTTTCAAGAAAAAGAAAATAATGAAATACTACTTTCTTTCAATTAAAGATACTTCTATTTTAGTCCCATACAAAATTATTGTTATCGACGTAATCAGGAAAGTTTTCCAATTAAAGATACATACACATACATTTTAATCGTATAAAAAAACGTAATCAGGAAAGTTTTCTATGTTTATGAAGAATTTGTAATTAGGAAAGCTTTCTATGTTTATGAAGAATTTATAATCAGGAAAGTTTTCTATGCATCATGAAGAATTATTCAACTTGAATAGCATACAAAGTTTGTTATTACACTCAAAGTTAGAAAGAGCAAAATATAAAAAAATGAAATTAAATTTAATATCGACTTTCTGCAAAACGTTTGTCTTATTGAGACAAGTCTCCAAATATTCATTGAAACAACTACTTCTCGAGCTAATACCCCGACAGATATTGAATTATACAATAAATATTTAAGTTACACGACAACTTTACTGTTCTATGCATAATTTACATGCAAAATGCAACATCAGGTCAAATTATTCTCTCAGCAAACTAAATGAATTAACAGGAAATTGAAATAATTTGAAAAATGTACAGGGAATGAATATTAATTGTCTTAAGCCATCTATAGACGCGTTTTGAGATGTATCCCTCATCAGTATAGCTATGCTTTAGACTTTTAATGCAGAAAAATATTAAAATAAATAGGAAACTTACAGAAATCTTAAACAAGTTTTTTTTTTCACGTGGTGCAACATATTTAACTATGATTTAAAAAGGAAAACACTTCGTTAAATTTCACTAATATTTTGGTTTTTTATTCAAAATATTCTCTCTAGTTTCGACTTTGAGTCGACTCAAAGTCGAAATTAGTTTTAATAAAAAACTAAAATATTAGTAAAGTTTAACCAAGTGCTTTCCTTTTTAAATCATCTTACAGGAATGTCGAAGTGTATCGTCGAAACAGGTACACAAAACTGGGGCGAGTGAATATAGATTTATATTTTGTAAATATCCTGCAAACTATTGACAAAGTCAATTTTTTTTATGTTAAATTTTTTTTATATAAAAAAGTTTGTTTTTACGTTATTAAAGCGAAGGAATCTTTTTTCATAATGGTCTTAGAAGAACAGTTGAAAAATCTACAGGTAACGTGACCGCCAGTCTAAGGTGTCAAATTGTTTAGAGGGAATGGCAAAGCTGTACTGATGAGAGATACATCTCGAAACGCGTCTATAGATTGCCTGAATAATTTGACCCAAATTGTTACATTTGCAGTAGGTTACTGTATGTAACGGCAAACACTTGTTGTATAATTCAATGTCCGTCGGGGTATTAGCCCGGGAAGTAGTTGTTTCAATGAGTGTTTAATATAGTCTTTGTAAGACTAACTTGTTGTAGATTGCGAAAAGAATCGCACTTTTAATGTCTACAGAGTTTGAAAGTGAACCAATGATTAAATGAACACTTATCGTGTATTGAGAACCAAACCTTTGGGAAAATAAAATTAATAAATAACCAAAACTACTATAATTATATCTTTTTATTCTATTTATTTATATAACGTATACACTTTTACAAACTTACAAAATTATAATATAATGGTAACCTGACAGTGCTAATCCATTGATAATGGCCACTTTGTCTCCGAAATCTATGTACATTTGGTAATTCAAATAAACGTGTGAAGAAAGGTTATTCGTGCTTTATTCGTCAAATACTGTAATTACGTCTATTTATTCTATCAAACATAATAATTTTATTAAAATGTCTCTGTAATTTTATGAATATGTATATATAACTATGTCATGGTCAAATTTAGAATGAATAAATAACCAAAACTACTATAATTATATCTTTTTATTCTATTTATTTATATAACGTATACACTTTTACAAACTTACAAAATTATAATATAATGGTAACCTGACAATGCTAATCCATTGATAATGGTCACTTTGTCTCCGAAATCTATGTACATTTGGTAATTCAAATAAACGTGTGAAGAAAGGTTATTAGTGCTTTATTCGTCAAATACTGTAATTACGTCTATTTATTCTATCAAACAAAATAATTTTATTAAAATGTCTCTGTAATTTTATGAATATGTATATATAACTATGTCATGGTCAAATTTAGCAAGAAACAACTTGTCTAAATAAATAATCCATGTTGGTGAAAAGTGAAAAAAAGTAGTAGTACGAAATAATTGCATGTCTCGCGGTCGTCTTCTCTTTGAACTTGTGTAATAGATCCTCTTGGCGTGGGCATATCTTGATGAAGATCTTCTTCAGTTTCCACTCGCAAATCTCTGTGCCTTTCGAATGTTATCTTTTATTGCGCTGGATTTCCACTAAATTATGCAAAAAGGCCGTTTACATCGTTTGTTTTACTTAGATACGAGAATTTGTTATAAATGTCGTCATAATCTTACAGATAATTTAATGGTTACGTTCTTTGTGCAAAAAATCACTTTTAACAATAATTTGATGTAACAATCTGTAAAATATATACAGAGACCTTTTCTTATCTGATGTAGCGTGTTATTTTTAATTAATTTGATAGATGTCAGTCTAGTTTTCTTTTGGATCAAATAAGGGTGGTTGTGAGGGAAGAAACAAAACTGAGGTTGTTAAAAAAGGAAAACAAAGGGGTCGAGTTTTGGCGAGAATAAAAACATATCTTTGTCGATACGATTTTTAGAGTTTGCGAGGCTTCTCTTTAAAAAAGGTGAGCGTTTAAAATTTCACAAATGCTTAGAGCTTATACGTGATTGTGTTCTCTTTAGAGAAGCCTTTAGTTTGGTGCTGCACTTGAAGTGGCCGAGTTTGTACCAGTTGACTGCTGTTGCCGTCCGACTGAACGATAGAGAATAGTCGATTTAAGATAAGTGTTAATTCGAAATTTGAAGAGCTATCGTCGATTTGAACATTATATATCTGTCCTAGAACGGATTATTTCTAGGAGGCGCCCATGTATTTTCGTTCTGATGTTTATGTTATTAGAAATTAATTTAAAAATTTAGTTATTAATTATAAATTTATTCCTTGTGTTTCTCTTATAATTTACTTAGACCTGTCAAACATATTACAACTAGCCGGACGTCTCACTGTATACGGGAAATAGGTATACAGCAGAGCTGGGACGAATCCTCGTGAAAAGGATTCCAATCACGAATGCGAATCACCTAATATGATTCGAATCACGAATACTCGATTAAGGATTCGTAAGAGATAAATATGATTTGAATCAAAGATTCGAATCCTGTTTTTTCGATTTACGAATACAAATCCTTTAAGAATAAATTTAATTTTATTATTTTTTTGCAACCATTAACATATAAATATCGGTATCAGTTGTTTTAATAAAAATATTCAAAACCCAATTATTTATTATTAACACTGAACATCGTTGATAACAGACTAAATATCTGTGTTACTCTGATTAAAGATGTATTTGTGTGTTTTTGAACTTCACTTCCAATCAGTGTCTTGTACGCGTGGCGCATGAAGTAAAATTTCGAGTTTAGAAAAGCCCCGTGAAAATTTCCCTCGGGTCGCTGCGCGACCCTCGACAAATTTTCTACGCGGGGCTTTTCTAAACTCGAAATTTTACTTCATGCTTAGTCTGGAAGTGGAAACACTCGTTCAAAACTTCAAATTAAACTCAATTATAAAATCGACGAATTCCTGAAAATTACGTAAATTCACTGAATATCATTAAATCCGGGAAAGTCAGAGAAAAGTAATGGTATTTTATTCAAATTGACCAAAACTCTAACAAAAAAGCCATATGATATTATTAAATTTGCCAAAATCAACAGGCATCATAAAAATTACAAAACACGTAAAAATTTATAAAACCAACCTAAATATTGACAAAAACAATGAAAACAATTAAACAAACTGGGGATTTCCTACAGAAGAAAGTTATATTAGGTCACGAAGAAAAATCTTGAATCCGGGAAATGTCGGAACATTTCAGATTGTGGCTACCATGTCAGTTTTACTTTAAATAATGTTAAACAAAATTTTGAAAACTAGATTATTATCTTTAAAAACATTTTCAGTCAATTAATGTTCTTATAAAAGCAATCAGTTTGAAGTTTCGAACGAGCGTTTCCACTCCCAGAATAAGCATGAAGTAAAATTTCGAGTTTAGAAAAGCCCCGCGTAGAAAATTTGTCGAGGGTCGCGCAGCGACCCTCGACAAATTTTCACGGGGCTTTTCTAAACTCGAAATTTTACTTCATGCGCCACGCGTATAAAACACCGATTTTACGAGAAATTTAAATACACACAAAACAATTTTTTCATGTTAATCCTCACAATTGATTCGAATTATTTTTGACAATTCAAATCCTTTTGTAAGTATTCGAATCCTCTTGTAAGTATTCGAGTCCTTTTATAAAGAGGCATTCGAATACTTTAGTTAACCTGGATTCGTGATCCGGATTTGTTACATTTTTTAAGAGGATTCGTATTCAATCCAAATGCGGGTGATTCGAATCCTTATAAAAGGATTCGGATACAAATCCTCTTAAAGAAATGTAACGAATCCGGATCACAAATCTAGTTTAACTAAAGTATGTCTCTTTTGGATCATCTAAAAGTATCTAATCCAGGATTCCAATCCTGAATGATTCGAATCCTGCCCAGCTATGGTATACAGATAAGAAAGGCTCTATGTATATACATTACAGATTGTTACATCAAATTATTTTTGAAAGTGATTTTTTGCACCTATGAATATTTGAATAAAATACAATTGAACCAATTGTTTAAAATCATGTTTCTAGGCAACCTAATATCATTAATGTGTATTGAATTGCAACGTTCTTTAATTCATTGATGAATTAGTAATGTCTATTTCCCAGTTCAAGAGAATATGTATTTTTAATACAATTGTAAGAGCTTAATATTAAGTATGTATAATTTATACCTGTAATATGTATACCTGTATTTATAATCTAATATATAAAATTACGAAAATGTTCATATAATCTGCAAAGAATGAGTCATAATTAGATTATAAATTACATGTATACATTTTACAGGTATAAATTATACATACTTAAAATTAAGGTCTTCCAATTGTGTTATACCTGTACTATAGAGGGTGTCCCGTCAAACCCTGTATATTACAGGTTTAACACAATTGTAAGACTTTAATTTTAAGTATGTATAATTTATACCTGTGGGGAAATGGCTTAAGCATTGATTTCTGGGAACAAAATATGATGATTTAACGGCTTAACCGTAAACTTTTGGATATAGATAAGTTGTGTTAAATCATCATATTTTAATCCCAGGAATCTATGGTTAAGCCATTTCCCCATATTAACGGGACACCCAATATATTACAGGATTAACACAATTGTAAGACCTTAATTTAAAGTATGTAAATATACCTGTAAATAACTTTTAGTTTGAAAATGACGTTGAAGTTGTCATAACTATAGTTACTTAATAAAGTATATAAACAAAGTTGAGTGATGTTTCATTTGTCACGAGAATATTGTGAAAACCAGTACTATATAGTAGACTTTTGTTTGTTCGCGTGAATGTTTATACAGTTCTGCAGTTTCTGCAGTTTATCCACGAAATCAACTTCATTAAGTTAGAGATGTAAATGTTAGTGAATGGACCGTTAGGGGAAGGCTTCGGGCTGCTGGATTGTCTTGCAAAAAGATGGCTACAGTTCCACTTTTACAACGGCGACATCGTGTTGCAAGATTGGCTTTTTCCTGAAATCACAGGGCATGGAATAATGAGGATTGGAGAAGGGTACTGTTTTCAGATGAGTCGCGGTTTTGCCTCAATGGATCAGACAGACGTCGGAAAGTGTGGAGAAGACGCGGAGAAAGATACGCTTCAGTTTGTATTGATGAGCGACTTCCATTTCGCGGCGGGTCGGTTATGGCTTGGGCAGGAATTTCTACCGAATTGGTCTTTATAGAGAATGACTCCCTGACAGCTCACAGATACATTACGGAGGTTCTCGAACATCATGTTATGCCCTTCACGACAACTATGGGCGAGCGCGGCATTTTTATGCAAGATAATGCTAGACCTCACGTAGCCAGAGTTGTCTAAGATTCGCGGTTCGATTGGCCAGCTGTCAGCCCGGACATGAATCCCATAGAACATGTATGATATGAGTTGGGACGACGTATCAGAAAGCATACACCTACTCCAAGAACTGCTTAGGAGCTAAGTCAGTTGCTATTGCAGGAATGAAATAATATCGACCAAAATGTGATCGTTAATTTAATTCAGTGTTCCTCTTCGACTTCAAGCAGTCATTAATGCAAGAGGGGGTAATACTCGTTATTAGTGATAAGTTTTTTTCATTATTTTTTGTTACATATTAGTCCTAGGAACAAAAATTCTAACGTCGTCTGAACTGTGATATTTCCAAAATAGGCAATAAAAACAATAAATATGCTTTACGATTCAACATTGCATTTCTAATTTAGTGTGCAAAATACAGTACAATTGTTTGCAGTTTGCAAACATAAAGCTAAAACAAAAAAATTCCAAAAATAAGTCATAATTTTTAAGTGACCTCTATTTCTTTGCTCGCCAATGTATTTTTTGGATTTAAAAACTATTGTGTTGTTTTTATTGGGATGACATTATCATATTTCACTTTGTCAAGTGTGTGATTTCTTTGTTTAAACTATCATTCATATTATTTTTGATCATTTTTGTATCTAATAATGGTAATAAATATTGGGTTATTAGTAATAATTGTTCGTATTAATCAAATAATAACTCATTATTATATCTATATCGATGAAAACATTTAGCAACAAAGTGTCGACGATAAATCAGAGCCAGACGTGAAAATTGATTTATGCGGGACGTTTAAATCTCTAAAATCGTATTTATGTAAAACGTCGTATAAATAGATTCCGTTCCACGATTTATGCAAATCGTCCATATACTGGCTGACACACTTTGCACCAATAAATAATGCATTACCGGTCTGATGCACAATTTTGCCAATCATCTCGATAACGCAAGCTTTTCACTGTAATAAAAATCACTACAATTGTAGCGAAATTGTTGGAAATTTTATTTGAAAGGTCATTTCAATAATGTTCAATTTAATACACATGAGTAAAATCAAATCATCAAGTGTTTGAGTAATTTGATACTGGTTATTGATTCTTTTGCGATTGATTTTTTATGTTCGAGGATTTAATGTGTTATATGATATTTTTGCCTTCAATAAAAAACAATTTAAACAAATGATTAAGAGAGTCGCAGTTCCTAAGCAATAATATTGTTTGTTATTATAATTGCTGTTTGTTACTATAATTTTTGGTCACACTTTGTTCATACTTTATTCATTCATTATATACGTAACAATCTTAGATCCTGTCCTATCAGTATCTAATCATTTTCCTAAATAAATAAATATGATGTTTGATGTGATGTGTGATTCACAAATATATTTGTCTTTAGATTTTTATGTATATTACCTTTTAAAAACACGTCTATGTGAATAAAACAATTTAAACACTTTCAAGTACCGGGCTTTCATTAATTCCCGAACCCCACGTGACCAAAAATAATAGGCAACCAAATGTACAAGGTGGTATGGCTCACACAAAAATTCCCTAGATTTAAAAATATTTATTCGCCGGCGTATTTTTATGACGACTGAAATTATTATATTTAAAATGATTAAAAAATAGGCTCATCTTCAAAAATGTAACTAATTTTTATTAATTTTTTCGTTGTAAATACCATTTTCGCAGTATTTGCTTATCCTAGCAAATTGACTCTGCAAAATAAATAGAAATAAAACTCAATGTTTCAGAATAATTAAACAATTTTTGCTTACCTGAAAATTCCGGGCGAATCTTGTAAGATCTCAAAGGTTGGTTTAACGATGCACCGCGCATAAACGTTTATGTCAAATTTGACTTTAGTAACGTTTGGTTACTTTTTTCAAAGCCTCCAACGTACAAATACAATAATTTACGCGGCAATTTTAAATTTAGTCACGTGGGGTTCGGGAATTAATGAAAGCCCTGTATATATTGTGCATTCGCTACAATTGTTTCACCACACTGTGGCTACTTCAGGCGAAGAAATGATCATTTCTTCGCCTGTAAAATTATTTGTACATAGAATGTAATACTTTTATATAAATAAAACAATTTAAACACTTTCAAATATATATTGTGCATTCGCTACAAATGTTTCGCCACACTATGGCTTCAGTGTGGCGAAACATTTGTAGCGAATGCACAATATATATTTGAAAGTGTTTAAATTGTTTTATTTATATAAAAGTACTACATTTTATGTACAAATAATTTTACGAAAACTCAGACTTTTCCCACTAAGCAAAAAACAAACAAATAACGTTATATCAACATTGTAGCAACAATTAACGTTATTTTAATGTTGATGAAACATTACTTAAATGTGTTTGTTCAATGGGTTATTATTTAATTGTACAATTAATTTTACAAAACTACTTTAACTCAGACTTTTATTATCTAAGTGTTTAAATAATTTTACATTACGACTTTAACTCAAACTTTCATTATCTAAGTGTTCAAATAATTTTACAAAGCGAAATTAACTCAAACTTCCATTATCTAATTTGGGTACCTATTTAAATTATTTATACGCACAGGAAATATGTCTTTTGAGTGTACATAGTCCTATGCATGCGCTGTAAAATTTCAGGTATTCGTTGCTTGTTTTGTAATCGTTCAATTTGAAGTTTCGAACGAGTGTTTCCAATCCTCGGTTAAGCATGAAGTCAAATTTCGAGTTTAGAAAAGCCTGAAAATTTGGATTTGCCGTCACGAGCGAAGCGAGTGACGGCAAATCCAAATTTTCAGGCTTTTCTAAACTCGAAATTTTACTTCATGCGTCACGCGTATAAAACACTGAAATATTGTGAAATTAAAAATATACTGCTAAATCGTTATTAAAAATATATTGCTAAAGCAGAATTAAAAATACACCGGCAAATAATATTTTAAATTTCATAATATTTCAGTGTTTTATACGGGTGGCGCATGAAGTAAAATTTCGAGTTTAGAAAAGCCTGAAAATTTATTAGAACACCTTTTACCTTTTATCTAAAACACCTAAAATATTCTCCTAAAGCAAAGTTAAAAGTACACCAGGAAATAATATTCTGAATTTCATAATATTTCAGTGTTTTATACGCGTGGCGCATGAAGTAAAATTTCGAGTTTAGAAAAGCCTGAAAATTTGGATTTGCCGTCACTCGCTACGCTCGTGACGGCAAATCCAAATTTTCAGGCTTTTCTAAACTCGAAATTTTACTTCATGCTTAATCTGGGAGTGGAAACACTTGTTCGAAACGAAATTGAACGATTATAAAAGAAGCAATGACTACCTGAAATTTTACCTAAAACACCTAAAATATTCTCCTAAAGCAGAATTAAAAGTACACCCGGAAATAATATTCTGAATTTCATAATATTTTAGTGTTTTATACGCGTGGCGCATGAAGTAAAATTTCGAGTTTAGAAAAGCCTGAAAATTTGGATTTTCCGTCACTCGCTTTGCTCGTGACGGCAAATCCAAATTTTCAGGCTTTTCTAAACTCGAAATTTTACTTCATGCTTAATCTGGAAGTGGAGACACTCGTTCGAAACGAAATTAAACGATTATAAAAGAAACAATGAATACCTGAAATTATACCTAAAACACATTTCACCTTTTACCTAAAACACCTGAAATATTCTGCTAAAGCAGAATTAAAAATACACCGGCAAATAATATTGAATTTCATAATATTTCATTGCTTTATACGCGTGGCGCATGAAGTAAAATTTCGAGTTTAGAAAAGCCTGAAAATTTTGATTTGCCGTCACTCGCTTCGCTCGTGACGGCAAATCCAAATTTTCAGGCTTTTCTAAACTCGAAATTTTACTTCATGCTTAATCTGGAAGTGGAGACACTCGTTCGAAACGAAATTAAACGATTATAAAAGAAGCAATGAATACCTAAAATTATACCTAAAACACCTTTTACTTAAAACACCTGAAATATTCTGCTAAAGCAGAATTAAAAATACACCGGCAAATAATATTGAATTTCATAATATTTCAGTGTTTTATACGCGTGGCGCATGAAGTAAAATTTCGAGTTTAGAAAAGCCTGAAAATTTGGATTTGCCGTCACTCGCTTCGCTCGTGACGGCAAATCCAAATTTTCAGGCTTTTCTAAACTCGAAATTTTACATCATGCTTAATCTGGGAGTGGAAACACTCATTCTAAACGAAATTGAACGATTATATAAGAAGAAATGTATACCTGAAATTTTACCTAAAACACTTGTTATCTTTTACCTAAAACACCTAAAATATTCTGCTAAAGCAGAATTAAATATACACCAGCAAATAATATTTTGACTTCCATAATATTTCAGTATTTTATACACGTGGAGCATGATGTAAACTTTCGAGTTTAGAAAAGCCTGAAAATTAGGATTAAAATATATTGCTAAAGCAGAATTAAAAATATACCACCAAATAATATTTTGAATTTTATAATATTTCAGTGTTTTATACGCGTGGCGCATGAAGTAAAATTTCGAGTTTAGAAGAGCCTGAAAATTTGGATTTGCCGTCACGAGCGAAGCGAGTGACGGCAAATTTTCAGGCTTTTCTAAACTAAAAATTTTACTTCATGCTTAATCAAGGACTGGACACACTTGTTAGTCGCTTCAAAAGAAAAAAAAATCTCTGTATATTCATGTCTGCAACCCCACCAATAAAAATTCTCACGAACGGCCACTGTTCACATCCCATACTAAAACAGTTCCTGTTTAATATTTATTCCTTCTTCGCTAAAGGTGAATCTGAAATATGCCAGCACACGTTCTACAAGAATTTTTTTCTCAAAAATAAATCCTCGCACTGAGGCTATTATGTTTTTAAAAGCGAAAACTTCCGTGAAAACAAGTAAAACCATGATCCCGCATAATTCACTTCAAATGACGCAATTCTCGCTGTTCCTGATGATCTCTTGAAGTGATTATTAAATTAATTGGAACTCGGGAAAGAAAAAAAAAATCACCTTGGATCATCCTCATCTCCTCGCAGAAGAATTAAAATTTATAGATAGTTGAAATAATTAAATATTAGAATTAATTGGGTATAGTGAATGGGAAACGGTAGACAGCCAAAGAAAGGATTTAAATAAAATTGGATGTTTCTTGAAATATACATTTGTTTATATACAAAAAATATTTATTGTGGTAATTTTATTTGACTGATAAGGTTGATAAATGTTAAAAGTTCATCATCACTTTTATAATAATAAAACAATTTAAACATTTTTAAAACACTAGCAAATGACTGGGCAAAGTCTGTCTCACTCTAGTAAACCGCAACCTTAATCCAGGAGTGGAAACCCTTTTTAGAAATATAAATAAAATTATTTTTATATAAATAAAATAATTTAAACACTTCCAAATATATATTGTGCATTCGCTACAATTGTTTCGCCACAATGTGGCTTCATCAGGCGAAGAAATGATAAATAAAATTTGTCGGTTCAGGTATATATACAATGTTTATGGGGAGTGGGATTTTTTTCAAAAAAATAATATTTAAGAGGGGCTATTTTGTCCGTTTGGTCGTTGCGAAGATGTCCCGTGTATTTTCTTTTATTAATTTCCATGGACTCCATGATGTTGAGTTTCCGGCCTTTTCTTTCTTGATGCAGGACTTTAAAGTTTTCATCGAAGTGGTGTTTTTCTTCTATGAGGTGGTTTGAGTATGTGGAGTTGGTTTTATTTTATTGGAAGCTAGGTAAAAAAACCCACCGCCCATAAATTACACCTGACCCGACAAATTTTATTTATCATTTCTTCGCCTGAAGAAGCCACAGTATGGCGAAACAATTGTAGCGAACGCACAATATATATTTGGAAGTGTTTAAATTATTTTGTTTATATAAAAGTAATTTTATTTATTTTTCTAAGAAGTGTTTCCACTCCTTGATAAAGGTAGCGGTTTATTAGAGTGAGACAGACTTTACCCAGTCCTTTGCTAAAGTTAGATAGACCTATATTTCTATTTTCAGCATAAAAAGGCAAACATAATAAAAAAAAAAAAATAAGAAAAAGACCTTTCTTGGCATATCTTACAGACTATTTACAATTCATTCGTTATTACTCCATTTCCGTATCCCTCTTACCCTCCCCTCTCTTTTCCCTCTCCCTCCCCAGCTTTTCCAAACATAATATATCATGGATATTTTTTTAATGAAAGTTGAGCTAATTAAATGTAGAATGTACGGACACCCTTACATTTTTCCGTAGTACAAGTTTTTATTGCCTAAAAAGGAGTAAATAAATGACTCAAAAAATAGCTATTTTCACGATTTTTTTACAAAACAACTAAATATCTTAGTCGTTTTAAATTGGTGACATTAAAATTCTCAAAGTTTTAGGATTATTTTAATGTATCATGTAATGTTGTCCCATAATCAGAACATGAATGGTGCTAGAACTAGTGACTACCAAAACCATTTAATTTTACCCATAATAAATCGCAACATTAAGTATAAAGTAGCGACCAAACTAAATTCACTTCACCATTGTAGAATTTTGAGAAAACAGATTTTTTGTATTCTCTTAAAAGATATTCTGAACTATCTAGAATAAAGTAAAATAAGTTTTATACCTGCCCGAAAACGTTATTCGTTAAATTTTCCAGCTTTTTCTCAAGTGCTTCGGAAAGCTCCCAAAAGACTACTTAAAACTACCGTACGATCATATAATTTAGAGTAGGCTTTGAATTTTAAATTAGATTGGCACTACTGACTGTTAACACATAGATTACCATAACCTCAAATTTATTTCATTTAATTAGCATTTTGGGCAACCACACAAAGATTTGCCGCCTACTTTAAATCATAATTTAAACGATCGCACGGCATAAACGAGTTTTTCTCGAAGCATGTTTTTATAAAACGGCTTTTTGGGGTTCGAATCCCACTTTCTTACAGGCACCTTCTGGAGCCATGGATGTGTGTAAATGTGTTGTGCCGTCCTAAATTAATAAGTTATGCGTGTTATAAGCAAAAATACGAATTATTTGAATAAGTTAAAAATACAAATAGATAGATATACAGACTAGATATAGACTGTATAGCTATGAGCCGTGGTAAAAAAAAAACGGCATTTTTTGCAATAGAAATGTTTACCATATCTTTAAAACAACATTTTGCAGGAAAATACGTACACGATTTTTAATTAGTTAGATTTTAGATTTTATATCTATAAATTAATGCTTAAGTTTAGGCCAAAAGTGAACTTTTAACTTAAAATGCTCGACAATTACATACAAATTAATATTTTCAAAATCCCGTACATATTTTTCAAGCTATACTCATGTAGATTAGGATTTTTTTTATTTTACCCTTCATGTAATAAAGAAAAAGTTATAAACACTTCAAGACATGGTTACAAACATCCTTGAAAAATATGCTTTTACTTTTCCTTCCACAAAAAAATCACTTATTTTAGCGCTTCCTTAATCATTGTGTAGTTCAAAATATACAGCTTAGATGCATACTAAACCTATTATGCAGAAATAATTTAATTATAATGCACTAGTATGAATGACTTTGTATTTCTGCATAATAGGTTTAGTGGTCAACACTAGGTATAAGATTATATTCAAAATGTATTTCACATTGCTTTTAATTACGAAAATAAAATTGATATAAAAAAGTTATTTATATATATATATATATATATATATATATATATATATATATATATATATATATAGAATGAAATTAATTTTGAATCCTCGTTAAAAATAGTCTTGCATTTTATTCAAAAACTTCACGAAAAGATTTTTGATTTCACGAGCGCCTCGGCGCGAGTGAAATCATTTCTTTGAGTGAATAAAGGTGTTTAATTCACGTGGCGTATATATGTTTTTATTCAATTTTGACGAAATTGTAAAGAAAATGTACTTTACATTTATTTTTAAATAAATTTTTTAACTCACTCGTGACCTAAAAAAATTTTAGTTCACTAGTGAATAAAACCTTGTTTATTACGGTTGTTATGGAGTTAATAATGTCGATTTAAATTAACAAAATTGAATAAAATAAATTAGTAAATAATATTAGTTATGTTATGTTATGTTATGGGGTCGGTGGGTCGTGTGGCCTCTAGGTCTTCCGAAATTATGTCGACCTGAAAGATCTTTTCTAATTAAAAAAAAATAATACTAGTCAATATATAACTTTTTTTACGAAAATAAAATTGATATAAAAAAGTTATTTATATTAACTAGTATTATTTTTTAATTACAAAAGATCTATCAGATCGACGTAATTTCAGAAGGCCCAGAGGCCATACGACCCACCGACCCCATAACATAACATAACATAACTGGTATTATCTACTAGTTTATTTGATGCTAAAAATCAAAGAATTTGGCTAGAAAAATGTGTTTCTCAGCATTTCAGTTTTTGAATGATATGCAAGACTACTTTTAAAGAGGATCCAAATTCATTTCACTCTGCTATCATTTGCGAATATAAATTGCCAATTAATTCTATTGTTCAATAGGCCCCATATAAATCAATTGCAACATGCACTGTCCTCCAATAATTAATAAATTTCACCACGTCTGCCCATTATTTTTATTGGTTATCCTAAAGAGCAATTACCATTCGCCATTCGAGCTAAATTTCGAAATAGAACGATATTCTATTGCTATTTTTTTCTATTTCGAAATATCGCCTATTCTTAATGCAATTTCTCTCTAGTATAAGACAAGTAACATGATTAATTATACATTAAATATGCACAGGGGATTTTTTGTACAAGTATTCATATATCGATGCATACGCTGTAAATGTCCAGGGATTTATTGTTTTTGAAAAGTGTCCAATTTAAAGCTTTTAACGAGTGATTCCTTTGCTTTATTTCAAGCAAGAAATAAAATTTTGTGTATAACGTTTAATTTAAAGTTTCTAACGAGTGTTTCTACTCCTTGAGCATGAATTAACATTTCGAGTTTAGCGTTCAATTTAAATCTTCTAGCGAGTGTTTTCACTCATTTTGTAAGTTTTAAAATAATAAAATAATTAACATCAAACAATTTGTTATTGTGTATAATAGTCAAACCGAGTTTTTCTTTTAAGTATATTTTTTAACCATTCATTGTTTTTATAGAAACGTGAACTATGAAGCTATAAATGAGTGTGTCCACTCCCAGACTAAGCATGAAGTAAAATTTCGAGTTTAGAAAAGCCTGAAAATTTGGTTTGGTCGCGTAGCGCGAAGCGCGGAGCGGCCAAACCAAATTTTCAGGCGTTTCTAAACTCGAAATTTTACTTCATGCGCCACGCGTATAAAACACTGATTGCAAATGAAATTCGCTTGTTCACAATATTTCAGTGTTTTTAGTGTTTAATACGCGAGGCGCATGAAGTAAAATTTCAAGTTTAGAAAAGCCTGACAATTTGGATTTGCCATCACGAGCGAAGCGAATTTTTCTTTATATATTTTTTCACCATTCATTGTTTTTATAAAAACGTGAACTTTGAAGTTATAAACGCGTGTTTCCACTCCCAGACTAAGCATGAAGTAAAATTTCGAGTTTAGAAAAGCCTGAAAATTTGGTTTGGTCGCGTAGCGCGTAGCGCTACGCGACCAATCCAAATTTTCAGGCTTTTCTAAAATCGAAATTTTACTTCATGCGCCACGCGTTTAAAACATTGATTTCAAATGAAATTCGCTTGTTCACAATATTTCAGTGTTTTCAGTGTTTAATACGCGTGGCGCATGAAGTAAAATTTCGAGTTTAGAAAAGCCTGAAAATTTGGATTTGCCGTCACTCGCTTCGCTCGTGCCGGCAAATCCAAATTTTCAGGCTTTTCTAAACTCGAAATTTTACTTCATGCTTAATCTGGAACAGGAAACACTCGTTTAATTTGTTCAAATTTTGTAATATACATTTACATTGTAATGTCATTTTATTTTTAAACTGTGCCTTGTTTGTAACTATTCTGCGTAATTACATATTGTATGTTAATTGTAATATTTTAAACTGACTTGTACATCTATTGATGTAATAGCGTAGTATGAATAAATATTTATATTATTATTATTATAAATCGCCAGAATAACACTCTTTTTACACAAAGTTACAATAATAGTAAATAAATCGTTTTTATTTTGCGCTTTTAGCTAAAAATAGATTTATACCTAAAATGTGTTAATAGTGTTTTAACATCCTTAAGATTAAAACAAAAAAAACATGTTGATGTGCAATAGAAATGTTGCGAATTACACCTCAACAAATGGGAAGTGCCTGTTTTACAAGAATCAATTAGCAATTTCGAAACTAATCCCAATCCAATCCACCGCTTTTCGAGAGGAAACTGTCGCAATTCTTTGTCTCCGGAGCATCGAATGGAGGCGAATTATTTTAATGCCACTTTTTAAGTGTCGTTTCCTTCCCGGCGTCTTCTTGTTTTTCGCCGCCTTTTACGCGATTATTCAATTAATTTTCACTGTTTGGTGCGAAAGTCTATTAACAGTTTTCAGACGTTAACATATTGTTGGGTAATACTTTGAGTATCAATCAAACCTATTTAAGATCTGGGTCAATTTTCGTTGAACGGTGTGTGCGCGAAAATTTCGCAAGTGATTATTATTGGAAATAGATAGAAAAAAATAATGGATGATGGATGCCCGCGTAATTAGCGCTCGTTTTGTTATTAATACTGCACGAAGAGCTGTTTTTTTGAAAGTTTGCGACATCGTTTAGATTATGAAATGAGTCTGCATAGTCGGTTTCTGTAATGCTCTATGAAGTTTAGACAAAAAGCATCTATCTTATTTATGCATATATTATTACACAATGCATTAGACTAACCGGACTTTTTAAATTAGATTAGGCTGAATATTCCAGCTTTTTGTAGCAGGCAAAAACCCACGTTTAGCATTCCTATCCATAGGACTAACCTGAGATTAAAATCGCCCATTGTTATCATGTCTGGAATATCTAATATATTACCACCCTATTGTGATATTTTTCACAACTCTGCGAAATGTTTATTTATTTTACATATCTGTTATACACACTAGCGTCTGCATATTGTTTAGACTTAAATTTGTATGTACATACGTTGGTACTTTCGCATAAGGTCGAATACCATAAGATCGAATACCATGAGATCGAAGCGAAAAGGTAGAAGTCCCATAAGGTCGAATTTGTATTGCAAAAAAAAACAACTTTTTCTGTGGAATAACTTTTATTTAATTAGTTTGAACGATATTAGTGTCAATCGCAACTGTTTCGAAAAAAGTAATGCTATCTTCGTCTATTAAGTATGAGGCCTGTCTAATAATAATAATAATAGTATTTATTTCCAAACAGATACAGAATATCCTATTACAGGGAAAATGTATATAAGAACATAATAGTATTATAGATAACAATGCATAATTAATGTATAGTAAAATCAATAAAAATATATAGCAATCGGATAATTAACAAATAATGAATAATTTATAAATGAATATACTAAATTTAACATAAATTTAAAATTTAAAATAACATTACTATAACATTCGACTGGAAATTGAGCCAGCGTAGGACCCAATGGTATTTCTTGAATAATTTTCTCACTTATCACTTGGTGAAACATTTTTAAATATTGATAATGAAGGTTTAAATTAAATTACACTTGGTTTGTTTCACAATTTTTTACTTTACTATTTACTCCTGATAATGCTGTAAAACGCGAAACTAGTCGAGTAAATAGTAAAGTAAAAAATTGTGAAACAAACCAAGTGTAATTTAATTTAAACCTTCATTATCAATACCCAATGGTATTGTGAAATATATCGAGCGAATGTTGCACAGAGTTGTATAGTTTCATCATGCGTACTAATGGTGAATTAAAATGGGCATTGGTATTTGCCCTAGCATACCTAAACAAGGGTGGATTTCTTGATGACACCCTAGGTACATTTATGTTAATATTAAACAGAAGATCTGTGTCGTCAACAAGTCCATTGATAAGTTTGTAAAAGAACATCAATAAATGTATTTTGCGACGTTGTAGAAGAGATTGTATATTGAAGGCGTTTAATAAGGTCTCATAATCAAAGTTACTGTGGTGAGGGTAAACTCCGGTAAGTTTATATTGAAGTAAACGAATAAATCTTCTTTGTACCCTTTCCACGGCTTGAACCTGTTTATAATGGACTGGTGACCAAATTATACTACAATATTCCAATTTACTTCACACAAAAGCAAAATAAAGCCTGATGATAGCAGATATATCTTTAAAATCACTACATATACGTTTTATATAATAAAGCACAAAAGTTTGATGTGGAAGGTTTCAAATTGAATACATTGCACACGCTAACGATTTTACATACTTCTAGGTTTGGTTAGGTTAGGTTAGTAGAAAGGTTTGCAATAGAAAAAATTGCGCAGGTCATTTTGCGCCCGATGCCTGTTCCACATTGACGTGGTACTTATAGAACTAACGAAGAAATGTATACAAATTTGTTAGCCTCATACTTAATAGACGAAGATATTGTTGATTCGGATTTCTTAATATTTTACATTTTGTGTATTTTCTGCATTATTTTATTTTTGGGTGTTTCATTACTTTATTTGGCCCATTTTTTCATAAAAGCAGAAAGGGGCGCTTGTATTTACTTACCATTTTTTTTATTACTCTTTGTGCTTGTGATTTCTAAAGCGAAACCTGAGAGCCAAATGTTTGGCGGGATTTCATTTATTTCGCTTTACGGCCGAAAGAACGATTAACCATTGTCAGGAAAACTTCTTCAATTTCTAAAGAGCGGGCCCAAAACGTGCCTAATTGGACCCATAAACGTTAATCCGCGACCGAGCGAAGCGTCCGGACTTGTCCCTTTCACCATGCCCAAAAATTCCAGAAATATCCAGCACCTGACCCTCCGTCCTTATTTTTCACACTGAAAAATCATCCCTCGCTTTCTCTTCTAGAATCCCTCTCCAATCAATCCTGACCAATCAGATTTTCCTATCCCAAACCGTTTCTTCTGTTAAGAAAACCAGAAAACAGTCTTATCTTGAACACCGTTTCAACAACATCGTTCTTTCGGTCGTACCGCGCTTTTAACTTTCTTTTAACTTGTGTTTTTTAACTGATACTTTCTATCCACGTGTTTTTAACTTCATTTATTTTTTCCGTTATTATTTGTTAATTGTTTTGTATATATGTCAGTATTTAAATAAATCGTTTTGTTTAACTTACTGGCTTAAGTAATTTTTATTAAAGTCGCGAGAACCGCGCAATTTACAGATATCATTACTTTTTTTTTAAACAGTTGCGATATACACTAATATCGTTCAAACTAATTAAATAAAAGTTATTTCACAGAAAAAGTTGTTTTTTTTTGCAATACAAATTCGACCTATGGGACTTCTACCTTTTCGCTTCGACCTAATGGGATTCGATCTTGTCCTTGGGAAATTTTCTGTTAGGCAATAAAGACTTATTTTTATTATTATGACAAAGCGAATATAGATCACCAATACATTTCTTCATTATTGAAAATGTTGACGTCATATCATGAAACTTAATACGGCGTAAATTTAGTAATTTAATAATAATAGGACTGAATTTATACATAATCTTACGTTATGTTTATTATAGGCTTAGGTTAATATTATCGATTATAATTTTTTATATTACTATATTACCTCCAAATTCAAAATTTGTATCATTTGATGTAACGAATCTATTTAGCAATGTTCCACCAATAGAGCAATAATTAAAAACAAACTGTTGTCAAAAAATGTAAATCCCGTCATCATAAACAAAATAATATCTCTTTTAGATATTTGCATTAAGCAAAATTATTTACAATGCGACCGAAACATTTACACCCAACCAGATGGACTGGCAATGGGAAACCCCCTAAGCCCCTTAATGGCAGAGCTTTTTATGGACAATATAGAAAGTAATATATGTATATTACCCCAATTTAAAAATTGCCTCTATTGGTGGAGATGTGTCGATGATATATTGGTTTCATTCAATGGCACGGATAGAATTTTAAGTAATTTATTATAGGAAATAAATCAACAACATACAAACATTAAAGTCACAATAGAGAAAGAAGTAAAAAAGTGCATTAATTTCTTAGATTTGACAATCTAAAATACTAACAACAAACATGAATTTATAATTTTTCACAAACCCACACATACAGATACAACAATAAACAATAATTCATTTCACCCCATTTCACAAAAATTAGCAGCATATCGGTCAATGATTCATCGAGCTTTTGTAATACCAATGTCAGACGGAAATTTTAGAAAAGAAATAAATATAATTAAATACATCGCAATTGAAAATAATTTTACCATAGATATTGTTAATAAATTAATAAGACAGAAAGAACAACAAATAATTAATAACTTCAGAAATATACAAAGATACACGATACGGTTCACTAACATATAGTGGTAATTTAAGCCAAAATATTAGTAAATATTTCAAAGAATTAGACATTAAAGTAGCCTTCAAAACAAATAACACTCTTACATTAAAAGTGCGATTCTTTTCGCGATCTACAACAAGTTAGTCTTACAAAGACTATATCAAACACTCATTGAAACAACTACTTCCCGGGCTAATACCCCGACGGACATTGAATTATACAACAAGTGTTTGCTGTTACATACAGTAACCTACTGCAAATGTAACAATTTGGGTCAAATTATTCAGGCCATCTATAGACGCGTTTCGAGATTTATCTCTCCTCAGTATAGCTTTGCCATTCCCTCTAAACAATTTGACACCTTAGACTGGCGGTCGCGTTACCGTTCAAACATTAGTATAAATGAAATTGCCAATTCCTGGTTGCAGAATACTTCAAACAAACATTGAAGTATTCTGCAACCAGGAATTGGCAATTTCATTTATACAAATAACACTCTCTTAAAAATAATAAAAAACAGTAAAGACAAAACGGAAAGAGGTCAACGCTGTGGACAAAAAGGGAGAGCATTTGAGGAACGAATTAATGAACACCATAAAGCATTCCTAAATGATAAGGACACCTCAACATATGCTAATCATTTAAAAGAAGAACACCGCCATTTCAACAAAGAATTCAAAATCCCCCACATCGCCAGCAAAGGAAAAAAATTAAACCTAATTGAAAACCTGGAAATAAATAAAAAAACATTCATCAGACCTCTTGCTGAACGAACAGATCGAACTCTCCACTGCTCAGGCTGAGAAAAGATCCTCGCTCCACCCCCATGTCATAAAACTGTGTATATATAATGTAAATTTGTCTGTAAATAATACCATTAACATTCTTCACCTGAAAAACCTACAGCATAGCGAAACAATTGTAGTGAAAGTAAATACAAAAAGTTGAAAATCATAAATATTTTATTTATTAATTTACTAAAGTAATCATGGATTTTCAAAAATTAAGTGCCTCAGTAATCAACGGTATTACTATATTTTCCTTTCTAATTAGGCTTAGGTAATTTGTAATCAATTTAATTCAACAATATTCTAAATTACAAAATCATGCTATTAAGGGTTAATAAGGTATAATTATGTTATTTCTTTGTAAGTTTTAGACTGGAAAAATATGATTATTTTTCTCAGCTTATGCAAGTTGCAAGTTGTGGAAAAATGGCAGCGCCCAGACTGAAATTTTAATGAAAGGCTTCGGATGCAAATTAGCGAGCACTTTGGCCCAATTTCGGGTTTAAGGGATTCCGTCATTGAAATTCATGCGCCGTTCCGTCGGCCATATTGATTCACCAACCAGGTGCGAGTACGACCCTGGAATTCTGATGGAGACTAACTAGAATCCGACTTGTTAATAATTGAAATATGGTAATACCACATTTGAGGGCATTCGGATATTCCGGAAATAACTTTAAAGGAGATATACTGTATTCTGATATGTGATACATTTTAAACATTCACTGCCTATTTTTCCCAAAATACACATTTTTTCCTTAATACTTAGATTGTCTTAACATGATATTTATTACAGTTACCTAAAATTTAGATTAATGACGTCGAAAATATGTTTGTATCTTATCTCTCACATATTGCAATTATATTTATTGTTGTTATAAAGAAGACACTTAACTTTTTTTATACCACTTTTATTTAACATCAAAATTGAAAATGTACCACGAAGTATACGCCTTCAAGATTCAAGAATTATATTTATGTGTAATTTTTTTGTAGGTTAAATGGAAGATCAGTAACCAGGGTTGTTAAAAAAGACGTTTTTTTTTCATTTTAATTAAAACAAACAGTTTTTTTTTAACAAAACGTGTTTTTTTCATTGAAACGGTGTTTAAAACATGAACAATAAAGAACATTAAAACACGATTAAAACATGAACAATTAAAAATATGTTTAAACCGTGTTTAAAACATGTTTAAAACACGTTTAAAACGTGTTTAAAACAGAACATACAGGGCATTTTTCTATTGAGTATACAAATCCCGATAATTTTAGCGTGTTTTAAATTTGCGGGAATTCGTTGTTTCAAGCGGTTAATTTGTGGCGTTTAACGAGTGTTTTCCACTCCCAGACTAAGCATGAAGTAAAATTTCGAGTTTAGAAAAGCCTAAGAATTTGGATTGGCCGCGTAGCGAAGCGGAGCGGCCAATCCAAATTAGGCTTTTCTAAACTCGAAATTTTACTTCATGCGCCACGCTTAAAAACACCGATTTACAATAAAGTTAAAAAAACACATACATACAACAATTATAGGCAACCTAATATACTTGTAAATAAAACACTTTTTACTTTGTTTAACCACTGGATCCAGTGGTTAAACAAAGTAAAAAGTGTTTTATTTACAAGTGTATTTAAGATGTACCACAAAGTGAACGCCTACAACACCAAACAACCTAATATACGTTAGACTTATTGGGTTGCCTATAATCACTGTTATAAATAATTTGTTCATATCATGCGCCACCGGTATATAACACTGATTCAGTGTAAAGTTTAGCGGTGCGTTTTAAACTTCGTAATATGTGAGTGTTTTGTACCGGTGGCGCATGAAGTAAAATTTCGAGTTTAGAAAAGCCTGAAAATTTGGTTTGGCCGCTCCGCGCTTCGCGCTACGCGACCAAACCAAATTTTCAGGCTTTTCTAAACTCGAAATTTTACTTCATGCTTAGCCTGGGAGTGGAAAACACTCGCTTATAGCTTCAAATTGGATTCTTTGAATAAACCGAGCATCGGAAAATGTGCAACGTATGCATATGGATACGTCAAAGAAAAATTCTCGCTATGAAGATGTTCGGTGTTACATAAAACTCTCTGTATACAGAGACAGATAAATATTCCCTGAGAGAGAATATTATTTAATGTCAGCTTGGGGAAATAACGAATACGACTGTTTTTTATTATTAGAAATAACATGGGGGTAGAAATAGCTAGAAAATATTTCACTTCCATTCACTCCCTTTGAAATATTATTCTATCCACAAAATCATTAAAATAACACATTTTTTTACATATATTTATTACTGCATTTCTTAGATGATTCAACAATAATATTTTATTCAAATAAACTGTGACCCAAAGTATACGTACTAATAAAGTTAGAATAATCTACCCTAACCTAGCCTAATCCTAAAATCAACTCAAAATTTAAATCTATTAATAATATCGCGGGTTCAATAAAAAAAACCTCTAGAGTGCCATAATTTATTCTTTTTTTAAATTTAGGTTGGCTACACGCTTTAGAAATTGTCATAAAAAACGTCAGATGTAATATTTCTAATATAATACTGGATGATTTAAATTAAATTCAAATTTAAACACTTGGTTTTTTTCACTTATAATAAATAAGTGAAACAAACCAAGTGTTTTAATTTAAATTTAATTTAAATCATCCAGTATTAGATTCAAAAATGTTTCACCACGGGTTAAGTGAGAAATTATTTAAAGATATAATTCTAATATATAATTTCAGAGTTGCCAACATACAATATTTTCGATGGTTTTTTTTTATTTACTGAACATACGATATTTTATTCAAATAAACTGCAACTTAAAGTATACGTAAGAATAAACCTACAATATTCTATCCTAACTTAACCTAATCCTAATATCAAATCAAAATTTAAATCACAACAATAATATTTTATTCAAATAAACTGTAACCCAAAGTATACGTAATAATAAACATGGAATTATCTACCATAACCCAACCTAATCTAAAATCAACTCAAAATTTAAATCTCAAGTCAAATTCTACCATAAAATACTCGTATAATAAAATTGCCATATATTTAATCGTAGAATATTTTAAAATCATTAAGAGCGCGATACTTTTCGCAATCTACAACGAATTCAAACATCCATCGAAACATTGTATTTAAATTTTGAGTTGATTTTATGATTAGCTTTGAAAGTGCGAGTCTGTTATTTTAACATTATATATACTGCCTTTCAAAAAAATCAGAACACAAAGTATTTATTAGACGATTTTAATAAAATTTACAGAATTTGATCATGTAAATGAACTGTATCGATGATAAAAAAATCAATTGTTTTGGTTACTATTTAATGGTATTTTTTCTTGATTTCACCATTATGAAGAGCTGCTGATTTTTTAATGTAATTGCTTCTAATATCCAAGTAGCCTCTGAGTAGTTTGACGTTTCAGTTTGTAAAACATAAAAAGATGCCCCGTGTTCGTCGGCGTGCACAATATCATCATCTAAGTGAATTTGAAAGGGGTCGCATTATTGGAATGCGAGAAGCGGGTTTTTCGGTTCGTGCTATTGCTGAAAGGGTAGGCCGTAGGGTATCGGTGATCGTACGCTGCTGGTCTAGATGGTCCGAAGCTGGGGAGAATCGACGTAGACTTGGATCAGGACGTCCAAGAAGCACCACTGAGCGTGAAGATCGAGCTCTTCGTCTTACAACTTTAAGGGACAAATTTACAACGTCGCGGGCATTGGGAAATTACTGGTTGGCTCTAAATGGCCAAAGAGTATCCATGGCTACTGTTTACAGAAGAATCCGCAGTTTTGGTATAAGATCCTACCGTCCACAATTGTGTCTACCTCTTACTCCACAGCATCGCAGAGCAAGACTTGATTGGTGCAGGGAAAGACAACATTGGACCCATGAATGGAATAACATTATCTTCACCGATGAGTCTCGGTTCTGTTTATGGGCTCATGATGGTCGCAGAAGAGTGAGACCTCGACGCGGTGAACGCAGAATTTTACAATTTTCTGTTGAAAGACATACGGCTCTTACACAGGGAGTTATGGTTTGGGGGCGATAGCATATGGTAGTCGGTCTCCTCTAGTTTTTTTAGAAGCAAGTCTTAACGCGATTCGGTATATTGACAACATTTTACGGCCAGTGTTAGTGCCCTATGTAAATGGCTTGCAGAACCCCATTTTTCAGCCAGATAATGCTCGACCTCACACAGCGGCCATTACAAGACAGTTTTTTGATAGTGCCGAAATCAATTTGTTACCTTGGCCATCTCGTTCTCCAGATCTATCGCCAATAGAACATGTTTGGGATATGATAGGTGTTAGAATAAGTAACTTACAGCGTCCCGCTAACACTGTAATGGAACTTAGAGGTCAAATTATCGAAGTTTGGAATGAAATACCCCAAGTCGATATTGACAGCCTGATTTCTAGCATGTCTCGACGTGTTAATGAGTGTTTGGGAAATCGTGGAGGCCCAACACATTATTAATTTTTATTCATTTGTTTTCTTGTTTTTCAAGTTGATTTTTTGATCATCGATACAGTTCGTTTACATGATCAAATTGTGTAAATTTTATTAAAATCGTGCAATAAATACTTGGTGTTTTGATTTTTTTGAAAGGCAATATATAAAATTACGAAAATGTTTTTCGTGTAAAATGCAAACAATGCGTCTTAATTAATAAGACAACTTAAGGGGGATATCTATTGTAACATCTTGTCTTAGGTTTTTTTATTAATTAAGACACATTGTTTGCATATTACATGAAAAACATTTTCGTAATTTTATATACAGGGCTATTCAAAATAAAGGAACAGATTTCAGACATTTATTTTTCCAAACTACAAAAGGTAGAACCGTAATTCCAACGTTCCTCGACAGACGAAAGTTTAAAATTTTAGCAGTTTAAGCAGAAGTTCCAACCACGGCCGCATTGTCTGTAGTAAAATGACTACACAACAAGAAAAGGCATTTTGTCTAATGCAATTAGCAAAACTAGAGTCCATTATTAAAGTCTAAGACACGTTTAATAAACAAACCCCTCGTTATAAGCAGATTTACCAGTGGCATCGATGGTTGCATTTGTAAACAGAAAAGCACGGGACGTTCACGCACTTTAAATGAAAATGTCGAGCGTATTCTTATCTCGAAAGGAGCCCGAAAAAAAAATCAAAGAACGTGTAATACATAGTGCTCATATTGAATGCATAAAAATTTTAACTTTTTTCTTTCCAGGAACGGAATTGTGTTTCTATCTTTTGTAGTTTGAAAGAAATTAATGTTTAAAATCTGTTCCTTTATTTTGAATAGCCTGCATTATGTTTAAAGTGTGCAAACTATAAGAAACGTAAGCTTATTTTCTCGAATTCAAATATTTTTGAATTGGAATTATTCTTGGTTGAACTGTGATTTCAATCTGAAACGAATATTTCTTTAGTTCACTTTTATAATTTACAATAAAAAATATATGCTGATTTAACTCAATTTATTCTAAACATTGGATTTACATTTTGAGTTGACATTATGATTAGGTTTCAAAGTGCGAGTCTGTCATTTCAATGTAAAATAAATGTTTCTTAAGTGCACTTTTATAATCCCCAATAAAAATACATGGAGATTTAATTCTATTTATTACACAATATTATATTTTCCGTGTTCTTGTTCAGATTGGCTTCGTTTATTATAATTGTAACAATGTTAAAATGAAAGGTTAAATTTGTTATACATCTCGTTTTAATTATTCTGACATTTATTCGGGGTTTGAGAGGAAAATTGAGTGACAACTTTAATTACGGATGACGATGATGAACAGAGCAGAGCAGATAGAAGGAAAGTAAAATTAGCAACGTTTCCCTTGCCAGTCATTAATTGTTAAATTAATTATGAGCGTGTAATTAATTTTACTTTTACAGACAAATTTCAGTTAAGGATGTTGTATAATTCAATCACGTCATTTTTGTAACTCATCTTTTTTAATTATTGTGTACTTTTTGAAAAGGATGAGTTTTGTTTTGTGTTGATATTGAAATTGAAAGAATTGGCATAACAGAATAGAAATTTGAATATCAGGCTGAAATATTTATGGCCGAAAGCCACTTTATAGAATCAATTATAATTTCTGTATATAACTTATTATCTGTTTATATTTATAAATATTATGAATATTCTGTAAATAACGATGTTCTATATTTTAATATCATATATTTAACATAAAGAAAATTTGAATTTACTAATAGTTTGCAGAATATTTACAAAATATTATAACGAATTAAAATTAATATCGACTTTCTCGAAAAATTTAGTCTCGGTGAGACTTTTTCAAATATTCATTGAAACAACTACTTCTCGAGCTAATACCCCGATAGATATTGAATTATACAATGAATATTTGAGTAACAAGACAGATTTACTGTTCTATGCATAATTTATATGCAAAATGCAACATTAAGTCAAATTATTCTCTCACCAAACTAAATGAACCAACAGGATATTGAAATAAATTGAAAAAGTTACAGGGAATGAATACTAATTGATAGAATCTTAGGCGATCTCAAAGAAAAAGTCTTAAGCCATTTCAACATTTATCCCTCATCAATATAGCTACGCTTTAAACTTTCATTTAATAACAAAATAAAAAACATTAAATATTTTATTGGAAAAACAAATTTTTATGATGATATTGAAATTGCAAGAAAGGCTTACATTGGCATAACAGATTAACTATTGTAATTTTATATATTTTATGATGAAATGAAAAATAATTTATGAATAAAAAATAAAAGCCTAAAATGTTATTTAGCACAATATTAAACATATTTTTGATATGAATACAATATTTCAAAGAATTGTTCAGGAAAAAGTTTCAAATACTTTTTTTTAAACATTTAGTGCATGTTAAACAATGTGTTTGTATTTAAATAAATGTTTAAGCATTCGCTCTGTTTTTAAAGTGTTCAATTTGAGGTTTCAAATAAGTGTTTCCACTCCCAGACTAAGCATGGAGTAAAATTTCGAGTTTAGAGAAGCCTAAAAATTTGGATGAGCCGGCACGAGCGAAGCGAGTGACGGAAAATCCAAATTTTCAAGCTTATCTAAACTCGAAATTTTACTTCATGCGCCACGCGTATAAAACATGGATTACAACTGTAGTTAAAAATATTCTTGTTTAGATGTATATTTTTAATCCTGCTTGAGCAGATTATTTTTAATATTGATTTGAGAGTATATATTAAATTTCACAATACTTGAGTGTTTTATACGCGTGGCGCATGAAGTAAAATTTCGAGTTTAGAAAAGCCTGAAAATTTGGATTTGCCATCACTCGCTTCGCTCGTAACCACAAATACACATTTTCTAAACTCAAAATGTTACTTCATGCTTAATCTGGAGTTGGAAACACTTGTTTAAAATTTTTAAATGTAATGTATTTTAAAAAAGCAATGAATGCCTAAAATTTTACAGCGCATGCATCGGAATATATGCACGAAATTTTACTTCATGCGTATACACTGAAATTACGTAAAGTTAAAAATGTACGGCTTAGATATGTATATTAATAATTTATAACTAATCTAGCTTCAGTTTTTGTTTACACGTCATATTGTCGTCTTAACTACGTCCTTACTTTAGGATGAAATATTTAAAAAAATAGATATTAAAGTGTATATTTATTTATTTTTGATTTATTTATTTATTCTCTCACGGGAAACCCCTTTTACAAAGAATTCAGTACAAACTTTGTAATCATCTCAATAAAATGTTTTTTTACCCACAACAAATAGATGCTTACTAATAAATAATACAATAAAATTAGTGATTAATTTCAAAAACAGTATATTTCAGTACCGTTTTTATATGATTGATTGCTTACGTACTTTTCGCATCACCAATTAAACAATTTTTAACCGAAATTACACATTATTATTATTATTTCGCGTTTATCTTTATTTTTAATTCGATAGCATGCTAGGGTGATGGAAAATCCTTGACATTTATTTTTGACTGTAATTGGAGTCCTGTCCATCCATCCGCTTTCAGATTAATAGCAGTCAAGTCCGGATTTTTGCCTAGGAATTCACTTAGCATTCGAATGCACTCAATTATAATTAATTGTAAAATGATCTCATTCTAAACGGTGATTTATTTGAGAATGATTTTTTAATCGATACGCGATGGATAAATTATCTATTTGTAAGCGCTATACAAACAAAAGGAATAAATTATTAGGAAAAGATTGTTAATGAGCAACTCGATATATTATATGTGTAATTAATTTTAGCCTGTAATAAATTATACAAAAAATACACTTTCAATTCTATTACACATTTATAATAATTAATTTTAAGGATTAAGAAGAAATCGACCGCTATCTAAACGTATAAAACTCTGCATATTGTCGTTTTAATCAAATCCTTATTTAAGTACAAAATAATTTGAAAAAATTGGTATAGTTTAAGGAAAGTACAAACTTTGTGCTTGTCTCAATAAAATGTTTCCTAGTTTTACCGGTATTTCATAAAAAAATATCAAACATTGTCAAAATAGTGTAATCACGTCTTAAATTTGATTTTTTTCTGCAATATCTATAAAAAATATTAGAAAACTAAACCAGTTTCATTGTAAAAGATTCCTTTGCGAAGATTTGTTTTTTTCCATTTATTTCTACCCTATAATAAATTCACTGGAATGTCGCGCGATATTTAATTGTCTGATATTTTAAAAAACTGTTATATGCGCGAAAAAAAAATCACAAATCTTTACAAATATATCTTTTACAATGTGACTGAATTAGTTTATTATTATAAGTTGTAGGTGTTGTAGAAAAACATGTCATTTAAGTCATTATTATGCTAATTTTGCGACGTTTAATATTTTTTTGTTAAACACCCGCGGGAGTACAAAACATTTTAATAAGATTTATTTATTTATTAAACTTAATTTACGAAATTCACCTTTTTTTACAAATGTAAGACATTCAGTTATTTATACATAAGTTATCATACCCAAAAAATTACAAAATTACTTTTTTTTCTAACAAACTTGAAGGCATTAAACACTATCACATGATTACCCAAAGGTTCAATAGCTAAGGTTTAAATTATTGTTGCTTAATCGTTACATCAAATGCATTAAAAAATAGCATAAATATAATAAATAGATAACAGTGTAAAAAATCATATGTTATGTTATGTTATGTTATGGGGTCGGAGGGTCGTATGGCCTCTGGGCCTTTCGAAGTTACCTCGACATAAAAGATCTTTTGTAACTATCCCTGACCTACTTGAGTCCCTCAATGTCTAGACTTCTTATGAAGTCTACTATAACTTGAGGGTTAATGTGTACCAATTCCTCGGTGTTTAAAGTGGCCGATGACAGGTAGTTCCCTCTTTGAAGGAACAAGGCAGGGCATTCACAAAGTAGGTGCTCTGCTGTTTCTTGTGCCTCGTTGCAGAACCTGCAGTTGGCATCAGTTGTCTGACCCATCTTGGTGAGGTTGTACTTCAGAGGACAGTGTCCAGTTAGAAGGCCGGTTATGAGCCTTAGGTTGCCCTTGCTTAACCTGAGAAACTGTCCGGCTCTTACGGCAGAGAAGGCGATGAACCTTTTCGCCTGCCGCAGACCAGGTGTGTTTCTCAAGTGAGCACTTTTGGCAGCATCTTCCCATTCCCGGATCATCCCCTTGATGCGGACTTTAGTTATTCCACTGTAAGGTTCTGGTTCGACAAATAGAGTTTTGGACCCTTCCTTGGCAAGATTGTCGGCAATTTCATTGCCTTTGATCCCTGCGTGTCCCGAAACCCAGACCAGTTTGACTCTGTTGTTCCCAGCCAGCTGCTTTAGGGATAGCTTGCACTCCCAGACAGAAAAACCATACATATATTAATGAATATAAAAAATAAATAAATACGGTGCAAAAAAAGTATATAAATAATAACTAGTAAAAATTGCATGGCGGTTCTAAATAGAAATATCACAGTTTATGTTGCAAAATATAAATACAAAAATACGATCACTATTGAAGCTAAAATATCACAGATGAAATATCACTCCTAAAAAGAGGCTGAAAAAAATATCACAGATAAATATCACTTAAAGAAAGACGGTAAATAACAAACGTATGTAGACAGTATTTTGACAAACAATATTAAAGCAAAAAATTAAACACGAATAATAGGATATTGATTTAGAAAAACGTATAAATAACAATCTTTACTGGTTATCTTATGATATCAGATATCGCAGTGCGCTTTAATCGGTTTTTAAATTGAGACAGTGAAGACGGGAATAATAACAAATCGTTACTACATGATAGAAGGTTTGCGTAACGCATCATACGATCTATAGGGTTAAAATCGAGTAAAATGTCAATTTAAACAGTGGTTTATGTCTGGATTGAGCATTTTTTGGTACATTGAAACTCAACATCTCCAACAACTCAATGCAATTTAAAAACCCATTAACTAATTTAAATAAAAATAAAATGTCCACAAACTTTCTCCTTTCTGCCAGCGATTGAAGATTAAATCTTAGCAACATTTGGTTATGGCTGAAGATTGTATTAGGATTATCAATTCTGAACTGCATTCGTTTTAGAAATTTGCTTTGTACAATTTCGATCTGTTTAATTATAGTAGCGATATATGGAGCCCATACTGACGATCCATATTCTAAATGGGGACGTACAAGTGCCAAGTACAATCTCATCACTGTACTCGAATACTTAGGGATACTAATGAGTAAACCCTTAGTATTAAACCTTTAGTAAATTAAGTTAGCTAAATATTACTCAATGAAACACTTTAATGTTGACAAACCTGTTGACCTAATGTACACCCCCATTTTTACCGCTGTTTTGTAATTGTGTATATATACCTGTAAAACCTCTAGTTTAAGTTACTCCATATTTGATAATGACAAGCTAAATTTGTCGAAACTGCAGTCACATTAAATAAAACGTGTTATACAAACAAAGTTTAAAGTGTTTCATTGTGTAATTAACATGTATAACGAAGTAGAAGCCTCCACAATACAGAATTTAAATATTACTCATTGATTCATTTGTGATCAGATTGTAATTATAGTAAAATACAACTAAGTGTTTTGCAAATAATAAAAACAAAAAAAAACTGGACTCGAACTAAAGTCCGCAGCAAATCTTCTAATGAAATCTAATATTGTGAAGCTCTTATTACAGCATGAAGTTATATTTTATATAAATAAAATAAAATAATTTAAAACTTTCAAATATATATTGTAAACTCGCTACAATTGTTTCGCCACACTGTGGCTTCTTCAGGCGAAGAAATGATGATATAAATTTATATAAAAGTGAAGATGAACTTTCAACATTTATCAGCCTTATCAATCAATTATATGAAGTTATATGTTTCGCGAAACTAAGGTTAGATGAAAACGGTACACCAAGATCTATTATTTCAGTAACACGCTCGAGCTGATGGTCACTAATCCAGTAATAAAAATTCCTATAATTTCGCCTGCAGAAAGAGATATAAACACATTTCTTCATATTCAAATATAGTTTCTTTGCCTCACACCATGAATCAACATTTTGCAAATTCTGCTGTAACGCGAATTGATCATCAGCTGTACCTATAGTTTTAAACATTTTTAGGTCATCGGCGTAAAGGAGAAATTTACTCGATTTTATCACAGAGCGTATATCATTAACAAACAACAAAAACAAAATAGGCCCACAATGCGAGCCCTAGGGTATTCCCGAAGACGACCGAATCAAATTTGATTGATGAGAACCTATTCGGACACGCTGAGGTTATTTTAAGATGGTTACAAAGTTTGTACTTTCCTTAAAATATATCCATTTATTCAAAATATTTCATCCTAATTGTAAAGGCCGTAGTTAGGACGACAATAAGCTGAGTTTTATGCGTTTAGTTAGCGGTCGACTTCCTCCTAAACTGTTTAATGATTAACATTAGTCTTTCAAATATAAATATTTTTAAAATAAAATTCTTTCAAACGCTACTTTTCTTAAAATAAACTTACTAAAGTTGTATTTATAAATATATTAAGATATATTAAGATTAAAACATTTCTCAATGAATATTATTACGTATTGTGCTATACTGTTTGAATTTATGAGCACTTAATTACTTAACGCCGTTTCCCATTAGATATGCATCACCGGCTGGGAAATATTAATTATGATTATTTAAAACAATCGGCGCTCAACAATTATTGTGCGGCTTAAGTAACCGCCACGCATACAAAACATTTTCATTCATGATATCATTTTCATGCGATTTATATCTTTATTAGTTGCATTCAGAACTATTTATTATTTTTATATAAATGTGAAAAAATATACAATAAATAATCAATGTACATAAATTATTTAATATGTTATAGTTCAAGCACGTATGAAAATGAAATTAATTTATTTTAATCAAAGAATCATTGTTTCAGATTTCTAATAACAATAATAATTTATTTTCTAATAGATATATCCAATTGCAGGCAATTAATTACATTAGTATCTAATAAAAATCAAAAAATAAAAACAATACTATAGTATTTAAAAGTGTTAAAAAATATGCAAAATATAATAAAGAAGGTGTGTAAAAAATCCCCTGTATAATATTACTAACTAGGCAATATTAATTTACAAGGCATTTTTCATGCATATATTGTAAAATTTCAGGCATTCATTGTTTATTGTATGGAAAAAATGTAAGTGTTTTGGTATTAAATTTTTTCGATTATTACTTATTCAAAAAAATACATTAGTGTATTTCTAACTTCACAATATTTCATTGTTATATACGCGTGGCGCATGAAGTAAAATTTCGAGTTTAGAAAAGCCCCGTGAAAATTTGTCTCGGGTCGCTGCGCGACCCTCGACAAATTTTCTACGCGGGGCTTTTCTAAACTCGAAATTTTACTTCATGCTTAGTCTGGGAGTGGAAACACTTGTTCCAAACTTTATATCGCACGTTTTTATAAAAAACCGATTAATGCCTGAAATTTTACAGAGTATACATTTTGCATATTTAAAAGAAAAAAAATATGCAAAATATAATAAAGTAGGTGTGTAAAAAATCCCCTGTATAATATTGCTAACTAGGCAATATTAATTTACAAGGCATTTTTCATGCATGTGTTGTAAAATTTCAGGCATTCATTGTTTTCTAAAAGCATTTAAGTTAAAGCTTCTTTTGAGTGTTTCCACTTCTTAACCCATTAAGCGCCAATGGTGCATACACGCAACATTATAAATTTTTTGTTAATCAAATTACTAAATGAGTTAATTTTATATATTATATTAATTAACCTAACTTGAAAATGTATGGAAAAAAATGTAAGCGTTTTGTTATTAAAATTTTTCGATTAATACTTATTAAAAAAAATACATTAGTGTATTTCTAACTTCAAAAAATTTCATTGTTATATACGCGTGGCGCATGAAGTAAAATTTCGAGTTTAGAAAAGCCCCGTGAAAATTTGTCTCGGGTCGCTGCGCGACCCTCGACAAATTTTCTACGCGGGGCTTTTCTAAACTCGAAATTTTACTTCATGCTTAGTCTGGGAGTGGAAACACTTGTTCCAAACTTTATATCGCACGTTTTTTATAAAAAACCGATTAATGCCTGAAATTTTACAGAGTATACATTTTGCATATTTAAAAGAAACATTCCACATACTGTGATTTTTTCTTTTAAATGTGCAAAATGTATACACTGTAAATGTTCAGTCATTAATCGATTTCTTTATAAAAACGTGCAATATAAAGTTTAGAACGAGTGTTTCCACTCCCAGACTAAGCATGAAGTAAAATTTCGAGTTTAGAAAAGCCCCGCGTAGAAAATTTGTCGAGGGTCGCGCAGCGACCCGAGACAAATTTTCACGGGGCTTTTCTAAACTCGAAATTTTACTTCATGCGCCACGCGTATAAAACACTGAAATATTGTGAAGTTAGAAACGCAATGATGTATTTTTTTTAATGAATAATAATCGAAAAAGTTAATAATAAGTTATTCATAGAAATCACGAAGAGAATTGCTGAATTTTACCAAAAATCAACTTTTAAAGTCAACTCTACAATTGCTCGGCCGTTAATGGGTTAATGAAGTTAATAATAGGTTATTCATAGAAATCATGAAGAGAATTGCTGAATTTTACCAAAAATTAACTTTTAAAGTCAACTCTACAATTGCTCGGCCGTTAATGGGTTAATGAAGTAAAAATGCCAGTTTGTAATAGCCTAAAAAATTGGATTCATTTTTTTTTGGGTTTGGCTTTTGCCTGGCCTTAGTTACTAGACTATTAGCCATCATCAATTTTTATTATTTGTATACATTTGTTTTATTTTAACTTATTACTAAGTACATATAACTATATATTTGGACGTCACAACACATTCACACACACCCATAGACTCCGGGACGAATATTTTTCGTTGGAAAAATTACTCGCCCCGGCTGGGAATCGAACCCAGATCACCGCCGTGAACGATTGGCGAAACCAGCGGCTCAACCGTTCGGCCACGGCGGGCCTAAAATTGGATTTGTAAATTACTTTCAATTTGCTGCATAGATCGCCAAGCCTAAAATGTTTGTAATCGAAACTAGTATGAATATTTTTTTAATTTATTTACCTGTTTAGTTTTTATCTAATTGTTTAAACAAGTTTCAGCAAGTGTTAATTGAGAGTTAAAATTAGTACGTTTCGACCCATTTTAAAGAAAGTTTGCTGACCCTTGATTTAGAACAAAGACAATTAAAAGTATTTCTTTTTGCAAAAAAAAACCCTTTAATCAAACGTTGTATAATCCTAATTGAAATCCATTACCCAATAAATCCCATAATTCTTTATTACCACCTTAATAAGCCATACCCAATAATTTATTCGTTAATTAATCAGCGACTTAAAGGGGAAGAAAATTATCGAATGAAGAAATTGCATTTTATTGTTTCGATTATACAATCGTGCGCGTTCGAGATCGATCATTGTGGAAATTGAGCAATGGAAAATCGCACTTTCGAGATGGCAATGACTCTCTATTTTTTTTTTTCACGTTACTTGAATGTGTTTACGTCTGCATCTATGTCTAATGCACGTAAATGCATGTGTATGCGTTGTGTATGTGTATGTGTGCGGATTTGTGAAACATTGCCACAATTGCGAATCAAAAACCATCGTGATTCTCGATAACTATGCAAATAATTTATAGCATGTCATTACTGACTATAAAATGAATTATTGCGATTGTCGATGATAAAGTGATTCAATTGTGTGCATGAGAGAGGATTTATGGAAAATGGAAAATTATGAGGATCATTTATTTTAAGCTATGATTTTTAATCAAAAATAATGTAACACATATTCTGCACATTTAATAATAATAATAATCTTAATCGACCAACAGGCCAAAAATCCAATTACAGAGTAACAAGTATAAACTTAAAATAACAATCTAGTAAGAAAAATAAATAATTAAAGATAACACTCTTGATATTTCGAACGCTTTGATATATTTTTTGCACAGACACTTCTCTATTTGGGATTAGGGATAATACATTTAGCAACTATTTCAATTACGGGCAATTCAGTAAATTTGTGAATCGAAATCAGTTGAGCAATTATGTCTCGGAAAATCATAACCTTATTGTTTTAGCTGTAAATAGTTATTAAATACACAGGGAAATAATAGCAATTAGTGACTTACCTTTAATGAGGGTTTTCCACTCCCATATAAAGTATATATATAATATAATAATACTTTTATTTCCCAACAGATATAAAATTATCCTATTACAGGGAAAAATATACAAAAACTAAAAAATAAACAGAGTAACAAAAAGTAACAAAAGCGTGTATACGTAAGATACAAAAAATTAAAATAAAATAGAAATAAATGCTAACAAATTAAAATAAGAAACTACAAGTAAATATATAAATTAATAATAATAATAATAATAACTTTATTTATATCATATCGTATATATGACTCTATTAATGAGTGATAGCACATTTTGAGAGTTTCAACATCAACAACTGGCGAGAGCCGACGAAGTAAGAATATATTATTATTTATTGTCAAAACAATCTTAGAAGTATGAGATTTCCAAGTTAATTTACTATCCAGATAAAACCCTAAAAATTTTACCTCGAGAGTCAAGTTTTGATCAGGTACCCTTTTCAAGTTAAACTGTATATTTGTTGTTTTGTCATTATTAAGTAATAGTTTATTTGCAGAGAACCAATTAGTAGCCTGATTGACTATGACAGAGCATTCGTTTCTAAGTTCGTCTTGCGACCTTCCTTGATTTATCAATGTACTATCATCTGCAAATATTAATATGATACAAATACAAATTTAAGACCTAATGGAGATTCGCGACTTGTTTAATGAAACATTTGAAACTACAGTTATAAATGTCCGTGCAACCTAGGATACTATTATTATAATTTCGCATCATAGTGTTCAACGGAGAATTATAATAAACGTTGGTGTTGCTGCGGTTACATAAGAACGACATACTATTCCTACTGCAAAATCTTGGTACATAAATATTGATTTGTCTAAGCAGATTGGGATCATCAATTTTGTTATGTATTATTTGATACAATGTACTCAGAGACAGTATGCTTCGCCGTTCTACCAAAGACTTTAAGTTGAACATAGAGAATATTTCATTGTAACGTACCGACTCATCAGGATAAGTAGAATGAAGTTTGAAATAAAGGTATTTGACCAATATTTTTTGGATCCGCTCAATAGCTTTTATGTGACACACATAGAAAGGAGACCATAAAACCGCACAATACTCAAGTTTTGGCCTCACGTATGAGTTGTATAGCTTTAATATTGTTTGAATGTTTTTAAATGGTCCTGCGGATAAATCCTAACATTTTCATAGCCGAATTTGGTATATTTGTGTAGTGCGGAACAAAAGATAACTCTCTGTCAAATAGAACACCTAAGTCTTTTATTTGTGTTACACGATCTAGGGAAATGTTTTCCAGCGAATAGTTGAATTTTATGTGGTTGTCGATTCTGAAAAATGACATGCATTTGCATTTTTTTATATTAAGGTCCAACTGATTTAGCTTACTCCATTTCTGCACTTTCTCCAAATCGGACTGGAGGATTAAACAGTCAGACATCGAATTTACCTTTGCAAATATCTTAATATCATCTGCATATATCAGCATTTCGGATTGTACGATTTTGATGATATCATTGATGAATATGAGGAACAGTAACGGTCCGAGGTTTGATCCCTGAGGGACCCCGCTAGAGGGAAAGAAAGCTTCTGATTTATAGTTCATGTATTCAACGTAATTTTTCCTTCTAAAGAGGTATGCACTTAATAACTTTATCATACTGCTGGTGAAACCCCACCTCTCTAATTTATTTAAAAGTATATTATGGTTTATGCTATCAAACGCTTTCCTAAAGTCTGTATGTATAACATCCACTTGTGCGCGTTTATCGAGGTGATACAATGCAAATTCTGTGAAGTTCAATGGGTTGGTAGTAGTAGATCTTCTTCTCATAAAACCGTGCGGTCTAGTAGTAATGTGGGCTTCAACAAAGGAGTACAACTTATCAGTGATAATTGTTTCGAATAACTTAGCAAAATTATTTATTATTGAAATTGGACGATAGTTACTTATTTCATGTTTATTATCAGCTTTGAGAACTGGTGTTATTCTAGTAATCTTCCATTGGTTTGGAAAATAGGATGTCTTTAAAATTAAGTTGAATACATGAACCAATGGCGTTGCTAGAACCTGAATACAATCTCGTACCAGAAACGATGGAATTTTATCACAGCCTGCCGTCAAATTGTTGTTCGCTGCCTTAAATATAGCTTTAAACGAGTGTTTTCACTCCCAGATTAAGCATGAAGTAAAATTTCGAGTTTAGAAAAGCCCCGCGTAGAAAATTTGTCGAGGGTCGCGCAGCGACCCGAGACAAATTTTCACGGGGCTTTTCTAAACTCGAAATTTTACTTCATGCGCCACGCGTACAAGATACTGACATATTGTGGATTTAGAAATTCACTAACATTTTTTTTTTTTAATGAATAATGATCGAAATATTTAAATAACAAAATATTTACATTTTTCTTCATACATATTCAAGTCAGCTCAAACAATAATTTAAAGCGATGAGGTGTAAAAACCCATACATCATCTTTAATTGGAATAACATTAGTCTGTTATAAACAGTTTTTAGTATTAATAACATATTAATTAAGTTATGAAAATTGTTTTATAAAAATTGGTAGCTGTTGAGATTCCAGAGTTTTTGAAAATGCTTGTGTATGATTTTGTAGGTACAAAAGAATTAATTGGCCGAAATACCGATAAAAATCGGCAAATAATCGGTAAGTGCATTTTTATGATTGACTGGAAAGTGGTAAATCGGTATTTAGCACAATTAGTAGATTATTTCAAAATTGGGCTCATTATGAAATCCCTAATAGTTTAATCCACAACAGAGTTTTTTTGTGGAGCTTTTAAAATTGACTTTTCCATCTTAATTTATTTATTTTGCGTCTTAATGTATTTTTGTGTTATATTGAGCGATTATAATACAACACAAAGAAAGCCGCAAAATTGTCCCCTCATGTTTTATTTTTGAAAGTTTGTTAACTTCCTGGAAATAAATCAAAACATATTTTCGATATTGATAATTGAATAAAAAGCACTTGGTTTGTTTCACTACTGTATTTATTTTTTTCGACTAGTTTCGACTTATCGTCATCCTTAAGCAGTAATAATAAGTGACTTTTATTTATTGATCAAAATTGTAAACATGTTTCATTAATCCCACTGAGCAAACACATTTAAGTAATGTTTAATCAACATTAACCCATTAACGGCCGAGCAGTTATAGAGTTAACTCTAAAGTTGATTTTAAGTAAAATTCTGCACTCCTCTTTATGATTTCTATGAATGACTTCTTGTATTACCTACTGTGAAGTTTTTTTTAAATAAACATAATGTATACGCTGTAAATATTTAGGTAATCGTCGATTTTAAACAAGAACGTGCAATATGAAGTTTAGAACGAGAGTTTCCACTCCCAGACTAAGCATGAAGTAAAATTTCGAGTTTAGAAAAGCCCCTCGTAGAAAATTTGTCGAGGGTCGCGCAGCGACCCGAGACAAATTTTCACGGGGCTTTTCTAAACTCGAAATTTTACTTCATGCGCCACGCGTATAAGACACCGACATATTGTGGAGTTAGAAATACACTAATTTTTTTTTTTTAATTAGAAATGATCGAAATATTTAAATAACAAAATATTTACATTTTTCTTCATACATTTTCAAGTCAGCTTAAATAATATAATATATTAAAGTAACTTATTTAGTAATTTATTTTAAAACAATTAATAATATATCGGACACTTTTTTCTCATTAATCACTTGGTAAAACATTTTAAAATATAATGGTTTGTAAATTAATATTGTTGCGTGTATGCATCAATAGCGCTTAATGGGTTAAAACAACGTTTAATGTTGCTACATTGTTGATCTAACGTTATTTGTTTGTTTTTTGCTCAGTGGGATGAGAACAAAATTGAACATATTTTATTTGCATGAATAAAAGAGTACGAAAAAACTATTCGTGGATATGCAAACAATGTCTTAATGAATAAGACAATTTAAGACGATAAATATCCATTGAAACAACTACTTCCCGTACAAATACACCTCCGGATAATATCCGGAGGTGTATTTGCACGGGAAGTAGTTGTTTCAGTGGATATTTATCGTCTTAAATTGTCTTAGTCATTAAGACATTGTTTGCATTTTCGCGAATAGTTTTTTCGTAATTTTATATATTATGTTTAATTAAAGTGTGCAAACTATAAGAAGCGTAAGCTTATTTTCTCGAATTCATATAGTTTTGAATTTGAATTTATTTTGTTTAAATAATAGAGCTTAAATAACTTGGTTTGCTTCCAATTGTATTTTCAATGTCTGTTTCTTTATTATTTCCATGCATCACAATTATTTTTTAGGAGCCCTTTTCTAAATTACAGGTCTTTCCTATAAAATGCTAATGACACAAACAGTTATCTATTAAATTCGAATAAATGCGGATGGCGCGTCACCTTCAAAAGAAGTCGTGACGCGTGTGCAGGCCTCAAAAAATATGTATGTAATTACCTTCGTTTTAGGTTTTCTAAATTGGAAACTTCTAATGATAATAATATGAGAGTTTTGGAATTGTGTCAGTTGTGATACTGCAATTATCCACAATATCTGTATAATTTACGAAATTTTGTAAATGTTTGTATGTATCAGAGCTGGGCAGGATTCGAATCATTCAGTATTCGAATCCTTGATTCAAATCCTTTTAGAGGATTTAAAAAAAGCATTCGAATACTTTAGTTCAACTGGATTCGTGATCCGGATTCGTTATATATTTTTAAGAGGATTCGTATCCGAATACAAATGTGGGGGATTCGAATCCATATAAAGGGATTCGAATCCTTATGAAAGGATTCGAAACCATATAAAAGGATTCGAATATTTATAAAAGGATTCTAATATTTATAAAAGGATTCGAATACTTACAAAAGGATTTGAATCGTCAAAAATAATTCGAATTAATTGTAAGGATTAACATAAAAAATGTCTTTTGTGTGAATTTATCGAATGAAGCACTAATAACCTTTCTTCACACTTTTATTTGAATTACCAAATGTACATTTCGGACACAAAGTGACCATTATCAATGGATTTTTTGTCTTTTGTGTGTTTTTAAATTTCTCGTTAAATCGCTGTTTTATACGCGTGGCGCATGAAGTAAAATTTCGGGTTTAGAAAAGCCCAGAAAATTTGTCTCGGGTGGCTGCGCGACCCTCGACAAATTTTCACGGGGCTTTTCTAAACTCGAAATTTTACTTCATGCTTAGTCTGGGAGTGGAAAACAGTCTTGTATATAATATCGATAACTTTTGATAAACACTTGCCTTCTTGATTTAGAAAAAAAAACAATCGATTTTTTTTAGATACTTTATGGATCACCCTGTATAAAAACAAATACGCCCATCTTGTAGATCTCGCCACAATAGCCTAAATGCGTGTATTATACTTTTCTGTAGCTCGAATAGTATTTGAGTTATAACTTTTTTTGTCAAAATTGAGGTAAGTCGAGAACTTACGCTATTTTGTATTTCGCAAAACTTGCAAATAACTCAATAACTAATAGGAATAAAAAAAAATCGTTTAACCAAAAGTTTTAGATAAGAAAATTTTGGACAATTTTTCTATCTTTAAGTTTTTCGTAACTATCTTCTTTCTTAGAGAACAATAACAGTTTGTTGAAAGATTCTTAAAAACTTATAATTTTTAAAAATCATAGAATAACTTGATTTTGCGCATTCCTGAAAAAATATATTATTAGTAATGTCGTTTTTATTGTGCGCGTTGATAGAGATGATAAAGTTTGTTAATAATCTAAGCATTATAACATAAAAACATTTTATATGTACAGAGAGTTTAAAGTTTAGTGATAATGCAGGATGATAATGCTGTAAAACGCGAAACTAGTCGAGTAAATAGTAAAGTAAAAAATAGTGAAACAAACCAAGTGTAATTTAATTTAAACCTTCATTATCAATAAGGAGTTAACTATATAATTTATGTAAAGTGCAGAATTTTGTTTCTACAAAACATTGGTAAATAACAAAAAAGTTATATTTAGAGCAAATACTTTTACTTTGTGCATAAGTTAATCGAAAGTGATCTCGATTAGGAGTTTCGCGATTCCGTAGAAAAATTAAGAAATTCCTCACGTCCTGGGCGTTGCTGTTTCTCTTGGTCAATTGGCCATTTCTCTCGCTTGCCCAGACAAAAGTGTCGATATTAATTACTAAAAAGCCGACTTATGCAATAATTATAGGCTATAATTAACAATTAATTATATATTCGAATAATGAATAAATCAGTTGGTTCATCGACAAATTATAAATAGATTAAATTACTTCCTAAAATATTGATAGAGATAAAATCACAAAACGTAGTTTTCTTCACCTAATTTTAGGCTGAGTTATTTTTTTACCATTGAAAGAAAGACATGTTTTATTTTGTATACTTATATGAACATCTTTTTATACATACCAGAGCTGGGACGAATCCTCGTAAAAAGGATTCGAATCACAAATCCGAATCACCTAATATGATTCGAATCACCAATACTCGAATAAAGGGTTCGTAAGAGATAAATATAATTCGAATCAAAGATTCGAATCCTGTTTTTTCGAATCACGAATTCAAATCCTTTATTTATTTATTTATTCACGAGATACCTCTTCAACATTGAAATAATACAAAATAAGAAATAACAAAAGTTTAAGAGCCGTAGAATGACTACACACATACGTTATGATAACTACATTGGTAATTCTAACATAATCTAAAAAAGTTTTATCCAGATTAATGACCACCAGTGCTCTTCGAAAACATAAGAAATTGTTCGCAAATGGATCGAAATTCGGGGATGAGAGCAAGCAGTTGGCCGAATGCATTAATTTGGACAAAGGATAAGGAGTAAATTTGATTTTATTATTTTTTTTCAACCATTTATATATAAATATCGTTACCAGTTGTTTTAACAAAACTGTTTAAAATTTAATTATTAATTATTAACACTAAACATCGTTGATAACAGACTAAACATCTGATTCCCCGTTACTCTGATTAAAGATGTATTTGTGTGTTTCTGAACTTCACTTCAAATCAGTGTTTTGTACGCGTGGCGCATGAAGTAAAATTTCGAGTTTAGAAAAGCCCGAAAATTTGGTTTGGTCGCGTAGCGCGAAGCGCGGAGCGACCAAACCAAATTTTCAGGCTTTTCTAAACTCGAAATTTTACTTCATGCGCCACACGTACTAGACACTGATTTCAAGTCAAGTTCACTTGTTCACAATATTTCAGCACTTTCAGTGTTAAATACGCGTGGCGCATAAAGTAAAATTTTGAGTTTAGAAAAGCCTGACATTCTAAGGAGTCGAAGACCTAGAGTTTTTCAAACCAGACATAACCAGGGATTTTTTTACTTAAAGCGTATGCATGCTTTTTAAAATTAGTTTAATTTAACGTTTTAAACGAGTGTTTTCTACTCCCAGACTAAGCATGAAGTAAAATTTCGAGTTTAGAAAAGCCTGAAAATTTGGTTTGGTTGCGTAGCGCGAAGCGCGGAGCGACCAAACCAAATTTTCAGGCTTTTCTAAACTCGAAATCTTACTTCATGCGCCACGCGTACAAGAGACTGATTTCAAGTTAAGTTCACTTGTTCACAATATTCAGTACTTTCAGTGTTAAATACGCGTGGCGCATGAAGTAAAATTTCGAGTTTAGAAAAGCCTGACATTCTAAGGAGTCGAAGACCTAGAGTTTTTAAAATCAGACATAACCAGGGATTTTTCTACTTAAAGCGTATGCATGCTTTTTAAAATTAGTATTATTTAAAGTTTTAAACGAGTGTTTTCCACTCCCAAACTAAGCATGAAGTAAAATTTCGAGTTTAGAAAAGCCTGAAAATTTGGTTTGGTCGCGTAGCGCGAAGCGCGGAGCAAGCAAACCAAATTTTCAGGCTTTTCTAAACTCGAAATTTTACTTCATGCGCCACGCGTATTTAACACTGAAAGTACTGAAATATTGTGAACAAGTTAACTTAACTTGAAATCAGTGTCTTGTACGCGTGGCGCATGAAGTAAAATTTCGAGTTTAGAAAAGCCTGAAAATTTGGTTTGGCCGCTCCGCGCTTCGCGCTACGCGACCAAACCAAATTATCAGGCTTTTCTAAACTCGAAATTTTACTTCATGCTTAGCCTGGGAGTGGAAAACACTCGTTTAAGTCTTTTATAATTTCTAATAAGCTTTCGTTTTCTTGTTCTGTGTGATTATGTCCTATTCTACGGTTATTCTCAATAATTATAAGGAATTAAACTTTTAAACGGAAATACTGAGTAGAAACATTGAATGTAAGTCAAAGAAAATTCAGTTTGAAAGGAAAACAATCAAGTTATTAAAATCAAAACTTAAATAAAATAGTTTGGTAATTAGCAAAGCTGATAAGGGTAATACAGTTACAATTATGGATAAAACCGAATATATTAATAAATCAGAATCACCTTTTAACAATTCAGCTTTCAAGATATTAAAAACAGATCCAACCTCTAAATTTCAAAAGGTTTTAAAAAATACACTAAAATCTTGCAAACACCTAATAGAACAGAATGAAATCTATAAACTGTCAATATGAATCCTTCACCACCCCTGCTATATTGTCTTCCAAAAATTCACAAAGAAAATGTACCTGTCCGACCAGTGGTACCATACATGAGTGCCCCCACATATCGACTTTGCAAATTACTAAATAAAATTATCCCTGACTTCATTAAATTCAACCCAAAATTTTCAATTAAAAACTCTAATGAATTTGTCAATAGTACAAAAAATCTAATTATTCCTCCCGGTGCAAAATTAATATCCTTTGATGTTAAAAGTCTTTTCACCTCTATACCAATTATTAAATTAAAACAGATATTAAAAACTTAAATATATAACAGCTCAGAAACCCTACTTGCCAAACAAGAATTAGATACACTTATTAACATTTGCTTAGACCTTATTAATTAAGACACTGTTGGCATTTTCACGAATAGTTTTTTTTTTTTTCGTAATTTTATATATTAAACCAAAATTATTTAAAATTTAATAACATATTATATTCTCAAACAAAAGGCCTACCAATGGGGTCACCACTATCACTTCTTTTTGCTGAGATATATATGAATCATTTTGAAGAATTTATACTAAACGACAACAATAATAAAAATAAAGAAAAAATAATACTTAGGACGATATTTTTTGTATTTTCAAAGGGACGAATAGACATTTAGATCAATTATTAACATATTTGAATTCGATAGAAAAATCAATACAATTTACTTTAGAAACCGAAAAAGAAAACAAACTGAATTTTCTAGACTTAATAATAACTCACCATGAAGGTGGACTTTTATATGACATATATATAGGAAAGCAACATACAGCGATGCTATAATACCTAATGATTCAAACCAGTCTTTTCAAATCAAAATGAGTGTTTTCCATAGCTTAGTCAATAGATTATTTAACATACCCCTATCTCAGATTGATTTCAACAAAGAATTGGAAATGATAAAAACCATAGCCAGTAATAATGGTTATGACGAAAATGTAATTGATACAATGGTAAATAAAAAACGAAAACATTCTTTGTTGAAATTAATCTATGCAGGTCTAGATCAATCAAAACCCAAATCTTATGTCGTCCTTAATTATGTAAATCCAAAATCCAGCTCTATTGTTAACATTTTATACAACCTAGATATAAATACAATTTGCGTTAATAAAATCAATTTAGGCAAACTATTGATGAATACTAAAGACAAAACCGAAAAGGATCGAAGGAGTGGCTTCTATCAAATACAATGTAACGACTGCGAAGCAATATATATTGGCCAAACTGGCAGAAATTTCAACACCCGTCTAAAAGAACATAAAAAATCCATATTAGATAATCAGCCAAAGACGGGCTTCGCAAAACATTGCATAGATGAGGGCCACTTTTTCAATCCTTCTAAATTCAAACCTTTAAAAATAATCAACAAATGTAAAAAGCTTAATTATTGGGAAACTTTTTACATTAAGAATTCAATAGAAAAAGGATCGCTCGTTACTAATGACAACTTAGAAACGTTTAACACCCCGCTGCTAGATATGTTTGTCTCTTTACGCCCCAACAATTAGGCAATGATTTAATCCCCTTTAGGAATAAAACGCACACCGCTCCTCTTGTAACATCATTCTTGTCATAACTTTGAAAATGGTCGTCTAACCGAAACTAGTCAGTTTTTCAAAAATAAAAACAAATAGTGAAACAATATCCAAGAATTTGCTAGAAGCACTAGAGATACACTAAGCCCGCGCTAATCCGGGAATTCCCTTAATTAACGACCAGGTTGACCTACTGTACACCCCCATTTTTACCGCTGTTTTGTAATTGTGATAATGACAAGCTAAATTTGTCGAAACTGCAGTCGCACTAAATAAAACGTGTTATACAAACAAAGTTAAAAGTGTTTCATTGTGTAATATCTAAGTGTTTTTTATATTTTTTTAAAACAATGTTTAAATCCAGTGTTTTATAAGGAATTATACTAAATTTCCAATTTGATTGACAATTTAATTTAAAATATTGACAATTCAATTTAACAAATTGGTGGTCACAATGAAAATATATAATGTTGGTCTGTAATCTACTAATTAAATTATTTATTTCTAGAATTGCTATTTATTTGGTAAGTTTGCTTTATAATACGCAATTTTATTTGCCCATTAGTTTACTAGGTAAATAAATTTACTCCACAAATAGTTATCTATTGATTTATTAATCGTTTATAATACTGGGCATTAATAAGACAATTTGAGACAATAAATACCGTTAGTTAGCTATTGATAATGGGTACTTAGTACCCGAAATGTACATATAGCAAAAGAAAAATAAAAGTAAAGAAACGAATATAACTGTAAAATTTGAAATAAAAACAGTTTGTTGCACTAACGTTTTACTTATTATTACGACTAGTTTCGGCTTCTAGCCATTATCAAGGAATGTCACATTCCTGGATAATGGCTAGAAGCCGAAACTAGTCGGAATAATAAGTAAAATGTTAGTGAAATAAACCAAGTGTTTTTATTTCAAATTTTATTTTAATCATGTTTCACCAAGTGATTAATGAGAACATTGTAAAAGAATATAACTGTGTTTAATTAAGTGACAATAAATACCCTTCTTCTTCTTCTTCGTGGTAGTTTAAACATTTTTACGTTGAATTTTTAACTCTTTTGAGGAAGTTATAATTGTAAGAATAAATTACAAAATATAAAAGACATTTATGATTTGTAAACTTTATTGTCGGTGAATACTATTGGGTGCTATTAATTTAGTGCATTTAATGACTTCTAGCTGTAAGCTGACGTTATTAAAATTTGTTATTAAAATGTAATCATAATCCGGATCCATAAATAAACCATGACGTAAACCACCATCATCGGCCCTGTCAGGATTAACCAATTATTACAGAACCGTGACACAAAAGTCACACGCTCAACAAAAATCCAAACACCAACAACGAACCGAAAACAACAACAAAAAATCAATCCTGAGGCTGTCTGGTAGAAAACGCAAGCGAAGGCCGCGCGTTTCATCCCCTGAGCTTGTGACGAGGGCAAGGCCAGCCGCCCCCTCCCGCCGCCGGTTACAGAAGGAACCGACTCCCACACCACCACTCTCTGAAGAAGACGTTACTTTCACCTGCGTTACTCTTGCTGATGTTCTAGGGCCTATAAATGTTCGCACCGGTAGCATCTCAACATCAGACATTGACTTCACCACAACAACAACACACATACACACAGCAAACAAAACACATTTTTATATATAAAACAGATACAAAAGAGAAATTGAAATTTAAAAAGTGTGGTTTTTTTTCGTTGATAAATTTGGTGTACCAGAAGAAGTGGTGTCAGTTGTTTCTGTTCGGTCGGTGCGTTAGGATCTAATATGAGATTATTCCGGTTTGTGGTAAGTTTTTAATTTACAAAAATAATTTATTTAACTACGATACACAAGGAAAACGTTTTCATTCCTTAATTCCTGCACGACTCTGTTAAATCGTTGATGAACAATCTGTCAAATAGCTGTCACACTCACGAGCGTCTTCATATTGTTTAGATTTAAATTTATTTATGTACATACATACATTGTTTATTGTATTATCATTGTCTTGTAATTGGGAAATTTCCTGTTGGGCAATAAATACTTATTATTATTATTATTATTATTAATTCACTATTATTTTTATTCGTTAGAAGTACATTTCGAATGCTAAGCACTCATTATCAATAACTAATGTTATAACTAATATTATTAATAATGAGTGCTTAGCACTCGAAATGCACATCTAATGAAAAAAAATATAAGTGAGTTAAGTAATAAAAAGTTTTTCATTGCAATTAAATACTCCACATAAATCAATTAAACAATTAGTAACTACAATATATCTTATACAAAATTGAGTGGTCTAACTGCAAAACTCATATGCTCTACTTTTTGCAAAAAATTGAGTGCTTGGCACTCGAAATGTACATACTTTATGTTTGATAATGACAACTGTATTGTTATAAGACACAAATAAATATTATTATTATTATTATTATTAAGTTAAAGTTGTCGAAACTATAGTCATAATAAAATCCTCAGTTATACAAACAAAGTTAATTGTCTTATTTGTGTAAAAATTGAGTTGGTGAATTTTTTTTTTGTCCGCCATGTCTTTAATATGGTTTCGTAAAAAAAGCAGATTAGTAACATTGTAAATATCGAAAAATAAATTTTAAATTTAATGTTAATATATAAATTAACAATTTTGTTTTAATTTCCAATTACATTACTGACAGCTGAACAGCTGATTGCTTATCGCACAACCAAATGACATTTCTTTGATGTACAGGGAGTTTTTCTTTAAAGTATACGTATTCCAAATTCAGCTTATTTTCTTTAAATCTTTAGTTATTAGTTGTTTTTTTTAAAGTTTAATTCGAAGCTTTAAACGAGTGTTCTCCACTCCCAGACTCAGCATGAAGTAAAATTTCGAGTTTTGAAAAGCCCCGTGAAAATTAGTTGAGGGTCGCGCAGCGGCCCGAGACAAATTTTCTGGGCATTTCTAAACTCGAAATTTTACTTCATGCGCCACGCGTACAAAACACTAAAATATTTTGAAGTTTATTTATATTTGAACCTCATTTGAAATCTGCGTTTTATACGCGTGGCGCATGAAGTAAAATTTCGAGTTTAGAAAAGCCCAGAAAATTTGTCTCGGGTCGCTGCGCGACCCTCGACAAATTTTCACAGGGCTTTTCTAAACTCGAAATTTTACTTCATGCTTAGTCTGGGAGTGGAAAACACTCGTTTGAAGCTTCAAATTGAACTCTTTTAAAAAACCACGAATGTCGGAATATATACAGCTTTATGCATATGTTTACCTAATAGAAAAATTCCCTGTATATTGATCAAATAGTAATATAATTTTCATAATTTCTAATTACATTACTGACAGCTGAACAGCTGATTGCTTACCGCACAACCAAATGACATTTCTTTGATGTACAGGGAGCTTTTCTTTAAAGTATACGTATTCCAAATTCAGTTTATTTTCTTTAAATCTTTAGTTATTAGTTATTTTTTTTATAAGTTTAATTCGAAGCTTTAAACGAGTGTTTTCCACTCCCAGACTAAGCATGAAGTAAAATTTCGAGTTTAGAAAAGCCCCGTGAAAATTTGTCGAGGGTCGCGCAGCGGCCCGAGACAAATTTTCTGGGCTTTTCTAAACTCGAAATTTTACTTCATGCGCCACGCGTATAAAACACTAAATCATTTTGAAGTTTATTTATATTTGAAGCTCATTTGAAATCTGCGTTTTATACGCGTGGCGCATGAAGTAAAATTTCGAGTTTAGAAAAGCCCTGTGAAAATTTGTCTCGGGTCGCTGCGCGACCCTCGACAAATTTTCACAGGGCTTTTCTAAACTCGAAATTTTACTTCATGCTTAGTCTGGGAGTGGAAAACACTCGTTTGAAGCTTCAAATAAAACTCTTTTTAAAAACAACGAATGTCGGAAAATGTACAGCTTTATGCATATGTTTTCCTAAAAGAAAAATTCCCTGTATATTGATCAAATAGTAATTTAATTTTCATAATTGTCATGGTACTATTAAAAATTAGTACAATAAATAAGTTGATCTTTCATGCTCATTGTTTATTTTGTTAGGGCGAAGGTAAAGTATTGTACGTTTATCGAGTGGTATGGCAATTACATACTCGCGGAATACTGCACTCGCCGCTGCGCGGCTTGTGCGCAACATGTCCGCTCATATGTAATATGCTGCATACCACTCTCGTTACGTAATATACTATTATGAACAATTTAACCCCTTCGGCCCTGACGATGGCGTTTGCCACCACTGAAACTTGGTAAACGTTAATCTGAGATAGTAATAAATAAAATGCAGTGTACGAAAAATTTATTGGGACACTACAAACATTCCAAGACTGAAAGGGTTAATATAATTTTCATGATGTTACTTCACATTTAAAATTTAGGAACATGGTATTTACTAAAAAAAAAAAATTAAAACACAAAAGAAACAGTGTTTGTGTTTTATAATGATATTTACTTTTATATATATATATATATATATATAAATATCTTTATTTACAGAAATATATACAAAAATACATTAACAAATATTATAATACCTCGTATATATTTTACACGTTTCCGCAAATCGGTTATCGACCAGTGGTCTTTCGGCCTGTTATTATTTATTTAATGTATTTTATTTAGTCATAATATATATATATATATATATATATATATATATATATATATACACACATACACACATACATATATATATATATACACATATATATACATACACACACACTCTCTTTTCTTTTTTTTTATACGATATAAGAAAGTGAATGATTCAGATTTGTGTATGATATTGAATGATTAATCGTCATGGTCATTCGTCATTGTCGATGAAATGAATTGATGAATTATTTACTTTTATTAAATTACATTTTCAATAATTTCTGGCTATTGAAAATGTAATTTAATAGAAGTAAATATCATTATAAAACACAAACACTGTTTCTTTTGTGTTTTAAAATTTTTTTTTAGTAAATACCATGTTCCTAAATTTTAAATGTGAAGTTTTATAAACCACTAAAGTTATTTGTTTTTAGTTTTTTTAATTTATTCAGTTAAATATAATATTCCATATTGTTTGAATATTCAATTTTTTGTGAAGTTTGAAAATGAATATCAATTTTTATCATTTTATCAATTTAACACTAATCTTTTTTTGTTTTAAATTTTACCAGTTTCTGCTAATTAAAAAAAAATAACATTGATTTCTAGTTTCAAAACAAGTAATATTGTAAATATGTGCAATATCTCCTTTTTATTTGAGATTACATCCCGACGATTCTATCAAAATAGTAAATTCTCTTTTTAATTTATTATAAGGATGAACATAAAATATAAGGTTGCTGAAAAATTAGTAAATTCACAAAACTGCAATGTTTGATTTGTCATCTTTGAGTATCTGTTTTAACGATAAAACAATCCAATCACTAGATATCAATTATATCTAGTCATTGGATTAGATAATTGATATGGTTATCCGTAAATAAACTATATATATTAAATAAACTATATATCTAGTCATTGGATAATTTTATTGTTGAAACAGATACTCGTTGAAACATAGTTTTTTCTATATATTAGTAATTTCTGTTACATTAAAATAAGATGACTTTCAATAGTTAATCATGAAATCAAATCCAGATAAAAGGAAATGCCCTGTACAAAAAAATAACCTAAATTGTTTTTTAACCTTTAGAAATTACAGGTATACCGGGTGGTGCATCGGACGACGCACCATAGGGATTTCAATGGTTTTCTTAATTCTCGTTTATATACTTCCCATGTCATTTAATCAAAAAATTATAAGATAGACTTTTTGTAGAGATGAAAAAATTAAGTCTTGAGAAATTAAATTTTTATCTATTTTCTAGCAATAAATTATTTTAAAATCATTACCTTAAAAATAAAAATATGCCGTGCCTTGCAAAAGGTTAAAGTACTCTTAAAATCTACTTTGTGAATACATAACGAAAAGTAATAACTGTTTTACTGCTAAACAGTTTAGTTATATAGTTATAATGAGGTGCAAATAATTGAAGTAAAAAAAATACATGGTCATTTATTTCCTTCCCAGCGTAACGTAACGCTTAACAATCAATACTCTTGCAATCTATTTAGTTCCACTTATTTTGACTTGCAATAACCATCTAGTATTTAACTGTTCTATTAACTCAGTTTTAGGTATGTATTAGGATGCAATACATACCTAAAACTGAGTTAATAGAACAGTTAAATACTAGATGGTTATTGCAAGTCAAAATAAGTGGAACTAAATAGATTGCAAGAGTATTGATTGTTAAGCGTTACGTTACGCTGGGAAGGAAATAAATGACCATGTATTTTTTTTACTTCAATTATTTGCACCTCATTATTTGCCTCCCAACAGTTTATATGTAGAGTATAAAAAAATATTTCGTAATTGTTTAATTTTCTAGATTTAAAAGAAAATTAATAAAAAGAAGGCAAGGTGTATTTAATTTTTTTTAAATTGTAGTTTTAATATAATGTGTATCTTAAATTTAGATAATAAATAAATATTTTAAATGGGTGTATTAGACTCAATTTTTGGATCCCCAACAAAAACCTATCTTATGGTTATTGATAAAACGACGTGGGAAGTAAGTGAATACGAATTAAAAAAAAAACATTTAAATCCCTATGGTGCGTCGTCCGATGCACCACCCGGTATACAGAAAATAATATAAACAAAGTGAGAGTGTCAAAAGGAATTTCTTCAGGTGAAATCCTAACTATTGTGAATAAGTATTTAAAAGTTAATTCATTATAAGTAAATTAATATTTGCAAAGGGAGTTTTTCTTTCAAGTAAACATATTAAAATGTACAATATTTATTTTCTTGAATAAATTTCTCATCTGGCACTTGGTAAAACATATTAGAATATGTAAAGTTATTTAAATTAAAAACACTTGGTATTGTTTCACAAATTAAAACTTTATTCCGACTAGTTTCGGTTTGTTAGACCATTTTTAAAGGAATGTTCCTTTGAAAATGGTCTAACAAACCGAAACTAGTCGGAATAAAGGTTTAATTTGTGAAACAATACCAAGTGTTTTTAATTTAAATAACTTTACATACAGGATTTATGCTGAAAATCTTCAGACATTGTTTTTTTTATAATTCAATTTGAAGATTTAAACGAGTGTTTTCCACTCCCAGATTAAGCATGAAGTAAAATTTCGAGTTTAGAAAAGCCTGAAAATTTGGTTTGGTCGCGTAGCGCGAAGCGCGGAGCGACCAAACCAAATTTTCAGGCTTTTCTAAACTCGAAATTTTACTTCATGCGCCACGCGTATAAAACAATGATTTCAACTGAAGTTAAAAATATATATAAATTTCAAAATATTTCGGCGTTTTATATGCGTGGCGCATGAAGTAAAATTTCGAGTTTAGAAAAGCCTAAAAATGCAAATTTTTAGTGCATTAATTATAAGTAAATTAATATTTGTACAGGGAGTTTTTCTTTCAAGTAAACATGTTAAAATTTACAGTATTTATGCTGAAAATCTTTAGATATTGTTTTTCTTTTAAATAATTCAATGTGAAGATTTAAACGAGTGTTTTCCACTCCCAGATTAAGAATGAAGTAAAATTTCGAGTTTAGAAAAGCCTGAAAATTTGGTTTGGTCGCGTAGCGCGAAGCGCGGAGCGACCAAACCAAATTTTCAGGCTTTTCTAAACTCGAAATTTTACTTCATGCGCCACGCGTATAAAACAATGATTTCAACTGAAATTCAAAATATATATAAATTTCAAAATATTTCGGCGTTTTATGCGCGGGGGCGCATGAAGTAAAATTTCGAGTTTAGAAAAGCCTGAAAATTTGGTTTGGTCGCTCCGCGCTTCGCGCTACGCAACCAAACCAAATTTTCAGGCTTTTCTAAACTCGAAATTTTACTTCATGCTTAATCTGGGAGTGGAAAACACTCGTTTCTGGCTTCAAATTGAACCAAAAAAAAGACAACCAAATCTAAATATTTACAGCATATACGCTGTAAATTGGGATATTTATGCTTAAAAGAAACTCTCTGTATATTAAGTAAGAAAAGGGAATAATAGGAAAGTTACATTATAATATGAGAAAGTTCTACGGATTATACCATTTTAATATAAATTATTTCAATTCAATTAAAACACTTAACTTTGTGTTACCACTTTTATTGGTAAAAGTGGTCAATCAAAGTTAAGTGTTTTAATTAAATTGTTATAAAGATGTACTACAAAGTGAACGCCAACCAAATTAAAGATAAATTCTTTCACCAAAATGTGAATATGTCTATGACTTGTGTATCAAAATATTTATGTTAATCAAAACCAAACATCTACAACTTATAATTTTTTTTTACACAAAAGGCTTCCTTGAAGAAAGTTATTATTTTCTTTGCTCTCCAAAAACATGACAAGATTTTAGCGTTTTCTTCTTATTTTTTCAGAGTTGCACTGTTGTGCTTGGGTGCGTCCTTGTGGGAACCAATGGAGGAGCCATCGTTAAACGTGATGGTATTTATATAAATATTTATTTAAAACATTGGTTATAATGCTACAGTTATTTATTTTTAATTATTCTTACATTGAGAATTGTTAATTGGAATCGTATTTAGAAGCCAATGAATTGTAATTAATAATACGTCAATGTTAACGATGTAATTTTGTTGTGCATAATTTATGTCATTATATGTTACATGGCAAACATGAAAATGACAATCAATTAAGCTTACCACAAAATTATATAATAAATTATGCAATATTTAATTGAATCTTTCTACAAAAATTTAGTCTAATTAAGACCTTTCCTAATATTCATTGAAACAACTACTTTCTGAGCTAGAACCCAGACGAATAATGAATTATACAATGGATATTTAAGACTTACTGTTTTTATGCATAATATATATGAAAAATGTAATATCAGGTCAAATTATTCTTCCTCCAAACAAAATGAATAAACAGAAAATTGAAAAAATTACAGGTAATGAATATTGATTGAAAGAATCCTAGGCTTTCTTAGAGAAAATGTCTTAATCTATCTATAGACGCGTTTCGAGATTTATCTTTCATCAGTGTAGCTATGCTTATACTACAGTTTCTTGACCTTATTTTTACCACCGCCCACTTTAAAAATATTTTTAGAGCCCCCCAATTATTTCTACTTACCATCTGTAGCAAATCTGAAACAGCTATTGCCACGATTATATTTAAACGTATAACGATTATATTTAAGCGTATAATTATACGCCCTCTAATTTTCTCTGGGTTTTCTACTACACCTCTGAAAGTCTCAAACGCCCACAGCAGGGCGTTATCGTCCACGTTGAGAACCTATGCTTTAGATTTTCAACACCAAAAAAAAGTATTTTTTTTTTTATACATTTACTGGATACTGGTCTCAGACGATTTCACCATTTCACCTTTATATTTGGTATTTAACTATATTTAGACGCCATAAACATATTCACAATTATTTCTACTTACCATCTGTAGCAAATCTGAAACAGCTATTGCCACGATTATATTTAAACTTATAACGATTATATTTAAGCGTATAATTATACACCCTCTAATTTTCTCTGGGTTTTCTACTGCACCTCTAAAAGTCTCAAACGCCCACAGCAGGGCGTTATCGTCCACATTGAGAACCTATGCTTTAGATTTTCAACACCAAAAAAAGTCATTTTTTTATACATTTACTGGATATTGGTCTCAGACGATTTCACCATTTCACCTTTATATTTGGTATTTAACTATATTTAGACGCCACAAACATATTCACACACATCCATGGACCCAGGTGGAATCATTTTGTACTTTGTACACCCGGTGCGACTCGAACCCTGGGTTAGGAGGCAGGCCCTCTACCCACTACCCTACCGGGGTCCCCAAAACAAACATAAAACTTACATAGGGATATTAGCTCGGGAAGTACTTGTTATAATTAATATTTGGAAAAGTCCTGAGTAGACAAAATGTTTGCAGAAAGTCGATTTTAATTCGCTTTAATATTTTGTATTATGCAAACAATTGGCAAACTGAATAAATTTTGCTTGTTGAATCTAATTTGGTATTGTTTGGCAAATTTGGTTTTGTTTATTATCTGCATTGTTTATAAACAGAACATGTCATTTAAAAACTGCGCAACACAAACTTATACCTAAACCATAAATTTGTACCATATGGAAATAATTAACCACAGCCTACTCTAAATGTACTAGTTTCCTAGCATCCCTTGTTTAAATTATTTATTTTTAACTTGCTTCTTTAGAACTAATTCTATTTACTTACAATTTAGCTCCATTAGTCGGTGGATACCCATCAGGACGTCCTGGAAACAACTACTTACCTCCAACATCAGGTGGTGGTGGTGGTGGCGGTGGCGCTCCAAGTGGAAGTTACGGCGCCCCAAGCGGTGGATTCGGCGGATCAGGCTCAGGAGGTTTCGGCGGTTCAGGCGGCTTCGGAGGCTCGGCCCCATCTAGCCAATACGGAGCTCCCTCAGGTGGTGGCGGAGCTCCATCCTCCCAATACGGAGCTCCATCAGGCGGTAGCAAGGGAGGATTCGGCGGATCTGGTGGATTCGGTGGATCAGCTCCATCTTCGCAATACGGTGCCCCATCCGGTGGATTCGGAGGATCAGCCCCGTCTTCGCAATACGGCGCTCCATCCGGTGGATTCGGTGGATCTGCTCCTTCCAGCAGCTACGGCGCTCCTTCATCCGGTGGATTCGGTAGTGGAGGCAAGGGTGGATTCGGTGGATCCGCTCCTTCCAGCAGCTATGGCGCTCCTTCAACCGGTGGATTTGGTGGTGGCAGCAAAGGTGGATTCGGAGGTTCCGCTCCTTCTGGTAGCTACGGTGCCCCAAGTGCCGGCGGCTCTGGAGGATATGGAGGTTCAAGCGGTGGATTTGGTGGTTCAACCGGTGGATTCGGAGGAAGCAAACCAGGTGGTAACTACTTGCCCCCGTCTACCAGCTACGGAACTCCAGTAGGAGGATCATCCCGCCCATCATCTAGCTACGGAGCTCCATCTGGTGGACGCCCATCAACCCCATCTGGCTCATACGGCGCTCCATCTCAAGGAGGTTTCGGTGGATCCGGCGGATCCGGTGGATTTGGATCGGGTGGTTTCGGTGGATCCAAACCTTCCTCTCAATACGGTGCTCCTTCCGGTGGTGCTCCTTCCAGCTCATACGGCGCTCCTTCCGGTGGAGCCCCATCTGGATCCTACGGCGCCCCATCCCGCCCATCAACCCCATCCGGCTCATACGGAGCTCCATCAAGCGGAGGCGGTCGCCCATCATCCAGCTACGGAGCCCCATCAAGCGGAGGCGGTCGCCCATCATCCAGCTACGGAGCTCCATCCCGCCCAAGCACCAACTACGGAGCTCCATCCGGCGGTAGCGGTTTCGGAGGTGGATTCGGAGGCGGACAGTCTTCCGGTGGTTTCGGAGGCGGTTCCAGCGGTGGACGCCCATCATCTAGCTACGGAGCTCCATCCCGTCCATCTAGTTCTTACGGTGCTCCATCCAGCGGTGGATTCGGCGGATCCGGTGGATCCGGTGGATTCGGTGGTGGATCTGGTGGATTCGGTGGTGGAAAGCCATCCCAATCTTACGGAGCCCCATCTAGCGGAGGCGGTGGCGGACAAGGCTACGCTGCCAATGGAGGCTACTCTTACTAAGCCGAGGATATGAAGAAAAGTACCTGACGCGAATACGGGCATCGACATAAAAAAATAGAAAATTGTATATAAAGAGGTGCTGCGTATTTTATAAAACCCCAGTATTATTTTGGTGTGACGCTTTTGTATAAATAAAATATAATTTTATAAATTTCTGGTTATTATTTACTAACGTTCATAGCTGTATACACTGCCAATTTCTAAGTACTAAATTATCCTTTCCAGATTTTCTCGAAAAGCGAAAATGGGAAAACTTTGAAATTCCTAATAAACATAAATTTGTATGACAAACGTGGTATTAATTAAAAATCAATAGTAAGTAGAACATAATATTTGACGATGATTACTAAAATGGACAAAAATTACAAGATTCATTGAAAATTTTAAATTTGGACGATGATTACTAAAATGGATGAAAATTACAAAATTAATTGAAAATTTTACATTTTACGAAATCATCCTTTTCAGATTTTCTCGAAAAGTGAAAATGAAGAAATTTTGAAATTCATAATAAACATATATATTGTATCACAAACGTGGTATTTATTAAAAATCAATAAAATGGTAAAGGTAATTAAACAGAGCATAAAATTGGACGATGATTACTTAAATGGACAAAAATTACAAGATTCATTGAACATTTTACAATTTGAAGCAAATAAAGAAATTTAAGAAAACTTGTACATATCATCGATCTTAGTTAAAATTTGAATGTTCAAGTAAAATCATGTAACATTGATGACAATCCTAGAAATTGGTAATAATTTGCAAAAACAATCAAAACATAAAACTCACAAAATTGACATACAGTTAATTGCTCGTGAAAGTCTTGGAAAATCATTGAATGAAACAATTTATACCATACATGTATATTATATTAATACTATAAAAATTGATACAAATTTTAAACATTTACGAAAATCAATTAGAGACATTTTGCCGGAGTTTTGTTAGTAATATTATGATAGATAATAACGTTTTCGATATCTCATCATTCACTAAATTTTGATCATTTTAAGATTTTCCACCAACAATTAATATTTTTTTTTAATATCTCATTCATATGATTTTTGGAGAAAATATACAGTGAATTTTTCTTTTAGGTAAATATATGCATAAGCTGTAAATATTATGACACTCGTTGTTTTTTAAAAGAGTTCAATTTGAAGCTATAATCGAGTGTTTTCCACTCCCAGACTAAGCATGAAGTAAAATTTAGAGTTTAGAAAAGCCCTGTAAAAATTTATCGAGAGACAAATTTTCTGGGCTTTTCTAAACTCGAAATTTTACTTCATGCGCTACGCATATTAAACACTAAAATACTGTGAAACTTATGTATATTTGAACCTCACTTAAAATCAGTGTATTATACGCGTGGCGCATGAAGTAAAATTTCGAGTTTAGAAAAGCCCAGAAAATTTGTCTCGGGTCGCTGCGCGACCCTCGACAAATTTTCACGGGGCTTTTCTAAACTCGAAATTTTACTTCATGCTCAATCTGGGAGTGGAAAACACTCGTTTAAAGCATCAAATTGATCTTAAAAAAAAAAACAAGGAATACCTAAAGATTTACAGAAAATAGGCTAAATTTTGAACACGTATACTTAACAGAAAACCTCCCTGTATATACATTTATCGACTTTTTTAAAGTTAATAGTAATTCAATCAATTTTCTTAATATTGCTCACTATTATATTTATTATTTTTAAAAGAGTTCAATTTGAAGCTGTAAACGAGTGTTTTGCACTCCCAGACTAAGCATGAAGTAAAATTTCGAGTTTAGAAAAGCCCCGTGAAAATTTGTCTCGGGTCGCGCAGCGACCCGAGACAAATTTTCTGGGCTTTTCTAAACTCGAAATTTTACTTCATGCGCCACGCGTATAAAACACTGATTTTAAGTGAGGTTCAAATATACATAAGTTTCACAGTATTTTAGTGTCTTATACGCTTGGCGCATGAAGTAAAATTTCGAGTTTAGAAAAGCCCAGAAAATTTGTCTCGGGTCGCTGCGCGACCCTCGACAAATTTTCACGGGGCTTTTCTAAACTCGAAATTTTACTTCATGCTTAGTCTGGGAGTGGAAAACACTCGTTTAAAGAATAAAATTGATCTTAAAAAAAACAAGGAATACCTAAAGATTTACAGAAAATAGGCAAAATTTTGAACACGTATACTTAGCAGAAAACCTCCCTGTATATACATTTATCGACTTTTTTAAAGTTAATAATAATTCAATCAATTTTATTAATATTGCTCACTATTATATTTATTATTTTTAAAAGAGTTCAATTTGAAGCTGTAAACGAGTGTTTTGCACTCCCAGACTAAGCATGAAGTAATATTTCGAGTTTAGAAAAGCCCCGTGAAAATTTGTATCGGGTCGCGCAGCGACCCGAGACAAATTTTCTCGGCTTTTCTAAACTCGAAATTTTACTTCATGCGCCACGCGTATAAAACACTGATTTTAAGTGAGGTTCAAATATACATAAGTTTCACAGTATTTTAGTGTTTAATATGCGTGGCGCATGAAGTAAAATTTCGAGTTTAGAAAAGCCCAGAAAATTTTTCACGGGGGCCTTTCTAAACTCGATATTTTACTTCATGCTTAGTCTGGGAGTGGAAAAAACTCGTTTAATGCATCAAATTGATCCTAAAAATAAACAAGAAATACCTAAGGATTTACAGAAAATAGGCTAAATTTTGAATACGTATACTTAACAGAAAACCTCCCTGTATATACATTTATCGACTTTTTAAAAGTTAATAATAATTTATTAAATAGTTTACAAAAGCGCAGAAAATTTGTCTCGGGTCGCTGCGCGACCCTCGACACATGCAATATTATCTCAGTTTTCTGTGGTTATTTCCGATTGTTTCTATATTTAAATTCCCAATGTTCTAGGGTTTGAGCACCCCCAAAAATTGAAAAGCTAACTTCTCCACTGAACTTATGTAAACCACTTTCAATATTAAAAGATCAATAAAATACGTTTTAACTTTGTATAACACAATTTTTATTTTTGTGACTGCAGTTTCGGCAAATATAGCTTGCCATTATCGAACATGAAATTATACAAACAAATTTAAAACGTTTTTTTATTGATAAATTAACATGTGTAACCAAGTAAAAGCCTCTACAATACAAAATTTTAAAAGAAATTAATGGTAAATTGAGGAAAATAAAACACGTATTATTTTTTGTAGAATTTTCTGCTTTTATTTTACAACATCGTTTACTCTCCTCTAGAAACCTACATGTCTCGTGTATTGTATTTATTTATTATTCACCGCGTACGACTCTTGTAATTTCTTTCTCTTCGTTTAATACACCGAACACGCGGTATACAGCAAGGCTATTTATCCCTTTTTGTATATATAGTATATGTATATAGTCAACAGTCTATTTATTACAGTTTTATATATATTTACAGTATAGGTACCAAATATAATGTACATACAATACCTATTCAACAATGTGGTCAAATATATATTTATATATACTTAATTATAAATTAAAACAACGGAAAACTTAAACGCTAGGGGATTTTTATACATACATACATACATATACATCGTTAATTTTATTATTGTTTATATAAAATTTCGAAATTTAGAGTAACAGTAATAAATATAGAATTTTTATTGAAGTTTAACGTAGATATAGTAAAACATTTTATTATATATTTAAGGTGTAATTTAATCAATTATATTATAGAAAATTCATTAAAATAAACATATCATTAACTTGTTTCTCATTAGTCACTTCGTAAAACATTTCTACTAATATATAGGTTTTTAATTGGATTCACTAGGTTTGTTTTACTAAAAAAATAGGTTATTTTGAAGCATTTAGTAATAGAATTTTGTAAAACATTCTTACAGATTAATTTTTCATTTATGTAGGACAACTAATATAAAGTTATACAGGGCTATTCAAAATAAAGGAACAGATTTCAAACATCTATTTCTTCCAAACGACAAAAGATAGAAACACAATTCCAACGTTCCTCAAAAGGGAAAAGTTCAAATTTTATGAATTTATATGACCACCATGTGTTACACGACAAATATCAAAACGGTGGCTCATTTCTTGCCCCACACGAGTCAGCTGGTCTCTAGTTATCGAATTTACAGCTTCAACAATTCGATGTCGCATATTTTCAAGAAAGGTTTTTGCGCTACTTTTCGTAAACTGTACGAATACGCTCGACATTTTCATTCGATATGCGTGGACATCCCGTGCTTTTCTGTTTGCAGTTGCAACCATCGTCTACGAATTTTCGATGCAACTGGTAAATCTGCTCATGACGAGGCGGTTGTTACACTGACGGAGAAAAGCACGTTGAACTTCAATAATGGGCTCTAGTTTTGCTAATTGCAACACACAATATAATGTTTCTTGTTGTGTCGCCATTTTACTACAGACAATCAACATGACAAATAACAGTGCCAATGCGGGTGTGGTTGGAACTTCTTCCTGGACTGTTCAAATTTTAAACTTTTGTCTGTCCAGGAACGTTAGAGTTATGGTTCTAACTTTTGTAGTTTGAAAGAAATAAGCGTTTTAAATCTGTTCCTTTCTATTGAATAGCCCTGTATAAAGACAATTTAACATAAAGACAAATTGAGTTTGTCAATAGTTTGCAGAATATTTACAAAATATAAAAATCGTATTAAAATTAATATCGACTTTCTGCAAAAATTTAGTCTCGTTGAGACCTCTCCAAATATTCATTATGAAGTAGTTGTTTCAATGAATATTTGGAGAAGTCTCAACGAGACTAAATTTTTGCAGAAAGTTGATATTAATTTCAATTTGTTTTTTTTATTTTAAAAAGTTTTTTTGTTGCCTACAGAGATACACATGTCACAATAATCTCAATTTCAATTAAATATTTAATTTTAAATTAAAAATAATATATATAATTACGATAATTTTCGTATAACCTGTTAACAATAGGGCTTATTTAGTAAGACTACTAAGACAATAAATATCCATTGTTTCAATGGATATTTATTCTCCTAGTAGTATAATTATTTAAGACTTATTGTTCGTATAAAAAATGATCGCAATTTTATATATTTTATGTTTACAGTTTTGCAAACTAAAAAAGCGTAAGTTTAATTAATCGAAATTAAAACAGTTTTGAATTCGAAATAATTATTTGATTTAAATATTGGTAAAACCATTTCTACGATTTAACATCGATAAAACGGTGATTGACGTTTTGAGTGTAAAAGGTCTGCATTAATATAATTTATTTAGATTACACCTTTTACATATATTTGATGAATAAATAAATCTCTTCTTACATTTGCTAGAAGATCGGTCCAAACATTTTCGCAACAATTATTTTTCAACAATATTCTTTGGATGGCATGAAACATTGAATTTTTCTGTTTGTACGCACACCAATAAAAACAGCTAACAATTAATGAGAACAATTTAGAAGATATATAAACAGCATAGATTATTTTAACACCCTTTTAGAAATGCCAATGGATTAATCATTAAGCAAACAAATTTCTCAAATAAACCCACTGAGCAAACACAATTAAGTAATGTTTTATCAACGTTAAAACAACGTTTAATGTTGCTACAGTGTTGATGTAACGTTATTTGTTTTTTTTTTGCTCAGTGAGAAATTTACTGAAATATCTAATATATTAAGTGTTAATCACCAAACAACGGCCAAGTTTGTGTAATTACGATTTTATTTAAACTTCGAACGAGTGTTTCCAATCCTTGATTGAGCATGAAGTAAAATTTCGAGTTTAGAAAAGCCTGAAAATTTGGATTTGCCGTCACTCGCTTCGCTCGTGACGGCAAATCCAAATTTTCAGGCTTTTCTAAACTCGAAATTTTACTCCATGCTCCAGGTGTATAAACACTGTTTTAAAGTGAGGTTAAAAACCTTGAATTTAGATGTGTACACATTTATAATAATAATCATGTATTTCTCAGCAGAATAAATTCTATTTACAGAGAAAAATACAGTTTTTTTTTTAAATATACTAACTAAAAATAAACATTAATTTAGAAATATCGACAGTTAACACCATCTGTTGTTCTCTGGCTGTAGCATCGTCAATGATTACATTAAATGTACATACAGGAGATTGTTTTTTTCTTCCATTACAAAACTCTGTTATCAGAAACAGAGTACGTCTCTGATAACAGAAAATTGATATCACAATATCAACATTTATGATGCATTATAATTTAATAAGTTCTAAATAATTCAACTTTGCCATGAGCAGGTTTGGTGGTTAACACTTGGTGTAACATAGAAATTATGAGATGAAATATGTTAAATTAAAATCAATAAAATGTAATAAATCGCAGTAAGATTTTTGAATATCTTGTGTGAACAAAATATGCTTTACATTAAATTAAACTGCAGAACTGAAATCACTGCCCACTGAGTACATCCATTTAAGTAATGTTTCATCAACATTAAAACAACGTTTAATGTTGCTACAATGTTGATGTAACGTTATTTGTTTGTTTTTTGTTCAGTGGGTGAATTTGAATAATAAAATACATTTTTAAAATAATATTAAAAGTATGTTTTTATTAAAACCTCCTTGTCTTGTATTAGACATAATCTTGCACCTAACCCTACAATTCCATTTTTTTCCATAAACGTAAGCAAAAGTTTAAACTATTTTGTATTTATTCATACAACAATAAAAACGGGAATTAAAACGCAAATAAACAACAAAATCTGAACTTATTAATTAAAAAATATAAACTCATTTTTTCTTTTAAGTATACCAAAAGCAAATTGCTTGAATTTTGAAGCAGAAGAAATTAATATTTGTAAAAATTGTAAGTAGCAGGTTGAAAAAGTCTGACTTATTTTTGATAATTTATACACTTATGAAAAAGAAGAATTAAAACACGATTAGACAACAAAATCAGTACCCATTAAATAAATAAAAAATACACTGATTTATCTTTTAAGTATACCAAACGCAAATTGCTCTAATTTAAAAAGCGGAAGATTTGGTTAGATGAAATAAACATTTGTAAAAATTGTAAGCGGCAGGTTTGAAAACTTCATATTAAATCAGTGTTTTATACGCGTGGAGCATGAAGTAAAATTATGAGTTTAGAAAAGCCTCATTTTTTGTTTTAATTTTGAGAGATTCGTTTCTTTTTAACAAAACCTTCAATTAAATGCTTCTAACGTGTTTCCACTCCCAGGTTAAGCATGAAGTAAAATTTCGAGTTTAGAAAAGCCTGGAAATTTGGATTTGCCGGCACGAGCGAAGCGAGTGACGGCAAATCCAAATTTTCAGGCTTTTCTAAACTCGAAATTTTACTTCATGCGCCACCCGTATAAAATATTGATTTCAAGTGAATTTCAAAATATACCTCATAGACAGTATTTTAAAGCAGTATATTTTGTACTTCACTTGAAATCAGTGTTTTGTACGCGTGGCGCATGAAGTAAAATTTCGAGTTTAGAAAAACCTGAAAATTTGGTTTGGCCGCTCCGCGCTTCGCGCTACGCGACCAAACCAAATTTTCAGGGTTTTCTAAACTCGAAATTTTACTTCATGCTTAGTCTGGGAGTGGAAACACTCGTTTGTAATTATACTTAAAAAATAAAATCGCTTTAACTATTATAGTCGCAACGCGACCAAACCAAATTTTCAGGTTTATTTATACTCGAATTTTTACTTTATGCTTAGTCTAGGACAGTGGTGGGGAAACTTTTTTTAAGACGGGCCATTTGTAATAACCAGACAATCGTAGCGGGCCAAAGAATAATGCTTAATCGTAGGTAGATAGTTTTTATGCGGGTCGTCACATTACGAAGTAAGAACGCGTTCAAACATTCTCACGACGGCACTCTTAAACGGGCCGGATTAAACCTTTCCGCGGGCCGGACTTGGCCCGCGGGCCGTAGTTTCCCCATCACTGGTCTAGGAGAAACATTCCTTTAAAGCTTCAAAATGTAAGTTTTTATATAAACAAGGAATGGTTGAAAATTATACTCAAAAGAAAAATTCGCTTTAACTATTATACACAATAACAAATTGTTTAACGTTAATTATTTTGAAATTTATAAAATATTCAACAACGCACTTCGCTAAATATACGACACAAGACATCTCTATTATTTGAACCAAACCTAAATTCTCATAAAATTAATCACAATTAACAATAAACAATTGTAATTCTACTAAACTTAAAAAATCTAATTTAATCTATTATTGTTTCTTATCATCATTAATCACTTAATTTTATCCACTAATTAAAAACTATACAATGATTCTCCATATCACTAAACTACTGATGAGGTCTGTAACAATGATTTCCTTAATTTTCCCAAAAACAAAACGAAACCAAAAAATTAACTTGATTGTAGTAGGTCTGTGTTTAATCAGTATTATAAGCTCTCCTCCGGTTTTTCTTTAATATTTTTCTCACAATATTCAAAAACATCGAATGATCTCTTAGAAACACTTAATCACACCGATTGATAAATATTACGTTTTATTTATTTTTTTTTTTCATCTATTGACCTAGAAGACATAATAATACAGTTAATAGTCATGGATTACATAGACCAGTGTGCGTTCACTAAATGGATATTTGAAATTATATTTTAAATTAGGAAAATAATTCTTTTTTTTTTTTGTTATCACAAATTGTGGTAAATTATCTATAAGCCACATTTACATTTTTCTTTTTATATAAGTAACAAGATTCTAAATGATAACAACAGCGGTTTTTTTTATAGCCTATATAAAACGATTTGTTTGTTAATGTAATTTAACGTAATGGTTTTGTTTAACATATTATATATGAGCTAATACTGCTAATAATGTTTTTTCTTTATTAGTTATATACATTTATTTGACGAGTTTTATGGGTGTTTAAGGAGCAACAGTGATATGTTTCAGTTACGGTAGGAATCAATTCCATGATATGTATAAGATGGTTTAACCCTTTGTGTGTTATTAGAGAATAATTATTAAACAACGTTTCGGCATAATTCATCATCGTAACTCACTAACTAACATGAGTTACTTCATAATTAGATCCGTTTATTCAAGTCTAGATATTCAAGAGCAGTTTAAACTGAGTTAGCTTAGCCTTAATCAAATTATAATTGAAACTTAGTTTAAATTCAATTTAGAAGTATGGCGATTTAAAGTTTATCTATTGGCATAGATAGCCCTGATTTTTGTAATTTCTGGAGGGATATTTGAGTTTTAGATCCATTTTCTCATCTCCAATTTAGTAAAACACGAAAAAGTGTCAATTGCTCGCGAAAACGCTTTTTTGATATTAAAACAATACATTTTTATATGTGGCACCACCAAAATGCACCACGCTGTACAATTATTTATTACGAGCAAAATACGAGCTTCAACTTCAATATTCAGTGGAATAAATTCCGTTACTCGTCTAGCACTAGTTACGTCACTTTTAGTCAATTTTCACAGTTGATTAATGCTTTATTTTCAATAATCCTAAATCGTTTTGTCTTTATATTGTTTAATATTGAATTTGTGTTCAGTATTCCGTCACTAGATAACCACAGACACGTTTTGGAGTTTAAGGTCCTCGTCATTGTGGTCCCGACCCAGTGCTGAGGAATACTGAACATTTTTGACTATATCAAGTCAATATGTGAAAACTATTAATGGATTCGATAGCTAAAGCCATCTACACAAAGTGCATATACAGGTCACTGTTTCGTCCACGAGCGAGCTAAACTCTGTTTGTAAAACCAGAAAACAAAACAAAATTGAATTTGTGTTCAGTATTCCGGCACCAGATACCCACAGACGCGTTTCAGACTTCAATTTTGATATTTGTTTTCTAGTTTCATAAACTGAGTTTAGCTCGTTCGTGGACGAAACAGTGACCTGTATATGCACTCTGTGTATTCGCGTCATTGACGATGCCACTATGAAGCATTAGATGGCGTTAGCTATAGAATCCAATAATAGTTTTATTTTTTTACCCAAATATATGTTGTTTTCTTTACAAGAACGCAATAAAGACAGATTTGTGCAAGACTTTGAACAACATTTTTCAATTCGTATCAAATCAGGCAAAAAACATAATTTGTGGAGCATTAAATATTTTATAAATATGCCTCTTTTTATGATTATAGAAAAATCAATATCATATTAATATTAAAAAGAAATTATATACAGATATGTTGTCTTTTAGGTATAGACACTTTTATATTCCGATTTGTAAACTTTTTAAAAATCCATATTTATGAAAATCGTTTAATTTGAAGCTTCTAACGAGTGTTTCCACTCCCAGATTAAGCATGAAGTAAAATTTCGAGTTTAGAAAAGCCTGAAAATTTGGATTTGCCGGCACGAGCGAAGCGAGTGACGGCAAATCCAAATTTTCAGGCTTTTCTAAACTCGAAATTTTACTTCATGCGCCACGCGTATAAAACACTTATTTCAAGTGAAGTTCAAAATACGCTACTTTAACTAAAAAATTAAGCACTAATAACATTTCTTTACACAATTATTTGAATTACTTTTGGTAATTCAAATGAAAGTGTGAAGAAAGATTATTATTGCTTTATTTATTAGTTAAATTTGATCTTCACGCCATATACTTAATCAATTTATTGCTTTAGAATACTACTTATGAAGTACATCCTATTTTGAACTTCAGTTGAAATTAGCGTTTAATACGGGTGGCCGTCAGTCGCTTCGCTCGTGCCGGCAAATTCAAATTTTCAGGCTTTTCTAAACTCGAAATTTTGCTTCATGCTTAGTCTGGGAGTGGAAACACTCATTAGAAGCTTCACATTGAACGTATTTTAAAAACAACGAATGTTTGACAATTTACAACATATTTATCGAGGTATGTATACTTTAAAATCAATTTTTTTAAATACATAACGGGTGATTTAGACCACCCGTATCAATCATTTTTTGACCGAACGTAGAGTTGGGTAAAAAAAAAATTGCTACAGAAGCCGTCTTGAAGAATCGAATGGTGATATTCCTATTTCCTAGAAAAATGAATCAAAATGTCAGAAACTTTGAGTTTTTAAAGGAAAAGAAATGTCGATAGTAGTATCATTGGAAAGGTTCTTATAAAATAAAGAACTTTTATAGAAAACATATTTTTGTAGTATTGATACTTTTTATCATTTGAAAAATCCAAAAATCCAAAAATCTTGACATTTTAATTAATATTTTATAGGCTGGCAACATTTTTGGGAAAATTAAATAGCACTATTCAATTCCTTAAGGCAGGTTTTGAAATAAAATTTTTTAGCCCAACTTTCTACAATCAGCCGTTCAGTCAAAAAAAAATATTGATGCGGGTGGTCTGAATCACCCGGTATATATATATATATATATATATAATTATATATACAGAAATCCAATTTTTATACTATATAGGAACGTCCAAAACGGTTAGAATATTCTGTGGAATTTTTAATACTCCGATATTTTTATTTGTGCGTGTTTAAATCTATGTCATAATCTCAAAACATTCAATTTTAAGACTATTCAATGATATATCATTTTCAAGGTCAATTAAGTAAAAACACAGATCTGTTTAGTTAGTTAGTTTAGTAGGATAATTCTATATCAAATCAACACAATTTTTCACCTTACCATTTTAGATTTCTTAACATTTTTGTGCACTTATACTAATTTCATTACTGGTTAATTCCACGTCTAATCAACTCACTTGCACTTATAGAGTTTTTTAAATTTTGTGCACGTATTACCTTTATATAGTAATTTTAGGATTAAATGTCAATCCGTTTTAAAGATATACGTATTTGAATTTCAGAAAAATTAGTCAAAATCGCAAATCTCTAAATGTTTTAATTACGATTTCTGCTCTCCAAATTGAGGTTGAAATAAGGAAAGGATCTAATTTTTCACAATTTTTCATGAACTTTTATATGATGCAATATTTGAGAAATTCTAAACAGAAATTTTGATTTTGAATTAAAAAAATGTAAAAAACTAGCAATCTATTGTGTTATATAGATCGCTATTTTTCTTTATTCAAAATAAAAATTTCGGTTTAGAATTTCTTAAATAATGTATCTTTTAAAATGCTGAAAATATTATATATATATATAAAATGGAGTTTCCGTTAATAAATAAATATATATTATATACACATATATACATATATATATATATATATATATATATATATATATATATAATAGTTCATCTAATTGTTAATTAACCCTATAAATTTTAAGGAGTAATAATGAGTTCATATTAAAAAAAATAATGTCTTTGAGCTTGATTTATAAAATATTTAATGTATGGTATTTCATAGATTTAATAATATTAGTGAAATTTAACCAAGTGTTTTCTTTATTAAATCATAGTTAAATATGTTTCACCACGTGAAAGATGAGAAACTTGTTCAAGATGGTATTTCATAGATAATACTCAACGAGTTTATTTTTTTTAATATGAACTTATCTTGATCCCACTCTTAAATGTATAGGGTTATTTAACTATTAAACATATATTATTTTAAACATTTCAGAAGATGCGATTTTTGCGAAATTCAAAACCAAAATTTGGATTTTGAATAAAAAACTAAAATAAAAATAGAGGTCTTTTGTGTTGTACAGCATAGAAAAGTTCAAGAAAAATGCTAAAAAATTAAACCTTTTCTACATTTCTAGCTCAATTTGGAGATCAGTAATCGTGATTTATAAATTTATCGATTTGCGACCAATGTTACTGAAATTTAAATTACATGCGTATCTTCAAAACGGCTTGACATTTAATTCTAAAATTAAATATTTTTCATTTTTTACATAAAGGCAATAAGTGCACATTATAAAAAAAATTATAACTGCAAGTGTCTTAATTTGGCATGGAATTAATTACCTAGTATTGAAATTAGTCATTTTACTAATATTTTACTAACGTTAAAATTGAATTTGTGTTCAGTATTCCGGCACCAGATACCCACAGACGCGTTTCGGACTTCAAGATCTTCTTCAGTGGGGTCCCGACCCAGTGCTGAGGAATACTGAACATTTCTGACTATTTCAAGCCAATATGTAAAAACTATTAATGGATTTCGATAGCTAACGCTATCCAATGCTCCATAGTGGCATCGTCAGTGACACAAATGCAGAAAGTGCATATACAGGTCACTGTTTCCTCCGCTGTTTCGTCGTTTGTGGACGAAACAGTGACCTGTATATGCACTTTGTGCATTCGTGTCACTGACGATGTCACTATGGAGCATTCCATTAATAGTTTTTACTAATGTGCTGAAATATTGCGAAAATAATTTTCGTTCAACAGTTTTCATAAAACTGATAATGATACATTATTTCTGGTTAACACTTTAGTTCAATGGTTAGATTCTATGAAAAATTGTCAACTAACTTAAAATTTATTAATGACAAGTTGACGTTGTCAAAACATAGTCACAATAAAAAACTTCAGTTTAAAAACCATAGTTTAAATGTCTTATTTGTGTAATGACGTATTACGAAGTACCGTGCGATCGTTTAAATTATGATTTTTTTATGCGATTGACCAGAATGCAATGATGGAATAAATTTGAGGTTGTGGTAAAATTGTTAACACATAGTTTACCATAACCTCAAATTTAGTCAGTAGTGCCAATCTAATGTAAAATTCAAAGCCTACTCTAAGTTATGATTTAAATGATCGCACGGTAGATGTTTTTACAGTTAATATTTCTAAGTTTGCGAATTTGTTAAAATTTAGCGAATATAATTTTAGTTCAACAGTTTTGACAAAATGGTTTTTTTTATTATTATTATTATTTGCAAAACACTTAGTTGTATTTTACTATAATTACAATCTGATCACAAATGGATCAATGAGTAATATTTAGCTAACTTAATTTACTACAAACAAAATGGTTGATGATAAATTATTATCGTCGGCTTTATAATGCCTACTTTTTTAGACACAAATTTCAGCTTTACTTTAGGCTAGTCATTCAAATTCAATTTACAAAACGAGACACATATCATACAAGCATTTTTTGTAACTATGTAATTACGAACATTTTTGCATACGTTTGCTCCTTTAGAACAACAGCAAATCTAATTTAGAAATGTAGTTCAACAATTTTTGTTACTGATTGTATTGTTCATTCAAATATCGTTTTAATTTATACACTTGTTATTACCTGGATGTACTATAAAGTATGTATTTTCATCAACTGACGTAACTATAAGTATCAGTGTATATTTTATGGTTGAGTTAAGAAAAAAAATCCCTACCCAAAACACAAATAGTCACATGTTTTTGGATGTATTTTGTTTAACATTTTATGTATTTATGTATTTTTTTGTGCGAATTGAGTTAACACAAGTTTTATCATTTAATTTAAGATAATTTCGTTTCACTTATAATTTAGATGAAATAACTTCTGAATTCAACTTGTATAATGATTAAATTAACTCAGTTAATTAAAAAGTGAGCGCTCCTGAGGGAAAACTAATTAATTTTTGGATCGCCTCAATTTAAACCGGACGTAAAATTATATTAAACTGAAAATATTTAAATAATTTATTTTTGCAAAAACAATACTTTCCCTTTGTTTTACATATGATGAAAAGTAAGAATTGTAATAAATTATTTATATAGTATGTGATAATCACCAAACTCCTAGCCAATAAAATTTCTAACGAGTTTAGAAAAGCCTAAAAATTTGGTTTGGTCGTTCCGCTTCTCGAAGCGACCAATCCAATTTTTCTGTGTTTTCTGTATATCATCTTACAACGTAAAAACTTCCTAGTTCACACGCAAAATCAAAATCAAAATAAAATGCCATCAAAATATGTTGCGCACGCAAAATCAATGCATGCCACTTACATCGCTGCTGCAGTATGTCTATACCTCTAGCCGACTTAGTGTACTATAATAAAATTAGTTTTATATAAGGTGATTTAGAACTAATGTAATTAATTTAAATTTTAGTTATGGCAAGGTTTGGTGATTAACACTAGTTATAGTTACGCTAAGTCAGTGTATTTGGTCAATTAATACTTGGTTATTAGTTTTCAGTGGATATGAATCTAATAAGAAAAGAAAATTGTTACCAACCTTTAATTATTCTCCTCTGCCACACACTAAGGGTTAAACTTTCCGAAAGGAGGGTTAAAAATCAAGACAACAACGTTTACCACAGAGCTTAGGATCTAACCGACCGGCGGCTATTCTCTCCATTATTATTTTTATACACCTAAATTATTAAATATTTTGGGCGGGTCCGGCTACTTAAGTGTTTCATCATAGCGTCGTCTGCGTATCCAAAGGATTCGCTCCACTTCTCGCGCCCCCACCCGTGCCTATTGCACTCCTCAATCTATCAACCTCAGCAGCCGGTATATCATCATCCGCTTCCAAAGCCGGATTTATCCTACCATTCCTCTCATCCTTCCCCACCATGGTATTAGCAGCACCGTACAATCTACCCATCGCGCCGGACGCCATAACGGACATTTGCTCGCCGTCCTCGATGGGATCTCCCACCTTTTGGATGTCCTCCGGGATGTTGACGACGCAGTGGAAGTAGTCGTAGCCCGGGGCTAGTCTTCCGCTTTCGAAGACCCACTTGGTCCACCAGGAGACGCCGACTAGGGTGCAGAGGGACATGATCATGGCCATTGTTCTGAAGGGGAACAGCTGGCGCAGGTTCTCTTCGTCCCAACCGGGGTAGTGGATCAGGGCCGGGAGTCCCATGAGCGGTTCACCTCCTGTTAAGCGTACGAGGAATGCTACTATGTAAGCTGCTAGGCTTCCGTAAGTGTTGCAATGGTGTTTGAAGTGCACCACCATTAATAGCTGGGGGAACAGGATCACGTAAACTAAATCAGAACACATGGACCTGAAAAAGAAAGAAACAATATTTATAGTCACGACTTTTATAAATGTTTCTATCATCTTTTATCTACTTTTATGCAATTCTGATATTTATATTAAAGACTTTAACAATTGGATTAAGTAAGATTAATAATGGCATTAAGCCAAAACTAGTAGAAAATAAAATACATATAAGTGAAACATAGCAAGTGAGTTTAATAAACAAACCAATATATTTTAGTAAAATTACGTGAGGATAATAATAAATGCAATTCAAACCAGCGCTGGGACGAATCCTCGTAAAAAGGATTCGAATTACGAATCCAAATCATCCAGTATGGTTCAAATCACGCATACTCGAATAAAGGATTCGTAAGAGATAAATATGAATCGAATCAAAGATTCAAATCCTGTTTTTTCAAATCACGAATACAAATCCTTTAAGAATAAATTTGATTTTATTACTTTTTGCAACCATTAATATATAAATATCGTTACCAGTTGTTTTAACAAAAATATTCAAAACCTAATTATTTATTAGTACCACTGAACATCGTTGATAACAGACTAAATACCTGATTTATTTATTTATTTATTTATTCATTTATCAACGGAAATCTCCTTTATACATCAATACACAATTAAGATAGTGATATAAGATAAACATAACATTACTTTGAAAAACATATAAATAGAGTGAGAAATATAATACAACAAACAAAAGTATACTAATTAACAATATCCAGATTAATAAACTGTAAATGGCGTTTGAATACACTATAAGAATTACTAAAAATGTAAAAGTTGGGATACAACATAAGGACATTACAATACCGCATTATACGTGCCACAGGATTATGGAAACCATACATTGTTCGATGGAAGTTTAAACGAAATAAGGGCCTACAACGAACTGGAGTTGTTAAAAAAAAAATTAAAGTTCAACAATGATAATAAAAAACTGCAATTGACATGTCCATTAATCAGTTTGAACCCATAGCATAAGTCAAGTGATATTCTTCTATATTCTAAAGATTTTAAATTAAGACAATTCAATATGTGTGACCGACTATAGTCAATGCGTGCGATCCCCATTTTAAAAGATACTAGTAGTAAGAACCTATTCTGAACTTTTTCAATGATTTCAATGTTACAGTTGTGGTAAGGAGACCAAATTGCAGAACAATATTCCAAATGTGGCCTTACCAAACTGACGTAAAGGGTTTTGAACGTATCCACGCCAAAGTGTTTCGAAAATCTATTAATGAAACCGAGCATAGAAAGAGCTTTACTAGAGATCTTACTGTTACTCTGATTAAAGATGTATTTTTGTGTTTCTGAACTTCACTTCAAATCAGTGTTTTGTACGCGTGGCGCATGAAGTAAAATTTCGAGTTTAGAAAAGCCCGAAAATTTGTCTCGGGTCGCTGCGCGACCCTCGACAAATTTTCACGGGGCTTTTCTAAACTCGAAATTTTACTTCATGCTTAGCCTGGGAGTGGAAACACCCGTTCAAAACTTCAAATTGAACTCTATTATAAAATCGAGGAATGCCTGAAAATTACGTAAATAAAAAAATCACTGAATATCATTAAAATAGGGAAAGTCGGAGAAAAGTCGTGGAATTTTATTCAAATTGATGAAAACACTAACAAAAAAGCCATATTTTTTTTTATTATTATTTGCAAAACACTTAGTTGTATTTTACTATAATTACAATCTTATCACAAATGGATCAATGAGTAATATTTAGCTAACTTAATTTACTAAAGGTTTAATACTAAGGGTTTACTCATTAGTATCCCTTAGATTTTAATACCTTAATTACACTAATTAATGTGTACACTAGCACTATGCTCTGCTTTTGCACTAACAATATTAAACTAACTCGAACGGTTTAGTCCGCTGTAGTCTTCTGGTCAAATTCGTGTTATCGAGGAGCTGGATGGCTTCGATGTTGACGTGTAGAAGAAGTCGCTGTTCATGACTCTTGGCAAATTTGTGTATTGTTTCATTAACAGTATCCATTTCCAAGTCCCTGTGGAGGTCACTGTTTCGGAAATACCAAGGAGCATTGACAATACTCCTCAGTACTTTATTTTGGTATCGCTGGATTATTTCTATATTGCTCTTTTTGGCACAACCCCACAGCTGGATGCCATATGTCCATACGGGCTTAAGAATTTGTTTATACAGCAGTAATTTATTGTAGATTGACAGGGTGGAGTTCCGACCAAGCAGCCAATACATTTTTCGAAATTTGATGTCCAGTTCTTCTTTTTTCTTTTTGACATGAGCTCTCCAGCGTAGCTTAGCGTCCAGTGTAAAACCCAAATATTTTGCTGTATCAGCATATGGTACCTGGATATCATTCATACTAACAGGGATATGTTGATTTCTTTTATTTGTGAAATTGACGTGGACCGATTTAGTCTCATTCAATTTGATTCGCCATTGCTTACTCCAGATGTTGATTTTATTTATCGAGGTTTGCAGATTTACTGCTGCTTCTTCGTGATCTTTGCCTACAGCCAATATAGCAGTGTCGTCGGCAAATGTGGCTATCGTATCATGGTCTAATTCAGGTATATCGCTGGTGTATAATAGGTAGAGGACTGGTCCTAGCACACTGCCCTGTGGCACACCTGCCTTTATTTCTTTTAGTTCAGAGTAAGCATCTTCCTGCTTAATTCTGAAAACTCTATCTGAAATGTATGATTCTAGTATTTGTGAATATAGTAGAAGTTTCCTTAATTTGTATTTAAGTCCGTCGTGCCACACTTTATCAAAACCTTGCGCTACATCAAGAAAGATAGTAGAGCAAACCTTTCTTTCTTCCAGTGACTTTTCAATTACGTTCGTTATTTTGTGGACTTGATCTATAGTTGAATGACATTCTCTGAAACCAAACTGATGTTCTGGTATTATGTTTTTGCCTTCAATAATTGGTTTTAATCTTTTAAAAAGTATTTTTTCAAACATTTTTGAGATTACAGGTAATAAAGAGATTGGTCTGTACGAAGAAACTTCATTTGGTGGTTTACGAGGTAGTTGTTTCAGAATTTCGCCTGTAATTAAGTCAAATCCTGGAGCTTTCTTAGTGTTAATGTGATCTTTAATTATCATTTCAATTTCTCTTGGGGTAGAGGGTCTGATTTCACCTTCTTCCTGGGTAAAATTTTCCCAGTCCAGAATGGCCACACCCTCATTCGGTTGGAAAGTCCATTCAAGATATTCGGCAAACCTATTAGCCTTTTGATTATTGCTTTTTGCATATGTCCCATCTGCACTTCTAATTGGAGAATTCTGCAAGATTGGTCTCTTCAGTCTCTTAGTAGCTTTCCAGAGTGAATAATCAGTTTTACCGTCATTTGTTAGTCCACTTAGATATTCACTAATAGAGTCATTTTTAATTTTTTTAATCTCTCTTTTGAGTTGTTGTGTTGCGTTATTTACTCTAGTTTTATCTGCTGGGCATCTAGATTGGTGCCAGATTCTTCTGAGTCTTCTCTTTTCGAAAATAAGCTCTCGAATTTCTTTGGGGTAAATACCTGCTAGATTGACTAACAAATTTACCGATTGGCAGAGCTTTAAACTTCAACTTGAAGACACTATCAACATGTCATCCTCAATAAGAAACGAAGACCAGCTAGACTATGAAGCGGAAAAATTTGTTGATAATATCCAACAAGCTACATGGGATAATACCCCTATTATTACCCCACGAACCAAACGTAAAAAATCCATATATTATTAAATTTATCAAAATCAGCAGGCACATTACAAAATACGTAAACATTTATAAAATTAACCTAAATATTGACAAAAACAATTTCACAAAATGGGGGTTTCCCACAGAAGAAAGTTTTATTAAAAGACCAGGAAAAAAAATCTTGTATCAGCAAAATGCCGGAAAAATTTAACATTTTAGATTGTGGCTACCATCTCAGTTTTACTTCAAATAATATTAAACAAAATTTTTAAAACTAAATTATTATCTTTAAAAACATTTTCAGTCATTTAATGTTCTTATCAAAGCATTCAGTTTTGAGTTTTGAAAGAGCATTTCCACTCCCAGACTAAGCATGAAGTAAAATTTCGAGTTTAGAAAAGCCCCGTGAAAATTTGTCGAGGGTCGCGCAGCGACCCGAGACAAATTTTCTGGGCTTTTCTAAACTCGAAATTTTACTTCATGCGCCACGCGTATAAAACACTGATTTAACGAGAAATTTTGAAACACACAAAAGAATTTTTTCAAGTTAATCCAAATGTGGGTGATTCGACTCCATATAAAAGGAATCGAATATTTATAAAAGGATTGAAATATTTATAGAAGGATTCCAATATTTATAGAAGGATTCGAATACTTACAAAAATATTTGAATCGTCAAAAATAATTCGAATTAATTGTGAGAATTCGAATTATTTTTGACGACTAAAATATTTTTGTAAGTATTCCAATCCTTCTATAAATATTGGAATCCTTTTATAAATATTTCAATCCTTTTATAAATATTCGATTCCTTTTATATGGAGTCGAATCAAGGATTGAAATATTTATAAAAGGATTCCAATATTTATAGAAGGATTCGAATACTTACAAAAAGATTTGAATCGTCAAAAATAATTCGAATTCTCACTATTAATTTGAATTATTTTTGACGATTCAAATCGTTTTGTAAGTATTCGAATCCTTCTATAAATATTGGAATCATTTTATAAATATTTTAATCCTTTTATAAATATTCGATTCCTTTTATATGGAGTCGAATCACCCACATTTGGCTAACTTGAAAAAATTCTTTTGTGTGTTTCAAAATTTCTCGTTAAATCACTGTTTTATACGCGTTGCGCATGAAGTAAAATTTCGAGTTTAGAAAAGCCCAGAAAACATTTGGATTCGAATACGAATCCTCTTAAAAAAATGAAACGAACCTGGATCACGATGCCAGTTGAACTAAAGTATTAGAATGCCTCTTTTGGTAGAGGATTCAAAAAAGGGATTTGAATCCTAAATTATTCGAATCCTGCCCAGCTCTGATTCAAACACTCAGAACCTTTCCCTTAACACTTTATTGGCATCCAGATGCAGGTACACATTAAACATAAAGTGACCATTATCCATGGTTTGATTGACCATTGATATTGGAGAAAGGTTTTAAATATTTTAGGTGAAAACTTAAAGAAATGATTATAGTTACTCACCATAATCCATAAATTGAAGGTATTGTCAATGCCATGACTGTGGCCAAGAAGCCTACGATGAGGATGGAAACGCGCATGACCCAGATGATCTCCATTTCTGAGGCTCGTTGTCGGAAGATGAGTTTGTATACATTTCTGGCGAACATGGAACTAGCCGAGAGAACGCTGGAGTCGGCCGATGACATGACGGCTGCCGAAACCGCGCCTAAGCCGAAGAACGACACGAAGTCCGGGGTTAAGTACTGTAGGACCATCGGGAGGATCATGCTCGTTTCTTGCTCAGTCAGAGGGTAAGGACCTTTGTACGCAGTCTCGTTCCATGCTGAAAAGAAGAAATTTCCAATTATTCAAAATTATTTTTGTTGCGAAAAACTCAAACCCATTAATAGAAGCTTGCCAAGAAAAATTATGTTTTATTATTACAAAACATTATTTTTGTTGCGAAAAACTCAAACCCATTAATAGAAGCTTGCCAAGAAAAATTATGTTTTATTATTACAAAACATTATTTTTTTGTGAAGAAAATAGTAAGATGGATGGCTACTTATTTTATTTGTAAATTGGTTAAAGATTATTTCACATTAAATCAGTGTCTTATACGCGTGGCGCATGAAGTAAAATTTCGAGTTTAGAAAAGCCTAATTTGGCTCGGTCGCTCCGCTTCGCTACGCGCCCGAGCCAAATTTTCAGGCTTTTCTAAACTCGAAATTTTACTTCATGCTTAGCCTGGGAGTGGAAAACACTCGTTTAAAGCAGCAAATTGAATTTTGAAACAACTTTTAAAAATGCAATGAAATTTCGAGAAAACTTACTGCCACTTAAGATTTATACATGTACTAGTGAGATTGTTCAACAAGATCTACATGACCGGCAGAATACCGCAAGAATGGTTATTGTCAACATTTGTCACCATCCCCAAAAAGACACACGCTAAGCAGTGTGGTGACTATCGTACGATCAGCCTAATGAGTCACGCGCTTAAAATCCCCCTCAAAATCATTCAAAATAGAATTTACGGAAAACTAGAAGAAGGCATAGGCGAAACTCAATTTGGATTCCGAAATGGGTATGGTACACGGGAAGCATTGTTTGCTCTAAATATACTATCCCAAAGATGCCTAGATGTAAATCAAAAAGTTTTTGCCTGCTTTGTTGACTACAACAAAGCATTTGATAAGGTCAGACATGAGCAACTTGTTGAGGTATTAAAAGCAAAGCAACTAGACACGCGCGATATGAGAATAATATCGAATCTTTATTACGGGCAGAAAGCAGTAGTTCAAGTGGGGGGCGATAAGACCGATGAAATCCAAATATAAAGAGGAGTCAGGCAAGGATGTGTATTGTCACCGTTACTGTTTAACATTTACTCTGAAGAGATCATGAAAAAAGCGCTAGAGGAAGAGGAGATAGACATAAAGATCAACGGAAAAGCTATCAACAACATCAGATACGCAGACGACACGGTCCTAATAGCGGAAACCCTGGAAGAACTAGAACACATTATAAACAAAGTAGTAGCAGCTAGTGAGGAGAAAGGTGTATCACTGAATGAGAAGAAAACGCTATTCATGATTATTTCAAAGACACATAGAGATCACGGGAACATCTACATCCACGGCCACCCCATAGATCGTGTACACAATGTAAAGTTAATTAAAGGAAAGGCACTTGGTATTGTTTCACAATTAAATCTTTATTCCGACTAGTTTCGGTTTATTAGACCATTTTCAAAGGAATGTGAAGAAGAAGTACACAAATATAACTACTTAGGAACTAATGTTAGTAACAACAACGACTTAACGCAAGAAATAAGAATAAGGATCGAAAAAGCTCGCGCAGCGTTCGTGAGCATGAAACGTGTATTCTGTACCCATGACATCAATTTAAACCTTAAAATGCGATTAGTTAGATGCGACGTTTTCTCCATATTGCTCTATAGAATGAAGTCATGGACACTAAATAAGAAAGACACCAATAAACTGGAAGCCTTCGAGATGTGGGCTTATCGCAGGATACTTGGGGTGTCATGGACCGACAAAGACAAAGTTACCAATGTCTAGATTCTCAGAAGAATGGATAAGCAACGAGAAATTCTAATAACCATCAAAAGACGAAAGCTTGAATACTTGGGCCACGTACTGAGAGGATCGAAATACCAACTGCTGCAGCTGATCATGCAAGGAAAGATCCAAGGAGGGAGAAGTATTGGACGCCGACGTACATCTTGGCTCCGAAATCTGAGAGAATGGTTCCACTGCACATCTACAGAATTATTCAGAACAGCTATTTCAAAGATAAGAATAGCATTGATGATTGCCAAACTTCGCAGCGGAGAGGGCACTTAGAGAAGAAGAAGAAGAAGAAAGATTTTAAGCTGACTTTATTAAGTCAGCTTAAATTAAAATCTTAAGTAGCAGTAACTTTTGCTAAAATTTCATTACATTTTTTAAAAGTTGTTTCAGTATTCAATTTGCTGCTTTAAACTAGTGTTTTCCACTCCCAGGCTAAGCATGAAGTAAAATTTCCAGTTTAGAAAAGCCTGAAAATTTGGCTCGGGCGCGTAGCGAAGCGGAGCGACCGAGCCAAATTAGGCTTTTCTAAACTCGAAATTTTACTTCATGCGCCACGCATATAAGACACTGATTTAATGTGAAATAGTCTTTAACCAATTTACAAGTAAAATAAGTTTATTATGTCAATTTTCAATTGTTTAGGTGATGGGGAATGTACTATGATAGACGCATCACTATTTTTTTTAAATATTTTACCAACTTTATTAAGTCAGCTTAAAATCTTAAGTGGCAGTAACTTTTCTTAAAATTTGATTAAATTTTTTAAAAGTTTTTAAATTTTAAGCTGACTTTATTAAGTCAGCTTAAAATCTTAAGTGGCAGTAATTTTTCCTAAAACTTCATTACATTTTTTAAAAGTTGTTTCAGAATTCAATTTGCTGCTTTAAACTAGTGTTTTCCACTCCCACGCTAAGCATGGAGTAAAATTTCGAGTTTAGAAAAGCCTGAAAATTTGGCTCGGGCGCGTAGCGAAGCGGAGCGACCGAGCCAAATTAGGCTTTTCTAAACTCGAAATTTTACTTCATGCGCCACGCGTATAAGACACTGATTTAACGTGAAATAGTCTTTAACCAATTTACAAGTAAAATAAGTTTATTATGTCAATTATCAATTGTTTAGGTGATGGGAAAAGTACTATGATATTTTTAAATATTTCACCAACTTTTTAAGTTAGCTTCAAAACTTAAGTGGCAGTAACTTTTCCTAAAATTTTATGACATCTTTTAAAAGTTTTTAAATTTTAAGCTGATATTATTAAGTCAGCTTAAAATCTTAAGTGGCAGTAACTTTTCTGAAAATGTCATTATATTTTGCAAAAGTAGTTATTCATCTTACTATTATCGCTTTCTTTCCAAAAAAAAAAATTGGCGCATAATGTTGTTCTTGTTTCATAACAAAAAAAAGTTAATGTTCCGGCGCTGCTGAATGAAATTAAATGCCGTTTTACAAGCGTTCAATTATTCAGTGAACATAACACAAATGCTAATAAAAAACACCTACCTGTTGATTTAGCAATGGCGCCGATGAGCACGGGTGGAATCGCCATCAGGATGCAACCGAAAGCGGCCACGAACGACAGAACTTGCGCAGTGTTGGCGCTCTTACTCGACAGCACCCTCTGGAAGTACACCTGCCACGGAATCCCTCCGAAAATCAGCAGCAGCCCGTAATCGATATAAAAAAAGATTTCATTCGACTTCACCGACCCGATCCAATCCACCTCCATGGACGACAACGGTTGGACTTTGTCGTTAATCCACGCGAACGGTATGCAAAGCCAGAGCCCGATGAAGATGCAAAACAATTGAATGACGTCTGTGTAGGCTACCGAGTATAGACCGCCGAAGAGGGTGTAGAAGACGGCGATGCAGGAGCTGAAGATGACGCTGGTTCTGTGATCCATGTCGATGATGACGCTCAAAGTGGCGCCCAAGGCGGCGAGGATGCCGGCTGCCCAGAAGACTTCTCCGCAGAGCGCAGGGAGGAAGAGGAGGCCTCCCATGCGCTCGCCGAAGGAGTCTTGTAAGGGGTCCAGCATGGTGACGTAGCCTTGCTGGCGCATCTTGTTGGCGAAGAAGATGCCTCCGAAGACTAAGCTGAGGGCGTAGCCGAACGGCGCCTGGCACCAGACTAGGCCTTGGGTGTAGATGGCTTCTGCTGTGCCGTTGATGTAACCTCCGCCCACCCATGTAGCTGAAAATAAATGAAAAATTCATTAACTGTTGAGGCTTCTACTTCGTTATACATCATTATTAACATAAATAAGACACTTAAACTTTGTTTGTATAACTGAGGTTTTTTTATTGTGACTATAGTTTCGACTACTTTAACTTGTCATTATCAGACTACAAGTAATTTAAAAATAACAATTTAGCAGGTGTATATTGGGTCAAGCTGGTCGTTTATTAGAGAGAATTAGATACTGCATTTTTAATCCGAAAACAAAAATACCTAATACTCATAAATCAGGGATATATAAACTGACTTGTAGTGATTGTAAAGGAGTATATATTGGCCAATCTGGTCGTAATGTTAACATCAGACTTAAGGAATATCTTCACTCTTTCCGGCTTAACTTGATCGATAAGTCGTCATTCGCGAGACATATGATTGAAAACAATCATACGTTAGACGAGGATGTACTCTCAGTAATCCATTTCGCCGAAAAGGGTCGTAAGATGGACCTCCTGGAGTCTCTGGAAATACACAGAGCGCGCGCTAATCCGGAAATTCCCGTAATAAACGACCAGCTTGATCTAATATACACCCCCATTTTTAAAGCCATTTTGTAACCGTAATTTCTGTATATATACCTGCTAAATTGTTATTTTTAAATTACTTGTAGTCTGATAATGACAAGTTAAAGTTGTCGAAACTATAGTCACAATAAAAAAACCTCAGTTATACAAACAAAGTTTAAGTGTCTTATTTATGTGAAAAATTCATTGTTTTTAATTCTTTCATCAACAGTAGGAAATAATCAAAGTTGTCTAAACTCAGAGACAATATGGTCTTCATCGGTGGGGGGTCGTTTTTATTGGTGTGGTTTCAGATATAAACATACAGGGAATTTTTGAGTCAATTTGAAGTTTCGAACGAGTGTTTCTACTCCTTGATTATTATTCTTCTTCTTCTTTCGCGTATTTAATAGCCTTGGCATCTAAACCCTGTTGACCAGTTACAGTATTAAATAAACAAATGTTTGTTTACGCAATTGAAATAAATAAATATTGGGGTCGTTATTAAAGGAAAAGGTTAAAGCAATGATTGTAGTTATTTTGATAATTAGATTTTTAGAGTATCGACTGAATTTAAAATTTGGACTAACGCCCTTCCCGAGAGATAAGAAAGGCAAAATACACGTGTAGTTAGCAGAATGAGGTACACTAGAAGGGAATGTAAGGAATAGGAATATGAAATAGGATGTGACTCAAACAATGCAAAAGGATAGGAATTTAACCTCGTGCAATTTTTGCGCAGCGGTCCGACCTGCTCGGGATCTGGACACACACCTCCTCCTTGATTATTGATATGTTTTCTAAGAATATTAACCCATTTTTTACTGAAAATGTTGTAAATTAAATGTTTTATGGTCAATAATTGGGCGCATTCGTCAGATACAACTGTTGGGAGGTTGATGGCAACAGTTGGAGAATTTTATGATGAACGCCCTGTCAACAGCAAAAACGTTTGTCACATTTGAAAGCATACAAATTAGAATGGCCAGAATAGCGTTCACTAGATACCAACGTAAAGCTGAGATAAAATCCAAACGTGTTGAGAGTATATTTTTCTGATGAATGCATCCATTGTTTGAGCTACAGTTCCCGCAAATAACCAACTGTGATGGCGACCTTCGATAGACTTGTATTTTGGACATTTTCGTTGAAAACTACTTAAAAAAAATGCCACATGTAGTTGAAAATATAAACAAAATGATACCATTGTTTGAAGAGATTAAAATTATTTTATTTACCCCAAAAACAAAATCGTAGAAAGCCTAAATAACTGTCTCCTAATGTAGTCTTGCTCCTCAAGTCATCAGATATCAAATGCTAGAGTTTTATTTTTTAATACGTTACATTAGTTACTGACCTAACCCAACTTATGCTTAGATTAAGTGAATCTGGAGTTGTACATCGATATTTTCTAATTCAAAAGTATTTACAATCTAGAGAACGTGTAAAAAATTGCAGTAAGAATTATTACACAACCTTAGGCAAATTGCCAATAAATACATTTATTTAAAAAAAAAACACCATTTTAATTTTATACAATTTAAACCAAAATACATCACTATTAGAACCTAGAATACTTAGCATTATCCAATACATATTTTATTTTAAAGTATACATATCCTAATTACATGATGGAAGGTGGAATTAGGAAGAGCGTTTTGTGCACTAGTGGAGATGGCAGAAAAGTGTGGGTTGAAAGTAAACGAAGCGAAAACAAAGTATATGGTACTCAGGCAACCAGTAGGAGATGGAAAGAAGAATGTAGAATTCGCAAGGGGAAATACAAAATTTAAAATAAAGCAGGTGGAGGAGTTCGAGTATTTAGGAGTGACGGTGACATATAGAAATGAAGAAGAAGTAGAGGTGCAAAAACGTGTAGGAAAAGGTAGTAGAGTGGCAGAAAGTCTCAGAAAATTACTAAGAGCAAAAGATATCTCTAGATCAGCCAAAATGCGGATATACAGAACCGTGATTCGGCCTACGGTAACTTACGGGTGCGAGATTTGGACACTAACAAAAAAAAAAGTGAAATGAAGCTGGAGGCCTGGGAAAGAAAAACATTAAGAACGATATTTCTAGGAATACTTACGGAGGAAGGCCAATGTAGGAGAAGAAGAATGAATGAGGTCAAAGAAATGTACAAAAAAACAAGCATAAGTAGATACATAAAGGCGCAAAGAGCAAGATGGCTGGGCCATGTAGAACGTATGACGGAGGTGAGACATGCAAGAAGAGCACTGTTGAAAGGAGAAGGTGGGAAGAAAGGAAGAGGAAGACCGAAGAAATAATGGCTGGAAGCAATCGCAGTCCTGGCAGATGTAAGAGAAATCGATACGAATTGGAGGAGAACAGCACAGAATCCGAAGGACTGGAGGAAGATAGTGAGAAGGATTGAAGAAATATATATATATATATACATATATATATATATATATATATAGGTTTTCACGAGCAAAATATAACTTGTTTGAGTTTTTTGGGCTGCTTTCTCGCGTTGGTTGGTTTATTTGCGCTCTACGTTTCGGCAGCAAAAAGCTCCTGAGGATGGCAGAAGTGATGCTGCCGAAACGTAGAGCGCAAATAAACCAACCAACGCGAGAAAGCAGCCCAAAAAACTCAAGCAAGTTATATATATATAGCAAAATATAACTGGCTGGAGTTTTTTGGGCTGCTTTCTCGCGTTGATTTTTTTATTTGCGCTCTACGTTTCGGCAGCATCACTTCTGCCATCCTCAGGACACAAATCAAGAAACTTTAGCACCTTCTACATCGAGTGGACCAATAACACGTAGCAGATCTAGACTACAAGTCCCTATTTTATAAAACAAATGTACTGACAGTGAACGTGACATCTATCACTCAGGGTACAAAAAAGCTCCTGAGGATGGCAGAAGTGATGCTGCCGAAACGTAGAGCGCAAATAAATAAATCAACGCGAGAAAGCAGCCTAAAAAACTCCAGCCAGTTATATATATATATATAAATATATATATATATATCCTAATATAAACTCTATAAAATTTTAGGAATTCGCTGTTAATATTATTTTAAAATTTTTAGCTTCTAGCTACTCTCCACATTTAACTAGTAGAAAAATTTAAGGCTGTTCTTAGCTCTCAATTTTACTTTGTGCCTAACAGAGAATCAGATGAATCTGGTAGTAACAGATTAGATTGTTACTAATAAATAATTAGGTGTTTAACTTGTTTTATATAAATTGGCAACTGTTGGCTCTTCACAAATTTTTAATTTGTTTACTATAACGCAAACACTAAAAAACATCATCCTTTTAACAAATATCAGTTAGATTTTTTTAATCTAAAATCTAATATGTATTCTTTGCCTAAATGTCATGAAATAACAAATTTTCGTTTGTGTATTACCCGTTAGTAATATTTAAAATTAATTTTATTATTTGTATATCAGAAACTGTTTTCTCATTGATCATTTTGTAACATATTTAAAAAAAATAGTGATGCGTCTATCATAGTACTTTCCCCATCACTTAAACAATTGATAATTGACATAATAAACTTTTTTTACTTGTAAATCGCAATTTTACTTCATGCGCCACGCGTATAAGACACTGATTTAATGTGAAATGGTCTTTATTTCACATTAAAACATTAAATCAGTGTCTTATACGCGTGGCGCATGAAGTAAAATTTCGAGTTTAGAAAAGCCTAATTTGGCTCGGTCGCTCCGCTTCGCTACGCGCCCGAGCCAAATTCTCAGGCTTTTCTAAACTCGAAATTTTATTTCATGCTTAGTCTGGGATATCCACTCCCAGACACTCCTTTAAAGCTTCAAATTGAACTCTTTTCAAAAACAACGAATGTCGGAAAATGTACTTCGAATGCATAAGTATACTTAAAAGAAAAATTCCCGGTGTTTAAAGTTCTCTGTAATAACAACAATGTAACAAAATAAGTGTTATAGTGCTAATGTTTAATATATCTGAAATTAAATTTAAAATGTACAGCATCATTCATAAGAATTAACAAAATATTAATAAGTGAAAGTCACTTTATTAGGCCAGTCTTAGGCATTATTTAACTGATTCATGAGATTCGGGAGTCAGAGACAGAGGATGCTGAGGTGTAAAACCGCATTTTAATATGTAAAGTAAGTTTGAATGTGCCAACTGTTTGTAGAATAGTTACAACAATTTAGTCTTCTTAAGACTTTTCTAAATATAATAAAAATAGTAGTTGTTTTAATAAATGTTTGAAAAAATCTCAATGACAAAATGTTTGCAAAAAGTCGATATTAATTAATAATAATAATAAATCATTTATAAATTAATATTTTGTTGTAATACTCTTAATTGGTCAAAAGAGTATTACAACAAAATATTAATTTATAAACAATGCAATTTATAAAAGGACTTAGTTTTTTTTAGTAATTATTTTTTAAATTCTAAAATCAATAAGTTTATGATTATTTTTGTGAAAAGGAATCATGTAGGACATTCATGCGTTTATTTACCTTTAATATCAACAAAATGAGTGACTTATCTTATGTTAATTGATATTCTATCGGCACTAGGTGGCTGTGTTATCAAACATGAATGTCGATTTTTAGTCCTCTAAAATAGGTTATGACTTTACAAACGTCAGTTTCAATAATGTTGTGTAAGAATTGACATTCATGTTTGATTCCACAGGCACCCAGGACTTGAATAATTGTTGAAAACCCGATATTATACAGAGAGTTTTAAGTAACACCGAACATGCCAGAAAATGTTCACTGTAAATGTTCCTATGTTTGATTTGTTCTAGGACGCATCAAAGCATTGAGTGCGATGTGATTGGCTACGATTTCCAATGGTAATTAATATAGTCAACCCAATTTACATTCTTTTGGGTGCGATTTCATTGGTTACGATTTTTAGTAATTCTAATGCAAATTAGGACTAATGTAAATAGGGTACATGTATCGTCAAAATAAAATATGTCAGTTATTAAATCTTGTGCGTTTATGGTAAGTGCAGTGTGTGGGAATATGGAACATACTTTTTTGTCCAAAGCAAACCATCGGTGTTTCAAGACAATCAAGATTAATACTGTCGTGAAACATACAGGAAGTTTTTCTTTTAAGTATACGTATTCCAAATTCAGCCTATTTTCTGTAAATCTTTAGATATTCCTTGTTTTTTTTTAAGTTCAATTTGAAGCTTTAAATGAGTGTTTTCCACTCCCAGAGTAAGCATGAAGTAAAATTTCGAGTTTAGAAAAGCCACGTGAAAATTTGTCGAGGATCGCGCAGCGACCCGAGACATGGTAGGTAATGGCTTAAGCCACGATCATAAATTTGACTGTTTGTAGTTAACATTTCAAAACTGTTTATTCATGAAAATATGAAAATTATTGTAATGCTAAATCAAATAACAGGAGACTATTTTGAAAACCGATGAGTTTTGTCATCGATGATTTATCTCATCAAAATTACGTCATTGTACTCTATATGGTTTAGTCAATTCTTCCCAAAATGACGTAACTATATTCCGATGAGAAAATGCAATGGTGTTTAAAATACGGGCCCTGAGGCTAGATAGTCGAAAGGGTCTACTTTCCATGGTATTGCATAAGTAAAAGAAGAAAAAAACGATCAAACTAATGTTCTTAAATCATGCAAAGGGGGTCAAAATACGGGCCCTAAGGCTAGACGAAAGGGCCTAGTTTCCAAGGTATTACATAAGAAGAAGAAGAAGAAAACAACGATCTAACTAATGTTGGTAAATCATTAAACTTAAATAAATGTTGTTGTATTCCTGGTCGACACTTTAAGTTGAATGTTATTATAATTACATAATCCATCTTGTAGTGTGTTAGGTAAGACAGATATATAGGTCACGTGCATTTAAATTACCTGTCATGGTGAAAATCCCGACGAAGAGGCCGATGTTGCGACCCGCAAGCATGACCTCTTCCTCCGAATCATTGCCAGCCTCTTTCTTGCGCCCTGCCCAAATGCCCACACCTAGGATGAGGATGTAGAAGAGGATGATCGAAATGACTCCGGCCACGTTTATCATCTTGGCGACCTAAAAGTATCGATCGGATTGCAAAATGGTGGACACGCGAGCTCGATAAATTCGGGGATTACCTTTACTTATCAACTATTCCCAAAAAATGTCCAAGAATGGATAGTCTGCTCTGGCACTATAGTTTTTGGTTTGTTTAGGCTTCGTGTATAAAGGGTTTATTAAAATATATTATTTCTCTTTATTACAGGTTATCCAAACCAGCACTCGTTTTTATTAAATTTTATTTGAAATTTTCGTTCTTTTCTTGATAAATATTTAATTTAAAAATCTAGGACTACGGATTTTTGGCTATGGTGAAACAACAGTCGCCCCAGCGTAGGGAGGTCTTCTGCGAGGGGCTGTTTCTTGTTCTAAATCCTAGCCCGCACATGGGCGCTCATTAACGGCATCAAACCCGTGAAGCTCGGGACGCACACTCACACACCAAGAGGACGACACCACCGGGTATGCACTGACACACACACCACCTGGAGGAGAACATACAATTTTGACGCGGACCCGACTAGGACTGCCCTGGCCCATGCCAAGGTATTGATCCCGCGCGGCTGACGTCAGCCGCCTAGGCTGCGCCCTATTGGGCGCCCCGGCGCCCCCGACGCCGCCGCCACTGGATTACGTGATCGCGCATGGTATCCACCATTGGCGATGGACACGCGCCCGCCCCCCAGGTACTCCCACGCGGATCCTTACACCCCCGCACGAGCCTCACCACACCCCAGACACTTGGGGGAAGACGACGCTGACGCCGACGGCGACGATCCTTTTGCTCCGCTCAATGAGCGAGGTCACGATTAGACAAATGACGATGACGCTGACGTTGACACTAGAATCACATTAGTTCATACGGCACGGAATCACGGAATTTGTTTATTAATAGTTGTTGAACATCCAACGAATGCCTCTGCCAGACACCAGCCACCACATCAAAGAGGCTGAAAATAAATGTTCATGTTACACAAAAGATTTTAAACATATAAATAATATGTCATTAACAAGTATTGATTTTATCATTCGTTCGGTAAATCCAACAAAATATTTCATTGGTTACCAGATAATTATGAGGCTACCTCCCATCAATGTTTAGAAGATAAAGCTTCAACTTTTAAGACCATGGGCGTAGTCAGTTGGGGGAAAGTCACTCGACATTAAAAACTAATCAATGTTAAAATGATTATAAATTTGAGCAGTGATTTTTTTATATCATTTTACTATACCGGGTGTTGACTTGGCGGACGAAACATAGGAAATCGCATGTTAATTTTAAAGTGTTCAAATATCGGCTTCCCTATTTATTTTAAGACAAAATGTATTTTACTTTTTTGTAGAGGGAAAAATTCTAAATTGATTAATGTTCATACTTTACACTTTACGTTTCTCTAAGTAAAAATAATTAAGAAAAAGTAATGTGATTTTCTAAACTCGAAATTTTACTTCATGCGCCACGGGTATAAAACACTATAATATTGTCAAATTTATGTATATTCGAACTTCACTTAAAATCTGTGTTTTATACGCGTGGCGCATGAAGTAAAATTTCGAGTTTAGAAAAGCCCAGAAAATTTGTCTCGGGTCGCTGCGCGACCCTCGACAAATTTTCACGGGGCTTTTCTAAACTCGAAATTTTACTTCATGCTTAGTCTGGGAGTGGAAAACACTTGTTTAAAGTTTAAAATTAAAATGTGAATGTCAGAAAATGTACAGCTAAAATAATTAATAAAAAGTACTGTGATTTCATAAAAATAATGACATACCATGGAATTGATAAAACAATTGCGGATATTCCCTGTTTTTTTTTAAGTTCAATTTAAAGATTTAATCCAGTGTTTTCCACTCCCAGACTAAGCATGAAGTAAAATTTCGAGTTTAGAAAAGCCCCATGAAAATTTGTCGAGGGTCGCGCAGCGACCCGAGACAAATTTTCTGGGCTTTTCTAAACTCGAAATTTTACTTCATGCGCCACGCGTATAAAACACAGATTTTAAGTGAAGTTCGAATATACATAAATTTGACAATATTATAGTGTTTTATACGCGTGGCGCATGAAGTAAAATTTCGAGTTTAGAAAAGCCCAGAAAATTTGTCTCGGGTCGCTGCGCGACCCGAGACAAATTTTCACGGGGCTTTTCTAAACCAGAAATTTTTTTTTAAAGAGTTCAATTTTAAGCTTTAAACGAGTGCTTTCCACTCACAGATTAAGCATGAAGTAAAACTTCAGATCTCCATGGTTTTTAAATTTTGATAATTAAAATTATAGAGTCTATCATGCAGAAAGAAGGCAGAAAGCTTCTAGAAATAATCGGTACACATTTTTGACTTATTTTTTGTTTAATTTTTTAAAATTTTAAACTTAATAAAAATCCATGCATATGTTAATATAATGGAGTTTGGATCTTAATAATATTGAGAAAGGCCAAAATTATTTTTTGCACTGATGCAGAATATGACAGATGACAATATACTACAAATACAGCGTTAGTATTATTCAATTTAGGCACTCGAAATTAGTCACGATTGAAAATAATTTAGTTGACTGATATTCGCATCTAATTGACAGATTAATTATATCATATGACTAATTATTAATGACTAAATTATTCATGGATAATTTAGTCATTAGTCATGATTAAGAATTCAGTCAACTAATGCTCAACTCTGAATGAAGCAAACATTTTGGTTCGATTTCAGTTTAGTTCCGAAAAAAAAATAACAATTTCTTTGGTTTTTGATTCGAGTCATTTTATTGTAACTAACAAAAATAATTTCAATTAGTAGGTTAAGTGGAAGAGCAGTAACAGGAATTACCTGACTGAACTTCGCCTACATTAATAAAGATATAATTAATGTATAATGTTAAAGTTAAACAAATAAAGGCAATTATTATTATTATTTATATTAAAAAAATAACAGTTTTTTTAGATTTATTAGAATGCATTTGATTTTTTAATTAAAAAAATACATTTTATTTAATAATTCCGATTTTCGTAGGGAAATAATTGATATTCGCGTAAAAATAGTACACTTCTGTGCAATAAAATTAAGCACAAGTCTTATAACTATTTTCAATATTTTAGTTGTATAATTCGGGTCTGTGTTAATTGCCTAGCAGCAATTTCAATAGATGACCATAACTTGAAAATAACACTTTTATTAAAAAACCAAAACTAAGGCATTTTGAAAATAACGCTTGTGATAAATACAACAAAGCCGAAATGGAAGAGCTATCTACTATTTTAGTTAGAATTTAATTTTTGAATTGTTGTCTAAATGACGCAGCATTTTGATATTATATAAATTGACATATTTTCGTAACTAGGAAACTTATCATGACGGTTTTAAACTATAACATATTTTGTGTGCTTAATTTTATTGTACAGAAGTGTACATATTTAAAAAAAATCTCAAAAAATTACGTTTACATAAGTTTTTCGCAATCTTGAATGACGATAGAAAATCAATAATCTGAGTTACTCCAATCTGTTGAAAAATGTATCCAAGAATAAAGTCAGTCCGAAAAGTGAAAACTTTATAAAACAGAGTTAGTTTTCTAAGCAAAATTTTAAGTAAACATACATTATTGAAATTCTTAAGAATCGTATCTAGAAATAAAGGTGCTTTATTTTGAGTTGTCGAAATTTATTTACTTAAAAATTCTGTTAAGTACAAGCGCTAAAGTTCTTTGAAAACATGTTTTATGCAAATAATAATTCAAGCTAGACAACATTTTTTTTCCAAATAAATGTAGAATAAGATGTTTAGTGCAATTTTGAATTAAAAAAAAATAAATTCCCACTGCCAACTGGAAAAAATAATCGAGCCTACTCCAATTATAAATTCATTTGATCGCCCGGTACATTTGTATATTTATAGTATATATTTCAATGTTGTATTCTGTTTTACGAGTATATTGTTACAATAAAGTGATTATTTTTATTTGCCCGAAAGAAAAGACTATTTAATTAACAGAACATTATAAACTGACATAAAGACAATTTAACATAAAGAAAAATTGAGTTTGTCAATAGTTTGCAGAATATTTACAAATATAAAAACGAATTAAAATTAATATCGACTTTCTGCAAAATTCGTTTTTATATTTGTGAATATTCTGCAAACTATTGACATGAATAGTTTGATTAACATGAAAAAAATAACATGAAGAAAAATTGAGTTTGTCAATAGTTTGCAGAATATTCACAAATATAAAAACGAATTTTGCAGAAAGTCGATATTAATTTTAATTCGTTTTTATATTTGTAAATATTCTGCAAAGTATTGACAAACTCAATTGTTCTTTATGTTAAACTGTACCGTTTGAATAAAAAAAAAAAAATCCCACTGCCAACTGGAAAAAATAATCGAGCCTACTCCAATTATAAATTCATTTGATCGCCGGGTACATTTGTATATTTATGGTATATATTTCAATGTTGTATTATGTTTTACGAGTATATTGTTACAATAAAGTGATTATTTTTATTTGCCCGAAAGAAAAGACTATTTAATTAACAGAACATTATAAACTGGCATAAAGACAATTTAACATAAAGAAAAATTGAGTTTGTCAATAGTTTGCAGAATATTTACAAATATAAAAACGAATTAAAATTAATATCGACGTTCTGCAAAATTCGTTTTTATATTTGTGAATATTCTGCAAACTATTGACAAACTCAATTTTTGTCCATGTCTTTGTGTTAAACTGTACCGTTAAAGGCGGTATGTCACTCTCTCTCAGGTATCAAATTGTTCGCACCTACTAATGACTTAATCCCTTTACCTATAAATAACATTCCTTCATTTTCACTCACTCCAGTTTGTTGTACCTGTTTCGACGACACACTTCGAAATTCCTGTAAGTTTCCTGTTTTTTTTAATATTTGTTGTATTGAAAGTCTAAAGCATAGTTATACTGATGAGGGATAAATCTCGAAACGCGTCTTAAGACAATTCAAATTCATTCCCTGTAATTTTTTCAATTTATTTCAATTTCCTGTTGTTTTATTTAGTTTGGTAAAAGAATAATTTGACCTGATGATGCATTTTGCATATAGATTATGCATAGAACAGTAGAGCTGTCGTGTAACTCAAATATTCAGTGTATAATTCAATATCTGTCGGGGTATTAGCTCGAGAAGTAGTTGTTTCAATGAATGCTTGGAGACTTGTCTCAATGAGACAAACATTTTGTAGAAAGTCGATATTAATTTTAATTCGTTTTTATAATTATAAACTGCAGTTGGTATGCGCAATACTAAGATTACATTTAAAATATAAAAGAAGTTTGAATGAGTTTTTCATGAAGCATTAACTGTTTATCGTTTGTTTTTTTGTAATTTCGCCCACTTTGCGTCGCTATTAATAACAAAATTCGATAAAGAATTTTGTATTTTCAAAATAGAACAGAATCCGGAAACACGAGCAAGAAAAATATCATTGGATATCCCAACAGGAGAAATCGGAAATGATGGATTATAATTGATTTTTTAATGATTTTATTTGGGAGGTCACCATCTGGTACGGCTGGTACATGTGAATAGATTATAGAGTAGTGAATAATTTTAGCTGCCTAAGCAAATAGACCAAATAATAATTAAAAATCATTGGTTGTTGAGATACATTTTTACTCATATCCAATCTAAAATGTCAATTTTTATTTGAAGAAAATATTCCGTGGGTTTTATTTAAGTATGGCCATAAGGATTTACATGGTATAAAATGTACCCCATGTTAACTTTTGTTGTCGTATAAATTTGAAACAATTTTTTAGTTTTATTGATAAATTAACAGTTTTTCTACGAAATGTATAATGCTAGAAGGGCATAAAAATGTTAGGTTTATGTATTTTAGCTATCAACGTTGAAATTAATAATACAAATAATTTCAACGATCTTTCTCCTATCAAATATACAAAGTGTATAATACAATCCCCGTCAATTTAAAAAAATTAAATCTACTCCAATTTAAACGCCAGTATAAGCTTCATTTAAATAGATAATCGTTTTTTTTTATTTGCAATTATAATGGATCAGTAATATCGTGAAAATGTAAATGTGTTATTTAGGAAGGAAGAATTATTAAATTCATATAATTATATATATTACCTTTAATAGTGTCTAGGTTAAGATGGAAGAACAGTTGGGTATTTATTACCCGATACTGAATCTCACCTCGTGATTTGTGTACCATGATTTTATAGTTTTTTTTTTTTTTTAGAGTACCTTTATGTTACTGAGTATACAAATAAAGTTATTATTATTATTATTTATTTATTTATTTATTCATACAAAAACCCAGCAGACAAAGTCCAGTTACAGGGTTTACATTTATCTACAATACAAGTAACATGGTTATGCAAATCAACATTATTATAACTAAGCCACAACTTGGCAAAAATGTCAAAATGTAAGTATTTTTGCAAAAATTGAAAGCCAAAATATAGAATTCTAACATGTTTATGTCCTTCTGATCCCAATGAGGATTTTTTCCTTTGAGTATACATACACACATTTGGAATTTTTCAGGCAATCATCGATTTTATATAAGCGTTCAATTTGAAGTTTCGAATGAGTATTTCCACTCCCAGATGAAGCATGAAGTAAAATTTCGAGTTTAGAAAAGCCCCGTGAAAATTTGTCGAGGGTCGCACAGCGACCCGAGACAAATTTTCTGGGCTTTTCTAAACTTGAAATTTTACTTCATGCGCCACGCGTATAAATCACAGATTTTAAGTGAAGTTCGAATATACATAAATTTGACAATATTTAAGTTATTTATACGCGTGGCGCATGAAGTAAAATTTCGAGTTTAGAAAAGCCCAGAAAATTTGTCTCGGGTCGCTGCGCGACCCTCGACAAATTTTCACGGGGCTTTTCTAAACTCGAAATTTTACTTCATGCTTAGTCTGGGAGTGGAAAACACTTGTTTAAATCAATAGATTGAACTTACAAAAACAGGGAATATCCGCAATTGTTTTATCAATTGCATGGTATGTTATTATTTTTATAAAATCACATTACTTTTTCTTAATTATTTTAGCTGTAAATTTTCTGACATTCGTTGATTTTTTAAAGAGTTCAATTTTAAGCTTTAAACGGTGGCTTTCCACTCCCAGACTAAGCATGAAGTAAAATTTCGAGTTTAGAAAAGCCACGTGAAAACAAATTTTCTGGGCTTTTCTAAACTCGAAATTTTACTTCATGCGCCACGCGTATAAAAAACTTAAATATTGTCAAATTTATGTATATTCGAACTTCACTTAAAATCAGTAATTTGATAGCACAGTAATATATATTTCTTACCCTATTCGCATGCAATGATGTATACAGAAAGTTTTTCTTTTATCTGTACATATCCTAATTATAGCGTATATGCTGTAAATCTTCAGATATTTATAAGTTTTTTAAAAAGATTTGAATATTAACATTAAACGAGTGTTTTCCACTCCCAGATTAAGCATGAAGTACAATTTTTGGGCTTTTCTAAACTCAAAATTTTACTTCATGCGCCACGCCTATAAATCACTGATTTCAAGTAAATGTCAAAATATACCGCTTTAGAAGTATATTTTTACATTCGAACTTGAAATCAGTGATTTATACGCGTGGCGCATGAAGTAAAATTTCGAGTTTAGAAGAGCCCCGTGAAAATTTGTCTCGGGTCGCTGCGCGACCCTCGACAAATTTTCTACGCGGGGCTTTTCTAAACTCGAAATTTTACTTCATGCTTAGTCTGGGAGTGGAAACACTCGTTAGAAGGATTAAATTATAAAAAAATACACATTTATCAAACGCTATAATTATTAGGATATAAATACTTATAAGGAAAATTCTCTGTATTAATAATACAAATAATTAAGCTACAAAATCAACTTGGAGAAAATTCTATAATGTAAGTATATGTTTTGCTAAACTTGAAAGCCAAAATAAAGAATTCTAACAATGAACATTTTGTAGAAAAGTTTTTGATTTATTAATAAAAACAAAAAAATGTTTCGAAATTGAACGACAACAAAAGTTAACATGGGGTACAATTTTTACCATATAAATGGCCATACTTAAATAAAACGCACGGTATAATTTCGCTTTTGTTTTTGTAGTATTGAAACATTTCTTTCGTTTCGTAAATGCTTGCAAAAAGTGCACGTATTTCGACAATTAAAACTTTCATTTCTTTTATATCAATGTGTGTATCATACATATTAAAAATCAAAGATGGCGCCATTTGTTGCTAAAAGTCAGCTTTCTGTTGTTTTATACCAACGTGTGTGTCATATATATTAATACTCTCACATGGCCTCATCATTATATAACTATTTGCAATTTTAGTTTGATTTCCAATCTAAAATGGCAACTTTTATTTCCAAAAAATATTTAAAAAAATATATATAATTATTTGCAATTTCAGTCCAAATGAAACAATCTCTATCAAATAATTTATGCGGAAGGGTATATTTTTCTTAATATCGAATTGTGTTTTATAAACTTGAATTTAATTTAACTATTCTTGCAATATGTAAAGTTAATTAAAGGAAAGGCACTTGGTATTTATTGTTTCACAATTAAATCTTTATTCCGACTAGTTTCGGTTTGTTAGACCATTTTCAAAGGAATGTACAGAAAAAATTATTTCCTAAGTATATATACAATATTTTTGTTTCAGGTAATAAGAGAAGTCAGAATTGGGGAATTCCAAATCTCCTCGTTGTCGTTTACGATATTTTTCCCCATTTTTATGGCCCTGTTAATCTCCAGGCCCTCTTTGAGGTTTAGTGCGTATCCCTTATTACCTGAATGCAAAATCTTAAAATTATGCGGATTAAAGAAGTGATTGAATGCGATGCAATGTTTGGAAAAGCCAGTTGTGGGTTTATTATCTAAAACAGATTTTTTATGTTCTTTCATTCTGATTTCGAAAGATCTGCCGGTTTGTCCAATATAAATTGCATCGCATTCATCACACTGTATTTCATAAATTAAACATTTCTTTGAATTATCAGTTTTCGATTTATTGTTTATTAATAGTTTGCCTAAATTTAAAGGGTTTGAACATATAATATTAAAGTCTTTTCCCCTACAATGACTGACTATATTATATGACAGGTCATTAACGAAATTCAATTTATGCCATTTATATTCTATTGTTTGCTTAGGTGCGTAAAAGTATTTAATTAAATGTTTTTGTTTATGCTTTTTTAATAAATTATTTATAATTTCCTTGTTATAACCATTATTTTTGGCAATTTTTGTAATAACGTTTAATTCTTGTCTGAAATCAGATTCACTTAGAGGAATGTTAATTAATCTATTAATAAAAGAGTGAAATGTACTTAATTTTATTTGTTGTGTGTTGTTTGAATTGGCTGGAATGATTAAGTCCGTATATGTTTCATTTCTGTGTATTTTAAATTCTAGTTTTTTTATTATTTTTAATAATGGTTATGTCAGGGAAGTTTAAGCTATTGTTCATTTCTGTTTCAGTAGTAAATTGTATATTATTATTGATGGAATTTAGGTATTTTTCAAATGCATTTAATTGCATCGCATTCAATCACTTCTTTAATCCGCATAATTTTAAGATTTTGCATTCAGGTAATAAGGGATACGCACTAAACCTCAAAGAGGGCCTGGAGATTAATAAGGCCATAAAAATGGGGAAAAATATCGTAAACGACAACGAGGAGATTTGGAATTCCCCAATTCTGACTTCTCTTATTACCTGAAACAAAAATATTGTATATATACTTAGGAAATAATTTTTTCTGTACATTCCTTTGAAAATGGTCTAAAAAACCGAAACTAGTCGGAATAAAGATTTAATTGTGAAACAATACCAAGTGCCTTTCCTTTAATTAACTTTACATAGTGTAATATGTTTCACCAAGTGCCAGATGAGAAATTAATTCAAGAAATTATTCTTGCAATGTATTTAGAGCCAGAATTATCCAAAGGAAAATATTAAACATGGTAAAAATATTTGTTGACAGCTGCAGAATAGGCATCAATGAGTAGTGGATCTGTGGGGATATAAAGGGACACGTGCCATTAATTACAAATGAAAATTAAACGAGACACCAGTTTTATAACAAGTCAAAATTGAAAATGTACCACAAAGTGATTGCTTCCAAGATTAAAAAATTAAAATAATAATGTTTACTCCTTGAGAATGACGATAAGTCGAAACTAATCGGAGAGAATAAAAAAATAGTAGTAAAACAAACCAAGAGACTTTTATTTAATTATCAATATTGTAAACATGTTTCATCAACTGATTAATGAGAACCAATTTGAAGAAATAATCTTTGATTCTTACCTTTCATAAACACTTTCATAACACTAATTTATCTTAATTAAATTTATTAGAACACATTTTAATTTCAAATTCACTCAAATGTCATCTTCATTGTGACATATTTCTAAAAATAGTGTACTAGTTCACAATCAATACAATTAAAATTATTGTAAATATTTTAGTACAGTGACTTGATTTGGCGACGGTCAATACAATACCAAAATTCTCGCCGAATTGCTATGTAGACGAGATATTGATTACATCATTTGGAGAAAATTGAAGCTGATTGATCCGCGTGGAATGGTAATGGAAACATGTAAACATTTTGATCTAATCATGATCGATCATAATGAATTAACGCTGGAATTGAAACATGTGTGATATCTACCATAAAACGCGTACTTGAACAACTAGAGACATCTACCGGAACGCGCAGTGAGGTATTTACAGACATCTAACTCACAATAAGAAAAATCAATAGAAAATTTAAATAAATGACGTGTTAAATAATGATAAATGGATTGATTTGTAAACGTTGAAATTATTTCATCATGATCAAAATATCTATACGGGGAACTTTTACTTTAAGTATACATAACTCGATGTATACGCTGTAAATTTATAGATATTCGTAAATTTTTGAAACCCGTTCAATTTGAAGCTTCTAACGAGTGTTTCCACTTCCTGAGTAAGCATGAAGTAAAATTTCGAGTTTAGAAAAGCCTGAAAATTTGGTTTGGTCGCGTAGCGCGAAGCGCGGAGCGGCCAAACCAAATTTTCAGGCTTTTCTAAACTCGAAATTTTACTTCATGCGCCACGCGTACGAACCACTAACATATTGTTAAGTTTAAAATATAACCTACACATTTATACTAATTCTGGGTATTTAATTAAAATTACTATCAAAAATGTGTTACCACGGGTTAAGTGAGAAATTAATTAAACATGTATACTTATATAAAATTAGCTATATTCCCATACAGAAATAAATTGGGAAGGGTAAATGTCTTTTAAATTTTGGGTTAATCAGTTTACTCATTAAGCAAAAAACAAACAAATAACGTTATATCAACAATATAGCAAGTTGTTTTAATGTTGTTGAAACATTACTTAAATGGATTGGCTCAGTGGGTAAGCATCATCACAATTTTTAATATTTCGTAATAAATTAATCAACACAAATTTAAACCACTTCTAACCTTTCCAGTTGATTACTGCATGGGAATATACCGTGCGATCATTTAAAACATTATTTAGAGTAGGCCTTGAATATTAAATTAGATTGGCATTACTGACCGTAAACACATAGTTTTCCATCACCTCAAACTTATTTCATCATTAAATTAGCATTCTGGGCAACCGCACAAAAAAATGCAGCCTACTCTAAATCAGCTCTTAAACGATTGCACGGTAGCTATTTTTATGTTAGTAGCGCTATCTACCAAGATGCGTGTTTAACTAAATGTAGAAAACTCATATGCAATTGTTTATTAAAACCTGTACTCGTAATGTATGTTGAATGAAGAATCCTTCATGTATTAACTGTACATTCTTGTGACCGTACATTCTTGTTTATTTTTTTCATAAATAAATTAAATTGTGAATATATTTTATATCGATTAATTAAATCTATGTATCTGTATGTGGTAGATAGATAGCAAGTTCACTTTTTCGTTCCATTTCCTCCTATCAAAACAAAAGCAACGCCTTCTCGATCGGGTTTTTACATGAACACCTCGTATAATAATAAAAAAACATACTTATACTCGATAACTTTCTCAATAATTATGGTCATCGGCGTGTCGGTATGATTACGTAAACAAAATGAACATATAAATAATACAGATTTATTTTAAATGTAAAAAGGGATTAGTTGTAACACATTAACATCTATTCACTAAACTAGAATATTTAAAAAACAGAAATTAATTTTCAACTCAAAATTATATCTTCAATTTAGTTCTCATTAATCGGGTAGAAGTTTTAAAAAAGACTTGAAGAACATAAATAATCCATCCTAAATAACAAACAAACAACGGGGTTTGCCCGTCATTGCCTCGCATCCAATCACTTTTTTAATTCAGAAAATTTACAAATTTTATATTCAGGTAATAAGGGACGAGAATTTAATTTTAGAGGAGGCCTGGAAATTAGCAAGGCAATAAAACATGGAAAACACATCGTAAGCAAGTACGAAGATATCTGGAACACCCCAATTCTTAAAGCCCTCATTACCTTACCTTCAAAAAATATGTATTTATATCTTGTAAAAAGTCACATTTTTGAAATGTTATAGTGGTATTTACCACTCGATAGAGTAAAAAATACTGATTCCAACAGTATAAAACAACTGTTTTAAAAAAAATTGACTGTAGTTTACCTCCCACATACAGATACGCTTAATTTCTTAAAAAATATACAAAATAAATCATTTTGATGTACATGGCGACATCTCTTAGTTAATACTGAAAGCTTTCTTTTTTAGTCTCTGTAGTAAAAGAAATCTGATGAAAGTAAATATTTTACAGAAATTGTTGATTATTGGAAAAGATTTTGTTATTACTGTTTAAAAGTAAACAAATCTTTCCCAATAATAAACTATTTCTATAAAATATTAACTTTCATCATATTTCTTTTATTACAGAGACTAAAAAAGAGTGCTTTCTGTATTAACTAAGAGATGTCGCCATGTACATCAAAATTAAATATTCTGTATAATATTTAAAGGGTGTCCCAACAAAAGCGCCGGATTTAATTATAAAGAAACACATATTTATTTTTTGAATTAAGCACACATTTTTGTTTCAACATAAAGAAAAATAGTTCCGATTAAACATGAAATACAACATCAGGCAAATGGCCACCACGAAACCTCTGGCACAGGGTTATTCTTTTGTTGAAATTTTGAATAACGTTTTCGCATAAATGTGGCTGTATTTCACCAATAACGCGCCGGATTTCCTCTTTAAGATGTTGAACTGTTTCAGGCTTATTTGCATACACCTTTTGCTTCACATAGCCCCAAAGAAAAAAGTCCATCGGCGTTAGATCGCACGATCTTGGTGGCCAATGTTGATCGCCAAATCGAGAAATGACACGGCCTGGAAATTTGGTCTGCAGTAACACCATTGTTTCACGTGCGGTGTGGCAGGTCGCACCGTCTTGTTGGAGAAACATGTGCTCCACATCAATTACATCCAATTCGGGCCACAAAAACTCCGTTAACATTTCCCGATACCGCACACCAGTAACAGTTAGCGCATTTCCAGCTGCATTTTCAAAGAAATACGGCCCAATCACTCCGCCAGCCCAAAATGCGCACTAAACCGTTACTCGCGGTGGATGCATTGGCTGTTCGAGTACCACACAAGGATTTTCAGCACCCCAAATCCGACAGTTTTGTTTATTTACGTATCCGTCGAGTTAAAAATGTGCCTCATCTGAAAAAATGATTTTCTTCGAAAAATCCGGATTAATTTGATGATGTTCCAACACCCAATCAGCAAATCCACGGCGCTGCTCATGGTCCCTTGGCTTGATTTCTTGCACCAATTGAATCTTGTACGCGTGCAAATGCAGATCTTTTACCAAAATTCGTTGCATAGTGGTTTTGGAAATGTTTAATTCTTGACCACGATGCCGAATGGAAGTTCCTGGATTCTCGGCCACAGATACCCTTACTGTGTCTATATTTTGGAGTGACCGACAAGGACGACGACGAACAATGGTCTTCTGATCCATCAGCGTAAATTTGGTCTCAAGTTTTGTAATTAAACGCCTCACTGTCGATTCATTTGGCGCATAATGGCGACCGAAAACTTGACGTAATATGCGAATTGTTTTCGCAAAACGTTCACCATTTTTGTAATGTGTTTTTACAATAATTAAACGTTGTTCGTTTGAATGCTTCTCCATATTCTTAAATCGCGTCGTCTGTACTTGACAACTGTCAAGAAAAAAATCACCGTACAACTCGTATTAATAAAATGGCGGCAAACTTAAATCCGGCGCTCTTGTTGGGACACCCTTTACTTCCATCAGATTTCTTTTAAAACAGAGACTAAAAAAGAAAGCTCTCTGTATTAACTAAATCAAAATTATATATTTTGAGTATTCTCTCCTTTTTTGCTTTGGCCTTAATTTCATAATCCCCCAGATTCCGTACGCGAAATGTTAAATTTAAAGTACATGTTATTCTTAAAATTAATATTTACTTGATGAGGCGGATACATGGTGAAACTCCATAATACTATTTGAAATAAAACAAAACAGTTGGGAGGGTTTCACTTTTATTGTTGAACACTGCAACACTATATTTGCAGTGTTCAACAATAAAAGTGAAACCCTCCTAACTGTGTTCTTAAAATTAATCTTAAAATCACAGTCTAAGCACGTTTACATATACGTTAAATTTAACATTACGCGTACGGAATCGGGAGGAATATCTCAACATGATATTAAAAACTAAGGCTGGTAATTTTTCAAATATAATATAATTTTACAGAAATTGTGTATTATTGGGAAAGATTTTGTTATTAAGAAACAGGATTCTATACGTTCCTTTTTGGCTTTGCCTTTAAACTCATTATGTCTTAACATGTTATTAAAAACTCAGGGTGGTAATTTTTTTAATTGAATAATTCGAATATTCATCATTTATTCAAAACGTATTCTAATATTAAAATATTAAATTATTAAAATATTTAAACATGTTTCATTCGTGAATTATGATGTACAACGAAGTCGAGACGTGGAGACCGTTAAGGTCGAAAATTCACATGTTATTTGGCCATAAGAACGAACAACGATTAATCTTCCACAATAAAGAAAATAGATCTTTGAAACTTATACATATTGCACATTGAAGCTTTGCGAATAAATTGACACTATTCTTTAAAAAAAAAAATGTTTTTTAAATTATATATAAATCAAATATTGAAACACTCTCTCAAATGATCACATAAATCCGTGCAATACTTCCATAGAAAACATGATTTCTTCTTCATATTGCTTTAATTTATTGAAGTAATTATTATAAACATGTTATAAGTAATAGATTAATATAAAATAAATGATAAATAAAATTAGTCGTTGCTTAGAAATCTCCATAAAAGCAATGTAAATGTTGATTATGCTTTTAAAAAATAGGAGACAGCATCGGGCTATTTTAGCAACATCCTAAAATTATACTGTAATTTCCAAAAACATGTAAAAAGAAATTGGGTTTGATATGTAGAATTCGTGTACGGCATTTGTCGCGACACGGGTTCCAGGTGCGCGGCCTTGAATTGCGAATGTAATTTTTCTGTTCATTGATTATTTTTTTGATACACAACAAAGAAAGACTTTATTAAAATACTTCCCAATACATTCTTTAAATAATTTAATTTAGGTGGCTGTAATCAATGTAACTCTTTATATGGTTTTTGTTATTTTTGTTCAGTAATAATTTAGTCGGTTGTAATCAATGTAATTTTTTATATGATTTTTATGTTTTTTGTTATTTTTGTCATATATTACAATATGTATATGTACACTTATGTAATAAAATGGAGATTCCGTTAATAAATAAATAAATAAATATAAGTATATTTCTGGATTCATGTTTTGAATAGGAATGTGGAATGCCAGTATTGTTGATTCAAGTGATGAGTCGGAAAAATTCGTTTTTCATTTATTTACCAAAATGAATGTGCGACACTCGACGATTTGATTACCGAGACACTTAGCGTCAGCTCAGCGTCTAGAGCTCGAATTGGGTTATTGTAATTTCTCATTTTTTGTATGTCGCGCGGCGGCTTAGCCTACTCAGCTTGAAGTGTCGCCTACCCAGCTTAGAGGGGTGTGTTCGCATCTATTCCTTTTGTGTGCTTCATTGCAATTTACCAAATTAAGGAGAGCAGCACGCGACAGTCATGTATGATATATGATTTTTCATAGTAATGATTTAAATCACTTATGTAGTTGCAAATAACATGAATTTATATTCTAGGTTGCCAGAATTTAACTGTTTGTCTACAATGTAAATACAGGGATTATTTCTTTTAGGTAAACATATGCATAAGCTGTAAATTTTTCGACATCAGTTGTTTTTTTATTGGTTTCAATTTGAAGCTATAAACAAGTGTTTTCCACTCCCAGACTAAGCATGAAGTAAAATTTCGAGTTTAAAAAAGCCCCGTGAAAATTTGTCGAGGGTCGCGCAGCGACCCGAGACAAATTTTCTGGGCTTTTCTAAACTCGAAATTTTACTGCATGCGCCACGCGTAAAAAACAATGATTTTAAGTGAAGTTTAAATATACATAAATTTCACAGTATTTTGTGTTTTATACGCGTGGCGCATAAAGTAAAATTTCGAGTTTAGAAAAGCCCAGAAAATTTGTCTCGGGTCGCTGCGCGACCCTCGACAAATTTTCACGGGGCTTTTCTAAACTCGAAATTTTACTTCATGCTTAGTCTGGGAGTGGAAAACACTTGTTTAAAGCTTCAAATTGAAACCATTAAAAAAACAACGGATGTCGAAAAATTTGTAGAGTCTTAGTTAATACAGAAAGCTCTCTTTTTTGGTCTCTGTAATAAAAGAAATATGATGAATGGTTTCAATTTGAAGCTTTAAACAAGTGTTTTCCACTCCCAGACTAAGCATGAAGTAAAATTTCGAGTTTAGAAAAGCCCCGTGAAAATTTGACGAGGGTCGCGCAGCGACCCGAGTCAAATTTTCTGGGCTTTTCTAAACTCGAAATTTTACTTCATGCGCCATGCGTAAAAAACAATGATTTTAAGTGAGGTGTAAATATACATAAATTTCACAGTATTTTGTGTTTTATACGCGTGGCGCATGAAGTAAAATTTCGAGTTTAGAAAATCCCAGAAAATTTGTAAATTATATATAAATCAAATATTGAAACATACATATACATATACATAAATATACCTACTTAAATTACTTAACTTAACCTAAATATTAAACGAGTGTTCTCCACTCCCAGACTAAGCATGAAGTAAAATTTCGAGTTTAGAAAATCCCAGAAAATTTGTCTCGGGTCGCTGCGCGACCCTCGACAAATTTTCACGGGGCTTTTCTAAACTCGAAATTTTACTTCATGCTTAGTCTGGGAGTGGAGAACACTCGTTTAATATTTAGGTTAAGTTAAGTAATTTAAGTAGGTATATTTATACATCAAACATATTTGTCTTTTAAGCCTGAAAAAATTAAAAATTGTCAAATATCGACGTGTAAAATGTTTATACGTATTCCATATAAACATTTATGAAATCAATTAACAGGAGATCAGGAGTGGTTTATACGCGGGGCGCATGAAGTAAAATTTTGAGTTTAGAAAAGCCTAAAAATTTTACGTCATGCTTAATCTGGGAGTGGAAAACACTCGTTTAATGTTAATATTGAACTCTTTTTAAAGAAACCACGAATATCTGAAGATTTACAGCATATACGCTGTAATTGGGATATGTATACTTAAAAGAATAACTTCCTTCCGTGTGAATGGGGTAAGAAATATATATTACTGTACTTTCAAACAATATCTCATTAGCAATTATTACATGTAGGTGCGGTATTTAGGGAAGGAATTAAGTGTAAGTAAAAAATAACTGAGAGGTATTTATAAAAAACATAACAACAGTTGTCATATATTTTCATAGAAGCTCAACTTACTTATAAATACATATATACATTTATCACAAAATCGATGATACGTAAATGTAGATCAAGCTGACAACATCACTTATTATATTATTATACTAATGACAGTTACATTCCAGTCTCTGTCTGTCTTTAAAACGCAACAGAAATTTAAAAAAATAAGTAAAACAAATAACAATACAATTAACAGCAATCACAGTTACAATGGTCGAATATTTATATGTATAATGTTATAAGTTAATGTTGTAAGTATATATTGTATAATATGTAGTTGACAATAATTATACCTCTAGTATCCAAATCCAAGTTTTGATGGGTTGTTAATAATCAATGTAACATTTATTTGAGCAAACGATGTAGTTAATAGTCTCGATAAGTTTTGATTAAAAATTAATTCTCTCATAAATTATAAAGAACATTCTGAACAATGCCCACTGAGCAAACACATTGAAGTAATATTTCATCAACATTAATACAACGTTTTATGTTGTTACAATGTTGATATACCGTTTTTTCCTTTATTCAATTTAGAAATAATACATATACATACTATAAATAAAGTTACAATAAATTATATGTTACTGCTAATTGAATACGTCAGACGAAAGAAAGACACAGCTTATTGAATATTGATAGTTTCTGACATTGAGTAATACTCCTTTCGGATTAGATAATCTTTAATTTGAGTGTTGAATGAGTATTCACTTGTGAGTGTTTGTAGTCGGGTTGGCAGTCCATTGAACATCTTCAGTGCGACATATAATGGTGATGTTTCATACAGCGATAATCTAAGCCGGGGGAATACGTACTTATCTGTATTGCGTGTATTATACATATGTTTTGCTTTATGGGAATGAAATTTGACTTTATATTTAATATTGAATAGTAACACTTCGTACGCGTACAAACTATAAAATGTAAGTATATTAGCCCTCTTAAATAATCCTTTGCAACTTTCAGTATATTTTAAATTAAAGATTATTCGTAATGCCCGTTTTTGAATTATAAATAGAATTTTCGCATGAGTAGATGAGCCGTAGTGGATTAGTCCGTATCTCAATATACTTTCAAAATTTGCGTGATATACTGTTATTAGGGTGGAAGTATCCAAAACTTGTTTTAATATTCTCAATAATATTGTTTTAATATTCTCAATACGTTCGTAACATGGAATGTAAAATACGTGGCAATAGCAATATTTTTTGGAAATTTGTGAATGAACATAAAGATTATAAAGGGCTGCCGATGAAAATGTTTCTGAATGACGCTAGAAGTTCTAACATGCAGGAGTCGGTTGATCTATTCGCCAAGTATTTTTCATCTGTATATAGCAAACCAGCTATTACGAATTATGCGTGTAATCTTGAACAATGCGTTGATTCAAATTTTTCATTGAGTGTTAATTTCTTGAGTGTGTTTAATGAATTAGTTACTTTGAAGTCATCGATTTCACTTGGTCCAGATGGTGTCCCAAATATATTTATCAAAGAATGTGCCTACTCTATTTGTCATCCCTTGACTGTGCTTTACAACCTGTCGTTGAATCAACAATGCGTCCCTGCCATTTGGAAAAAAAGCTTTATAACTCCAATTATTAAATGTGGGAACCGTTCGGATATTACCAATTACCGCGGGGTTTTTGTGCAATCGGCTATTCCGAAGTTATTGGACCGCATGGTAAGCAAACAATTAAGGTGGATTATGAAAAATGTAATCGTGGAGGAACAGCATGGATTCTCTCAGGGTAAGTCAATTACAACAAACCTGCTTGTGTATCAAAAATACGTGTTAGAGGCTTTGGAGGATCGATGTCAAGTAGATGCTATTTACACCGACTTCTCCAAGGCTTTTGATAAGGTGTGTCATAAAATACTTATTAAAAAACTACGTTGTATTGGCTTATCTGATGATGTGGTGAATTGGATAGAGAGCTTCCTTAAACATAGAGTTCAAATGGTCAGATTAGGCAATTGTGTATCTGGTTATATCGAGGTTACTTCGGGTGTACCCCAGGGTACCCACATTGGGCCAATTTTATTTAATGTATTTGTTAATGATTTACCTCAGGTGGTAAAGCACTGTAGGTATTTATTGTATGCAGATGATCTAAAGTTATTTCACAATGTGTGTTCGATTGATGATGTTCACAATATTCAATCGGATTTAGATGCTATATCGGCTTGGTGTTCAATTAATGAATTATTTCTGAACACAAATAAATGCAAAGTAATCACTTTCAGCCGAAATAAAAATACATTGTGTAATAATTATCTTATAAATGGCACACCACTGGAGCGAGTGACGTTAATAAAAGATCTCGGAGTGTTCTTCGAACAGTCATTGTCATTTAGGACGCACATACTGTCTATCGTCAACAAGGCTTACAAAATGTTAGGATTTATTGTCAGGATTACACCTGACTTTAATATTGACACATTTAGAATTTTATATTTAACATTAGTACGTCCCCATTTAGAACACGCTGCAACTGTTTGGTATCCACACCAACAATATCTAATTAATGCATTGGAAAGGGTACAAAATAAATTCCTGCGGATTGTAGCATTCAAAATGAGCATCAAATATTCAGATTTGGGTTACAAATTGCTCAGGCTCAATTTAAATATAGAAACATTATTTTTTCGGAGAAATGTATTCGACATGTGCTTTCTATATAAAATTCTAAATGGGTACATTAACTGTTCATCTCTCTTAGGAGCACTGGACTTCTGGCATAAGCGCGGAGGATCATTGACGAGATCTAGAGTTTTATTTAGGGAAAAAAATCATAGAACTGCGTACGGTGGCAATAATCCTTTGTCCAGATTAATGCATTCGGCCAACTGCTTGCTCTCATCCAAGAATTTCGATCCATTTGCGAACAATTTCTTATGTTTTCGAAGAGCACTGGTGGTCATTAATCTGGATAAAACTTTTTAAGATTATGTTAGAATTAGCAATGTAGTTATCATAACGTATGTGTGTAGTCATTCTGCGGCTCATAAACTTTTGTTATTTCTTATTTTGTATATTTCAATGTTAAAGAGGTATCTCGTGAATTAATAAATAAATAAATGCTCTCAGAGCATAGCAGGCAGAGTTCAATTTAGCTATTAATTTTTCACAATGATAATACCAATTAAAGCTGCTATCTATTAGCATTCCCAAGAAGTTTGTTTTATTTTGCGTTTCGAAGTTTTCATCTTGCAACAATATTGCTGTTGTTTGTTGATTGCTCAGTGGGTGTATACCAGTGTTTCTTTTGCTTCTGCATTTATTTGTTTGTAAAATACAGTACCCGAAAGTGACAGGCCTCGCTTTTGAAATAATTGCCTGCTCTTTGTCAGTCATTAATTTCAAAAAGCGAGGCCTGCCACTTTTGGATGTTGTATTTACATTTTCAGTTCGAAAAATGTCCTTACGTATTTAGATTGCAGAACATTAAATATTAAATATTAAATTAATATTTAATATATTCTACACTCTGGACAAGCTAAAAATCACATATTTCTATTTATATGTTGAATTAATTTCTCACTTAACCCGTGGTGAAACATATTTAATAAGTCGTAGAACTTTAATTAAAACACTTGGTTTGTTTCGCTGATTTTTTAAATCAGTGAATTAATCAAAGTTCTACTATTATTTCTATCTAAAACTCAACTTAATTACTATAATCTTTGACCAAGAAATAAAATGTGGGTACTAGAAGGATAATACAACATTATTGTCTGTAAAAATAATGCCTTCGAAGTAATTATTAAAAAGCAAATATTATTTTGATTTAATAGTCTGCATCAATTGAGAACATTGACTTATAATAATTAAATTTGTTTACGTTTTGTATGAATAATCCATACAATATTTTTCAGAATTTCACATTTTATTTACACACACACACACACACATACCAAATTAAAAAGTGTTCAAATACTCTTTTGTTTGGAGTAGGCCGAGAATCAGTAAAAGTATGTTTTGACTTCGACAAATTTAAGTACACAATTACGTCGAAATAAAGGCTACGTTTTTACATTATTCATTGTTTAGATGCAAGTAAAAGCAATCGTTAATTAATTCAGCAAGAGTATTTGAACACACTTTTTATTCTGACATCTTGACGAACTAAATTTTTTTTAAGCAATATTTAATTATAATAAAAAAAAACAAATCAGTTTTAGCTTGTTGTTTTAGCTTGTGACTAGAATAATAGTTAAATTTGTATACGTTTTATATAAATAATGCACACAATGTTTTACATTTTATAATCACACACACACACCAAACTAAAGGGTGTTCAAATACTCTTTTGTTTAGATAAGGCTGTGAATCAGCAAACATGTGTCATTACTTAAACATAAGTACACAACAGAGCTGGGACGAATCCTTTTAAAAACGATTCAAATCTCGAATCCAAATCACCTGATATGATTCGAACCACGAATACTCGAATAAAGGATTCGTAAGAGATAAATATGATTCCTGTTTTTTCGAATCACGAATACAAATCCTTTAAAAATAAATTTAATTTTATTATTTTTTTGCAACCATTAAAATATAAATGTCGTTACCAGTTGTTTTAACAAAAAGATTCAAAACCTAATTATTTATTATTGACACTAAACATCGTTGCTAACAGGCTAAATATCTGATTCTCTGTTACTCTGATTAAAGATGTATTTGTGTGTATTTAAACTTTGCTTAAAATCAGTGTTTTGTACGCGTGGCGCATGAAGTAAAATTTCGAGTTTAGAAAAGCCCGAAAATTTGTCTCGGGTCGCTGCGCGACCCTCGACAAATTTTCACGGGGCTTTTCTAAACTCGAAATTTTACTTCATGCTTAGTCTGGGAGTGGAAACACCCGTTCAAAACTTCAAATTGAACTCTATTATAAAATCGACGAATGCCTGAAAATTACGTAAATAAAAAATTCACTGAATATCATTAAAACCGGGAAAGTCAGAGAAAAGTCATGGAATTATATTCAAATTGACCAAAACACTAACAAAAGCCATATGATATTATTAAATATGTCAAAATCAGCAGGCAAATTACAAAATACGTAACAGTTTATAAAATTAACTTAAATATTGACAAAAACAATGAAAACAATTTAACAAAATAGGGGTTTCCCACAGAAGAAAGTTATATTAAAAGGTCAGGGAAAAAAAATTCGAATCAGGGAAATGGCTGGAAAATTAAACATTTCAGATTGTGGATACCATGTCAGTTTTACTTCAAATAATATTAAACAAAATTTTGAAAACTAGATTATTATATTTAAAAACATTTTCAGTCATTTAATGTTCTTATCAAAGCATTCAGTTTGAAGTTTCGAACGAGCGTTTCCACTCCCCGACTAAGCATGAAGTAAAATTTCGAGTTTAGAAAAGCCCCGTGAAAATTTGTCGAGGGTCGCGCAGCGACCCGAGACAAATTTTCTGGGCTTTTCTAAACTCGAAATTTTACTTCATGCGCCACGCGTATAAAACAGTGATTTAACGAGAAATTTAAAAACACGAAAAAGAAATTTTTCAAGTTAATCCTCATAATTAATTCGAATTATTTATGACCATTAAAAACCTTTTGTAAGTATTCGAATCCTTTTATAAATATTCGAATCCTTTTATAAGGATTCGAATCACCCACATTTGGATTCGAATACGAATCCTCTTAAAAAAATGTAGCAAATCCGGATCACGAATCCAGTTGAACTAAAGTATTCGAATGCCTATTCTGAATCTTCTAAAAGGATTCGAATCCAGGATTCGAATCCAGGATTCGAATGCCTTTTCTGAATCCTCTAAAAGGATTCGAATCCTGAATGATTCGAATCCTGCCCAGCTCTGGTACACAATTAAGTTGAAATAAAGGCTTGGTTTTTTACACTAATCATTGTTTAAGTGTAAGTAAAATTATTCGTTATTGAGTCTCGGAAGATTATTTGAACACCCTGAAATTGCTGACATCTTGACAAAATACAATTATTGTAAGCAATATTTTATTATAACAAAAAGCTTAATTAGCTTAATTTTGGAAACTACCCACTAAGCAAACACATAAATATAATGTTTTAAGCAACGTTAAATGTTGATACAATGTTAATAAAACATTATTTGTTTGTATTTTGCTCAGTGGGTAAAGTAATATTCAAATTATTATTTGTTTGGTTATCGCACACAATATTTTTTTCAGTATGTCACATTTTACAATGTTATTAAAATCTAAGGGATACTAATGAGTAAACCCTTAGTATTAAATCATTAGTAAATTAAGTTAGCTAAATATTACTCATTGATCCATTTGTGATCAGATTGTAATTATAGTAAAATACAACTAAGTGTTTTGCAAATAATAAAAAAAAAGTATGTCACATTATATATACACACACCAATTGAAAGGGTGTTTAAATACTATTTTGTTTGGAGTAGGCCGCGAATCAGTAAATGTGCGTATTTGTTTAAATATATTCAAGTACCCACCCACTGAGCAAAAAACAAACAAATACCGTTATATTAACATTATAGCAATATTAAGGGCGCTCTTATATGAACGTTTTGAACGCGAGGCGGAACGGGAGCGGGCGCAAGCGTTTGCGTCTTAACACATGGGTTTATATGAGAGTTCCTAGACGGACGGGTGCGAGGCGGAGAAAACGCCAGCACCCGTCCGTCTAGGAACTCTCATATAAACCCATGTGTTTAAACGGAAACGCTTGCGCCCGCTCCCGTTCCGCCTCGCGTTCAAAACGTCCATATAAGAGCACCCTAAACGTTGTTTTAATGTTGATGAAACATTACTTAAATGGATTTGCTCAGTGGGCAATATCGTCGTTATAAAGGCTTCGGTTTTAGATTAATCATTATTTAGGTACAAACATTTGAATACCCTTATATGCTGACATCTTGACAATATACAACTTTTGTAAGTAGTACTTTTTATTTAATTTTTAACTCATCTTTGGTTGCTAAAGTAATTCAAGATTGAATATCTTACTCACATTTGCATTTGTGTTATTTGAATGTACAGTTTAATTATTTCAAAATTAAAGATTTACTTGCCTAATATATAATTTGAAAGAAATTAAGGAATTTTTTTGTTTAAATAGTGAATAGAAAAATGATATCAAGTTTTATAACACTATATATTTTTTATTAAAAGTTTAGAAAGGCCTGAAAATTTGGTTTGGCCGCGTTTTTCTTCAAGAGTTCAATTTGAAGCACTAATCGAGTGTTTTCCACTCCCAGGCTAAGCATGAAGTAAAATTTCGAGATTAGAAAAGCCTGAAAATTTGGTTTGGTCGCGTAGCGCGAAGCGCGGAGCGACCAAACCAAATTTTCAGGCTTTTCTAAACTCGAAATTTTACTTCATGCGCCGCGCGTTTTAAACACTGAAAGCACTGAAATATTATGAACAAGTAAACTTCACTTGAAATCAGTGTCTTATATGCGTGGCGCATGAAGTAAAATTTCGAGTTTAGAAAAGCCTGAAAATTTGGTTTGGTCGCGTAGCGCGAAGCGCGGAGCGGCCTAACCAAATTTTCAGGCTTTTCTAAACTCGAAATTTTACTTCATGCGCCGCGCGTATTTAACACTGAAAGCACTTAAATATTATGAACAAGTAAACTTCGCTTGAAATCAGTGTCTTATACGCGTGGCGCATGAAGTAAAATTTTGAGTTTAGAAAAGCCTGAAAATTTGGTTTGGTCGCTCCGCGCTGCGCGCTACGCGACCAAACCAAATTTTCAGGCTTTTCTAAACTCGAAATTTTACTTCATGCTTAACCTGGGAGTGGAAAACACTCGTTTTAAGCTTCAAATTGAACTCTTGAAAAAAAAAACAACGAATATCTGAAGATTTACAGCATATACGCTGTAATTTGCATATGTATACTTAAGAGAAAAATTCTTTTTATGTTGAATTATAAGAAATATGACAAATTTATTTCTTTTTAACTGGTCAAAAAATATCTACCCTTCAATACATAAATATTTCAACTTAAAAACTATTTGAAATTAACAGAATAACTCACGCTTCTTTAATGTGAATTTTTTGTGTGAATGATTTCATTACACGCGACGTGAATAGAGAAATTAATGGAAAGAAAAGTATTTGTTTTATATGAACAATTAATTTAAAATAATAACAAAAAACCAATAAAATAATTGATCTTCTAGGTTTATGAAGGCTACATATCTAGCCTAAAGTTTTGCAAAACTTTAGGCTAGATATGTAGCCTTCATAAACCTAGAAGATCAATTATTTTATTTGTTTTTTGTTATTATTTTAAATTAATTGTTCATATAAAACAAATACTTTTCTTTCCATTAATTTCTCTATTCACGTCGCGTGCAATGAAATCATTCACACAAAAAATTCACATCAAACTCGACATCACATTAAAATAAACGAGTCAAATCATCTGCACTTTGCTTTCTGTAATTACACAGACGGGCCCTTTCAATAATTTCAAGGCATGCGTGATTTCACCACCATTTGTGTAATTTCCATCATTCCGTGCGAAATATAAATTGGAACTTTTTTCGCGATTTCAGATAAAATCGTCGGGGAAAAATGATATCAACGCACTGAAGCCGTAAAGTTTAATGAATCCGTGTGCCCGTTTACTTTTACGTCCCCCATTAAGATTAACGTTTATGGTTATTAAAGCGCCTCTAGTTTTGCAGTTTATTGTCGATAAAGCAATGAGAATGTGGCGGGTAAGAAAAAAGTCGTGATGGGGATATTCAAATCTGTTGAAGGTGTCTTTTTGTCGACTTGATGTCTTAAAAAATGTTCGTTGTAGGTATAAATTATATTCCTAGGATATTTTACATATTCAATATTAAATTTTCGATTTTTTTTTTTGTCAAGCTTCTCTAGTTTTGTAGTTTATTGCCGACAAAGCAACGAGAAGCGGCGGGTAAGAAAAAAGTCGTGATTGGGATATTTAAATCTGTTAGCTATCGAATCTTTTAATAGTTTTCACATATTGGCTTGAAATAGTCAGAAATACTGAACATATTACTCAGCACTGGGTCAGGACCACACTGAAGAGGACCTTGGAGTCCGAAACGCGTTTGTGGGTATCTGGTGCCAGAATACTGAACACAAATCCAATTTTGATATCTGTTGGAAGTGTATTTTTGTCTAAAAAAATGTTTGTTGTAGGTATAAATTATATTTCTAGGATATTAAATATTGTATTTTCGATTTCTTTTGTCAAGCTTCTCTAGTTTTGTAGTTTATTGCCGACAAAGCAACGAGAAGCGGCGGGTAAGAAAAAAGTCGTGATGGGGATATTTAAATCTGTTGGAAGTGACTTTTTGTCGACTTAATGTCTTAAAAAATGTTCGTTGTAGGTATAAATTATATTCCTAGGACATTTTACATATTTAATATTGAATTTTCGATTTTTTTTTTTGTCAAGCTTCTCTAGTTTTGTAGTTTATTGCCGACAAAGCAACGAGAAACGGCGGGTAAGAAAAAAGTCGTGATGGGGATATTTAAATCTGTTAGCTATCGAATCTTTTAATAGTTTTCACATATTGGCTTGAAATAGTCAGAAATACTGAACATATTACTCAGCACTGGGTCAGGACCACACTGAAGAGGACCTTGGAGTCGGAAACGCGTTTGTGGGTATCTGGTGCCGGAATACTGAACACAAATCCAATTTTGATATCTGTTGGAAGTGTATTTTTGTCTTAAAAAATGTTTGTTGTAGGTATAAATTATATTTCTAGGATATTCAATATTGTATTTTCGATTTCTTTTGTCAAGCTTCTCTAGTTTTGTAGTTTATTGCCGACAAAGCAACGAGAAGCGGCGGGTAAGAAAAAAGTCGTGATGGGGATATTTAAATCTGTTGGAAGTGTCTTTTTGTCGACTTAATGTCTTAAATAATGTTCGTTGTAGGTATAAATTATATTCCTAGGATATTTCACATATTCAATATTGAATTTTCGATATTTTTTTGTCAAGCTTCTCTAGTTTTGTAGTTTATTGTCGACAACGCAACGAGAAGCGGCGGGTAAGAAAAAAGTCGTGATGGGGATATTTAAATCTGTTAGCTATCGAATCTTTTAATAGTTTTCACATATTGGCTTGAAATAGTCAGAAATACTGAACATATTACTCAGCACTGAGTCAGGACCACACTGAAGAGGACCTTGGAGTCGGAAACGCGTTTGTGGGTATCTGGTGCCGGAATACTGAACACAAATCCAATTTTGATATCTGTTGGAAGTGTATTTTTGTCTTAAAAAATGTTTGTTGTAGGTATAAATTATATTTCTAGGATATTCAATATTGTATTTTCGATTTCTTTTGTCAAGCTTCTTTAGTTTTGTAGTTTATTGCCGACAAAGCAACGAGAAGCGGCGGGTAAGAAAAAAGTCGTGATGGGGATATTTAAATCTGTTAGCTATCGAATCCTTTAATAATGTTCACATATTGGCTTGAAACATATTGGCTTGAAATAGTCAGAAATACTGAACATATTACTCAGCACTGGGTCGGGACCACACTGAAGAGGACCTTGGAGTCCGAAACGCGTCTGTGGGTATCTGGTGCCGAAATACTGAACACAAATTCAATTTTGATATCTGTTGGAAGTGTATTTTTGTCTTAAAAAATGTTTGTTGTAGGAACATATTATATTTCTTGGATATGCAATATTGTATTTTCGATTTTTTTTTTGTCAAGCTTCTCTAGTTTTGTAGTTTCTTGCCGACAAAGCAACGAGAAGCGGCGGGTAAGAAACAAGTCGTGATGGGGATATTTAAATTTGTTAGCTATCGAATCCATTAATTGTTTTCACATATTGGCTTGAAACATATTGGCTTAAAATAGTCAGAAATACTGAACATATTACTCAGCACTGGATCGGGGCCACACTGAAGAGGACCTTGGAGTCCGAGGGTATCTGGTGCCGGAATACTGAACACAAATTCAATTTTGATATCTGTTAGAAGTGTATTTTTGTTTTAAAAAATGTTTGTTGTGGGTAAATATTAAATTTCTAGGCTATTAAATATTGTATTTTCAATTTCTTTTTGTCAAGCTTCTCTAGTTTTGTAGTTTATTGCCAAAAAGTAACGAGAAGCGGCGGGTTAGAAAAAAGTCGTAATGGGGATATTTAAATCTGTTAGCTATCGAATCCATTAATAGTTTTCACATATTGGCTTGAAACATATTGGCTTGAAATAGTCAAAAATACTGAACATATTACTCAGCACTGGATGGGGACCACACTGAAGAGGAAAAAACGCGTCCAAAACGCGTCTGTGGGTATCTGGTGCCGGAGTACTGAACATAAATTCAATTTTGATATCTGTTGGAAGTGTATTTTTGTCTTAAAAAATGTTTGTTGTAGGTATAAATTATATTTCTAGGATATTCAATATTGTATTTTCGATTTCTTTTGTCAAGCTTCTTTAGATTTGTAGTTTATTGCCGACAAAGCAACGAGACGCGGCGGGTAAGAAAAAAGTCGTGATGGGGATATTTAAATCTGTTGGAAGTGTATTTTTGTATAAATTATATTCCTAGGACATATGACATATTCATTATTGAATTTTCGATTTTTTTTTTGTCAAGCTTACGTAAAATAATAAATTTTATGCAATGTAAGTAAATATATATACTGGGTGTTGATAGAAAACGACAATGAACAGACAGATTTCAATTTGAAGCTTCAAACGAGTGTTTTCCATTCCCAGACTAAGCATGAAGTAAAATTTCGAGTTTAGAAAAGCCTAAGAATTTGGATTGGCCGCGTAGCGAAGCGGAGCGGCCAATCCAAATTAGGCTTTTCTAAACTCGAAATTTTACTTCATGCGCCACGCTTAAAAATACTGATTTACAGTGAATTTGAAAAAACCCACACATACAACAACAATTATAGGCAACTTAATATACGTTGGAGTTATTGGGTTGGCTATAATCACTGTTTTTAACAATTTGTTCAGCACAGAATTTGACTCACGTTTTATTCACATCTACATATTAGATTGCTAAAGCCGTATATTTTAGACTTAACGATATTTCAGTGTTTTATACGCCGATTTGTGATTTATACGCCGATTTGCCCAGGGTCGCGCAGCGACCCGAGACAAATTTTCTGGGCTTTTCTAAACTCGAAATTTTACTTCATGCGCCACGCGTATAAAACACTGAAATAACGTGAAGTTTATGTATATTTGAACCCTGCTTGAAATCAGTGTCTATAATCGTGGCGCATGAAGTAACATTTCGAGTTTAGAAAATTTCGGTGGCTTAGTATTTATAAAACTGTTCAATTTTAAACTTCCAACAAGTATCAATGTGCCTAGCAGGGGTTTGCGTTCCTTCGACCTCTTTAACGTACCATTTCATCGTACCAATTATGGTATGGCTAGAGTTGCCGCGCACTGCAACTCGGCGAATATAGACTTTGCTACCACAAGCAAAGAGAATTTTAAGTCCATGCTCCGTGAGACAAATTAGATTTTTATTTTTGTTCACATTTTTATCTGCTTTGTTTGTTTTATTTGTATATTGTTTGTGATTTATATTTCAACCTTATTTATTACTTTTAGCATAGTGATGAGCATTTTGATTTTAATCTGTTGTGTATATTGTTTGTGATTTTATATATTTTAACTTAATTATTACTTTTAACTTATTTTAGACTAAGCATTATGTATTTATTTTAAATGGATATCCGTAAATAAACATTAAACATTAAACATATTTCTGCTGCGTCAAGTAAAATTTCGATTTACTGGCGCAAAGTGAAGCGTAGGCGAATAATTCTTTTATTAAGATTTTACAATATAACAAAAATAAATAAACAAATTGCACAGACTTATAGCCAGTCCTCCAATGATTAGGACATCTACTAAACGGAATATTCAGCTAAAATACACTCTTGCTTTCATTACCAAATATTCATTAAACCAAAAAATGTCGTTTTTTAAAAAGAGTTCAGTTTGAAGCTTCAAACGAGCGTTTTCCACTCCCAGACTAAGCATGAAGTAAAATTTGGAGTTTAGAAAAGCCCCGTGAAAAACTTATAGCCTGTCCTCCTATGATTATGATATCTACGAAACGGAATATTCAACTAAAATACACTCTTTCTTCCATAAACAAATATTTATCAAACAAAAAAATTTGCTCCCAAAATAAAACACTAATAACTAGCATTATTCCCCCTCATCGATATACTCATCCTCCTTTCCGATCTCGACGGATAATAAGCAGATTGTGTAGAACTCGTCGGTGGTGGGTATCTCCATTTCCAGGGTCTTTGCTGGAGGTTTCCATCGGTGGAAGCTCTTCCCCGAAAGGGAATATCGCCCGGACTCGAAGCGGAGCTTCCTTCTTCCTCTTCGTCGTGTTGTTCTTCAGTCCATCTTCTACTAAGAGTTCCCGTGGGCCTGCAGTTGACTGGAATAAGGCTGCCCGGAGAAACAGCTGCAGAACACAACACACGAACTGTGTCTGGTGATAAGGGGTCTTTGTTATCGGTGCCGGAGTATTTTTGTTTGATGGGGGCTTTGTTTTGTACTCGCCAGAATCTGCAGACATCTCTAAATACAGAAAACACCTAAAAAAAAAAAAAATATTATTGGAATTACGAATACGATAACTGGTTTGGTGTTTTAATTACGGGCCAGCTGCACCAAACAAGTTGAACTGGTTCAACTCTGAACTTCAGTTCAAAGTGACATTAGAACAATAGGAACTGCCATCTTAAACTCAAGTTCTGCTTGAACTCGGGTTCAACGTTTTTGATGCAACTGGGCCTTAAAGTTTAATATAAGTGAATATACCGTTTCATAAGATAAGTACATGATAATTTTCTAAACAATATACGAGGTGTGGAAATTAAGTGATGAGACTGATTTTTTAAATTAGTTTTATTCGAATAAAATTACAATTGAATATTGATAATGAAGGTTTAAATTAAATTACACTTGGTTTGTTTCACAATTTTTTTACTTTACTATTTACTCGACTAGTTTCGCGTTTTACAGCATTATCAGGAGTGATAATGCTGTAAAACGCGAAACTAGTCGAGTAAATAGTAAAGTAAAAAAATTGTGAAACAAACCAAGTGTAATTTAATTTAAACCTTCATTATCAATATTTAAAAATGTTTCACCAAGTGATAAGTGAGAAAATTATTCAAGAAATATTACAATTCAATGTTGTCTCCTTCAAAGTAATTCCTTTGGGAAGCCACACAGCGTTGGAGACGTTTCTTCCACTCCTTATAGCAGTGCTGGAACTCGGACACTGGGATAGCCTTCAGCTGGTCGGTTACAGCCGTTTTAATATTTTCGAGTGTCCCAAAATGACGTCCCTTCAGATGAATTTTCAATTTAAGGAAGAGGAAAAAGTCAGCAGGACTCAAGTCAGGTGAGTAAGGAGGCTGAGGAGCCACAGGAATATTTTTATTGGTCTAAAACTGGTTTATTGATATTGCTGTGTGACACAGCGCATTGTCATGATGCAGGATCCAATTGTTCTTGGTGTGTGATCTCACACGAATGATCCTTTTTCGGAGTCTTTCAAGAACCTCGCGGTAAAAGTGTTGATTTACTGTTTGGCCTTGAGGCACAAACTCTTTGTGGACGATTCCCTGGCTATCAAAGAAACAAATCAGCATGCATTTAATTTTTGATTTGCTTTTTTGGGCCTTGGAGAGCCTGGCGTGCACCATTGCATGCTCTGGCGTTTTGTTTCCGGGTCGTATTCAAACACCCAACTCTCATCACCAGTGATGACATGTTCCAAATAATGTGGATCATTTTCAATCGATTCCAAAAAGTCAAGGCACCTTTCCCTTCTAATGTCCTTTTGTTCCTGCGAAAGGTTTTTTGGAACCATTTTCGCGCAGATCTTTCTCATCCCCAATTCATTGGTCAAAACGTGATGAACGGTGGTGTGACTCAAATTCAACTGTTCCCCCATCATTCTGATCGTTAACCGACGATCTGAACGCACAAGTTCCCGGATTCTGTCGACATTTTCATCGGTTCTTGCTGTTGCAGGCCTTCCGCTGCGTGATTCATCTTCCATCGACTCTCTTCCTTCTGAAAATGCCTTAAACCATCGAAAAACCTGGGCTCTTGACAAAACACTGTCTCCGTAGGCCTGCTGAAGTTTTGCAAAAGTTTCCGTTGCACTGTACCCAAGTCTCAAGCAAAACCTGATAGCATACCGTTGCTCGAAATTAATATCACTCATTTTTAGAACGCACTTCAAAATACGGTTTCACGAGAACAATGACTACGCACAGCGTAATGACTCGATCAAGTTCAAACTTGTACTGAACGCCTATCGCATGTCCATCTGTCACCCCTCCAAGCCACGTGCTTCCAGCGTTGCCGTATCGAACGCTATGCTGCCAATCTCATCACTTAATTTCCACACCTCGTACATAGTAAATCAGCAAGATGCACTAAATTGAGTACAATTGATTACGAAACTATTGAACTTCGTAATCAATTGTATTCATTGTACAACTACATGTATAAGCCTTTTAATTGTTGACTGCAATAACAACAAATTTTCAGGCTCTTATAAATTCAAAATTTTACTTTGTGCATTATCAGTTGTTGGAAACCCTGGTTATAGGTAAGATAAGTAAATGCTATTTATTTTCTAGATGATTATTGAAGTTTACCCCTTTTTATCGAAGTATTGTTAATTTACAATCTCAATTACTTGCCAATACCGTTAAAAGATAAGAAGATAAATATAAAACTTACTTGATCTATACTTTCACGGACGGAGATTTCGTGAAAACAAACACAGCCAATTTCCTTACTCCGCCTCTGTCCCTCCTCCATACTAACCATGCGATCCTCGATCTGGTCAATCTTGTTGCCAACAAGAACGACCGGCACTTCGACGCAATTATCCTTGGAACCGCCCCCCAATCGCCGTCGCCTTTTGTTATAGTTGATGAGGAACTTAAGTCGGTAGCACTCGTCGAAGGAGCATTTGTCTGTTACCGAATACATGAGGATAAACGCTTCCGCCCAACGAATATTCGCCTCCAGAGTCAAACACTCGCTTTCCTGTGAATCGAAATAAATCAATTATTGACCCCCTTTTTACAAAAAAAGAAAAGAAAATCAATCAGTTCAAATTAACCTGGTCGGGAATCTCTTATCCTGGATTTAAATTTATGTTCCATTACTGGAAGCGAGGGGTGAACGTAATCAGGTTTAAATAATTTTCCCGATGGGATTGTTTTAGAGATATGAGATTTTTCTTGTAAAATGTATTGTTTACATTCAGGGGCATAGCTAGGATTTTCATTAGAAAAGGGGCTTCAACATAAAAATAAGCAAAATTTAATAAATCGTCAAATAGTTTGCAAAACTTTAAACATAATACATAAAATTACGATATTGATCGTATAAACTGCAAACAATACGTCTTAATAATTTTATTGGTAGTAATATATGTATATATATATATATATATATATATATATATATATATATGTATATTTATTTTTATTCTTGTAATTATTTTTGATTGTTCAATAATATATTATTATATATATATATAAAGATGATATATGTGTTATTGAACTTCATTTTGAATCTGTGTTTTATACGCCTGGCGCATGAAGTAAAATTTCGAGTTTAGAAAAGCCCCGTGAAAATTTGTCTCGGGTCGCTGCGCGACCCTCGACAAATTTTCTACGCGGGGCTTTTCTAAACTCGAAATTTTACTTCATGCTTAGTCTGGGAGTGGACAACACTCGTTCTTAGAAGTTTCAAATTAAAGGATTACTCTAGATTACTAAGTTTATTACCAATTTACAAAGGCTACAGCTCGAAGGACCAATCATGGTCTTCGGAAACCGAAGGACTACAGGGAATCGAAGTTTATTTACAAGAAAACAGCGAATATCTGAAGGTTTACAGCATGGATAGGAAAGAAAACATCCAATTTTGAAAAAATATCGAAGTTGGGTTGGTTTTCAGTGCGTTTTTAACTTCACTTTAAATCAGTATTTTATACGCGTGGCGCATGAAGTAAAATTTCGAGTTTAGAAAAACCCCGTGAAAATTTGTTTGAAAATATAAATTTTAAAATTTTCGAATAATTCAAATATTTGTGAATGCATATTTGGTTACTTAACCATGAAAAATATCCAACGTTAATATATATATTTTTAACTTCACTTGAAATCAGTGTTTTATACGCGTGGCGCATAAAGTAAAATTTCGAGTTTAGAAAAGCCCCGTGAAAATTTGTCTCGGGTCGCTGCGCGACCCTCGACAAATTTTCTACGCGGGGCTTTTCTAAACTCGAAATTTTACTTCATGCTTAGTCTGGGAGTGGACCGTCAAGATTTTCTACATGTTGGGATCTTTGATATTTCTAGATTTATGTCGATTTATTCACAGTTTGTTATTGTATTAAATGCAACTTTAATATTAAATAAAAACGGTTTTTTTAGGACTACAATATTCACCCATTAAGAGCCGAACAAATTATAAAGTTAACTCTAAAAGTTAATTTTAGGTAAAATTTTGCATCTTTTTCTATGATTTCAATGAATGATTTATTATATTACATACGTCGATTTTTTAAAAGAGTTAAATTTAAAATTCAAACGAGTGTTGTCCACTCCCAGACTAAGCATAAAGTAAAATTTCGAGTTTAGAAAAGCCCCGCGTAGAAAATTTGTCGAGGGTCGCGCAGCGACCCTCGACAAATTTTCACTGGGCTTTTCTAAACTCGAAATTTTACTTTATGCGCCACGCGTATAAAACACTGCTTTCAAGTGAAGTTAAAAATATATATATTAACGTTGGATATTTTTCATGGTTAAGTAACCAAATATGCATTCACAAATATTTGAATTATTCGAAAATTTTAATATTTATATTTGAATATGAATAATTTAGTGATTTAAATATTCATTTTAAAATATTTAACTATTTGAATTAATCGAATTCGAATCCCAGCCTTAATAGCGATGATTCGAATTATTTAGGAGGATTTGAATCCATGTATCAGGATTCGAATTTTATAAGGATTCGATTCCTTTTATAAGGATTCGAATCCTTTTATAAGAATTCGAATCCTTTTATAAGGATTCGAATCCATTTATAATAATTCGAATCCTTTTATAAGGATTCGAATCATCTACGTTTGGATTCGAATACGAATCCCTTTAAAAAAATGTAACGAATCCGGATCACGAATCCGTTTTCACTAAAGTATTCGAATACCTCTTTTGAATCCTTTAAAAGGATTCGAATCCGGGAATCGAATCCTGAATGATTCGAATCCTGCCCAGCTCTGATATATATATATATATATATATATATATATATAAATATATATATATATATATATATATATATAAATATATATATATATATATATATATATAAATACAGAAAATCAACAAATAATTGGATTGATATATATATATATATATATATATATATATTATTATTGTTTACACAATATAATTAATCAATGTTGAATGAGTAGCAGCTTTAATAAATCAAAACATTTTTATTTTTAGACTTGCTGGAAAATGAAATACTCGGTTTTTAATTGCCAGTTGTTGAAATAATCCACTTTCAGTTTGAATCTTGTTATTGTTGTTTTCATCAATTCTGTTTCATTTTCTCGGTACTCAGACATACGCATTTAGACAAAATTCGTATAGTTGTGCGATAAATAAGTAAAGTAAAAATGTGAACTAATATATGCATTTATCCAAAACTCGTATAGGTGTGTAACAAGTGATTAAAGTCAAACCAAATGTTGCAAACTGAATTGGTAAGTAGACAGTCTTCACGCATGTGTAGCACATTATACTTTTTCCTACCACTTTAAATTAAAATGAATATCTGTACTTAAATATAAACTAATATTGTAATTTTCTTTATTATTATTAATATTAATTTTACCGATAGAATTATTATATCGAATTTTTATATCTGTGAACATTTACGTTTTGCAGTACCTTACTATTAAACGAGTGATTGGGTAGAAATACTAATAAATAAATAATAATATAAATAAATACATTTTATTGTAGTCGTATGTTTACACAGACACTTTTATGCTTCCACCACCTATGTTATTTATTCCTTTACCCAGATAAAACTAGACCTATATATCTCTACACTAACGTATATTACGAGCAATAAAGCAGTCCAGTTTTATTTTTCCAACTCACTTGCATTAAATTAATATAAATTGTCAACAACATGATTAATATTAGTATTGCTTTCTTGCGCTTGGTTAACTTCAAAAGGAACCGACTTTGAACGCCTTTATATTATATTTTATGCAAGAGTTTACTCAAACAATAATTTTATATTCAATATAACCAGCAATTAAAGCATGAAGTTTAATTAAAACAGATACTCTGAAAAAACCTTTATCGCAAATGAAGTGGGAAGTAAAGAGAGCAAAAATTGCACCCACAATACAGCGTGTAAACGAATTACTGTACAGGCTCTCTACCACATAAGGGGCAGCGTTTAAATAAACAATACCTGCATTTGAAATGACCATACCTTTAGTAGATAGCTCACAAATAATTATTAAAAATAATTAATAATAATGGGCCACATGTTTGTGGTATCTGGTATACGCGCACATTGCGTATTTTAAGAGAGATTCCACATAGACTGGTAGTTTTTAAACGATTTGGATATCGAATTACACCATCCAGAGAAAAGTGGGTCAGATTGTGAAGAATTATGTCTATGTTGTTATTGTGATTTTTTTTATACGTGACCCAGTTACATCTAGTAATTCTAGACAGTGTGTGTGTGTGTAGTGCGTGCTAAGTGATTTATACGTCTCGATAGTGCGTGCGAAGTGATTTATGCGCCTCGCAGTAGTAAAAGTAAATCAAAAATACAACAACTTACGCATCCACGAAAAATATCATGAACACAGGTAACCAGAAGTTCTCAAAAAGTAAAAAATGAGTATAAATGAAATTGCCAATTCTTGGTTGCAGAATACTTCAAACATTAAAAGTGCGATTCTTTTCGCAATCTACAACAAGTTAGTCTTACAAAGACTATATCAAACACTCATTGAAACAACTACTTCCCGGGCTAATACCCCGACGGACATTGAATTATACAACAAGTGTTTGCTGTTACATACAGTAACCTACTGCAAATGTAACAATTTGGCCTGAATAATTTGACCCAAATTGTTACATTTGCAGTAGGTTACTGTATGTAACAGCAAACACTTGTTGTATAATTCAATGTCCGTCGGGGTATTAGCCCGGGAAGTAGTTGTTTCAATGAGTGTTTGGTATAGTCTTTGTAAGACTAACTTGTTGTAGATTGCGAAAAGAATCGCACTTTTAAAGTAAAAAATGCTTGAAAAATTATGAAAAATCCAATATTTCTTTTACGATTTTATTTTTGCTGCAATTGATGTCAAAATATTTTGTGTATACGCCCTTAAGAGGATGTACATTAGTTCGATTACACGCTGTATATTTTATATTTGCAATTGTAAATTCTACTTGTTCACATATAATAATTTAAAAATGTATACACGCATGAACAATACTCTAATTTCACTTTGTATGGAAAATTAAGGAGTAACAGCTTCAACACTTATGCCTACTTGCAAGGCCGTAGCCAGGGGGTAGAATATACGGGCTCCTCCCCCCCTAAGAAATATTTAATATGTTAAATTTTTGTATGTAAACGCGGCTCTGTAAGAGCAAAAGTAATATTTTTACCTAAATAAAAGCTTAACATTGAGTTTGTCAATAGTTTGCAGAATATTTACAAAATATAAAATCGAATTACAATTAATATTGACTTTCTGTAATTTTTAAATTTTTCTTTGTGTATTTAGCGTAAAAATATTATTTTTGTTCTTACAGGGCCGCGTTTACATACAAAAATTAAACATTTAAAAAATTTCGTGGGGGAGGTGGAGCCCCCATTGCCTCCCCCCTGGCTACGGCCTTGGAAGTATGCATACGAGTTGAAGCTGTTACTCCTTTATTTTGCATACTATGGTGAAATTAGAGTTAAAGTAGAGCTCGCTAATACCCCGACAGATATTGAATTATATAACGAATATCTATGTAAGTTACCCGACAGATTTCCTGTTCTATGCATAATTTATCTGCAAAATGCAACATCAGGTCAAATTATTCTCTCACCAAACTAAATAAACCAACAGGAAATTGAAATAAATTGAAAAAAAATCAGGGAATTAATATTAACTGTCTTAAGCCATCTATAGACGCGTTTCGAGATTAATTTCTCATTAGTATAGCTATGCTTTAGACTTTTAATACAAAAAATTATTGATATAAACAGAAAATTTACAGGAGTGTAAAAGTATGTCGTTGAAACAAGTACATAAAACTGGGGCGAGTGAAAATGAAGGGATGTTGTTTATAGGTAAACTGATAAAGTCATTGGTAGGTGCGAACAATTTGATACCTGAGGGAGAGTTACATACCGCCTTTAACGGTACAGTTTCACATAAAGAAAAATTTAACATAAAGAAAAATTGAGTTTGTCTCCCACCGAAATTTGTATAAACCCTTCCGAAATGTTTCTGGCTACTGCCTTGCCTACTTGCACCGCAGATACTTAATCGTAGTTAAGAAATCATGGTTGACCTTCTAATTTAATCAAAATTTGAGAATATAAAAAAGTTTTAAACTTGTATGATATCTCAAACATATCTCTGCCTGATGAAGCCACTGTGTGTTGAAACATGTTGCAGTGTTCAACAATTAAAGTGAAACCCTCCCAAATATGTTGTTTTATTTCAAATAATATCTCTTTCGTCATGAATAAAATTGTCGTGTTTCTAAGATTTACCGTGTGATTATTTAAAACATGATTTAGAGTAGGGTTTGAATTTTAAATTTGATTGGCACTACTGACTGTTAACACATAGTTTTCCATACCCTTAAATTTACTCCTTCATTCAATTAGCATTCTAGGCAACCGAACAAAAAAAAAACGCCGCTTACTCTTAATCATAATTTAAATGATCGCACGGTATGCACTGATGAAAGCTAAACAGTAAGTGGGCATTAATATAAAATTTATCGACAATTAAGTAAAAAAATAATGATCGTGGTTTGTACAATACTTTCCCTTTGTTTTACATATGGGGAAAGTAAAACTTACGTGATAATTTTACCTAATATATATTAATTTATTGGTTGTATAATTAATTGATCGGGCAGGTGGTGGCCGAGCGGTAACGTCGCCGGGCTGTATCGCTCGGCGAGCTACAATTCGGGTTCGATTCCCGTACACGGCGAGACTTTGTTTAAAAATAATTTCTCGTCGTGACCCTGGGTGTGGTATGAATGTTAGTGTTTGTCCGTATGAAATAATAGCATACTACAAATTGTAATGTTAACAATAATACAAATACAAAGAAATATATAAATGATGTTGGCTAATGGGCAAGTTCCCAAGGCCAGGCAAAAGCCAAAAACAAAAAAAAAATAAAAAATTAATTGATCGATTGAAGGTTGAGTGTTTGATTAATTAATCTATTTATTGTAACTTGAAGGTGGGAAGGAGCTTGTTTCATATTGTTACGTTTTGAACTATTTGGGATCAATATGCAATATATTTTGAAATAAAACATTTCTGTAGGGTTATAAGTTTAAATTTTGTTTGGCATATTTAGATTTTGTTTTTGTTTAGTCAATTTATTGTATTAAGATGTATATGTATTAATCTATTGTAAACTGGAGATTCCGTAAATAAATAAATAAAATAAAATAATAATTTTGACCTGTTTTACCAAGTCTCAATTGAGAAATTATTTCAAGAGTTAAAATATAATTTACATTATCTAAACCAATACATAAAGCCTATTTTACATGATCCTCTTTTCATGTGGATTTCGCTGGTGCCACTTTTTTATTTGAAGTATTATTGGAAAGCCGATTTCGCGTGCCTTTATTTCTGTCGTGATTTAATCAATGAGTCTATCGCTTACAGTTTCAGCTTTATAACTGCAAGTTGGTCAAATTTAATTTTTATGAAGTAATTGTAACTCAATGAAAATACATTTACTTACATGTGGCTGTCCTGCTGTGTCTAATATATCGAAATAAACCATCTTATTATCGATAACTGTATGGAACGTGTAAACTTTCTCCAATGTGGGATCATATTCTCCAATATATCTTTTCGTGATGAATCTAACTACCATGGCTAGAAACAATTCGCTTAATTAATAATAACGTACATACATTTTATTGATACTAATTAATACCCGTAAAAGTAATAAAGTAATAATATTCTATGTAATAATAATATATAGTTGGCTTCAAATATTAAGATTCTATGTTGCATTGCAAACCTATGTAAATTAAATATAATAATATATACTTGGCATATGTAGGTGAATGTCGAGAAAATCGCAGTATTGCAAAAGACGAATAGTTAACGGATGACGTTTTCGGATGATTTCGAACACTTTTCACTTTTCAGAAAACTAGTGACTATCTATACACTTTACATGTTTTGTACAGTACCGTTTGTGTTCTTATTCCCAAAAAAGAGATTTAAATAAGGGATTGCATAAAACGACTGTAATTAAAAAAGGTGCTAATTAATGGGCATACAATTATACAACAAATTACCAAATAACATCAGAGACCATACATTTTACGAGCACTTTAAGCAAGCCTGCAAAGAACACTTTACAACACCCCATTTTACTCTATTTCAGAATATCTCAAAGGATAATTTACTAAAACAACGCTTTTACTATAATTGTACTTGTACTCTTAGTGCTTAAGCTTCTTTCTTTATTTATTTATCCGTATTTAGACCTTGATTAGTTTTACATTGTCAATAATATTAAGGTAAAACTGGTAAAAGTCTAAATACGGATGAATAAATAAATAATATAAAACCTTATCATTTTACTCCAGTGTAATATACATATCATATACAGTAGAAACACTTCAACAAACACTTCGTATATCTATTAAATAAAACAGACTCAGAATGCTATAAGACAGTGTGTTACATTGTACAAACAGATAATAATAAACACATGAAATGCATGATGTATTACGAACTTACAATAATCAGTCCCATCTATTCTATTCTATTCTATTTGTGCAACGTAACATAAGATGTATATGTTTATTGTCAATAAACTATCAATAGAATTATTTTCAATTAAGAGGTGTTGAAGGTAGATCATATACAAATTTGTAGTTTTTATTTTCATTGTTACTTTAGTTATTACTAGTCAATTATCGAGTGTTAATTACAAAACCAAGCAAAGCAAAACGGAGCAACAAAATCAAATGTTTAGGCTTTTCCAAACTTGAAATGTTACTTCATACCTAACCAGGGAGTAGAAACACTCAATAGAAGTATAAATTAAATCTAAATAACACACGATCAAGTTTAAATTTTATTCACTAAAAATACAATTTCTTTAAAAAAACCATATCTTCATCCCTCGTAATTTTATGTTTGTTGATGCATTTACTCTTATCAAGATTTGGAAAATTATCCATTAGTTGGGTTTAAAGTATTTTATTTCCTGGCGCCTTCACCAAATGAATAAAATGTATTTTATTGTATTTTAACTTGATTACACAAGCACCTTTACACAGTATATAGTTACATGTTGTAATTAACTGTAAAATATATGCTTAAAACTTTTAAACCTTATTCCTTAATAGTGGGTGTATTTTTTTGTAACTGTTTAAGAATTTAATATTTTGAAAGATTAACTCGGTTTACGATGTTTAAGGATGCAATTAAGGGGCTCAGTGGAAAAGTGGTATAAGTGCAATTTTCAAGGAATATAACATTATATATATATTTTTTATTACCATTAAAAATACAACAATATATACACAATAATCACAAAACAATACAAAAACAAACAAAAAATGTACAAATGAATACAGTCAGAGACAGAAGATACATCTAATAAAAGAGGACCAAATAAATAATTATATAAAGGACCTTAAGAGGAGTTAATCGATCTTAAAGAAAGTCTTTTAAAACGGTTCAACGAGACACTAAAAAAATCTATTGACTCGCCATAAGAATTAGCATATCTTATTAAATTGTTTTGTGGGCTGTTATAGCCATACAGAGTAATGTGGTGTACGTCAGCAAGAAGTTTTTGTCTGGTTGAGCGAACTGGAACGTTAATGCCAATAGACGACAAAATGGATGGGCAAAGTATCAGTCCATTCAGTATACGATATGCGAAGCATAGCATAAAATAAATCCTTCGTTTTTCAAGAGACAACAAACCGAGATATGTACGAAGTAGGTCATAATTATTACTATCGTACGAAAGGTTTGACCGGTAGCAAATGAGTTTTATCATTTTACGTTGTACACGTTCTAATCTATCAATGTGACATTGATAGTGCCGTGACCAAATTATGCAGCAATAGTCTAGAATTGGTCTGACTAAGGTGGAGTATAATGTCATTAAAGTACGGATAGATTTGAAATGTATAGTAATACGCCGTATGAAACCAATTATTTGGAATGCTTTTGCAATAATTAAATCTAAGTGCTCATGAAATTGAAATTTACAGTCAAGTAGAACGCCTAAATCATTGTTTTTATAAACCCTCTCTGAAAGATTACTATCTAGAAAATAGATAGCCGGTAAATAGATCCCTTGTTTTCTTGAAAAACGAATATATTTGCATTTAGTTGTGTTCAAATGCAAATCATTACTGGAGCACCATATAATAAGCTGATCCAGATCATTCTGCAAGATGCGACAATCGTCACTGGTGGTGATTTTACGATACAGCTTCATATCATCTGCATAAAGCAAAACATTTGATTGAATTTCTTTACCAATATCATTGATAAAGATGAGAAATAGCAATGGTCCAAGGTGAGAACCCTGGGGCATACCTGAAGTTGCATTTATTACAGAACCAGAAACTGCATCATTTATTTTCACCACATGTTGTCTACAACTTATGAACGACCGGAGCCAATCATGGACCCAGCAACACCATACATTCGAAGTTTGTATAAAAGCCTACAGTGGCTAACTCTGTCAAACGCCTTACTAAAGTCGGTATAGATCGAGTCTACCACTGCAACTCCTCCATCGCGTCGGTAATGAAATTGGAGTATACAAACAAGTTGGAAGCAGTAGATCTTGATGGAAAGAATCCATGTTGTTGGTCAGATAAAAGTGGCTTAAAAATGTTTAACATATACTTGGCAACCAACTTATCTAATAATTTAGGAAAACATGATTGAATAACCATCGCTCTATAATTGTCAACACATGTCTTTATAAGTATAAATGAAATTGCCAATTCTTGGTTGCAGAATACTTCAAACATTAAAAGTGCGATTCTTTTCGCAATCTACAACAAGTTATGTCTTTATGCCTGATTTAAAGTGTAGCATCGCTTCCAAAGAGATGGGAAGAATCCATCTCCTAGAGAACGATTAAATAATTTAGTAAGAGGTAAAGACAGAGTCGATGCGCAGGCTTTTATCAAGGCAGGTGGTATTCCGTCAGGACCTGGTGCAGCACCATTTTTAATTTCAGATAGGCATTCCATAATATCTGTTTCACTAAACTGTAAGTTATTAAATATTAGGTCACTGAACTCACTAACTTCAGGACCAATGGTAGTTGGACATGAATATGAATTTTGAAAATAGTCTGCAAATTTTCTTAAAACTTGGTATAAGTACAGATATCTACAAATAAGATTCATATTTAGTCATAGCAAAAATGGTACAAAACGAATGTGTTTATGTCTCAATATAGTATACAACGTTACTGATTAAACTTTCTATAAAAGTTAAACTTTATCTCCAATTTATACAAATAAATCTCATGTCACCTTTACTACTTTTCCACTGAGTCCCTCAATTATGAAAAATCGTAAAACGTTTTACTAATTTCTATATTCTTGAAAATAGTAAAACGTTTTACGATTTACAAGGATTTAATTTCATCCTTACAAACTGCAAAACGTGTTTATTAATTCACAAGGATATAATTTCATCCTTGAAAGTCGTAATACGCATATCCTGTGTCGAGTCAGTATATTTCTCGGTTAAAGTTGCGGTCGAAAATTGACGCGACGCTTGTTAGAAGCGCAGTTTGCTCCTTGTCTCATGAATTATGAATGTAATTCCATATATCCTCTTCCTTCGTATAAACGGGTGCAGAAGCGATCAGCAATACAGACATAATGAGGACTGTCTCGAGTAGCAAATCGATTTGTAGTGTTTGGCCGTAATGAGTGTATGATTGATGAAGCGAGTTATAAATTATCGCATATCAATTGCTCGGCTGTTTAGTGATGAAATTAATTTGAATTAATCATAACGTCATAAATGGTAATTTGTAATAGATAATTTCTAAATAGTTATTATTCTACAATACATTTAATTAACTTGAATAATATATAATCTTATTTGTACTAGGAATTTTTCTTTTAAATATAATACACCAATTTCGAGTGAGGTTTAAATATGCATAAATTGCACAATCTTTTAGTGTTTTATACGCGTGGCGCATGAAGTAAAATTTCGAGTTTAGAAAAGCCCCGTAAAAATTTGTCGAGGGTCGCGCAGCGACCCGAGACAACTTTTCTGGGCTTTTCTAAACTCGAAATTTTACTTCATGCTTAGTCTGGGAGTGAAAAACACTCGTTTAAAGCTTCAAAATGAACTCTTTTAGAAACACATTGAATTTCTAAAGATTTAAAGAAAATAAGCTGAATTTGGAATACGTATACTTTAAAGAAAAACTCCCTGTTTTCTTTAAAGTATCCTTATTCCAAATTCAGCTGGTTTTATTTAAATTTTTAGATATTTGTTGTGCTTTTAAAAAAAAATTAATTTAAAGCTTTAAACGGGTGTTTTCCACTCAGAGACTAAGCATGAAGTAAAATTTCGAGTTTAGAAAAGCCCTGTGAAAATTTGTCTCGGGTCGCGCAGCGACCCGAGACAAATTTTTTGGGCTTTTCTAAACTCGAAATTTAGTTCATGCGCCACGCGTATAAAACACTAAAATATTGTGAAATCTATGTATATTTGAACCTTACTTGAAATTAGTGTTTTATACGCGTGGCGCATGAAGTAAAATTTCGAGTTTAGAAAAGCCCAGAAAATTTGTCTCGGGTCGCTGCGCGACCCTCGACAAATTTTCACGGGGCTTTTCTAAACTCGAAATTTTACTTCATGCTTAGTCTGGGAGTGGAAAACACTCGTTAGAAGCTTCAAAATGAACTCTTTTTAAAAAACAATGAATACCTAAAGATTTAAAGAAAAGAATCAGAATTTAGAAAACGAAACTTTAAAGAAAAACTCTCTGTACATACATGTATGCATGAGCTGTAACTTTTCCGATGATCGTTTGTTTTTTAAATAGTTTAATTTGAAGTTTTAAACAAGTGTTTTCCACTCCCAGACTAAGCATGAAGTAAAATTTCGAGTTTAGAAAAGCCCCGTGAAAATTTGTCGAGGGTCGCGCAGCGACCCGAGACAAATTTTCTGGGCTTTTCTAAACTCGAAATTTTACTTCATGCGCCACGCGTATAAAACACTAAAATATTGTGAAATTTATGTATATTTGAACCTCTCTTGAAATCAGTGTTTTATACGCGTGGGGCATGAAGTGAAATTTCGAGTTTAGAAAATCCCAGAAAATTTGTCTCGGGTCGCTGCGCGACCCTCGACAAATTTTCACGGGGCTTCTCTAAACTCGAAATTTTACTTCATGCTTTGTCTTGGAGTGGAAAACCCTCGTTTGAAGCTTCAAATTGAACTATTTTTAAAAAACAACAAATATCTAAAGATTTAAAAAAAGAAACTGAATTTAGAAAACCTATACCTTAAAATACAACTCCCTGTACATACATTTTTGAAAATAGTTTAATTTGAAGTCTTAAACGAGTGTTTTCCACTCCCAGACTAAGCATGAAGTAAAATTTCGAGTTTAGAAAAGCCCCGTGAAAATTTGTCGAGGGTCGCGCAGCGACCCGAGACAAATTTTCTGGGCTTTTCTAAACTGGAAATTTTACTTCATGCGCCACGCGTATAAAACACTAAAATATTGTGAAATTAATGTATATTTGAACCTCACTTGAAATCAGTGTTTTATACGCGTGGCGCATGAAGTAAAATTTAGAGTTTAGAAAAGCCCAGAAAATTTGTCTCGGGTCGCTGCGCGACCTTCGACAAATTTTCACGGGGCTTTTCTAAACTCGAAATTTTACTTTATGCTTAACCTGGGAGTGGAAAACACTCATTTGAAGGTTCCATTTGAAATATTTGACAAACAACGAATATCTGAAGATTTACAGCGTATACAGTATTTTAAGATTTGTATACTTAAAAGGAAAACTCTCTGTATAATTCTTCTTGTATAAAATATAGAAAATATTATATTTTTCCGCTGAATGCTTTTTTCGCGTAGTAAACATATTAATTTTTAATAACAATGCATTTATGTGTACAAACAAAGATAAGGTAAACGTTTATCGGCAACATGTGCTTGTTCACACGACAACTTTGCAAACGCCTATTGGTTTAATGGCTATGAGTTCGGAATCAAGATTGATGGCGCAACAAATAAATTGCCGAACCATTAATAAGAGTTTGTCGCTAATTGGGCTTATTTTTACGAAGAGAGCGGAGTACATCCATCAGCAGACCCTCGACACTTAAGACTTTTTAATTACTCTGCGTGTAGGTACTTTCATAGAATACAAATTGTTGCTATTACTTTTTTCTATATATTCTCTTTGTCAGCGTTTTCCAAATATTTGTGTTTCACGGCCCCCTTTCGAAATTTGCTATGGCTTAATCCAGAAATTCAATACATGTACAAAATTGAAATAATAATGAATTTCATTTAACATTTAGTAATTAATTTTTAATGAGTCTACAATTTGTATCAATAACGAATGTCATAGATAATCCATTGTAAAAATTCAATACATATACAATATTGTTTCAATAAATAGCTTCATTGGACATTCAATACTAGATTTTCAATGAATCTACAATAATGAATGTCATAAATAATTCAACCTAGAAATATAACACATGTAATTCAAATGCAATTCAATTCATTTATTGTGCCACTAACATACATTGTCATTACACTTGTCATCGGAGAATAAGCTTAAAACTAGTAAATACATTGAGGGTAGAAATATACAAATACAAGAGTATACACGGAAAATAATATACAAGAACACATTAAAATATTAAAATATAAAAATTACTTAAAAATACTGCCATCGCTGACTAAAAATTCCTCAATTGAAAAGAACGCATTTGTGACTAGAATATACAACATTGTATCAATAATAAATTTTATTAAACAATAAATTTACACTCACACCAACTCAGAAACATACCTACTCAGTCTTCTTTCTTTTTCTATTAGATTCGTACAAGATTGAGACAATCTTAGCATTCATCATTAAATCGAAATGAATACATACAGAGTTGTCACAAAAATAATAATAAAGTTAGTAATGTATTAAATGTAAATGTAGTCAACAATTATTTCATTAACTCTATTCCATCTACTACCGTGGACAATCATCTTAATCACTATTATAAATCAAATTCACTAAACCCTTTACTAGAAAAATTCTCATTTATAGAGGTTAGCGAGTTAGAAATAACCAGGATTATAGATAACCTATCTAAATCCTCGCCAGGTTCTAATGGCATTAGTGCAAAAATGCTAAAGTTGTGTTGCTCATTTATTACTCCGTAAATTACACATATTATTAATAATTGTCTCGCCCAGGGAGCTATCCCCTCAGCCTAGAAAAAATCATACATAATGCCATTACCTAAAAAAAATACTATCTCAGATCCGAGTGATCTACGTCCCATTAACCTAAATTGTACCCTTTCCAAAGAAATTAAAAACGCTATTGAACCACAAATAAAACGTTACTTGTCTGATAACTCCATTCTACACAGTCCGGTTTTCGTAAAAACTATAGCTGTGTCACTAGCCTCACAGATATTACTGATAAAATAATTCTTTTTCGGGACAAAGGTCTCTTATCAATGCCGATACTATTGGATTTTTCGAAGGATTTCCATACATTGAATTATAACACATTATTATCTATATTATCCTTTATTGAATTTGATCAGATTTCTATTAATTTCTTTAAGAACTATCTAAAAAATCGATCGCAGTGGTGAAATCTAATCATTTTATGTCCGAGGAAGTAGAAGTAAATAGGGGTGTCCCACAATAATCAGTTTTTGGCTCACTCTTGTTTTCTATTTATACCTCACAGATATTTTCTAGCCTTAATATTAATAGCTTTCACCTCTTTGCTGATGATACCCAATTGTTATATACGTTTGCGGAGAAGAATGTAATTTCAGTATGTAACAAAATAAATTTTGATCTTTCTAATATATTTGCTAAATGCAGGGATAATGCACTATTAACTTGTAGCATGTTGGAGCCAGATATCAGGGAGGCGGAGTGGAAAATAGAAAGCCATGACAACGGGATATTTTTAAGATAACAAATAATTTGTAGAGATTTTACAGAAACCTAAAAAAATCAACTAAATAATAAAGTTATATTCTCCAAACACTGACTTCTCAGCAATATAGTTAAGAGAATTAGTTTATTGAATGTGGTGGCTTATCGGAAACCGCGATAACCACTACAAACTAATAATTTCAAAACAGAAGTAATTCTTTTTGGTCCCAATAAAATACGTGAGAGAATCCTACCCCAAATCTCAGTATCTATGAATAATAATAGATCAAATTGTGTTGTAATAAAAACATGTGTGAAAAGCCTGATCTTAGATTCTATAACCACATATCCATGTGCATTAATAGAGCATGTGCTAATCTTAGATTCAGATTTTTAAATCGCTACTGTTTATCTCAAAAACTTAAGACTATATTGTGTGAATCACTTGTGTTATCGCACTTCAATTATTGTGATATTGTATTCAATTTCTGTTTAGACAAAAAGACAATTCATAAAATTCAGCTCGTACAAAACTCTTGTTTGAGATTGATTTTTGGCATTCGAAAGTACCAACATATAAGTCACAAACTAAAAGCAATTGAATAGCTTAATATGGGTGATCGGCGTCTGTTGCATTTTGCGGTGTTTTGCAATAAATTAATTCTTTGAAAAACATCTCCTTACCTCTACGAAAAAATCAAGTTTCGCTCTGATGAGGCTTGCTAACTCTACCTCAGTACAAATCAACTTTTGTAGAAAGAGAATTTTCGATCCAGGTCTAAAGTACCTTCTGTGTGTAAGGAAAGTAGTGTTATGGTTTTTCGCAAATTGTTTGCTAAGCATCTTTGTGAATCTATCACCAATTACTAACACCCTAAGTTAATACTTTGTCTATGGTTGATTATTATATTTTCTTGCCGTACCATAATCTTTATTGTAACAGTTGTATGTATGTATTTTATATTTTATTTAATATATATATAGTAGCACTACACTCCATGTGGAGTCTGGCTGCTTCTTTTCTGAAGCTTTCATGATCCGATTTCTGGGGTGGATCAATTCCCATTGAGTCTATTTCTTCTCTTCCTATATTAATTTATAAAAGTCCTTTAACTTTTTTCACTACTTCTCTCCATTCTTTTCTGTTTTTTATCTTCTCTTTCCAATTCTTGATTCCCATTCTCCTAAGATCTTCCTCGACTTCATCTATCCATCTCGATTTGGGCCTTCCTTTCCTCCTTCTTCCTCCGGGGTTCCATTCAGCTATAGTTCTTATTGTCGCTGTCGATTCTGACCTCCACACGTGCCCCAACCATCTTAATCTTTGCATCTTTATGTGACTTATTATATCTTCCTCCCCCATTTCTTGTCTTATATCCCTGTTTGTCCTTCTGCGATATTCATTGTCATTTTCCATTATGGGTCCAAGTATCATTCTCATTATTTTTCTCTCCATTATTAGTAATTCATTTTGTTCTTTTTGCGTCATTGTCATTGTTTCCCCAGCGTAAGTCATAATTGGTTTGATCATAGTTTTGTAAACGTCCATTTTTATTTTGTTTGTTGCTATATTGTTCCTCAGTATGTTAATGTTAGCGTATACTGCTCTATTAGCCGATTGTATTTTTTCTTTAATTTCTTCTTGTCTTTTTCCGTTGCTTGCTATCTGTACTCCTAGATATTTAAATTTATCAACAACTTCAAATTTATATTTTCCAATTTTAACGTGCTCATTTTCTTCTTTTTTTCCACATTTCATAAATTTGGTCTAGTTGGTGTTAATTTCCATTCCCATTTTCTTTGCTTCTTTCTCTATTTCTTCCAGTACTAATATCATTAGTTTTCTTTGCTTCGCGACTACTACTATATTGTCTGCATACGCTATTATCTGTGTGCCTTTTGTTCTCAATTTTTTTTGTCAATATTTCTCAGAATATAGTCCAGAGCTAGATTAAACAACGTTGCCGAGAGAGTGTCACCTTGACGTACTCCTTGATTTATTGGAAATTCTTCTGTTTCACCATACTGTGTTTGAACACTGGCCACCGTTCCTTTCATTGTCATTTGTATTAATCTTCTTAGTTTACCATTAATCTTCATTTCTTTTAATGCTGTTGTTAATGTGTCTCTTATTATTGTGTCAAAGGCTTGTTTGAAATCTACAAAGAGCAATTCTATATTTATGTTGTGTTCGTGTGTTTTCTCCATGATTTGTTTGATGGTATGTATTGCATCTGTTGTAGATCTTCCTTTCATGAAGCCACATTGGTAATCTCCGATGATGGTTGCAGCTTGTTCAGCTAGTCGCTTCTGAATAATTGCGGTCAATATTTTGTAGGTGGTGTTCAATAATGTTATTCCCCTATAGTTTGTGCATGATTGTCGATCTCCTTTCTTGTATATTGTTACAATTGTCCCGCAGTTCCACTCTTTGGGCATTCGTTCACATTGCCAGATGTTCTTGATGAGTTTGTATATCGATTTCTCAAGCTCTTTTCCGCCATGTTTTATTAGTTCTATGTTTAGGCCGTCCTTTCCAGGTGCTTTCCCGTTTTTACATTTCTTGATTATTTCAGCAATTTTATTTAACATGAATTCTTTTTATTTTGGCCTAAAGGCAAAACAGTTTTATTAATCGCCAGCAAATTGGAATTAATGTAACTGATTTAGGTCTATTTGACTATATTAATATTACTGTATATATTAATATTGAAAACATGTATATTTATGTTTAATTGGTCAATAATAATTTATTATTATTATTATTACTATTATTCAACACGATACAAAATTGTATCAACTTGTCAATCTTGTATCAATATTTATTTTCAAGTTGTATTTAATATTCTTTCAAGAGTGTAGAATTACTCTTGTAGCTATATTAGATTGTTAACACTACACTAGGTTGAAACAATATTAGAAAACAACTTGAAAATAAATATTCATACATAATCGACAAATTGATATAATCATCTTGATTCTAAATTCTATTTTGTTGCAAGATTATTCCAAAATTGTTACAAGATATAACTTCTACAAGGGATGTATTGTAACACTACTCATTATTATTGTTTATTACATTTTTATTGAATTGAATTAATGATCGTATTCATCAAATCTAATAAAAACATGGAAGCAACGATTCCGGTAATTGTTTACTGTGAAAATCCGCACATTTTTAATTTTCCAGAAAAATATGTTGTTTTCACGTCTTCTCGTATTTCATCTTAATAGCGCGTATGTCACCTTTCGTTACTGCTGTTTGTGAGTATTTACTCAAGCGCGAAAAGGACTAAATAAGGTGTGAAATATGTAGTGACAATCCTCACCTGATTTTCCGACGCCTCCCTGTCCAAGGACCATTACTTTAAGTGTTTTTTGACGTGGGTACAGTCCTAATTTTGCCAGCGATGATTTTGGCGACGTTGCGTTCATCTCGCGGAATGTTTTTTTATAAAATTCACCAATCTGAAAGAAAGAAGAAAAAATTACAAAGTTACACTTAAAGTAAAAATAATATAACAGAGTCTTATATAATATTAAATATATTTAAAATTCACTAATCTGAAAGAAAGAAAGAAAGAAAGGAGAAAAAATTACAATGTTACACTTAAAATTGAAATAATATAACAGAGAATCTTATATACTAAATATTTCCAAGGTAAGCTGACAGTAAATTATCTTAATCCATTAGGCGCCTTTGATGCAATAACGCAATATAATAATTTTGGGGGCCTCGGTGGCCGAGTGGGTAGAGACCCTGCCTACTGACCAAGAGGTCGCGGGTTGGAATCCCGTCCGGTGGAATAATTTATGAATAATAAATTATTCCCTCCGGGTCCATGGATGTAGTGTGAATGAGTTTGTGTTGTTTCAGGAGTAAATGGTTATTTATCGAAATTAGAATTGGTTAAATACATTGAAAAATGTTAAATATATAAATAGATTGATGGCTAATGGTCTAGATACCAAGGCCAACAAAAAAAAAAAAATTTTTTTGTTAATTAAATTACTAAGAGCCGCTTTTACAATCCATAGTTACACCTCTGTTAACTAAACCCAGGGATCAAACCTTTCGTGTCTATTTTGCAATTGCGAGGCAATGCATTGTTGTGTGTAATGCTGAGTTACCTCACTATCAGTCTGCCCAGTGTTTCGAGCTCGGGGTAAACCTGTGGTAGGCCGCGTCTATGAATATAGATTATTAGATTTGTTGTGACAAATTTATTTTCAATTTTGAAAGTAGAGGTTTGCTTAATATGAATAAATCCAGGAGCCGTACAACGAATTTTAAGCCGGAGGAGATAAATTTACTTCACAAATGAAACACGATTTTAACTTTGTACAACTGAGACTTTATTAAGTTAACTTAATAAAGTCTCAGTTACACAAACAAAGTTAAAATCGTGTTTCATTTGTGAATTATGATGTATACGAAGTAGAAGCCTCCACCGTTAACAGTTTAAATTTACTTGTCGAACTGATAAGTAAATATCATAATTTAATTGGTAAGTAGTTTCTGTGTATTAAATATTTATATTAAAATATGTTCTTCTTTGTATTATATCGTATGTTTATTTAAAAAAAATCGCTAGAGTGCTATGGAAAATATTCTAGGTTGATAACTCTGAAAATATACATTATATTTATTATGTCTGACGTTTCGTACAGGGAGTTTATCTTTAATAAGTATTTTTGTTTTCTCAATACGTTTTTTTTAATACCTATATTCCAAATTCAGCTTATTTTCTTTAAATCTTTAGATATTCGTTGTTTTTTTTAAGTTCAATTTGAAGATTTGAACGAGTGTTTTCCACTCCCAGACTAAGCATGAAGTAAAATTTCGAGTTTAGAAAAGCCCTGTGAAAATTTGTCGAGGGTCGCGCAGCGACCCTCGACAAATTTTCTGGGCTTTTCTAAACTCGAAATTTTACTTCATGCGCCACGCGTATAATACACTAAAATATTGTGATATTTATGTATATTTGAAACTCACTTGAAATATGTGGTTAATATACATACATTTTAAAACATTTAAATTTTTTTATACGCGTGGCGCATGAAGTAAAATTTCGAGTTTAGAAAAGCCCAGAAAATTTGTCTCGGGTCGCTGCGCGACCCACGACAAATTTTCACGGGGCTTTTCTAAACTCAAAATTTTACTTCATGCTTAGCCTGGGAGTGGAAAACAGTCGTTAGAAGCTTCAAATTTAACTCTTTTATAAAAACAACGAATATCTTAAGATTTAAAGAAAGGAAGCTGAAATAAGAAAACGTATACTTTAAAGAAAAACTCCCTGTACATACATGTATGCATCAGCTGTAACTTTTCCAAAAATTGTTAGTTTTTTCAAAATAGTTTAATTTGAACCCCTAAACGAGTGTTTTCCACTCCCAGACTAAGCATGAAGTAAAATTTCGAGTTTAGAAAAGCCCCGTGAAAATTTGTCTCGGGTCGCGCAGCGACCCGAGACAAATTGTCTGGGCTTTTCTAAACTCGAAATTTTACTTCATGCGCCACGCGTATAAAAAATTTAAATGTTGTAAAATTTATGTATATTTAAACCTTACTTGAAATCAGTGTTTTATACGCTTGGCGCATGAAGTAAAATTTCGAGTTTAGAAAAGCCCAGAAAATTTGTCACGGGGCTTTTCTAAACTCGAAATTTTACTTCATGCTTAGTCTGGGAGTGAAAAACACTCGTTTGAAGCTTCAAATTGAACTCTAATTAAAAAACAACAAATATTTAAAGATTTAAAGAAAAGAAGCTAAATTTAGAAAACGTATACTTTGAAGAAAAACTCCCCATACATACATGTATGCATGAGCTGTAATTTTTCCGATGATCTTCTGTTTTTCTTAATAGTTTAATTTAAAGGTTTAAACGAGTGTTTTCCACTCCCAGACTAAGCATGAAGTAAAATTTCGAGTTTAGAAAAGCCCCGTGAAAATTTGTCTCGGGTCGCGCAGCGACCCGAGACAAATTTTCTGGGCTTTTCTAAACTCGAAATTTTACTTCATGCGCCACGCGTATTAAACACTGATTTGTAGTGAGGTTCAAATATACATCCATTTTAACATAAAAAAATTTAACACAAAGAAAAATTGAGTTTGTCAATAGTTTGCAGAATATTTACAAAATATAAAAACGAATATGAATATTAATTTTAATTCGTGTTTATATTTTATACATACATTTCACAATATATTAGTGTTTTATACGCGTGGCGCATGAAGTAAAATTTCGAGTTTAGAAAAGCCCAGAAAATTTGTCTCGGGTCGCTGCGCGACCCTCGACAAATTGTCACGGGGCTTTTCTAAACTCGAAATTTTACTTCATGCTTAGTCTGGGAGTGGAAAACACTCGTTTGAAGCTTCAAATTGACCTCTTTTTAAAAATAACGGATGTCGGAAAATTTACAGTTTATGCATGTTTACCTGAAAATGAAATTCCCTGTATGTCAACTCCTAAAGTATGTAGCCAACTTACATTTAAAGAAGAAGTAAATCATGGCACTCTAGAGGTTTTTTTTTATTGAAAATATGATAATTATTGTTTTATAATTTCAGAGTGTAAAGTTGTACCAATTGTACCGTTTACTAATGGTTTAAACTAGGTAGTACAGTACCAGCGGGTCCACATTACGAAAGGTGTAACTAATAATTGTAAAAGCGGCCCTAAATAAGTTAATTTGAAACATTCTATTATTTAGCCGTTTACCAATGGTTTAAACTAGGTAGTACAGTACCAGAGGGTCTACATTACGAAAGGTGTAACTATTAATTGTAAAAGCGGCCCTAAATAAGTTAATTTGAAACATTTTATTATTTGGCTGTTTACCAATGGTTTAAACTAGGTAGTACATTACCAGAGGGTCTACATTACCAAAGGTGTAACTATTAATTGTAAAAGTGGCCCTAAATGAGTTAATTTGAAACATTGAATTATTTGACCTGACTTGAGAATAATCAAAGGAAAATGTAAAAATGTTGTTATTTAAATATTTTGATTATTACTCATAAAAACAGAACCCGATCAAAACATCCACCCAAATTTTTGCCATCCTGAGAGCGGGACGTGTACCCACTCCAGAACAAACTTAACACGTAATTCAAATAGGTTTATAGGTTTCCTTAATGATTGGAAACATATATTTATTGATTCCTTAGTTGGTCAAAAAAAAAAGTATTTAAATACATCTTTTAAATCCTTTAAAAGCATTCAAATCCTAATTAATTTTTAAGAGGACCCGATCAAAACATCCACAGAGTTTGTCAAAAGATGCCCAAGAATGTAATTTTACAGAGCAGAGATTTATTGTGGGTTTTGAAATATAAAATCTTCATGATGGGTTTCAAATCAAATACTTACAGTTCACAAATTGCATTTGTTAATGAAGAAACTGCGATATATTAACTAATATTTAAATTTCTAAAACTCAGTACAATCGAGTAAGTACTTTAATTTTTTATTTATACAATTTAATAAAATGATGTAAAAACGTGGAGCAAGACCAGCGTAACGGCTGGCAAAAATTGTGTGGATGCTTTGAATGGGTCCCTTTTGAAGTGCATAAATATTCGCAATTATTTACCAAAACACCAAAAAATAAACCGGTTTCTATTAATAAATCCATTCGCTTATCACCAAACACGCAAAAAATCGCAGGCGAACATCGACAATAATATTGCATTCTTCGCCGATTTCAAGAGCGTTTGTATTTATTCCCCTTTTCAACTCCAGTTAAGATCGATTATTCACGCGGTGTATTTTGTGTCTTCGCTTTTTAGAAAACACTGATCGGTTTTCGAGTTTGATTTCGAGGTTTCAAGTGGTAGTGTTTATTTATTTAGTTATTTAGACAGTAATTAGACAGTAATAATTGGCGTGGCTGGTTGACAGAGCTGCAAATTTCGCAAGAAGGAAAATAAGTGCTAGTCCAGTTTTTGTGTTTGATTTCGAGGCTTCAAGTTGTCCTGTTTATTTATTTAGTTATCTAGATAGTAATTGGCGTGGCTGGTTGACAGAGCTGCAAATTTTGCAAGAAGGAAAGGTAGTGCTGGTCCAGTTTTAGTGTTTGATTTCGAGGCTTCAAGTGGCACTGTTTAATTATTTAGTTATCTAGACAGTAATTGGAGTGGCTTTTTGACAGAGCTGCAAATTTCGCCAGAAAGAAAAGAAGAAGTGTTGGTCCAGTTTTAGTGTTTGATTTCGAGGCTTCAAGTTGTACTGTTTATTTATATAGTAAACAGTAATTGGCGTGGCTGGTTGACAGAGCTGCAAATTTCGCAAGAAGGAAAAGAAGTGCTGGTCCAGTTTTAGTGTTTGATTTCGAGGTTTCAAGTGGTACTGTTTATTTATTTAGTTATCTAGACAGTAATTGGCGTGGCTGGTTGACAGAGCTGCAAATTTCGCAAGAAAGAAAGGAAGTGCTGGTCCAGTTTTAGTGTTTGATTTCGAGGCTTCAAGCGGTACTGTTTATTAATTTAGTTATCTAGACAGAAATTGGCGTGGCTGGTTGACAGAGCTGCAAATTTTGCAAGAAGAAAAGGAAGGGCTGGTCCAGTTTTAGTGTTTGATTTCGAGGCTTCAAGTTGTACTGTTTATTTATTTAGTTATCTAGACAGTAATTGGCGTGGCTGGTTGACAGAGTTGCAAATTTTGCAAGAAGTAAAAAAAGAAATGCTGTTGTGTTAGTTTAGTCAAAGAGGACACTATATAGTATCCTCTTTGGTTTAGTGAAGTTTAACTGAACGAATTTTTCCAGCAGCACTCGTTATTTGGATTTAAAGGATCGTCTTTCATTAATTAAAAGGTAAGTGCGATGGTTTGATTTGTTTCTGTTTAGGGATGTTGATTAATAGGGCTTTGAAGCCAGTTTCATCGCCCTAGCCAGGATTTTCATTAGAGAGAGACCAAGATTTTTTTTTAAATAAAACATTAGCAATGTAAAATGATGAATATAAAGAAATCATTTGGTGTTATGAAAATATTCATGCATTTTGTTAAATCTCGAAGTCAGCATTACAATAATTTGTTTATCGACATGATTTTTTGAAGCTTTCACTTTTTGTTAATTAATTCATATTATCAAATACAGTAGCTAGTATTTATTCACAATATTTCAGTGTTTATTACGCGTGGCGCATGAAGTAAAATTTCGAGTTTAAAAAAGCCTGAAAATTTGGATTTGCCGGCGCGACTCGCTTCGCTCGTGCATCCAAATTTTCAGGCTATTCTAAACTCGAAATGTTACTTCATGCTTAGTCTGGGAGTAGAAAACACTAGTGAGATTTTTCACAGCTTGCTATAAAAAGTTGATCGTGTTAATATTTATGTTGTAAATAAAAAAAATAATTATAGATTTAATTGGAGAAATCATGTTTTTGTAGATAAAAAAATGTTTTCAAAGTATTCTTTATTTTACAATATAAATTAAGTTTACACATCATATTGTAAAATGTATTCATTTGTTCCTCCCTTCTTCTTCACCACGGGATTTGCGGGCGTTGATTCCCATCTCGGGCTAATGGTATTGAGGGATATATATTTCAATTCCTTATGTTCCTATTTTGTTAGACTTATTTTATCTTATCGTTAAGTATTAGATTTTTCATTTTTAGTTTAAATGTAACATAATTTGATTCTTTTATGCTTTTTTCTAGTCTGTTATATTGTCGTATGGTTTTTAATGTTAATGTTATTGTCGTTAATGTTATTTTTCTGTCCTTATGTCCGATCTTCTTCTTGTTTCATAATCGTGGATTTGCTTGTTGATTTTTATGTCAATGTTCGTTTTAATTATATTATTTTTAATTTTATATATTATCAATAAGTTACTTAATTGTATCATTTTTTGTATACTTAATTCATGTGTTTGCTGGTATAGTTGTTCCGTATTCGTTCTTTTATCTAGTTTATAAATTATTTCTAATATTTTGTTTTGTTGAATTTGCAGTATATTTAGGCTTTTTTGTGTTGTGTCAGCCCATATATTATTTAGGTATATAATTTGTGATGTGAACATTGAGTTGTATATTTGTTTTCTGTTATTTTCTGGTATGTAGTTTCGTATTTTTGATAGTGCATATATTGTTTTAGTGTTCTTTTTTCTTAAGTTGTTTATGTGTTCGTCCCATTTTAGATTTGCCTGTAGAGTTAGTTCAAGGTATTTTACTGTTGTGATTTGTTTTATTGTTGATTCTTTTATTTAAATATTTTATTTTACATTTTCTGTGTTGTTAAAGATGATGAATTCAGTTTTTGTTTCATTAATTGTTAATAGATTGTTGTAGTACCATTTTTCCAATTGTTTAATGTCCGAGTTTATTTGCGTTAATATTCTGTCGTATGTGTTTGCAGTGTATATAATACATGTATCGTCTGCGTATATAAAAAGGTTTTTCATTTCATGTTTGTTCAAATAAATCATTTGTGTATATTATGTATAATATTGGTGGTAAGTTTCCTCTTTGCGGTATTCCGTATTGTGCTACTGATGGTTTACTCTCTTCTTCGTTAATTCGTGTTGTTTGCGGTCTATTATTTAGGTACGTTTTAATCAGGTTTGCTTAATTGTTTTTTATACCGATTGCATTTAGTTTTGTTTCTAATTTTTCTTTTGAAATGGTGTCAAACGCTTTCTTCATGTCTATGAATAATGCTACTACCTTTTCTTTGTTTTCCAGATTTGATTTTATGTAGTGTATTAGATCGTTTACTGCAGATGTAGTGCCAGATTATTGTTGAAAAGCATATTGGTTTTGTTCTTTAAGGTGTTTGCATATTTGGTTTTGAATGACTTTTTCCAGTAATTTGTTTAAAGTTGACAGAAGTGATATTGGTCTATAATTTCCTAGGCAGTTTTGCAGGTTTTTGATTTGAATCGTCAAAAAGGATTCGAATATTTATAAAGGGATTCGAATACTTACAAAATGATTCGAATACTTACAAAAGGATTTGAATCATCGAAAATAATTCGAATTTATTGTGAGGATCAACATGAAAAATGTGTTTTGTGTGTTTTTAAATTTCTCGTTAAATCACTGTTTTATACGCGTGGCGCATGAAGTAAAATTTCGAGTTTAGAAAAGCCCCGTGAAAATTTGTCTCGGGTCGCTGCGCGACCATCGACAAATTTTCTACGCGGGGCTTTTCTAAACTCGAAATTTTACTTCATGCTTAGTCTGGGAGTGGAAACACTCATTCGTAACTTCAAATTGATTGCTTTAAAAAAAGTATAGGACGATTCTTTTTACAAATACGCCCCTGAACAAAAATTTACTCAAACATGGTTTTCATTATCATGTGGATTACAACTAAATTTTATTTAACTGTTTTGTGTTTTGGGCGTTCACTTTGTGGTACATCTTAAATACACTTATTAATAAAACACTTTTTACTTTGTTTAACCACAATATTTTGCACTTAATTTGTGACTATAGTTTCGACTATCTAGTAGTCATTATCAAACTATTCAAACTTTTAGTTTGATAATGACTACTAGATAATCGAAACTATAGTCACAAATTAAGTGCAAAATATAGTGGTTAAACAAAGTAAAAGTGTTTTATTTACAAGTATATTTTATTTGTTAACCAAAGTAATACATTTTTTATGTTTTATTACCCTTAGTTTAAACGCAATGATCTTATTTGTTTATGGATTTTACATCCAAATTAGTAATACATATTTTGATAATTAAAGTCTCTTATATATATTTCAGTTTCAGTAGACTTTTAATGACTACTCACAGTTTCGTAATGCCACAGGTGTTTAAAAGTTGTGCGCGGCCAAGTTTAAATCCTAGTTACAAGTGTAGTAAACAGTTCTGGCAAATGATCAATTCGAATTCGCAAAATTCGTAATCGGATTTCATTTAACGTAGAATTTAGTTTTTTTTTATCGTGTGTAGTGATGGCTTGTCAATAGAGGCAGCAAAATGGTTGTTAAAACTGAAAAGTATAATAAAAATTGTATAAAATTCAAAACAGGATAAATTTATAAACTTAATAAAAATGCGTATTTCAAATTTGGTCATTGGTATGAAAATTTATTAATTCACTATTCATCATGTTTTAACTACTCGACATTTTTGACTCAGTTTAAAAAGTTATTACATTTTATAAATTGTATTTTGCTCTGACACTTTTCATGTAGATCGGCCATTCCATAAATAAGTGCACATTTTTTGGGGGTACATCAGCAATTTTAGCAAATTTCACATATATTATAATACATGGCTTATAGACATGGCTTTTGGTTGTTACTAGAGGTTAAACAAATTAGTACACACTTTTTGGGGGTATATCAGCAATTTTAGCAAATTTCATATATATTATAATACATGGCTTATAGACGGGGCTTTTCTAAACTCGAAATTTTACTGCATGCGCCACGCGTATAAAACACTGAAATATTGTGAAATTTAAAATATACTAGCAGTAAATTCTTATTTAACAAATAAGTATTCAAAATAAAGTGATAAAGCAGGATTACTAACAAATCTGTGGCTTGTAGCTAAAAAGACCAATGTCATTTTTTTTAAAAAGTAAAATTATTGTTCAAAACATATTAATCATAATTAGGTTCTATGCAAGCATACATATTGAAACATAAAACTTCTACTTTATGTCATTTAGAATTATAACAATAATTAAAAAAACAACTTTTAGTGCGATTTTCTCACATGCGGAATTTTCGATATTGGCCTTTTCAGCTCCAAGCCACAGAAATATACTGCTAAAAAAGAATATTTTGAATCTTTTGAAATATTGTGAAGAAGAAGGTGGTTTTTATTTGGTAAGTAATTTTAACGCGATTTTCGAAGAAAATGGACTAGAATACCAAGAGATATTGTGAAATTCAAAATATTCTTGTTTAGCAGTATATTTGTAATCCTGCTAAAACACTTTATTTTCAATACTGATTTACTAAAGTAGCATTAAAAATAAACTGCTAAATCAAGATTTAAAATATACTGCTAGTATACTTTAAACTTCACTTTAAATCAGTGTTTTATACGCGTGGCGCATGAAGTAAAATTTCGAGTTTAGAAAAGCCTGAAAATTTGGTTTGGCCGCTCCGCGCTTCGCGCTACGCGACCAAACCAAATTTTCAGGCTTTTCTAAACTCGAAATTTTACTTCATGCTTAGCCTGGGAGTGGAAACACTCGTTCGAAACTTCAAACTGATCGCTTTAATAAGAAGCTTGGGACGATTCGTTTTACAAATACTCCCCTGAAGAAGAATTTCCTCAAACCTAATTTCATTGCAATGAAAAATTAAAATTATGTTTTTAAGTATTTAAGTATTTATTTACGGATATTTCCATCATTATTACAAATATGATAAAACCAATAAAAATAAACATGTAATATAATAAGAAACAAACGTTTACAAAAATAAGTTAAATTAAACTAACGACAACTTAAATATATTTAACAATCTGGTAATTCCTGCACAGTAAGTACGATTCCTTGGAGTCATACTCGACAAAAAATTAAGTGGTAGACCCCATATTAAAAAAGTTAAGAAAGAAATGAGTTCTGTATGTTACATGCTAAGAAAGCTGAAGAGGATAGGTGTTTCAATAGATATTTTGAAACTTGTCTGTAATGGATACTCTAGGATGCGATATGGCATCCTTTACGCATAGATACTCATACAGGCGAGCTAAAAATTGTTCGATTATGTATAGCTTTAATTTAGCTTGGCAAAGCATTGAAATATTTCATGGCAACATAAGAGGGTTGTCTTTCATAGAGAGATAGACGATGGATCAGCAGAGCATAGTTTGTATAGTTTCGAGTATTGTATTGATGCTGGTGTTTAGTAGAATTATCGGTATACGGTTTTAGACGTCTTAAAATCGTTTCGTGCAAATACATACCATAATTGACATTTTATGGTATGTATTTGCACGAAACGATTTTAAGACATCTAAAAACGTATACCGTATACCTGTTATGAGCTCTAAAATATCCTCTGCAGGAAGTTGAATAAGGTAAGCCAAACATAATTCTTATCGCTCTTTTTTGGATTATAAAGATTTTGTTTGCATAACTAGTACAACCATACTAGTTTTGCAAACAAAATCTTTTACTTCATGCTTAATCAAGGACTGACAACACTCGATAGTAGCTTCAAATTGCACTTATTAAACAAATTAAAAAACACAACGAATGCCTAAAAATGCATACGTATCGGCATATGTATACTGGAAATAAAAATTCCCTGTATGTAATACAAAAGGATAGTAATGCTTTCATGAAAAGTTTCAAATAACATTTAATAATGGAAACATCTGTTTTAAGGTCCTTCTCAACGAGATAACCTTTTATTTAAAGGTGTATATTTCAAAAATATCTCTGGCTTTGTATCTGCGTCTGTGTGTCTGTTTATCCCTGACTGTACTTTGTACACAATTTTAAAAAGCATTATATTTTATTTAATATATGTAATTGTAAATATGTGATCATATAATAAAGTATCTGATAAATATAGTCGAATTTATTTTTCTAGACCATAATAAAAAAATATTTATAGTATTACGATAATATTTATAAATATTGAGGCAAGGTCGGGAACATTCATTTTCAATGAAATGCAAAAAGGAAATACATTTCTTCGTCGCCGAAACTATAATAGCTTTAGGATTTTATTAATAAATTTATCGGCTTGGCACTAAAGCCGTTTTCCGAGGAATGCGTCCGTGAGGCAATGGAAGACCGAAATAATTTCCGCATAAATTTCACACGCTTTTAAGAAATCTCTTCTCAATTGCACAAACGATTAATAATGAAATAAAATGTTGCTATAATAATAATTGCCTTTATTAATCACAGTGAAATAAAAATACAAACATTTTATTCTTATAAGTGTAGGCTAAGTTTAGTCAGCTTACAACAACTTTATTTCTTGAACGAATAATGTTCCCTTTTTCTTTGCACCTAAATTTGGTCCAATTATGTTTTTGTTTATTTTTTTGTAAGTTAAGTTAATGATCAGTAACACGTTACCTGTTACTGAATATTCACTTAACTTACATTAAATTAAGCATAAATATAATTGGAAAAAATAAAACAGTGAAGATTAAGGAATTCAACTACTTACAAATCTTTTAGGTCCAAAGAAAAAGGGAAAATTGTTCATCAAGTGTGGTGTCGCCTGAACAAGAATAATCCGGACGGCGGGGAGAGATAGGAAGGTTCCCGTGGACACAAACAAAATAATAAAAAATATAATTTTGGAGAATAACGTGTGCTAACGTTCGTTTTTGTACGTGACATAGTTGAGTATAAATAAAACTCCCCAAGTACCTGCATTTCTTGTGTTTTCCTGTGGTAAGATTCATAGTATAACGACGGAATCAAATGCACCTATAACTGCAACCAAATGCACCTATGACCGCCGTTATACAAGCAATAAAATTGTTCAATCACGTTCCTTGTAATATGAATAGAATACAAGTTCATACATTTGTTCTTATAAGTGTAGACTTGCAAGTGTGGGTGAAGTTCAGTCAGCTTGACCTGTTACTGATCTTCCATTTAACCTGGAAAAAATCAAACATAAATAAAATTGCAACAAATTTTGGTCCTAAGAGCAAGTGAAAACTGTTTGTTCGATAAATAAAGTTGTTCAATCTTTTTCCTCGTAAAATGAAGATAATATACATTCGGGAAATACCATTCGTCTTTCTAATTGCACAAACGAGTAATCATCAAATAAAATGTTCATCAAGGGTGTCCCAAAATTAACGCTACATTTGAATTAAATAGAAAACACAGTTTGTAGTCTTTAGATTGTTATTTTTTTATTAAATCATTAGGGGCTTAGGATAGGGTTATTTATTTAATAACACATTGGGCAAATAGCCTCGACGGCTTTGCTGGCACATACGCACTCTTTGGTCGAAATTTTCCATGACCATTCTGCATAAATGTGGTTGATGCAGCGTTAAATTTCTTCCTGTAATGCACGAATAGTTGTGGGCTTGATAACATAGACCATTGATTTCAAATAACCCCATAAAAAGAAATCTATTCTGATCACCGAAACGAAAGAGTACACGACCAGGAAATGTCTCATGCAGTAATTAAATTTCACGGGCTGTATGGCATGTGGCACCGTCTTGTTGAAACCACATATTGGCAACACGAATATCATCCACTTTCGGCAGAAAGAACTGTATAATTATGTTGCAATATTGAGCAGAAGTAACAGTCTTGCTTGACCAGCCTCATTTTTACAAAAGTATGGTCCAATCATGCCTTCAGCCCAAAATCCGTATCAAACAGTGACACGTTGTAGGTGAATTTGTTTTTTCGACAATCACATGTGGGTTCTCTGAGCCCCAAACACGGCAATTTTTGCGATTAGCAAAGACATCAAGGTGAAAATGTGCTTCATCGCTTAGAATAATTTTGCTCGAAAAATCAGCATCCACTTGTTGGTGTTCAATAATCCATTCAACGAACTCTTTTCGCTGTCATTAGGTTTCAGTTGTTATCTTATTTGAATTTTGTAAGCATAGAGACACAGATCTTTTGTGAGTATCCGCTGTAGAGAGCTTCTTGAAATTTGCAATTCTTATTCACAACGCCAAATTAATGTTCTGGGATTTTCACCAACACTCTCATGTACTGCTTCGATATTGACATTTGAATGGCTTGTTTTTGGATGACCAGTGTGTTTAGTGTCTCCAACTGATCCAGTCTCCCTGAAATTTTCAATTAATCTCTTCACAGTTAACGACGTTAAAACACTATTCCGATCATATTTTCTATAAATTTTTTGAACTATGGCCGCCCAACTTTCATTATTTTTAAGATATTGTTCAATAATGAAAACACGTTGTTGTATCGTGTAACGCTCAATTTTTATTAACCCTGAACTCTCATCTGTCAAATTGTTTTTTTTTAGGGTTATCAACAATTTACTGCACAAATGGCCGAAAATTCAAATCTTGCGTTAATTTTGGGACACCCTTTATAAAGAAAATACAGTAAATTTAAGTCCAAAGAGAAAGTGAAAATAAACGATTCTCACTTTCTCTTTGAACTTAAATTTACTGTGTTTTCTTTATAAAGGGTGTTCCAAAATTAACGAAAAATTTGAATTTTCGGCCATTTGTGCAGTAAATTGTTGATAACCCTAAAAAAGACAATTAGACAGATGAGAGTTCAGGGTTAATAAAAATTGAGTAGTTCAACCACTTTCCTCATTATTATGAAGATAAAACAAAATCAGAAAACACCCTTTAAGCGATCTAATTTGTGTTATATGAACTTTACTTGAAAACAATGTTTTATAGGCTTGGCGCATAAAGTTAAATTTTAAGTTAGAAAAGTCTGATTTGAATTTGCCGGGGCGATTCGCTCACCCCCCCCGTGTAGTCATATCCAAATTATCAGACTTTTCTAAACTTTAAATATTTTACTCCATGGTTAATCAAGGTATGGAAACCCTGACTAAAGACACACCATAGGTTATTCAGTCTCTATATCACGTTAAAACCAACTCTTTGTAACCTATAGATAAATATGCAATTACAAAAGATGTGTTTCTCATAGATACATTTATTTACATATCCATGTAAATTATTACTGTCTGTTATAGTAATAATTTACATGAATACGTAAACAAAGTATACCTGCTATTCTATCTATGAGAAATATTTAGATAATTATTGTAGAATTTAAAAAACACTTGTTTTTTATTTATATTTTACTCATTTTTTCTAATATTAAATGTTTTGAAGTAGTCTTTAAGTAAACACGAAGAAACTTCCATGGCTATTACAATTGTACTTAATTACATATAGAATTATTATTATGATTACATTTAATAGAAATTGTTTTTAAACTGTGTTCGTTTTGTTGCTTTTAACAACAAAATGCTGTTATTTTTTTTATGGTGGAAATTTTCTAATACTTTAGTGTTTGGTGAATTGAAGGAATGTATCGTGTCTGTGGCAGAACTGTGTGTTAAAAGAAGAATGTGGTTTTTACGCGGTAAGTGTTTTTTTGTAATTCATTTCTATATTTTACAAATTACTGTATATCTTCTGTCAGACCATTGGAACAAAGATATTTTGCAAATCTTGCATTATTTTGAATTACTTATATGGATTATAGGAAATCGACATTATTTTGTAAAATTTTATGATTGCTGTTTAGTTCACACGATAAATTAGATTATTTTTATGAAACCAATCAATCAAATAACTTCTCGAAGTTGAAGAGAAGTTATTTGATTGATCTTAGCTGCCAGTTCGAATGTATCAAGTGTCGAAAGCACAATAGCGGTGCCATCGGCAAAATTGATCATCTGAAATGTCTCAATGTATGTGTTCCAGGAATTGTTGTGAGTCTTATTTCCACGTCAATATGTTTGATTCATTCCGCACATATTTACACGAAATTGGAAAATACTAACAAAACGAATCAGTGGGCAAATAGAAACAGCATCGTGCATCTCTTCGAGTGGAAATTTAAAGATATAGCAAATGAATGCGAGGAATTCCTTCATTACAAAGGATACGCCGGAGTACAGGTAGATTATTAAAAAATGTAAATACAACATAAACATACACATACAGTAGCTACAACAAGGAAATATAAAATAAACAAAGTAATAATGAAATTGTCAAAACACTAACCATGCTTTTATAAATATTCAATCTATCAGCAAAATTACAAATCACTTTGATTTTAGTGTAAATAAAACTCTTATTACTTTCAAACACTGTATTATACTCGCGACAATTGTTTCGCCACACTGTGGCTTCTTCAGGCGAAGAACAGTGTGACGAAACAATTGTCGCTAGTACAATAAAGTGTTTGAAAGTAATAAGTGTTTTAATCAAGAAGATGGACTTGGAAGGTGAGCTGTAAGGTCGGATGTTCGACCTTAATTGTGAGCCACAATAGATCCTTGCGGTTGCAGTGGAGGGTAGCATAACTACCCACTCACTTTCAATAGAATAGAAATAAGTGTTTTATGTTTAAATACATCAAAGTGAAAATGAACTTTCAACTATTAACTGCCTCAACAATTAAGTTATTGAGAAAATTACAAATGTACACAAAAAATATCGTCAAGTCGTCTAAATCGAATTGAATTTTTCTGATAACCTAGAAGTTAATTATTTAAAAAAAAACACTCCTACATATTTATAAAATTTAACGTGAATAATTAGCATATTACACGCTGTCAAAATATGGAAAAATTCGATAATACCTCTTGCATAGATTGCAAGTTAATTTCAATCAAATTGGGTGTTTTGAACTCCCAGATTAAGCATGAAGAAAATGTTAAGTTTAGAAAAGCCTACAAATTTGGCATGGTCGCTCCGCATAGCGAAAACGCCGAAATATTGTAAACGCGTGGCGCATGAAGTAAAATTTTGAGTTTAGAAAGCCTAAAAATTAACTTCATGCTTAATCAGGGAGTGGAAACACTAGTTGGAAGCTTCAAATTGAACACTTTTATAAAAACAACGAATCACCCCTAGTTCTGCGGAAGGCTGATACAAGTTAAAATCCATTGATTGGAAAGTCGTTTAGTTCTTCTGTCGACTTCCAGTGCTCTGTTATACAAATTACATTGCATGTTTTAAATTCTTGAATTTTTAGATTGATTTTATCAACACAATTACCGATTGACCGCACGTTTCGATGAATTATGCTGTAGTTTAGTCATTCAATCCGAGAGTTTGTGGTTTGTAAATTAAATTCACTTGGTTTTGTTTCACTTATATGTATTTTATTTTCTACTAGTTTCGGCTTAATAATGAATAAAAAAGATTACATCCAAAAAACAGAGGAGTTATTAGAATCAAATACATTTTGCATTAAAAAAATTGATCCAACAAACAAATTTCAAATAGAACTGAAAAAAGTATTAAAAAATAGTAAACATTTAATTTCAGACAGAGATAGATTTAAATTAACATTGATGAATCCAAAAGCCCCAATTCTCTATGGATTACCAAAAATTCATAAAGAAAATATTCCAATGCGTCCGGTGGTGTCGTACTTATATGCTCCGACGTATAAATTGTGTAAATTTTTAAATAATTTAATTCCGACATTCATAGGCTTTAAACCAAAATATTCAATAAAAAATACATTAGAACTAATAAATAACTTAAAAAACTTATCAATTCCCCACAATGCAAAACTAATTTCATTCGACGTCAAAAGCTTGTTTACATCAGTTCCGATAAATGAATTAAAAATTATATTAGAAAATAAAATGAATATGTCGAATGAATCTAATTCAAAAAAATTTGAACTTAAATCATTAATAGAAATTTGCATAGACCAATGTTACTTCGAATTTAATATTAAATTTTATACACAATCAGACGGACTACCTATGGGATCACCTTTGTCTCCTTTATTATCTGACATATATATGGATCACTTTGAAAATAATTTATTAACGAAAACAGAAAGCAAACACATTTATTTCTGGGCAAGATATGTAGACGATGTATTTTGTATATGGACAGGTACAAATAGACAACTGGAAACATTCACAAATTTCATTTATAAAATTAACAAAAACATTCAGTTTACAGTTGAAAAAGAAATAAATAACAGCCTCAATTTTCTTGACATTACATTCACGAAAACAGTAAACAATAAATTGTCATACAAAATATATAGAAAAGAAACTTGCACAGATGTCATCATACCAGAATGTTCAAATACACGTAGTCAGATTAAATACTATACCCTTTTACACAGACTTATCAATATCCCTCTAAATAAAATAGACTTTGAAAATGAACTAGACACAATAAAAACAATAGCAGTTAACAATGGCTACGCTGAAGATTTAATTAATAAAATGTTAAAAAAGAAACAACACAAACAATTACGAAATTACTTTTATAGTGGGACAAATTCAGACACAATAACATGGAATAGATTAGAATATATTAAGCCACTGTCTTTACAAATCAAAAATAATTTAAAAGGAAAGAATAATAACATAATTTTGACAAACACAAATAATTTAGGAAAATTAATAGTTAACAATAAAATCAAAACTAAAAATTGTAAATTGAAGAAAAGTGGTATTTATGAATTAAAATGTGATGATTGCGATGCAGTGTATATAGGACAAACCGGCAGGTCTTTTGATATCAGGTTAAAAGAGCATAAAAAAGACATAGAGAATAAAAAACAAACCACCGGTTTTTTCTAAGCACTGTATCACATCTAATTACCATTTTTCTTCAAACGATTTAAAAATTCTGCATACAGGTAATAAGGGAATAACGCTTAACTACCGGGAGGGTTTAGAAATTTCAAAAGCCATAAAGGCAAGTAAAAATGTGGTCAACGACAACGAAGACCTTTGGAATTCCCCGATATTAAATGCCCTTATTACCCAATAAAACCTAAAACTCGAAACTGTATATATTCCCAAACAAATCCATTTGTACATCATTCTTGATAATGGCATTGAGCCGAAACTAGTAGAAAATAAAATACATATAAGTGAAACAAAACCAAGTGAATTTAATTTTAAACCATTATATTTTAAAATGTTTTACCAAGTGATTAATGAGAAAAAAGTGTCCGATACCGAGAGTTTGTAGTTGGAGACTTGTTATTTAAATCATTATTTTTCCTTATAAAGTTAAACCTTCGTATTTCAATCCCCATGGGCCAGGATCCAGAGTCCATTAATATATTTAAATAATTAAAGTCTGCCCCTAATTTAAATGCCTTGTTGTGACCTTTCGTCTCAAGCATCTCGATTGATTTTATCGGGATATAGTAAATAACAAACAATAGTAGTTACATTTATGTAATGATGATGGCAAATCTTAAGATTGTTACGTATATAATGAATGAATGAAGTATGAACAAAGTGGACCAAAAATTATAGTAACAAACAGCAATTATAATAATAAGATTGATTGTTGTTTTACCAGCGGAGAAAGTTCTATGAGGTTAAAACATAATGTCAATTTTGATACAACCTAAGAATTGTTGCGATAGGATTCTCTCAACGTCCTGGAATTGATTTTAATGAGACTTTTGCGCCTGTAGCACGCCTAGGTTCAATTCGGACAGTACCAGCTTGGACTGCTTAATATGACATAAAAGTTGAACAATTTGATGTAATAACAGCCTATTGAAATGGAATCTTGAACGAACATATTTACATAAAGATGTAAATTTTGTCATATTATATCTTTATTGACCGTATTTTGGCTATTGTAACTGTAAGTCACTTGGTTAACTATGTTCGGATTTTGGTTGATCATGACTCTCTATAGTCTTTCCACTCTTGTAATATTATTATAATTGTAAGTCACTTAAATCACTATATCAAATACAGTCAATGTAGGGATTTAGTGACAAAACCGTAATAAGTTAAAAGACAACCCACCAAGTGACTCATAATACCAGAATGGTTGAAATACAGTTCATAAAAACATAATCAGACTAAATCTTACCATAGTCAAAATACAGTCAATTTACAGTCATAATATTACTTATAGTCATAATGTTACTTACAGTCATAATGTTACAATAGTCAAAATGTGATTTTATGACTGTAAATCACTAACACAATGAAACACTTTTAACTTTGTTTGTATAACACGTTTTATTTAATGTGACTGCAGTTTCGACAAATTTAGCTTGTCATTATCAAACATGGAGTAACTTAAACTAAAGGTATTACAGGTATATATACACAATTACAAAACAGCGGTAAAAATGGGGGTGTACATTAGGTCAACCTGGTCGTTAATTAAGGGAATTCCCGGATTAGCGCGGGCTTTGTGTATCTCTAGTGCTTCTAGCAAATTCATTTGACGACCCTTTTCGGCATGATGGATTATGGTAAGTACATCTTTTTCAAAAGTGTGATTTTCGTCTAAAAGGTGTTTTGCAAAAGACGACTTATCACTCTGTTTAAGCCGAAAAGAGCGCAAATGTTCCCTCAATCTTATGTTGAAATTACGACCAGATTGGCCAATGTATATCCCTTGACAATCTGCGCAAGTTAATTTATATATTCCGGATTTATTAAATTTATCTAATTTTGTTTTACTATTAAAGATATGGTTATTGGTATTACAGTACGGTTTAAATGCAACTTGAATATTATGCTTTTTTAGGATATTTTTAACTTGAAAACATTTGCGCTCTTTTCGACTTAAACAGAGTGATAAGTCGTCTTTTGCAAAACACCTTTTAGACGAAAATCACACTTTTGAAAAAGATGTACTTACCATAATCCATCATGCCGAAAAGGGTCGTAAAATGAATTTGCTAGAAGCACTAGAGATACACAAAGCCCGCGCTAATCCGGGAATTCCCTTAATTAACGACCAGGTTGACCTAATGTACACCCCCATTTTTACCGCTGTCTTGTAATTGTGTATATATACCTGTAAAACCTCTAGTTTAAGTTACTCCATGTTTGATAATGACAAGCTAAATTTGTCGAAACTGCAGTCACATTAAATAAAACGTGTTATACAAACAAAGTTAAAAGTGTTTCATTGTGTAATTAACATGTATAACGAAGTAGAAGCCTCCACAATTCAGTAAATCACTAAGTTGACTGACATAAGTAATATAATAATAAATCTTTATTGTTTATCACCAAATTGGCATCACATTGTCAGAAAGAAAATTTTATAATAATATAAAAGAATTGGTTAGACAAAAAAAAAATTTGTCAATAGTAAATAATCTAGTACTAGTGAAGGTCTGTAGCCAGGAGGTTGGATAAATTAACCTAATAATGTATAATAATAAATAAATGTATAAAAAATATAAATATTACTAACTCTACAGTGTTGTTTAAAATTTGTATAATGGACAGGACATAACAGTTCAAAATAATAAATTAGACAGAACAAGACAATTTAAAATTTGTATATGGGACGGAAAGTGTAAAAGATGTATATTGTACAACAATAAAAATTAGACATAAAATGATAATTGAAAGTAAATTGGACAGAATAAGACATTTCAAAATTTGTATACAGGACATGACATAACTATTAAAATTTGTAGATTGGACAAAACATGACAATTTAAAATTTGTAAATAGAGAATATAATGTGCACATTACAAAACATAAACAAATGGGTATCGCATAAAGGTCTGCATAACATGATAAACATTTAAAAAAAGAAAAAAAGAAATAAAGTAACAATGATGAGTGTAAATATCACATATTAGCTTGGACAGAATTACCCTACCATTTTATTTCAAATAAGTTTTTAAAGGAATAAATGGATTCTTCGCTCAGTACAGCTTTAATTTTTGCTTTATATTTCTTGATGGGAAGATCGGTAACAACTTGAGGAAGTTTGTTGAACATTTTTATAGACAAGTACTCATAATTATTTTGTGTTTTTTGCAGTCTAACTTTTGGAGTGATTAGGTTTTCTTTTATTCTAGTATTGTGATTGTGAATACTATGATGCCTTGGAACTTTTGCTTCCTTGCGCTTGATATACAGGAGGCATTGTAAAACAAATATAGATGGAACTGTCAAGATGTTTAAAGATTTAAAATAAGTTTTGCACGACACTGTATTATTCACTCCCGCAATTATGCGAACGGCCTTCTTCTGAAGGATAAATATCTTCTCAGCATGCGGTGAACTTCCCCATAGTAATATTCCTTGTCCCACTATTGAGTGTATACAGGGTGAGTCGGGAGGAGCGCACCAAACTCTAGGAGTGTATTATACACGTGAAAATAATGTAACAAAACTCATTTGTTCTTATCCGATTTTTATTTGTTTTCAAGTTATAGCATATTAACAAATAAACAAGTTATTATACAAAAAAATTTTCTTAATCATAGCGTTCTTTCAACAAATGTTCAAAAATACCGCCATTGACTTCTAAACATTTTCTGCTTCGTCTACGAAGAGCGTTTGTTGCTCTCCCAATTGATTCATTTCATTCTTCTTTTATATGGGCTGCAGTATTCTCAATTCGTCTAATTAGTGATTCCCGTGTGTCCACTTTTATTTTGTAGACTTCATTTTTCATCCAGCCCCATAAACAAAAATCTAGTTGTGTGAGGTCTGGAGATCTTGCAGGCCAATTAATAGGACCTCCACGACCAATCCAACGCCCTGGAAAACGTTCGTCCAAATGTTGCTTGACTTGACGAGCGACATGTGCAGGAGCTCCATCGTGCTGATAGTACATCTGCATTCTAATATTTATAGGAACATCTTCTAGCAGGCCTTGTAATTGATTTTGTAAAAAATTGAGGTAGTTGCCTCCTGTAAGACGATTCTCCAAAATGAAAGGGCCGATTAAATAACTGTCAACCATACCACACCACACGTTTACAGAAAACCGATGTTGAAAATTGCTTTCGACTGTTGCGTGGGGATTTTCATCAGACCATACATGAGAGTTACGAGTGTTGTTAATGCCATCACGGGTAAATATAGCTTCATCCGTAAAGAGTATACTCGATACATTACGATGATTATTATTTATCCACCGACAAAATTCCGTACGGTTAGCGTAATCCCCTGGTTGTAGGTGCTGTACTCTCTGAACGTGATAAGGATATAAGCCTTGCTCGTGTAGCGTGTTCATCACTCTTTTTTGTGGAATTGCCAATTGAGTGGCAATTCTCCGTGAGCTAGTAGTTGTATCTTCTTCTACTAGATGCAGAATATTTTCTACTTCTACAAAACCTTGTCGAGCAGCGCGCTCATATGTTATGTTAGCACTGGGAAGCTTACCAGTCTCGCACAATTTGTTGAAAACTCTAAGAAATATGTTTTTATCAGGATGTCTTTGGTGTGAAAAACGTTCACGATATTCTTCAACAGCGGCTGTAGCATTTCCATTACAGAAACCATATACAAACACCATATTTGCATATTCTAAATTTGAATAAGTATGTGGCATTTAGCAACACTAACAATCACATTAATTCGAACTTAAACGTTCAGTTACTGTTCACCGTACACTGACAGTTCATCAAAACGTCAGAATTATCAAATGTTTATAAGCCTCGAACATGGCATACTTTGATAATGTTAAAATTCAGATAGAAGTGGAAAGCTAGATGAACATTTTTAATTACGCCATAACTTGAAAACAAATGAAAATCGGATAAGAACAAATGAGTTTTTTTACATTATTTTCACGTGTATAATACACTCCTAGAGTTTGGTGCGCTCCTCCCGACTCACCCTGTATATGCATAGTATGTCATTTTTATGATCTGTACATCTGAATGCTCAGCAACTTTTCGCAATAGATATGTGTTTTTATTTATTTTTAAAAAGATCGCTATGCTATTGTTTTTCTTTGTGACAGTTACTGTTTTGCTCTCGTTGTTGCAGAGGATTGTTATCGGAAAAGCAGCAAGGTGGACCAATTAATAAAACTTTAGTCGTTTCAAAATAACATTTATACTGTTCACGTTCAAATATACAATTTTAAATCGTGAATGCTCTTACAATAGTACAACCTTTCACAATTATGACCGTTCTGAGAGTTCTTTTCGTTCCTAGAGTTACAATCGTTCTTCTTTCTTGTACCTCCCGTACCCGTCTTGAGGCTCCGGCCACCCCCTCTTACCTTTACAATAAGGTAGTTTTGCAGGGAGGTGGAGAAAGTCAAAACAGTTACGATACATATTTTAAGAGTTGTGATGTATTTTAAGGTAACGAGTGTCTTCCACTCCCAGACTAAGCATGAAGTAAAATTTCGAGTTTAGAAAAGCCCCGCGTAGAAAATTTGTCGAGGGTCGCGCAGCGACCCGAGACAAATTTTCACGGGGCTTTTCTAAACTCGAAATTTTACTTCATGCGCCACGCGTATAAACCACTGATTTACAGTAAATTTAGAAATATACATGTGATGGTGATCAATATATAGCAAGATGTAGCGAAAAAATGGAAGAATTATAATAATGAAAGTAAAATAAATTTAGTTTGGGCAGCTTTCCCATATTGTTAATACTTAAATTATCATATCCGACATTTAGTTCATTATATCAACTTGACACAAGTCAGCGTTAGCCGACATTCAGACTATACTGACAGTTGACATACAAGCCGTTGCCAGGCGACATTTGGACTATAACAACAGTCGACATAAAACGACGGTAGCCGATATTTGAACTATAATGATGACATATGTCAGCGCCAGCCGATATTTAGTCCACCGTGTCAACTAGTCATAAGTCGGCATTAGCCGACATTTGGACTATAATGACAGCTAACATAAGTCGGCGTCAGCCGACATTTAGTCAATCGTGTCAACTTGACATAAGTCGGCGCCAGCCGACATTTGGACTATAAAAACAGTTATCATAAGTCGGCGGTAGCCAACATTTAAACTATAATGACAATGGCAAGCCGACATTTAACCAATCGTGCCAACTTGGCACTAGTTTGAATTGAACTAAAATGAGATCGCTTTGTTATTGTTTTTCTTTGTGATAGTTACGATACATATGTCTTCCACTCCCAGACTAAGCATGAAGTAAAATTTCGAGTTTAGAAAAGCCCCGCGTAGAAAATTTGTCGAGGGTCGCGCAGCGACCCGAGACAAATTTTCACGGGGCTTTTCTAAACTCGAAATTTTACTTCATGCGCCACGCGTATAAACCACTGATTTACAGTAAATTTAGAAATGCACATGTGATGGTGATCAATATATAGCGAGATGTAGCGAAAAAATGCAAGAATTATAATAATGAAAGTAAAATAAATTTAGTTTGAGCAGCTTTTCCATATTGTTAATACTTAAATTATCATATCCGACATTTAGTTCATTATATCAACTTGACACAAGTCAGCGTTAGCCGACATTCAGACTATACTAACAGTTGACATACAAGCCGTTGCCAGGCGACATTTGGACTATAACAACAGTCGACATAAAACGACGGTAGCCGATATTTGAACTATAATGATGACATATGTCAGCGCCCGCCGATATTTAGTCTACCGTGTCAACTAGTCATAAGTCGGCATTAGCCGACATTTGGACTATAATGACAGTTAACATAAGTCGGCGTCATATGCAGCCCTTTTTTAATTCCCTATATTACTCACATCATTAAAGAAAGTATATCTACTAATATATTTCCCGATGCATGGAAACAATCGATAATAACTCCAATACCCAAGATAAATAATCCATCTGTAATTAATGATCTACGTCCTATAAGCGTTCTCCCTGTGTTATCAAAATTGTATGAGAAAATATTAGAAAAACAAATTCAAAATCATCTAAAGTCGTTTAATATTTTACCTGAACTACAATCAGGATTTCGTTCTTCTCATGGCTGCTCCACTGCATTATTAAAAATTACTGATGACATTATAAGGGCGATTGATGATAACAAAATAACGATTCTTATTTTGTTGGATTACAGTAAAGCCTTCGATAATGTCAACTACAAACTTCTTGAGTCAATTCTTAAATATATTGGTTTTAATACTTCATCATGCCAACTAATAAATTCATATCTATCAAATAGACAGCAAACAGTTAAATGCGGTCAAAGTGTATCTTCGGCAACTAATATTTTATCAGATGTACCTCAAGGCTCTATCCTCGGCCTTATTTTGTTCTTAATTTATACCTGCACGCTAAACTCATATATCGATTATTGTCAGTACCATCAATACGCAGGTGATACCCAATTGTATTTATCGTTTGATGCTGCTGATGTGTTAAATGCTGAACTTAAAATAAATCATGATCTTGAGAAAATTTCTAAATATTCATCATTGCATTTTCTAAAAATAAATCCTACTAAAACCACAGCTATAGTTTTTGGTGCCGAACAGAAGAGACAATCAATATTGCAATCACGCAGCATTCATCTTGATGGAACTCCGATAACGTTTTCAGATTGCGTAAAAAACTTAGGATTACTCTTAGACTATAAGCTCCGTTTTAGAGAATATGTAACGTCAATAACCAGGCGAGCATTTTTTGCACTGAAGTCAATTTATATGAATAAAGACATACTAAGCAGACAAAGCAAAATAATCCTTTGCGAGGCATTAGTGCTATCTAATTTTACCTTTGGCGAGTCGGTGTATGGCCCCTGTATAGATGAGGTGTGTCAATCCCGTATTCAGAGAATTCAAAATGCATGTGCCAGATTAATTTTTGGCATACGTAAAAGGCAACCAATTCGTTACAAAATCAATGAACTCAATTGGCTTATAATGAAAAACCGTAGGATCTTACACACTGCCTGTCAGTTTTACAAAATTGTTTTAACTAAAACTCCTCCATATTTACATAAGAAATTGAGGTTTCGATCAGATGTTCATAACATCAATGTTCGTCGGAAGGACGCCCTAACTATACCTTCACACCGAAAAGAGTTATATAAAAGGAGTTTCAGTTATAACATCTCAAACTATTATAATAAATATAATTTTTCACAATCGACCTTCTACCCGTTTAAGACTAATTTTAAAAAGTTGCTATTTCACCAGCAAATCAATTGACTATTTTATTTATGATCCGTATCCACTTCTCTATTTATTTAAGAATTATTTTTTAATTTTTTTTGGTTTCTATATATTTTTTTCTATTGTTTTTGTTTTCGTTTTGTTAGTACTAATTACTATATTACTGTTTAATATTAAAAATTACGTTATTATTTATTATTGTTAGAATTTGTTTTTAATTTATAAGGTATTATTTCTGATTTATTTATATTACTATTATTATTATTATGCGAACTAGAGGAAGTAACAGCAATATCAGACTAGCGTTTGATACACAAGCTGATCTAGTTTCGCTTTTGTTGCTCGGTAGTATAATGTTTTAGTTTGTATTTGTTCTGTATCTAAACTGAGTATGCAAATAAACAATTTATTATTATTATTATTATTATTATTATTATTATATTTACATTTACCGACATTTAGTCAATCGTGTCAACTTGACATAAGTCGGCGCCAGCCGACATTTGGACTATAAAAACAGTCATCATAAGTCGGCGGTAGCCAACATTTGAACTATAATGACAATGGCAAGCCGACATTTAACCAATCGTGCCAACTTGGCACTAGTTTGAATTGAACTTAAATGAGATCGCTTTGTTATTGTTTTTCTTTGTGATAGTTACGATACATATGTCTTCCACTCCCAGACTAAGCATGAAGTAAAATTTCGAGTTTAGAAAAGCCCCGCGTAGAAAATTTGTCGAGGGTCGCGCAGCGACCCGAGACAAATTTTCACGGGGCTTTTCTAAACTCGAAATTTTACTTCATGCGCCACGCGTATAAACCACTGATTTACAGTAAATTTATAAATATACATGTGATGGTGATCAATATATAGCGAGATGTAGCGAAAAAATGCAAGAATTATAATAAGGAAAGTAAAATAAATTTAGTTTGAGCAGCTTTTCCATATTGTTAATACTTAAATTATCATATCCGACATTTAGTTCATTGTATCAACTTGACACAAGTCAGCGTTAGCCGACATTCAGACTATACTGACAGTTGACATACAAGCCGTTGCCAGGCGACATTTGGACTATAACAACAGTCGACATAAAACGACGGTAGCCGATATTTGAACTATAATGATGACATATGTCAGCGCCAGCCGATATTTAGTCCACCGTGTCAACTAGTCATAAGTCGGCATTAGCCGACATTTGGACTATAATGACAGTTAACATAAGTCGGCGTCAGCCGACATTTAGTCAATCGTGTCAACTTGACATAAGTCGGCGCCAGCCGACATTTGGACTATAAAACAGTTAACATAAGTCGGCGGTAGCCAACATTTGAACTATAATGACAATGGCAAGCCGACATTTAACCAATCGTGCCAACTTGGCACTAGTTTGAATTGAACTAAAATGAGATCGCTTTGTTGTTGTTTTTCTTTGTGATAGTTACGATACATATGTCTTCCACTCCCAGACTAAGCATGAAGTAAAATTTCGAGTTTAGAAAAGCCCCGCGTAGAAAATTTGTCGAGGGTCGCGCAGCGACCCGAGACAAATTTTCACGGGGCTTTTCTAAACTCGAAATTTTACTTCATGCGCCACGCGTATAAACCACTGATTTACAGTAAATTTAGAAATGTACATGTGATGGTGATCAATATATAGCAAGATGTAGCGAAAAAATGGAAGAATTATAATAATGAAATTAAAATAAATTTAGTTTGAGCAGCTTTTCCATATTGTTAATACTTAAATTATCATATCCGACATTTAGTTCATTATATCAACTTGACACAAGTCAGCGTTAGCCGACATTTAGACTATACTGACAGTTGACATACAAGCCGTTGCCAGGCGACATTTGGACTATAACAACAGTCGACATAAAACGACGGTAGCCGATATTTGAACTATAATGATGACATATGTCAGCGCCCGCCGATATTTAGTCTACCGTGTCAACTAGTCATAAGTCGGCATTAGCCGACATTTGGACTATAATGACAGTTAACATAAGTCGGCGTCAGCCGACATTTAGTCAATCGTGCCAACTTGACATAAGTCGGCGCCAGCCGACATTTGAACTATAATAACAGTGAACATAAGTCGGCGGTAGCCAACATTTGAACTATAATGACAATGGCAAGCCGACATTTAACCAATCGTGCCAACTTGGCACTAGTTTGAATTGAACTAAAATGAGATCGCTTTGTTGTTGTTTTTCTTTGTGATAGTTACGATACATATGTCTTCCACTCCCAGACTAAGCATGAAGTAAAATCAGTTGACATAAGTAGGCGCCAGCCGACATTTAGTCTATCGTGCCAACTTGACATAAGTCAGCGCCAGTCGACATTTGGACTATAATAACAGTTAACACAAGTCGGCGATAGTCAACATTTGAACTATAATGACAATGGCAAGCCGACATTTAACCAATCGTGCCAACTTGGCACTAGTTTGAATTGAACTTAAATGAGATCGCTTTGTTATTGTTTTTCTTTGTGATAGTTACGATACATATGTTTTCCACTCCCAGACTAAGCATGAAGTAAAATTTCGAGTTTAGAAAAGCCCCGCGTAGAAAATTTGTCGAGCGTCGCGCAGCGACCCGAGACAAATTTTCACGGGGCTTTTCTAAACTCGAAATTTTACTTCATGCGCCACGCGTATCAACCACTGATTTACAATAAATTTATAAATATAAATGTGATGGTGATCAATATTTACCGAGATGTAGCGAAAAAATGCAAGAATTACTTTTTTGTGAATAGTTTTGGAATAATAATAATAAAAGTAGAATAAATTTAGTTTGACCAACTTTTTGGTCGATGTAGCGAAAAATGCAAGAATTACTTTTTTGTGAATAGTTTTGTAATAATAATAATAAAAGTAGAATAAATTTAGTTTTACCAACTTTTTCATATTGTTGATATTTAAATCATCATATCTTTCACAGGGAAATTGCTATGATGGACACATTACCATTTTTATATTGAAGAAAATAATTTATTTCTGAAATAATACCTGAACCAATTTAATATTGAAATTTAACAACTAATTAATTGAAATATTTAGTTCTTCATGAAATTGTATTTATTCAACTTATTTTCTGTCACTGCAGATTTATTTTTATATTTATTTTTATAACATCGTTATCATGATATTGGATTAAATATGAAGTGGGATTTATATGTAAGCTATCAAAATATTTTTTATTGCCACGCTTTAGACGTGTGCCACACTTCTGTTATCTTATAATAATCTTTAAAACATCAATTAAGAATACAGGAATTATTTTTGTGCACATTTTTAGAAAATATTTAAAAAAATATATAATATTTCAACTTTGACTATTTTCGTAAGACCTAAAACTTTTCTTGTTTCAAAAAAAAGTTGATACAAAAAAGTTAAAAGTGTTATTTAATTAAATAGTTAAAATGTTTCAGAAAGTAACCGCCTCCACCACCAAATATTTTCTTGTTTCATTGCTTTAGTAACTTCTCCCTTTTGACCAAATTTTATTAAAAAATCAAAACATTAAAGCGGAAATAATTGGCGTTTCGTATCTTTATTTAAATAAAAGTTGTAGGGTCAAAAGGGTCAACTTACCAATGCCATTAAACAAGAAGTGCAAAGATTTCGTTCGTAATTTTACTCCATTTTTTTTTATGGATTTGCATAAATTTGATCAAAATCGTGAAAGCGAAAATAGTTGGCGTTTATGTTTTTTGTATCTTTAAACACAGATACAAAAAACATAAACGCCAACTATTTTCGCTTTCACAATTTTGATCAAATTTATGCAAATCCATAAAAAAAATGGAGTAAAATTACGAACGAAATCTTTGCACTTCTTGTTTAATGGCATTGGTAACTTGACCCTTTTGACCCTACAACTTTTATTTAAATAAAGATACGAAATGTAAAAACGCTTTTTATTTCCGTATTCACGGTTTTTATCAAACATTTATATAGATCCATAAAACAAAAATGGAGTAATATAAAAGTGCGGAATCGGATTTTTTTTATCAATTACAATTCATTTTCTATAAAATATTGCAGTAAAAATCAAGTAAGAAGTCTATGCACTCGAAGAGGATTTTTTTATACAAAACATTATCTATATGAAAAAATAAAAATCGCAAAAAATAACATTGATTGATCTTTTTTGCGATTTTTATTTTTTCATATAGATAATGTTTTGTATAAAAAAATCCTCCTCGAGTGCATAGATTTCTTACTTGATTTTTACTGCAATATTTTATAGAAAATGAATTGTAATTGATAAAAAAATCCGATTCCGCACTTTTATATTACTCCATTTTTGTTTTATGGATCTATATAAATGTTTGATAAAAACCGAATAGATTTAAAGATTAATTATTAAAAAAAAGACTATCATATTATTTTATTTACTTAAAATCTGGTTTGATTTCATGAATAGAGGACAGTGGCGGCTCGTAACTAAGTAACTAAGTAAATTCCAAATAGAAGTGTTTTCTTTTTCTTCATTTTAATAAATTACCAGAGTTTTAAAATTTAATTTTTATATGAATCGGATTATTTTAATTCGAAATAATTTGATTTATATAAAAAAAACTAGATATTTTTTCTAAACTCGAAACAGGATTTTCATGAAATTTTGTCTAGATATTAAAAAAATATTTCTCCTTTACAACGTTTGAAAACTAAGTTACGAGCCGCCACTGTCCTCTATTCATGAAACAAATAATACACTTTAGCATTGTTTATTTACATATATTCAAGTAGAAACGGCCTTATAAATTGATAACTAATCTCCACGTGATAATCATTCGTTGATTAAATGAACGTAAATGGAAATAAAATTTGATTACTTTTTTTCGAACCCGTTTACTATATAAACGCCGCATATTCCACTCAAAGCCAGTTTTAATTAACTAAGTAAATCCGTGTAAACATGGTTAAAACCACGTTTTGCATTTATTCATTGCCCCTGGTTTTACTGCTCTTGAGCGCAGTTCAGGGATATTCCAACAGAACAAATCAGTGGGATAACAGAAACACAATTGTTCACTTGTTTGAGTGGAAGTGGACAGATATTGCCGATGAATGCGAACGGTTTTTACAACATAAAGGTTTCGGCGGCGTACAGGTAAATTGATAATAAATAATGAAATTGTAAACACAGGGAATTTTTCTTTTAAGGATATCTCGATTTCTAAATTTGTATACATTCGATGTTTTTGAAAAGTGTTCAATTTGAAGCTTCTAACGAAACACGTTAGTAGTTAAAAACTCTTTGAGAAAATACTTGAACGAACAATTTCCTGTATGTTTATGTCTGCAGAACCACCAATAAAAATTATCACTGATATTGGCACTAAGAGGAAACAAGTAGAAAATAAAATACATACAGAGAGTTTTTTGTTACACCGAACATTTTTCATAACAAGAATATTTCTTTTAAGCATTTCGTTGTACATTTTCCGACGCTCGGTTTATTAAGAGAATTCAATTCGAAAAAAAAAACATTTCGTAAGTTTAATTTGAAGTTTCGAACGAGTGTTTTCCACTCCCAGGCTAAGCATGAAGTAAAATTTCGAGTTTAGAAAAGCCTGAAAATTTGGTTTGGTCGCGTAGCGCGAAGCGCGGAGCGGCCAAACCAAATTTTCAGGCTTTTCTAAACTCGAAATTTTACTTCATGCGCCACCGGTAAAAAACACTGATGCAATGTAAAATTTAGCGGTGTGTTTTAAACTTCGTAGTATGTCAGTGTTTCGTATCGGTGGCGCATGAAGTAAAATTTCGAGTTTAGAAAAGCCTGAAAATTTGGTTTGGTCGCTCCGCGCTTCGCGCTACGCGACCAAACCAAATTTTCAGGCTTTTCTAAACTCGAAATTTTACTTCATGCTTAACCTGGGAGTGGAAAACACTCGTTCGAAACTTCAAATTAAACTTACGAAATGTTTTTCCAAATCGTTCAATTTGAAGCTTCTAACGAGTGTTTCCACTCCCAGGTTAAGCATGAAGTAAAATTTCGAGTTTAGAAAAGCCTGAAAATTTGGTTTGGTCGCGTAGCGCGAAGCGCGGAGCGGCCAAACCAAATTTTCAGGCTTTTCTAAACTCGAAATTTTACTTCATGCGCCACCGGTACAAAACACTGACATATTACGAAGCTTAAAACACACCGCTAAACTTTACATTGAATCAGTGTTTTGTACCGGTGGCGCATGAAGTAAAATTTCGAGTTTAGAAAAGCCTGAAAATTTGGTTTGGCCGCTCCGCGCTTCGCGCTACGCGACCAAACCAAATTTTCAGGCTTTTCTAAACTCGAAATTTTACTTCATGCTTAGCCTGGGAGTGGAAAACACTTGTTTAAAGCTTTAAATTGAATTCTCTTAATAAACCGAGCGTCGGAAAATGTACAACGTATCCATATGTATACTTAAAAGAAATATTCTCGTTATGAAAATGTTCGGTGTTACATAAAACTCTCTGTATAATTGAAACGAAACCAAGTGAATTTAATTTACAAACCAAAATATTACTGATAATTTCTTGTTATGTATAAAAGGTATCACCGGTTAATGAGAACGCCGTCATTGGAGTCAGACCATGGTGGGAACGCTATCAACCAGTAAGCTACCAACTAACAACTCGTTCAGGAAATGAGGCAGAATTAGCCGATATGTTGAGAAGATGCAATGCTGTAGGCGTTCGGATTTACGTAGACTTGGTCTTCAATCATATGGCTGCTTCTGGAATCAACATACATGGAACTGGTGGAAGTGTTGCCAGTCCTGACAACAAGGACTTCCCAGCTGTTCCATATTCTAGCTTAGATTTCCATGAAACGTGCGGTATTAACAATTACAACGATGCTTCCAATGTTAGAAACTGCCAGTTGTCAGGCTTAAGGGATTTAAATCAGGTAATCAAGCGTATTTTTGCAAAATGTTTTCTTTTTGTATAAATAAATAATAATAATATACGTTAGCAAACCGAATACGAAGAAAGTATTGTTAGTTTAAAGTAAGAAGAGAGACAGCAACGCGTCGTTCGATAGTGATCACCATCAAACGACCAATGGGCGTATACTATTAATCGTTCGGTACCATTAACCGGCCAATGGCATACGTCTATCACTGCGACAACGCGTTGTCACAGCAGTGGGCGCATACCATTGGTCGTTTGGTAGCGGTCACTGCCGAACAACCAATGGAATGCGTCTGTCACTGCGACAGCGGCTTGTTGCTACAGTGGGCGCATACCATTGGTTGTTCGGCAGCGGTCACTGCCGAACGGTTAATGGAATGCGTCTGTCACTGCGACAGCGGCTTGTCGCAGCAGTGGGTGCATACCATTGGTCGTTCGGTAGTAGGTAGTCACTGCTGAACGACCAATGACATCCATCTCTCACTGCGACAGCGCGTAGTCGCAGCAGTAAGCGTATACCATTGGTGGTTCGGTAGTCGGTAGTCAGTAGTCACTGACGAGCGACCAATAGCATCACTGCGATCACGCGATGTCGTCACTTTCTCTTGAACGATATTGGTCGTTTGGTGGTGATCACTATTAAACGACTAATAATATGCTTGTTGGTGTTATCTTTTAGTCATTTGTTTTTTTTGTAACTTTAAGGGTAATAATTATGTACGAGAGCAAATTGTCGAATTCTCTTTCTCTTGAACGACATTGGTCGTTCGGTGGTGATCAGTATTGAACGACTAATAGTATGCTTATTGACGTTATCTTTTAGTCACCTGTTTTTTTTTTGTAACTTTAAGGGTAATAATTATGTACGAGAGCAAATTGTCGAATTCTCTTTCTCTTGAACGACATTGGTCGCTCGGTGGTGATCAGTATTGAACGACTAATAGTATGCTTGTTGACGTTATCTTTTAGTCACCTGTTTTTTTTTTGTAACTTTAAGGGTAATAATTATGTACGTGAGAAAATCGTCGAATTCTGCAACAAACTCATCAGCATGGGCGTAGCTGGTTTCCGCGTGGACGCAGCTAAGCACATGTGGCCAGGCGATTTGGAAAACATCTACTCGCGCTTCAGCGATCTCAATCCTGAATTTGGTTTCGCCCCCGGCTCAAGACCGTACATCTACCAAGAAGTCATCGACTTGGGAGGAGAAGCGGTCAAGCGCGAAGAATATTTTTACCTCGGTAGCGTCACGGAATTCAGACACAGCGCGAAAATTGGAGCAGTCTTCAGGGGCAAAGATAAGCTAACTTATTTGAGTAACTGGGGTGAAGGTTGGGGTTTCATTCCGAATGACAAATCGCTGATTTTTGTTGACAATCACGATAACCAGAGAGGGCACGGTGCCGGAGGTGCGGACATTTTGACTTACAAGAATGATAAGCAGTACAAGATGGCAATTGCTTTTATGTTGGCGCATCCTTACGGAACTACTAGGATTATGTCTAGTTTTGCCTTTACCAATACTGATGCAGGTGTGTAAAAAATGCAAGATTTCTTTGGAATTAATTATTGAATAGAGATCGAGTTCAGAGTTGAACCAGTCCAACGTGTTTAGTGCAACTGGCTGTTAGACACCTTTCATAAGTTGAAAAGTGTCTAATAAGCAATTGCACCCAACACTTTGAATTGATTGAACTGGAGTGTAACTGGCTGTTAGACACCATTCAACTTATGAAAGGTGTCTAACAGTCAGTGGCACTAAACACATTGAACTGGTTCAACTCTGAACTCGAGTTCAAAGTGACACTAGAACAATAAGAACTGTGACCTTGAATTAGAGTTGAGTTTAAGCTCAACCTTAACGTTTTTGGAGCAACTAGGCCTAAATCTCAGAGAATATGTTATTGATAGGAAAGTAGTATGTTAGCATTAAAAGTTGTAGTTGGCTATAGATCATGAAAGTACTTATCTAAGCAGCATATATTGAATCAATTACAATTTTAATTATTCACAACAAAACACTTTTTACTTTGTTTGTACAACACATATTTATTGAATGTGGCCGCAGTTTCGACAAATTTAGCTTGTCATTATCAAACATAAAGTACTTTATTTTTGACAATGACAAGCTAAATTTGTCGAAACTGCAGTCACATTCAATAAAAAAGTGTTATACAAAGAAAGTTAAACGTTTTTTATTGTGAAATTAACATGTATAACGAAGTAGAAGCCTCCACAGTACAGAATTTTAATTATTATTCACAGGACCACCACAAGACGGCAATGGTAACATAATCTCACCGGGAATAACGTCAGAAGGCACCTGCTCCAACGGCTGGGTCTGCGAACATAGATGGAGGCAAATCTTCAACATGGTCGGATTCAAAAATGTGGTGAAAGGCACAGGAGTCGAAAATTGGTGGTCCAACGGCGACCAACAAATTGCCTTTAGCAGAGGAAACAAGGGATTCGTTGCTTTCACGAACTCTGGAGATATCTCTCAAACTCTGAAAACTGGACTTCCTGCAGGTACTTATTGTGATGTCATCAGTGGAGGACTTGAAAGCGGAAGGTGTACAGGAAAAACGGTTCAAGTCAATGGGGATAGTAGCGCACATATTTCCTTGGGGGGTGGGGAGTTTGATGGTGTTCTAGCAATTCACGTTGGAGCCAAATTGTAAATTTGTAATGCTGTGGTTATTTATAATGCTGTTATGTTAATATCATTAAATATTATGCAATATTATTTTTGATTAATTATATTTTATAATTACTACATACTAGTACAAGGAAATTGTCTTCCATAAATTGCTAAAGTGCAATATTTTAGCAATTTTAGCTGGAGAAACTCTGCAGCAAAAAAACTAGATCAAAATTGAATTTGTGTTTAGTTTTCCGGAGCCAGATACCTACAGACACGTTTCGGACTTCAAGGTCCTCTTCAGTGTGGTCTCGACCCAGTGCTAAGGAATACTGAATATTTCTGACTATTTCAAACCAATATGTGAAAACTATTTATAGATTCGATGATGGCGTTAGCTATGGAGTCGATTAATAAAAAAACTAGATGTTTGCATGTTCACTATAAGCACTTTTTAAATCACTTGTATGAACAAAACAAAGTAGCGATGAACTATTTATTAAAACCCTTGGTATTGTTTCACCCATTTTATTTATACTTTCTAATTGTTTATAAATAAAATCAGCGACGATACTAAATGTTTTAGTTATTTAATAAGTTTCACCACGAGTTAAGAGAGAAATTAATTAAAGATAAAACAAAATAGTATAACGTATATTTTGTTTTGTTCATACAAACAGATTACGAAAACAATTTATAAAACTGAATCGATACACTGTAATGGAAATATACATTCGCATATATTCCATTTGGGTTTCCCAAAATTGTTTATCAATCAATAATAAAATAATAAATATCTATTTATTTGACACCTTGTTTTTGGTGTCCATTAGTGATTTTAATGTTAGGATGTTTTAACTACACACAAAAAAATATAAATAAACCCTACCATTAAAAGCAAAATCCACATATTCCTATAAAAAGTAACGCAAACTAAATTACGCACGTGTGTGTTAATGTGTGTGGAATAAGAGGGAAAGTAAATTCCGGTCCATTTGTAAAGGGTGTGGAAAACGTTTCTTATACTATAATACTGCTGCGAGGACTAAAAGGAAAAGCGAATTTCCTTTTAGCAAAAAAAGGAACACAGGAACACCCTTTGATCTCAAATATTCGCTCGGCTCCATTACTTCTATGAAATTGAATAATTTTCACTGGGCTCGAATCAATTGAATTTTTCTACGCCCTGTGTAAATCCCCGTGCGACACAAATTAGAATTTTAGTTCGAACCTCAAATGAAATTGTTGGATTTATGTTTTATTAATTTTCATTATTCTTTTTTAAAAATCATGAAATTAATTCAGTTATATTCGTCTTAGTTAAGCTATATATAATTATCTATTTTAATATAAATTAATTCATTTTTGAATTATTTGATTTATATAAAAATTAAATAAAACTTCTACTATGTTTTTACCATTTTTATTAATTATATAACGAGTGTCTATAAACTGTCGGCATTCCAGAAGGTTTAGACTTCAGAAACATATGTCGTGATGTGACACTACCTAATGACATATAATTAAATTTATTTATAGTTTCCGAGATTTACCAACACGTATGACAATCTAATATATGTAATTTGTTTTTCAAAGACACTCGTTATATACAGGTGTTATATAAATATAATATATATGTATATATATAATATATATATATATATATATTATATATATATGTGTGTGTGTTTGTGTATTTGTTAAAACGTAGATTTTCGCGGGCGTAATATGTTACACAGTTTCTTCGGAAGAGTAACAAGAAGCCAAATAAGAAATTAGCGCATCAAGTATGTAGAAATCTAACAAGTAGTTGCTAGAGTGATATTTTAATAGTTTATACCTGATGATGATGACTGAGACGTCATCAAAACGTCGAACTCAAAATAAAATGAACCAGAGTTATTTTCAAGTATACTTGATAATGACACTCATACTGTCGAAACTGAAGTTGCAAAAATATTTAGTTTGATAAAAGTCTTCAATTTGAAGCTTTAAATAAGTGTTTTCCAATCCCAGATTAAGCATGAAGTAAAATTTCGAGTTTAGAAAAGCCCTGTGAAAATTTGTCGAGGGTCGCGCAGCGACCCGAGACAAATTTTCTGGGCTTTTCTAAACTCGAAATTTTACTTCATGCGCCACCCGTATAAAACACTAAAATATTGTAAAATTTATGTATATTTGAACTTCACTTGAGATCAGTGTTTTCGTGTGGCGCATGAAGTAAAATTTCGAGTTTAGAAAAGCCCAGAAAATTTGTCTCGGGTCGCTGTGCGGCCCTCGACAAATTTTCACGGGGCTTTTCTAAACTCGAATTTTTACTTCATGCTTAGTCTGGAAGTGGAATTCACTCGTTTAAAGTTTCAACTTAACCTTTCTTAAGAAAAAAACGAATATCGGAAAATTTACAGAGCATGCATATGTATACTTAAAAGAAAATGTTCAGGCACACACAATTAATAAAAGTGCTAAAAAACATAGTAATAGATTCATTTAATTTGTATATGGGTTACCACGTAGTAACGGTCAAAACCATCGTTATGTTAGAATTAATTTAGGCTCTACTTTATTTTACACTCCTTGGAATAAAATTAGGTTAGGTTAGGTTAGGTTGTCACGGGCAAACTTGGGCTGCGTATCCCGCTGGAGATGACCGACGAGGCACAGATGGCAGACGCGAGAAAACTGTGTCCGACCACGGACACAATCTTCTGGCCTGACACGTATGTCAACCTGGATGAAATCCCGCATTGCACGGAAGAAGAAGCCCTATCCGCGGGAAACAGGCTTGCTTCCAAAAAAGCGCCAGGCCCGGACGGCATACCACCAGAGGTGGCCAAAATAGCCTGTATCAAGGAGTAGAATCCATTTCGAAACTATTCAGCAGGCTAATAAGAGATGGAGATTTTCCCGAGCAGTGGAAAGTAGCGAAACTCGCCCTGATTCGGAAGCCGATGAAGCCAAACAGCAGAAACAAGAGCTACAGGCCACTATGTATGCTCAACACCATCGGAAAGATATTCGAACACATATTAAGCGCCCGTATTAAAAAGAAAATAGAGGAGTTAGGTGCTCTATCTCCAAGGCAGTACGGCTTCAGGAAGGGCCAGTTTACGGTCGATGCCATTCAAAAAGCTATAGACATAGGAAAGTGCGCATCCAGCAGCATAGGAGGGGGACATTTTGTCATTCTTGTCACGCTAGACATCTAAAACGCCTGTAACTCTACCCCCTGGGATATAATCGTCCAGGCAATGACTGATAAGGGCTTTTCCATGTACCTTGTCAGAATGGTCCAGGCGTACCTGAAGAGTAGAGTAATTATGGTAGGCAAGACTGGCAAATTAGAAATGACCTGCTGTGTACCTCAGGGCTCTATATTAAGGCCCACGTTGTGGAATATATTCTACGACTCTGTTCTCGATCTGGTCCTACCGCAAGGCACTGCACCGATATCCTTTGCCGACGATCTTAGCATAATAGTCACAGGACCTATATGGTCAGACTGGCTACAAACAGCCGGGTACAGGAGAGTCATGGCAGGAGTCCAGAGAAGAGCAGCTCTTCGAATAGCAAGAGCCTACAGGACGGTCTCTACCAAGGCCATTCAAGTTATTGCAGGTGCTACACCCATTGCCTTGTTGGCCGAGCAAAGAAGCTACAATAAAGGCCAGAACACCGTGCTATCAAGAAAGGAAGTAAAGGAGAAATCCCTCCAAAAGTGGCAGGCGAGGTGGGAAACAAACGACGGGAAAGGAGAACTCACGAAAGGATTAATCCCCGAGATCCGGCCGTGGATTGAGAGAAGACATGGCGAGCTCTCGTATACGTTCACCTAATTACTGACCGGACACGGCTGCTTTAGCCACTAAGGGGTTCAACAAAAAAACAAGCGCCGTATGCACTTACTGTGCAGAAGTGGACGACGCGGAGCACACCTTTCTTCAGTGCCCGAGATGGACAGTTAAGAGGGAAGAAGCCGAGAAGGAACTGGAAACGCTTAAGAGCTGCAAACGCCTAGTTCAAAAAATGCTGGAAACCGATAAAACATGGGCAGCAGGACGGAACATGGTCGACAAAATTATTCACAAGAAGGAGGAAGAAGAAGGAGAAAAATAAAGGCAGACGTAGAGCTGCGCTTTCTTGTAGGGGGCCAGGAAATAACAGCGGCATTCACCATCTAAATGCCACAGTCTACCTACTCTGAAGTAATGCCAAGAGGCGGTTCCAGAGCAGGTCACGAAAAGGCAGAAGGGGGTTTTTAGAGGGTCGGTTTGAGTAGCCAAACCATCCCCACACTACCACGTCAACCTGGCGACGTGGTGTCTGATGCTGTGACAGCGAAACAGATTTTCCCCGTTTAAAAAAAGGTTAGGTTAGGTAAGGTTAGGTTAGGTTACGTTAGATTTACTGGAGACATTAGGGAAGTCGAAAGAAATGTTTGTTAAAGACTTCATTCTAACTTCAACTTAAAGTTAGATTTAACCGGATGACGGCTATAACACATTAGCACATTACACTTGGACTCATATGGATTTATAGAATAACTAAGATAAATTAATACACTCTTGGAAATTCATTTGGGCTGAATTCTAGTTTATGTCAACGGCTATATTTCGCCGAAAAAAATGTTTGCTCACGTTGAATATTCCACATACTTCTAGGTTAGGTTACGTTATGTTAGGTTACCGCACCGTAGCAACGGACGTGGCGGAAGTTCTTGCAGGACTCCCACCGGTGGACCTACTGGCAGAGGAGATTTTGAGCATCGAAAAAATTAAACACGATGGCCTAAGACTAAAGCCAAATCAATGGCAACATCCCAAACGATGCGGGAATGGCAAAACAGGTGGGGGCTGTCAAATTCAAAATGGACAAGGGAACTCATCCCACAGGTGGAAACCTGGAAAACAGGAGGTTCATACTTCCTCCCCCAGTTGCTTAGTGGCCACGGTTGTTTTGGTGAATACTTGCACCGAATTAAAAAAGCAGACACAGAGACATGCGCATTCTGCAACTCCGATAAAATCGACAATGCTAAGCATACACTGCTAGCCTGCACAACATGGACAAGGGACAGGGATGAGATGCTTGCCCGTATAGGATTACACCAAATGACCGAGAAACTAGCGGCGGATATAGTCGACAAAATGCTGGACTCCGAAGAGAAATGGAACGCCGTTGCAACTTTCGCGGAGAGCGTCCTCAGGAAGAAAGAACTGACCCTGAGTACATGAAGACCGACTACCATCAAATTGAATTTTGTTTATTAAAAAATTGTAAATTGTAAAGTGTAACTAATAAAGGGAAGAAACATCGATGACGAAATGCTTCTGCAGTACCGTCGGTGTTTCTGCTTTTAGAAGGGCCACTTGTGCTAGTGCGTACACTGCCTACGTCCTTTAATAAAAACAAAAAAAAGGTTAGGTTAGGTTAGGTCAGGTCAGGTTAGGTTAGGTTGGGTTAGGTTTACTAGAGACATTGGGGAAGTCGAAAGAAATGTTTGTTACAGACTTCAGTCTAACTTCAACTTAAAGTTAGATTTAACCGGATGACGGTTATAACACATTAGCACATTACACTTGGACTCATGGATTTATAGAATAACTAACATAAATTAATACACTCTTGGAAATTCATTTGGGCTGAATTTTAGTTTGTGTCAACGGCTATATTGCGCCGAAAAAAATGTTTGCTCACGTTGAATATTCCACATACTTTTAGGTTAGGTTAGGTTAGGAAAAAAGTTTGCAATAGAATAAATTGCGTAAATCTCTGTGCGCACGATGATTATTTTACATACTGCTAGGACTCAATATTTTCAAAATATTCAAACTTTTTTTAATTTATTTAACATTTCCGGTCGAAATTAATTACATATCTAGATAGTACTCGTCGAGTACTTTTGAATAATATATTTTTTTATCTATAATACCCACGGGGTGTATAGTAAATTCTTACCTTAATATATATTAGAATAAATAATGAAATCCGATATTAGCGTTAGAAAATATCTAATATATTTTCTAACACAAAATAATTCAAAAATTCAAATAAGTAGTTCAATTATTTAAATATTTGACAATTTTAAATGTATTTGAATATTCAAATTGCCAGCGATAAATAAAACTTGATTTAAATGTTATAACAACAAGCCTTTATTTACTAAAACCCGTTTTTCATTTTGTACAGAATTTGCAATTTTTACACAACTAGTATGTATCTAAATATTTAATCATTGGAAATTCACCAACGCGTATTTAACATGAAATAAATTGGCATGTTTGACATGTGCACATATATCATCGTAACAATGAAATTAATTGGTCAACATTATGTAATGCTATTTCCGAATTACGCATTTGGATTTAATATGTAACAATGTAATAAAAAGCCGTCGAGGGAAATACGAAAAAAGTGTTCTTTCACAAGAGTACGGTGTGAACGAGAAATGTAAATGGATACTTTCTTGAGCGAAAATAGAATCCGCACAAGGGCCTTGCTTTGAGTGTGGTAAAATCAATTTTTCAATTTTACGCTTCATAAAAATTACACGTATATGTTCGAAGCGTCATTTCTCGTCTTGAGAAACATTGAGTGAGAGATGCATTTTATTGTGCTGTTTACAATATTGTTATTATGTTACTACATGTAACTGCAGTTTTATATTTTTTATGTCCTACCACTGCATTATTTGCAATTAATAGACCTCTTTTTTGTAACGTTACTGGACTTATAACAGAATACTGCGACAACATTTTTCATAATGGCTCGGTAATTATTTTATTTACTTCTTCGTTGTCATGGTAATATGGTTCGAAATGACAAAAAATGAAATGTCAGACAGAATGAAAATTCAATTTATTTAAAGGAAAAATTCTACATGACTATTTATCATAGCCAATATTAAACGTACAATTCGTAAAAGAACCCGAAATAAGAGGGGCAACTGAACTTGAAACATTAACCGATTTATTAGTTTGTATATTGGACATCGTCGATGTCGGTGCAAGAAATTCATCTCTCGATGATCCGGCAATCAATGTCGCATTATTGATTATCGATTGCATATTAGCATCTACATAGCTTTGTGCAATGCTTCTGATCTTCCAGCCTCCTAAAAGTTGCAAATTTTGTATGCTGCCTCCAGCATCTGAGTGTAACGTTGCAGCAGTACGCCTAAAGCAATGCCCAGTATATTATGACGCTTCTGGCAAACCTAAATATTTTGCAATTTTTGCTGGTATACTACCAAATTTATTTTTGCCAACGGACTGTAGTGTACATTTTTTCTTCTGGTAATTAAGAAAAAAATTATCTATATTGCAATTCTTGGGTCTCAGCAACATGTACTTTCTTGTGAGACTAACGGCATTAATTTCATTATCCTGTATAACTACAAAGCTCCTTGGTTGATCATTTTTACTACAAGGAAATGTTCAATGTTTGAAACCATTCTTTAACATTTCCAACTTTCATTTGTAGAAATCCATGACGCCTACATGCGCCGAAAATGCCTATCACCAAAATTACCATATTCAAAAGATATTCATCAACAGGGACAGTTTTTAAAAATAACACTACCTGTTCCCGCGACAAAACTTTTGATTTTTTAGGTACATATTTTTTTTAATTTTGTTTTAAAAACGCCTCTAATTCCAAAATATTTCAGAAATATTTACCAATTTCTCAGCCATCATTTGCTTCTTCAGCATCGAATACTTGGTCCACAACGAATTAGGAGCAAAGTTCTCGGATAATTCTTGGAAATATCCCAATAAGACCATTTCATTAATTTCCGCTATATCGTGAATATCGGACCATTCTTTAAAATGATCAAATTCCTTTTCGTAGGCTTCTTTTGATTTTATTGGCACTAACGCCTCTCTGGCTTTATTTACTCGATGCAACACATCTTCTGGTAAATTGCTTGTAGCCATTACATGTTTCAAGTAAACTATTTACTCCGTCAAATATTACAAATATTTCAGTGTCAACATGACAGCTGATACTACGATCCATGTGGAATAAAATACTGATCATATTTCTCGTTTTAAATTAATAAACAGGTAAGACATAAAACGTTGAAGGCACCACAGAGCGTTAGTAGGAAATAATGCCCTTTGCCGACGTACACTGTCGACGGCAGGTATTATTTCCTTACTAACGCCCTCGGTACCTTAATTACTATTTATACCGTGAGGACCTTTTCGCTGAACATACGTTGAAGGCACCACAGAGCGTTAGTAGGAAATAATGCCCTTCGCTGACGTACAACCCTCGGGCCAGAGGCCCTCGGGCTGTACACTGTCGACGGCAGGCATTATTTCCTTACTGACGCCCTCGGTACCTTAATTACTATTTATACCGTGAGGACCTTTTCGCGTAACATACGTTGAAGGCACCACAGAGTTTTAGTAGGAAATAATGCCCTTCGCTGACGTACAACCCTCGGGCCAGAGGCCCTCGGGCTGTACACTGTCGACGGCAGGCATTATTTCCTTACTGACGCCCTCGGTACCTTAATTACTATTTATACCGTGAGGACCTTTTCGCTGAACATACGTTGAAGGCACCACAGAGCGTTAGTAGGAAATAATGCCCATCGCTGACGTACAACCCTCGGGCTGTACACTGTCGACGGCAGGCATTATTTCCTTACTGACGCCCTCGGTACCTTAATTACTATTTATACCGTGAGGACCTTTTCGCTGAACATACGTTTCCTATTTTCAGTATTAGAAAGTCCATGCCAATACATTATTCCATTCATTTCAAAGATTAGGCAACTAAACTTACAGATATTTTATTTATGATTTTGAAGGGACTGGCATTTCATTTTAGGTTTAGCACAAATGTTCAAAGTGACCACCTTCCTGCTCCAAGCAATATACCAACCGATTGTAAAATCCTTGTACAGTATTTCTTAAAAAAACATGGATTTATTTCATTGCAGGCTGTACTTATTCTGCTTTTTAGTTCTTCTGTACTCTCTGTTGCTATATTATTGTAGATTTTGGATTGGAGATAAGCCCAAAGAAAGAAATTGTTTGGCGATCAATCGAGGTAGCCAAGCTATGGGTCCAAATCTTCCAATCCAGCGATCCTGGAAGGTTTCATTTAGGAAACGTGTAACAGGGCCTGTGGAATGTGGTGGAGCGCCGTCCATTTGAAACCATGCGTTCTCAATAGTTCTGAGTAGTTCCAACAGAGAGTATTGGTCTATCAGGATAAGTTACAGAAAATAAATCGTTCTCAATAGTTCTGAGTAGTCCCAACAGAGAGTATTGGTCTATCAGGATAAGTTACACAAAACAAATGGCGCACTTGTCTCATACTGTTATTACAATTGTACCAGCGTACAATGGCAATTTTTTTCTTATTTAAAATACATGCTACAAAACACAATTGCAAATTACGAGTACTTTGCAAAAAATCAGTTTTGATATCAATGACATTTATTTTATCAGAGGTTACTCGCATATGTTGTAATTGCTCGTACTGTATTGAGATGATTTACAGTGAAATAAATGAAACAATGTATTGACATTTACTTTCAAAACCTGATCATAGAAATCCTATGTTGTGTGAAAAAACATTCTCACCGTATATTTTTATGAATACGAAAATATAAAATGTAACTTGTATATAGGGAACTTTTCTATTAAGTATTTATAAACATACGCTTTTTCTTAAGAAAACAATTTAAAGTTTTAAATGAGTGTTTCCCACTCCCAGGTTAAGCATGAAGTAAAATTTCGAGTTTAGAAAAGCCTGAAAATTTGGTTTGGTCGCGTAGCGCGAAGCGCGGAGCGGCCAAACCAAATTTTCAGGCTTTTCTAAACTCGAAATTTTACTTCATGCGCCACGCGTACAAGACACTGATTTCAAGTGAAGTTCACTTGTTCACAATATTTCAATGTTTTCAGTAATAAAAACGCGTGGCGCATGAAGTAAAATTTTGAGTTTAGAAAAGCCTGAAAATTTGGTTTGGTCGCTCCGCGTTTTGCGCTACGCGACCAAACCAAATTTTCAGGCTTTTCTAAACTCGAAATTTTACTTCATGCGCCACGCGTATTAAACGGTGAAGTCACTGAAATATTGTGATTAAGTGGACATTGCTTTATATCAGCGTCTTGTACGAATAAAACTGACTTTTAATGTTAGAAAATAGCTAATATATTTTATTATACTAATGTCCGGTTTCACCAATTTAAATTAAATCTTATTCGTTGACTAAATTTATTTGTCGATTGAAATTCATATTTTCTATTTCAAAAACATCAATGTCATGTAAATTGATTGATTATTTTATATGTATGTAATTATTACTAGATTTTAATCAATGAATTGGTCGATTTAACTGACGTTGATGAAACCCGGCATAAATGATTAAAAAATATAAAAATTTAATTATGTAAATTGAAAATTTTACTATTTTGAATATAAATAATAGTTGCAGATTTAAATATATAAAATCCTAGCCTTTTTTGAACTTCATAATATTTTCATGTTTTAGACGCGTGGCGCATGAAGTAAAATTTCGAGTTTAGAAAAGCCCCGTGAAAATTTGTCTCGGGTTGCTGCGCGACCCTCGACAAATTTTCTATGCGGGGCTTTTCTAAACTCGAAATTTTACTTCATGCTTAGTCTGGGAGTGGAAACACTCATGTATATCAAATAATAATTAATTCATTGTCCCTAAAATTATTTGATTAAAAAATACATTTCATTTAATTTAGTAAATTGAAAATTTTACAATTTTGAATATAAATAATAGTTGCAGGTTTAAATATTTAAAATCCCAGCCTTTTTTGGACTTTATAATATTTTCATGTTTGACACGCCTGGCGCATGAAGTAAAATTTCGAGTTTAGAAAAGCCTGAAAATTTGGTTTAGTTGCTCTGCTTCGCAGAGCGACTAAACCAAATTTTAAGGCTTGTCTAAACTCGAAATTTTACTTCATGCTTAGTCTGGGAGTGGAAACACTCGTGTATGTCGAATAACAATTAATTAATTATCCCTAAAATTATATGATTATTTATAATAAAAGAGTTTATTCAGTCGTGTAATTGCCTTCAATTATATGATTCAAAAATATAAATAATTTATTACTAGATTTTAATCACCGAATTGGTCGATTTAACTGACGTTGATGAAACCCGGCATAAATGATTAAAAATATAAAAATTTAATTTTGTAAATTGAAAATTTTACTATTTTGAATATAAATAATAGTTGCAGATTTAAATATATAAAATCCCAGCCTTTTTTTGAACTTCATAATATTTTCATGATTTAGACGCGTGGCGCATGAAGTAAAATTTCGAGTTTAGAAAAGCCCCGTGAAAATTTGTCTCGGGTCGCTGCGCGACCCTCGACAAATTTTCTACGCGGGGCTTTTCTAAACTCGAAATTTTACTTCATGCTTAGTCTGGGAGTGGAAACACTCATATATATCAAATAATAATTAATTCATTATCCCTAAAATTATTTGATTAAAAAATACATTTCATTTAATTTTGTAAATTGAAAATTTTACAATTTTGAATATAAATAATAGTTGCAGGTTTAAATATTTAAAATCCCAGCCTTTATTGGACTTTATATTATTTTCATGTTTGACACGCCTGGCGCATGAAGTAAAATTTCGAGTTTAGAAAAGCCTGAAAATTTGGTTTAGTTGCTCTGCTTCGCAGAGCGACTAAACCAAGTTTTAAGGCTTTTCTAAACTCGAAATTTTACTTCATGCTTAGCCTGGGAGTGGAAACACTCGTGTATGTCGAATAACAATTAATTAATTATCCCTAAAATTATATGATTATTTATAATAAAAGAGTTTATTCAGTCGTGTAATTGCCTTCAATTATATGATTCAAAAATATAAATTATTTAATTTTCTTAATCAAATATTTTACCATTTGAATATAAATAATAGTTGCAGGTTTAAATATATATTTAAAATCCTAGCCTTTTTTTTGGACTTCATAATATTTTCATGTCTAACACGCGTGGCGCATGAAGTAAAATTTCGAGTTTAGAAAAGCCTGAAAATTTGGTTTGGTCGCTCCGCGCTTCGCGCTACGCGACCAAACCAAATTTTCAGGCTTTTCTAAACTCGAAATTTTACTTCATGCTTAATCTGGGAGTGGAAACACTCGTGTATATCAAATAACTATTAAAAATTATCCCTAAAATTATATAATTATTTATAATAAAAGAGTTTATTCATTCGTGAAATTACCTTCAACGGTCATGTACAAGTTTCATCATCAGATTAATATTCATCTGGCAGGCTCCCCGAGCTCATTGTTTTCGAAATGGGAAATTCTATTTTTAAAACTAAATTTAATATTTATGAATGGAATTCCTAAACATGCTGTGCTATCAATTATGTTAGACTATTTTAAACTGGGAAACTTTTGGAGTAAGTGCTCATAAAATCTAAACTCGAAATACAATTGTGAATCATTTAATTGTAATGAATGAACATTTACCATATTTACCATATTCTTTTTTTTATTGGCCAACCAGATCTAGTGATTTTTTTTATAACGTTGGATATTTGGTTGGATACTTTGTTTGTAATTTTGACTCTTGCCTTCAAAATAAATGTCAGGTTATATTTTCCACATAGTTGTCATATGCTTATTACCCTATCATAAAGATTAATTATTAGGTGAAACATTACTTTCGGCATTTTATTACCACTTTTCTGTCAAATAATTAATCAATTGAATAAGGCAATCATGTATCAGGACCCGATCAAAACATCCACAGGAGCCCTCTGAAGAATGCACAAATTTGACGTTTTAAAGACCAGATAGTTCTTGTAATTAAATAGATTTGACTGAAGAGATATAAATCTTGAAACGCGTCTACCATATAAATGCCCCAAGACATTAGTTTTAATCTTTTCATTTTCATACTTCTTGTAATTCATCATTTTTGTTCATTGTTTGTTAGTAAAGAGTGATCAACAATGATTGTAGACAAGTTAAATTTTCCGCCGAAAAATCTGGGGAATTTGATCGCTCCAAGTTCATGTAAGGAAAAATTAATAAACAGTAACTCGATTTGACATTAGCAGCGTCGTGCGTCGTATTTTGCCATTGTGTTAATTCATTCTTCGAATTAAGTTATTTTTCATTCTGTTTCAAAGACATCAGAGTTCTTATCAGGACTACTTTGTATAAGTCTTTGTTTTGTGGTAAGTGATTTGCTGTTTTTAAGGTTAGAAAATTAGAAAATTTAAGTTTAATCCTAAATTTACAAATTTACAGATTTTAAGAGAATTGGCTTGTAATTACCGTGATATTTGCACCACAGCATGATGCTTTCATCCTGAAGGCTCATTATCGAAGTGGAACTATGAATGAAGATGGCACATGGACTTACTCATTACAATCGTGTCTGAATCAATTTATTCAAGCCTTCCCCGATGTCCACATTCCTTACAAAACATTTTCCTCGCATTTTGAGGGAAAGAATTGTATCTGTAAGAGCAAGTCAGCTGGAAGACTGCCTATCTTAACAGAAGAGGTTGTTGGCGACATTCAACAAAGACTTGAACAAAGCCCAACAAAATCTTTAAGAAAACTTTCAGCTCAAACGGGTATGTTCTTAATTTTAAGGTGCGCACAAATTTTAATGTTTAGTCCTTTTATAGGAGTATCGTATGGGAGTTGCATAAAAGCCGCAAAAAAAATTCTGCATTTGCACCCGTATAAGGTATCGGTAGTTCAACAACTTCAGCCACTTGATTTCCAAATAAGAATTGATTATTGCAATTGGTTTAATCAGAATTTAAATGATAACATAATGGTATGTTGGACAAGACCTTTTTTACTGACGAGGCGTGGTTTCACTTGTCAGGATATGTGAACAGCCAAAACTATCGTACATGGGCTACAGAAAATCCTCATACTTTTATTGAAACGGATTTACATCCACAAAAAATTGGTGTTTATATTTTTCAACGAAATAATCAATGCGGAGCGCTACCGAATACTCATTCTAGATGAATTTTTGAATCAATTGCATGATGACGAACAGATAATGGGTTATTTTCAGCAAGATGGAGCCACTCCTCATACTGCGTTGGCGACATTAAATTACTTGAGGGAATTTTACGATGATCGCTTGGTAAGCGACGGATTATGGCCACCACGTTCGCCAGACCTCACTCCGTGCGATTTTTATTTATTCGGGCATTTAATAAAAAGGTTTTTAAAAATCGAATGCATACCCTAAATGAGCCGCTTAAAGCAGCAATTGAAGAAGAGATAAGGAACATAAATCCGAAGGAGCTTCAACGAGTATTTCAAAATAAAAAAAAACGTATAGTTAACATTTGCCTAGAAAATGAAGGCCATCATTTTCAACATTTATTATAAAATTAGGGATGCTAACTCTACGTTTATTAAAAATACACAAAACCTTAACTTACTTCAATTTACTTTGTATATTTAATTAAAATTGTAAAAAAATTATATATAGTTATGATTACATATTTAATTTATTTTGGGAAAAAATGTTTGCTACGCCAATGGAAAAGCAATCTAGGGGATTTTCTTTTCATATAATCAGTTGTACCAACATTTTTTGGCGGGAACTTTAACCTGTCTACAATCATTGTTGATCACACGTTAGATGTGAAAAGAATTTGACCTAAATGTTACACATACTATTGATAGAGTTGTGACAAATAAAATAAGATTTTATATATTTTATGTATCCTGCCTTGTATTTGCACAGGAATTAGTTGTTTTATTTATTGTCTTAGTAGTCTTATAAAGTAAGACTCCTTGCGAGTTATACGACAACAACAAACAATCTTTATTAATAACAAGCAATTACATAACATGCATATTTATATATAAACTTATAAAAAGTTGATATTTAGTTGCCCCGATTTATACGAATTTCTGGTAATTTTATATTTACAGTTTACATTATTTTCTTAAATGTTAATTGGGCTTATTATGTACTCCTCAAGATTAGTCATACTATAAACTGACTTCCATTAATCTGCAACAACAGATTAGCACTGTAAGAAAGTTTACTAATTTTAAAGTAAATAATAAAAATTTCGCGATCGCATTAATCTATAACGATTTAAGCACCTAATTAAAATTTCTTTGAAAATTTAATTTCATAATTTCCTCGTCAGTCTTTTCAGAAATTCGAGTTAATTGGCGCGCGTAGGATTAATTTAATTTAAAATACACAGATCATTATACAAAAGGTGTTTTATTGATTTTTTTTATCATAAAATTCTTAGGTACTTCAAACTCAAATATTGACTCTTATTATGAGTATAATTGAGATGTTGATTATACAACCAGTCAAGTCAATGTTATACAATGAAAATCAATTTATTATTAGCGTTATTAATATTATTTTTGAAAAGGGATCAGTAACTAAGTTTCATGATTAGTATCATTAGTATTGTTAGTTATTAAATAAAAGAATTGAGTCTCCTTTCTTCACAAGATTTATTTAAAACCGCAAATGTACATTTCGGTCACGATGTGACCTTTATCAATGCTTCACTTAACTTTAAATAAATCTTGTGAAGATAGGAGACTCAATTCTTTTATTTAATAACTTAGTTCACCTTCACGTAACTCAACAATAATTTAAGTATTGTTAGTATTTTTTGGTACACCACTTGGATTTGGACGATTTTATATGTATATATACTGGGTGTCCCAAAAGTTTGGAAACGGTTGAATATCTCGAGAACACCTCATCGGATCAAGATGGTATAAAATACGTCTATCTTTATTTTTAAAGCTCTTTGTAGGCATGCTGTGCGATAGCCACCCACACCCCTCTGGGGGGTGGTTCGAGGGGGTAGTTCAGAAAACTTAAATGAAAACTCCTATTTTTTAATTGTTTTATCACTCCCTCCCCAATCCCGTTCGGTGGTGGAAAGGGTAGTTTTGAATTTTTCTGCGAAAAAAAATATTTTGCTTGCACTGTTGCATTTTGTAACAAAAACGGTATATGAATTTTTCAAATTGCCACCCCCCCCCCACACACACACCCTTTAAAAGTAGAAAAAGTGGTATTTTAAAAAAAAGTACCACCATTTTTATTAGACAAAATGATTTTTCTTGCAGAGTTTCATTGTCTATCAAAAATTCCTTATGGAGTTGCAAAATATCCACACCTTAACCCCTTTTTGGAGGGTGGAAAAAGGAAGTTTTCGCTCAGTTTATCGTCGAAAAATGTTTTCCATTTTGTCATGTTTACAATTTTAAATGAAAGCACAGAAGTGTAGTTATTGAACATTTATTTCGGACTGTCAATGTTGACGTTCTCGACGACTCCGTGAAATTCTAAGAAAAGGGTAATAGCTCAGAAACTTTAAAGCTAAATTAATTAAGCTGCTATCTGTCGTTTTGAGATGAGGTTATCGGAAAGTGAACGCATATCATTATTCATGATGCGTGGGTCCGGGGAGAATGTGAAATCTTACGAGGAGGTGGCAAGGATGTTTAATGCATCCAATCCGCATCGTGATCCAGTGTCAAAATCGACGGTTCAAAAAACAGTGAAACGATTTGAAGATACTGGAGCAGTGAAGGATCGCGAACGCAGTGGCAGGCCAAGAACGGCATCAAACGAAGATCAGAAGGTGGAAGTGTTGCAGCATTTCGTGGAAGACCCTCATATTTCTGTAAGGAGAGTGTCGCAAGCTCAAGGCATCAGCAAGACTTCAGTACATCGCATAATGCAGAAGGAAAAGTGGCACCCTTACAAGATTCATCTTGTGCAAGAACTTTTGGAGCATGATTTTCGAAGGAGGAACGAGTTCTGCAGAGACATGGTGCGTCGTTGTGCTGCCGACCGTACGTTCCTGGATAACGTGGTTTTCTCCGACGAAGCGACATTCCAGCTGAATGGTCAAGTAAATCGCCACAATTGTCGTTATTGGTGTGACGCGAATCCTCACTGGATGAGCGACATTCACAGCCAGTATCCGGAGAAGCTGAACGTTTGGGCAGGTTTTTCTAAACATGGAGTTGTGGGGCCGTTTTTTAACGAGGGCAACTTGACTGGCGAAAAGTATTTAGATTTGTTGTAAGATGAAGTGGTGCCAGCAATTAATCGTTTGTTCCATGGAAACGTGCAAAATGTGTGGTTTCAACAAGATGGCGCCCCTCCCCATTACGCCGTGAGAGTGAGGCAGTTTTTGGACGGTACATTTCCCAACCGTTGGATCGGACGACGCGGCTCTCTTGAATGGCCTGCGAGATCGCCGGATTTGACCCCACTGGATTTCTTCTTCTGGGGATTTGTGAAGAAGAGCGTGTACACTAACAGACCTGCCAATTTAGCTGACTTGCGGAATCGCATCATGGACCAGGCTGCATTAGTTATACCGCAAATGAGGACCAACGTGATCAACGATTTTCACAGCCGACTGGGTCAGTGCCAAGGCCAAAATGGCGGTCAGTTTGAACATTTGCGATAAGGAAGAAGACGATTTGGCGGCGGAGATGCAACATCAAACCACCGGAAGTGCAACAATCAGCCCTTTTCAGGGCTACATGATGTGCAAAATCCGATCATGCAACCTCCCCGTGGTGCACATCGGGTCACGCTAATGCCGACGGTATTGTAAAGTTAATTTTGATCTTAGTAGAAAGTGGGGAAAAAGCCAAAATAACGAAATGATTTTTTAATAATAACATAACCAATTTTAGATCAGGGATCAAAAAATGAGACAATCAAAATTACTTTGATTACAAAAACAGCAATTACCCCTTATATGCCTAAATAGAGCTTTAAAAATAAAGAAAGACGTATTTTATACCATTTTGATCCGATGAGGTTTCCAAACTTTTGGGACACCCAGTATATGTACAATGTGAACATATATTTCTGTCTTTTATTTTTTGCCACCTAGACCACTTATATATTATATTATGTATTACAATATGTGCTTAAAATTATTTTCTTAATCTAATATTGTACACACATGTTATCTGCTTTGTTTAAAGGAGTTTTCCCTCAATTAATAAATATTAATTTGTCGTTAATACGAGTGGCGCGTGAAATATTGAGTTTTATTATAAGTATTTAATTTAACTAAACGTGAGATTAAAATCTCCTATTGTTATCATGTCATGCATGTGTAATAAATTACCACCCTGTTGTGATATTCTGCACGACTCTGTTAAATCGTTGATGAACCATCTGTCAAATAGCTGTCACACTCACGAGAGTCTTCATATTGTTTAGATTTAAATTTATTTATGTACATACATACATTGTTTATTGTATTATCATTGTCTTGTAATTGGGAAATTTCCTGTTGGGCAATAAATACTTATTATTATTATTATTAATTTTAAATACACAGATCATTATACAGAAGATTGCTTTACCATTTTTTTATAATAAAATTCTTAGGGACTTTGAATTAAAATATGACTTTTATTATTAAATTAATTGAGGTTTTGATTTCAAACCCAGTCAATTCTAAATTATACAATGGAAATTAATTTATAATTGGCATTGTTATTTTTATTCTTGGGGAGGTTTCAATAAGAAAATTTCACAATAAATCAGTCGTTAATACGTGTGGCGCATAAAGTAAAATTTCGAGTTTAGTGAAGCCTGAAAATTTGGCAGCAGTTGGCAGCAGTTTCAATAAATAATAAAACACCAAAACTTAAAAATAACACATTTATTAAAAAAAACTAAAACTAAGACTCTTTGAAAATGGCAAGTTAAAGTTGTCGAAACTATATTATGTATGACAAAGTAGAAGCCTCTATAGTTAACAGAAACACTTAACTTTCTTAAACCACTTATATAAAAAAGCAACGCTCGTAATAAATACAACAAAGCTGAAATAGAAAAACCAGCTTCAATTTTAGTAAGAGTTCGAGTTTTTGATTTGTTGTCTAAATGACTCAACTTTTTGACATTTTCTTAATTGACATATTTACATATTTTCGTGACCGGAAAATTTATAATGTCCGTTTTAAACTATTACATATTTATAAATGAAATTGCCAATTCTTGGTTGCAGAATACTTCAAACATTAAAAGTGCAATTCTTTTCGCAATCTACAAGTTAGTCTTACAAAGACTATATCAAACACTCATTGAAACAACTACTTCCCGGGCTAATAATTTGACCCACATTGTTACATTTGCAGTAGGTTACTGTATGTAACAGCAAAAACTTGTTGTATAATTCAATGTCCGTCGGGGTATTAGCCCGGGAAGTAGTTGTTTCAATGAGTGTTTGATATAGTCTTTGTAAGACTAACTATATCAAACACTCATTGAAACAACTACTTCCCGGGCTAATAATTTGACCCACATTGTTACATTTGCAGTAGGTTACTGTATGTAACAGCAAACACTTGTTGTATAATTCAATGTCCGTCGGGGTATTAGCCCGGGAAGTAGTTGTTTCAATGAGTGTTTGATATAGTCTTTGTAAGACTAACTTGTTGTAGATTGCGAAAAGAATCTCGGCACTTTTAATGTTTTTTATTACATATTTTCTGTGCTTAATTTTATAGCACAGAAAAAAAATGAGTGGAAAATTCAAAGGTGAGTCGTACTTCGGAACACTGGTAAAATATTGGCAGTATTGACAATGTAATACTGCCAATATTTTAGAAGTGTGACTCACGTTTGAATTTTCCACTCATTTTTGACGTCATCACTAATAGGGTCGATTATTGCATTGGGATGGAAAAGAAAATTCATAATTGTATTTAAATTAAGTTCAGTATTTTAGCACGGTTGGATAATCCACTTAATAATCCATTATAATGTGGGTACATTAAGTGCAGGATACGAATACTTTCTTGCTAACATTTATAAAACGATTTTTACCAGTAAGAACATAAATTAACGACCGAGGCTGCTACTTTGCATTACGTTATAAAATATAAAAACGTATTAATATTAATGTCGACTCATTAATATTATTAATGTCGACATTCTACTTCGTTTGATTTCTTTCTTTTAAATCGTTTGTATCGTTAGTAATTCTATTTATCGTCAGTTAAATTTTAAGTAATTTTTTTTTATTATGTTAATTTATTTATATTTCAAACACTATTTTTATCCCTTGACTTTTAAGACATTAATTTTACTACTTTTGACTGCTCTCTTTTAAATCGTTTGTATCGTCTGTGATTTTATTTTTATTTTAATGTTTATTTTTATTTTAATGTTTATTTATTTTAATGTTTATTTATTTTAATGTTTTTTTATTTTAATGTTTATTTATTTTAATGTTTATTTATTTTAATGTTTATTTATTTATTTATTATATTAAAACTGTATTTGTATCATTTATGGGTTTCTATTGTTTGGGGTTGGTGATCTCACACTTCTTCTCACATCTCAATCTGTTATTCTCATACTTGAGATCTGTTATTATATTTTTTATTTTTTTAAATTTTTTGTCACATAGGTATAGATATTATTATTCATATTTACAATTATTATATATATTGTTACTACTATTTTTATATTATATGTATTATTGACGTGTGTAAAACAATAGTTAAAGCACTAATAAAAAAAAGAAAAATCTGTTTTTATATTTTGTAAATATTCTGCAAAGAATTGGTTAATTCAATTTTTCTTTATGCTGTACATTATCACTAAGAAACATGAAATTGTTTGTATATCTGAGTCACTTGAGACTCAACTGAACTTTATTAAGTGAGTATAGTTTTGACAACTTTAACTTGTCATTTTCATTTTCAAACTCAAAGTGACTTTAAGTTTGAAAATGGCAAGTTAAAGTTGTCGAAACTATATTATGTATAACAAAGTAGAAGCCTCTATAGTTAACAGAAACACTTAACTTTCTTAAACCACTTATATAAAAAAGCTTAGTCTTTTCTTTACACCAAAATTAAAAACACAATAAAAAAAACTTCCTGTATAAATTATTCTTTTCCATATATTTCTATCTGATTTTTTCCTTTTTCAGTCCTTAATATTTAGTATTTGTATGCCCTTGTTGCTACATACACCACTGATGTAAGATATTTAATTTTTTTAATCTAAATTAAATCACGTTTAGTGTGTAAATACCTTTTCATATTATAGTTGTAGTAAATAAGTGTTTTAAACGAGTGTTTTCCACTCCCAGACTAAGCATGAAGTAAAATTTCGAGTTTAGAAAAGCCTGAAAATTTGGTTTGGTCGCTCCGCGAAGCGGAGCGGCCAAACCAAATTTTCAGGCTTTTCTAAACTCGAAATTTTACTTCATGCGGCACGCGTATACAACACTTATTTGAAGTGAAGTTTATAACATACTGCTTAAGCAGTATTCTAAAGCAATATATTTTAAACTTCATTTAAAATCAGAATTTTTTACGCGTGGCGCATGAAGTAAAATTTCGAGTTTAGAAAAGCCTGAAAATTTGGATTTGCCGTCACTCGCTTCGCTCGTGACGGCAAATCCAAATTTTCAGGCTTTTCTAAACTCGAAATTTTACTTCATGCTTAGTCTGGGAGTGGAAAACACTCGTTTAAAGCTTCAAATTGAACACTTTTAAAAAAACAAATTATTGAGAGAATCATAAAAATATAATTGAACAAAAAGCTATTCACTCCTGAACAGTTATGTTATATTTTCGTTTTTGTTGCATACAAGAATGTTATTTTAGTAATTATACCTACAACATAGGTTTGTATATTGGCTGCTTAATAAAGGTTATTATATATATATATATATATATACACCTACTAAGTTTATTGATGAAGCTTGAAATGCTAGCTCCACCAACTGGGATTGAAGGCAAGTAGAACAAAACTAGACAAAGTTCAAGATTTCAATTTACATACTTGGAATGGATGTCAACAACTTCAAAAGCAATGTTCTCAACATCCCCTTTATCTGCATGTCCATTCAAATATAGCTAACATTGTATTGTAGTAAATATTTTAAATAAAAATGTGAATATAATAATAAGCTATTAATAATAGGTAAATAGTAAATTTACATCTACCATTTCAAAATTAACAGTTAAAAACTGAATACAACTGCGTTTTTTATTAAACAGGGAGTTTTTTTTAAGTATACATATCCCAATCACAGTGGATATGCTGTAGATATTTACATATTCGTTGTTTTTTAAAAGTGTTAAATTTTAATCTCTACGCGAGTGTTTTCCACTCCCAGATTAAGCATGAAGTAAAATTTCGAGTTTAGAAAAGCCTGTAAATTTGGTTTGGTCGCGTAGCGACGAAATTTTCAGGCTTTTCTAAACTCGAAATTTTACTTCATGCGCCACGCGTACAAAACACTGAAATATTGAAAAATTCAAAATATTCTTATTTAGCAGTATATTTTTAAGTATACATATCCCAATCACAGTGGATACGCTGTAGATATTTACATATTCGTTGTTTTTCAAAAGTGTTAAATTTTAAGCTCTACGCGAGTGTTTTCCACTCCCAGATTAAGCATGAAGAAAAATTTCGAGTTTAGAAAAGCCTGTAAATTTGTTTTGGTCGCGTAGCGCGTAGCGCTACGCGACCAAACCAAATTTTCAGGCATTTCTAAACTCGAAATTTTACTTCATGCGCCACGCGTACAAAGCACTGAAATATTGAAAAATTCAAAAAAAATCATATTTAGCAGTATATTTTTAACCCTGCTTTATCAATAAATTTTTGTCACTGATTAACCAGTATATTTTTCAATTTTACAATATTTTAGTGTTTTATACGCGTGGCGCATGAAGTAAAATTTCGAGTTTAGAAAAGCCTGAAAATTTGGTTTGGTCGCTCCGCGCTTCGCGCTACGCGACCAAACCAAATTTTCAGGCTTTTCTAAACTCGAAATTTTACTTCATGCTTAATCTGGGATAAGAAACACTCGTTAAAAGCTACAAATTGATCGATTTTCAAAAGCAACGAACGTCTGAGCAAACACAGCGTATACCGCGCGTTTTAAGTATGGCCATAGGGATTTAATGGTAAAAATTGTACCCCGTGTTCGTTGTCGTCCAAATTTAAAACAATTTTTTGTTTTTATTAATAACTCAAACACTTATCTACGAAATGTTCATTGTTAGAAGGAAAACACATGTTAGAATTATTTATTTTAGCTTTCAAGCTTAGCAAAACAAATACTTACATTATGACATTTTTTCCAAGTTGATTTTTTGGCTTAATTATTTGTATTACTAATTTCAACTTTGAAAGCGAAAATAAAGAAGAAATCCAACATGTTTATGTTTTTCTACCACTGTACATTTCGTAGAAAAAATGTTGATTTATCAATAAAACCAAAAAATTGTTTCAAATTTGTACAACAAAAGTTAGCATGGGGCACATTTTTTACCATGTGAATCCCTATGGTCTTACTTAAATAAAACGGGATATGTATACTTAACAAAAATCCTTTTATGTAAATTAATTTTGTGTGTAAATTAATTATGTAAATTGATTATGTAAATTGATTATAATAGAGATTCTGTAAATAAAGTTAAAGTTAAATAAGATTATAATAGAGAATCTGTAAATAAAGTTAAAGTTAAATAAGATTATAATAGAGATTCTGTAAATAAAGTTAAAGTTAAATAAGATTATAATAGAGATTCTGTAAATAAAGTTAAAGTTAAAGAAGATTATAATAGAGATTCTGTAAATAAAGTTAAAGTTAAAGAAGATTATAATAGAGATTCTGTAAATAAAGTTAAAGTTAAATAAGATTATAATAGAGATTCTGTAAATAAAGTTAAAGTTAAATAAGATTATAATAGAGATTCTGTAAATATAGTTAAAGTTAAAGAAGATTATAATAGAGATTCTGTAAATAAAGTTAAAGTTAAATAAGATTATAATAGAGATTCTGTAAATAAAGTTAAAGTTAAATAAGATTATAATAGAGATTCTGTAAATAAAGTTAAAGTTAAATAAGATTATAATAGAGATTCTGTAATTAAAGTTAAAGTTTTAAATTATAAACAATATTTTAATTTTATAGAAAACTTACTTTCTTTCAGATTTAGCAATATTTTGATTTTCACACTTGACATCTGTTATTTGGTACATTACACCGAATAACAGATATTCACAAATATTGGAAAAGTTTGTTCCGAGCTTTCTTTCTTTTAGTTCGTTCCGTGGGAAATTTATTATAACAGTATGTGGTCCGTGTGCGAGCTGAAAGTGAAATCTTCCAGCATCGATTTTCCTTCCCCCGTTTCAGGACAAGTTAGAAAGGAATGATGAGACAAATAAAAGGATAATCCTGCCTCCGTGAATTTGAAAAAGGACCGCATTTATTGTGTTTATTTTCAAAGTTTAGGAAAGTTCCGAGGGGGGAAATTTATGAATTTCCATGTATTTTTTACTTTCCCCCATATGCAAAACAAAGGGAATGTATTGTTTTTATAAAATATTGTGAGGTTGCTTTAATAAAACAGAGTCTGAAAGGTGACAATAATGAATTCAATTTCTCGAAGAAGAAAAAGAAATACAATCTGCATTGGATGTTATTTAATACATTTAATTCTTAAAAGAAATAAAATTAATGGAAGAGAATTACGAAACGGAAACCTTTAATGTGCTCGTGTTTAGGAAAGCATTTATCAGCAAAAAATAAACATTTTCCGTGATGAATGCCTTTGAAAATAAGCGCAGAGTAAATACAAGAGGAAAAACTGGGGCACTTAATGAACGATCAATTAAAAATTGAATGGACGCTGAAATTGCATAATTTCACATCATATCAATGAAAATTCTAGTTTACACGTAAAGCGTATTAAAGATCTACAAAAGTGAATTTTCTACTTTTATAAATTAAATTTAATGAAACTATCAAAACAATAAAAACACTTCTAACTTAAAAATAAACAGAGTTATAAAAAGTTGAAAGTGTTTTTATTTTACAAATAAAATACAAATAAAAGCTATTACGTGCATGTGTATCTAATGTCAATCATACGCATCAAGATGACAGTGTGGTATGATGCGGTTACTAGATGGGGCGCAGGTACAGTTATTTAAATTAAAAACACTTGGTATTGTTTCACAAATTAAAACTTTATTCCGACTAGTTTATGCTGTGAAAGCTTCTGCTTTGTAATGTTAGTATTACAAAGCAGAAGCTTTCACAGCATAAACTAGTCGGAATAAAGTTTTAATTTGTGAAACAATACCAAGTGTTTTTAATTTAAATAACTGTACCTGCGCCCCATCTAGTAACCGCATCATACCACACTGTCATCTTGATGCGTATGATTGACTTTAGATACACATGCACGTAATAGCTTTTATTTGTCTCTCATTTGTAAACGTCAATTTATCAATGGTCAAGGTGCATGTGCTGGACAGTACAATTTTTGAACTTTTTCTTTTTAAACATATGTATTTTGATGAGAAAATAACGAATCCAAAGTCCGATTTTTTAGAAAGCTTACCGTTTAAGAGAAATTAATTTTAAAAGTTGTCGATTTTGATAAACTATTTATTGCTAACATGTGTGATTTTATACACATTTCCTGAATAAAATAGTCCCACATTACAACTTAGACACAAGTTCTAAAGTATTATTTGTAATTTATTACTTTGTTTTATTTTTTAAGCGAATACACTGATTTAATTTTATACTATAAAAGTGACGTTTGTTGACAACTATTTATATAAAATATGTGTAATACCGACTACGGCCTTAGATTGATATAATTTTATGAAAAAATAACAGGTGACGCTAGTGTATGATTTATTTGGTTTGTTTCATCAATGTATGTACTTTATGTACATGCGCTATGATTTTATAGTTTATTAGTTATAATAAGTGTATTATGTTTAATGTATATATGAATACACAATTTTGTATAAATGCAGTAAAATATATGTAAATTTGCACAACATCGCGGTGGAACAAATAAAATGTCATTTGACAGAAATGTCATTTATAATAGTTCATTATTAATTTATTATCTTATAGTTCTTATAGTGTTTTCGGATTACTGCATTGTTGCTGCACATTTGTCCTAGTTGTGTTCGGATAACAGTTTCAGTGTTCACTTTTTTCGAGTTTTATAACGTTACAAACTTTTATGCCAACATAACCTAATTTAGAAGTAAATGAAATGGGCAATATGCGTAAAGAGACATAAGCAAATTATACAAATGCAAACCTTGCTACTAAGTTAACCACTTTATTCTCAGCTTTAAAGAGACAACCCTTAACTGGTGACGTGGTTAAAATTTAATACAATTGATGAAGTAGAGTTTTTTTTACGCCTATTGAAATTATCTTTAAATGATCACTTTCTACAGCATTTATAATATGTTTCTAAATGAGTAGCTGCTCCCAAATATTGTTCATTCAACTATGATAAATGTGTAAATCTGTGGCTTACCGCAAAAACCAGTTAAGTCGATTTTTTTGTCGAAATTGAGTTATCTGTACTTAAAACACCCATTAGGTGTAATGTGTGCAATAAGACACGTTTAATTATATCATAAACCTTTCTGCTAACATAACCTGACCAAATAGTATGTGGAATTGCTAACGTGTGCAAACGTGCAACGTAGACAATTAATTCTATTATAACCTTTATACTAACCTAACCTAGATATATATGGAGTCGCTAATGTTTAGAAAGAGACTCAAACAATTTATTATATCATGAACCTTTCTACTAACCTAGAAGTGTATAGAATCACCAACGTGAGCAATGAGACTTATGCATTTAATGCTATGCAAATCCTTCTGCTAACCTAACCTAACCTAGAAGTGCATTGAATTGCCAAAGTGTACTATGGGGCTTAAGATCAGGTATCAAATACGGTATCATGCGGCCTACCAGAGTTTCTGTATTTGGGGCCCGAGTAAGGATGTATAACTGTTACTGCTGTTATTAATATTTCAAATCAATCACTTACCGTTAATCCAAAAGACACGAAAAACGACACAAATACACTAAATAACAAACTGACTACAGTAAAATTATGTACAGAAATTACAAAGTATGTACAGCAATTACAAACCACAATACAATGAAAATTGTTTTACAACAAACATCTTAAAACAAATGACTTCCCCCGATCGATAAGGTCGCTATTTACTTTATCGGCCGCCTGATTTCACTTATGAATAATTTACTGAATTCAATTAAATGTAGTGTAATTCCTTTATTTTATATCAAATAATTGGAAAATATTATTATTAGTTGTTATATAATTTTATTAATAAAAGCGTTTGATTATGTACTAGCGCCATCTAGTTTTCACACACGTAATCACGGCGATACCAGCGGTGACAATTGAATTTTGGATAAACAAACCTCAAATGTCACCGTTTATATGTTAACGATGTTAACATTAAATTTGTGTAGTGTATTCACGTTAAAATATAAGTAAAAGATCAAAATTGGTGCAGATATGCAGCAATTTATAAGGAAGTTATACTGTGTGTTCAGTTTACACTGGAAATGTGGCATAAAATTGCAAGAAAAGGCAAGAAAGACATCTCATAGAAACATTAACCTAAAACACGAATTGTGATTAAACGGTAAGTTTTAGACAAAAATATATATTGGATTCTTCATTGTCACACACAAACGCAGACAGTTCCATTAAAAAAAGTTTTAAAAAGGTCAAAAACGTCGAAACAAAACCCAGTGTCCAACACATGCACTCAACCCAAAAATACAATAAATACTATTATTCTTAAAATAATAAATATATATTTTCTTAATTATTATTTTAATAATGCACTGCAACGATAAAACACAATTTATTCACTATTAATCTATTTTATTTGTATTATATATATTAAATATACAGTTTGTACTTCCAGTAATGGAAATCGAACCACCTGGCGCACAAATTGATGAAGGTATAACTTTGGCTTTTTTGGAGTATACCGCTCTTTCTTTCTTTTGAGGAATGCAATTACTTTCTGAAACCTACAAATATTAATGAACACCACTTTTTTTTAATATTTTAACATTGAATACCTGTGAACTGGAACATTTTCCTTCATATTTAAACAGCTTTTTAACATTGACCATTTCGTCCATAGCGAATTAGGGCTAAATTTTTCAGCAAGGTGACTTACATATGCCAATATCACATCTTCTGTCACGCCAATCACGTCACTTTCTTTCTGCTATATTTTAAAGTCCGTATCTCCCGCTCATATCTCGTCGTTGACTTTACTGGCAGCAAACTTGAAACAACTATTGCGGCTGCCTCAGTAATTGCTGCAGGCACTTTTGGAGGCACGCTCATGTTAAACGAATTGCGAAATAATTTAATTTAATTTAATCAAATAAACAACATAAGTATCAACGGAAATGTTTCATAACTTACTACATATTTTTTTGTAATTCCAATTTGATTAAATTTACCAAATAATTGTATTTTAATTAATTACAAATGATTGACAAATAAAATATATAACAATATACGCAAGTTAACTGGCTCCAGAAGGTGACATCCTTCTGTACGCCAGTAAAAACCGTTTTAACAATGCTAATAATGTTAAATACTATAACTTATTTATTCAATAATTTTTGATAGTAACATGACATTGATAAAAACTAAATGACTATTTGATTAATATACATCAAAGAAATGTCATTTGGTTGTGCGTTAATCAATCAGCTATTCAGCTGTCAGCATGTAATACACTTGTCAAAGCTATTACGTGCATGTGTAGGTAATGTCAATCATACGCTTGAAGATGACAGTGTGGTATGATGCGGTTACTAGATAGGGCGTAGGTAAAGTATATTACATACTGACAGCTGAACAGCTGATTGATTACAGCACTACCAAATGACATTTCTTTGATGTATATTGATCAAGTAGTAATTTAGTTTTCATCAATGTCATGTTACTATAAAAAATTATTGAATAAATAAGTTGTTCTTTCATGCTCATTGTTTATTTTGTTAGGGCGTAGGTAAAGTATCGTGCTTTTCTAGAGTGGTATGGCAATTACATACTCGCGGAATACTGCACTCGCCGCTGCGCGGCTTGTGCGCAACATATCCGCTCACATGCAATATACTGTATACCACTCTCGTGACGTAATATATTATTTTTTTTGGAACGTCAGCTGCTAGGGCTATTAGTTCCATCGTAAGGGTAAGTTATAAAGTCATGGTAAGCTAAGGACTATAGGGTAAGTACATTTATTTTATTTTATTTCTTTTATTCTAATGGTTTCCTTTTTGTTTCAGGTACCATCCTATTTCAGACGATCTGTAAGAGGTGAGTTGTTCATATTTCCTAATATATAATAATATTTCTTAGGTATTTTAGGGTTACGAGATATTTGTCTGCGTCACTTAGGATTTCTACGGCGCTTCTTCCTTTGAGTCCTACTGAGAGGCGTTGTTCTTCGAGCTGGGGACATTGGAGAATGTGTTCCACAGTTAAGGGTTCTATTCCGCATTGAGGGCATATTCTGTGTTGCCTACCCACGAGGCGGTGTCCATGTGTAATTCGTGTGTGTCCAATTAAAAGTCTGGTAAGTATTATTCTGTCTCTTATGTTATATTCAGCCGTAATATAACGAGTGGTATGATTATTATCGATGATATTTTGGAGTTGAAACCGAGCTGCAGATTCAACGAGTGCGAAATAAAATAAATGTACTTACCCTATAGTCCTTAGCTTACCATGACTTTATAACTTACCCTTACGATGGAACTAATAGCCCTAGCAGCTGCCGTTCCAAAAAAAACGAGTGCGCAGCACGAGTTGAATGTGCTGCTTCGGTTTCAACGACAAAATATCATCGATAATTAATCATATTCCGAGTTATATTTAGTGAGAGAATATAACGAATAAAATAATGTGAGTCCCTTAACATTATTGACAGCTAAGATATTGTTATTTCCCTATTCTTTGAGAATTTTTTAACCGCACAAAAGTTCGTAAACTGCCGCCACTGTGATTCTTTGTTCATGAAGGTGTTTCTTGCGTCGCACTTTTCACTTTTCTGTTAATATCACTACACGAAACTTTACCTATTTTGACGTTTCGAATGACAGGACAACTTATCACCCACCGTTTCTTTTGTTTTTTATCATCGCGGTGATAGACATGTACCTACGGCTTTCCTTACATCTCATTGGTTTAAAATTCGTTCTAGTAGGCTATGAGTTGTATTCTCAGCCGTAATATAACGAGTGGTATGATTATTATCGATGATATTTTGGAGTTGAATGTGCTGCTTCGGTTTCAACGACAAAATATCATCGATAATTAATCATATCACGAGTTATATTTAGTGAGAGAATATAACGAATAAAATAATGTGAGTCCCTTAACAATATCGACAGCTGAGATATTGTTGTTTCCCTATTGATTGAGAATTTTTTAACCGCACAAAAGTTCGTAAACTGCCGCCACTGTGATTCTTTGTTCATGACGGTGTTTTTTGGCGTCGCACTGTTCACTTTTCTATTAATATCACTGCACAAAACTTTACCTATTTTGACGTTTCGAATGACAGGACAACTTATCATCCACCGCTTCTTTTGTTTTTTATCATCACGGTGATAGACATGTACCTACGGCTTTTCTTGCATCTCATTGGTTTAAAATTCGTTCTAGTAGGCTATGAGTTGTATTCTCTTGTAAATATTTGCATAGCGCTAGCGTGGGTCTTATAGATCTGTTCCACTCCTCTTCTTTTTCATTCCATTTGTCTAGCCATTTCTTCCAGGATATTGTTTCTGACCAGGTCAGTATTTGTTTTCGTATTGTGTCTGTTGGTTCTGTGACGTCAGCTGTTAAGCTTTCCCATATTGGGCTGTCCTTAAGGAGTGTGTATAGGTAGTAAGTGGAAGGTACTGTTTTTGTTTGTGCCCAGCTGTAGCATTCTAGTATTTTGGGGTTTATTATGTGTGTTCTAAGTGGATGGGTTCTTTTGAGAGCTATTTTGCTGGCGTATCTAAACTTGATCTTGATCCGTCTTTAGTCTGGTGGTCGTACACCTGCTTCCCGGTAGACACTCTCACGAGGTGAAGTTCTAAATGCGCCTGTGATCATGCGGGCAGCCGTAAGGTACACTGTGTCGATACGTTTAAGGTGTGATTTTCGTACCCTACGACACCGTAGTCAAGTTTAGAGTAGACAAGAGCGTTAAAAATTTTGTAGATGGTCTTCTGTTCTGCGCCCCATCGAAAGTGGGTTATCACCTTAAGTTGGTTAAGGATCTTTTTTGTTTTCGTTTCTAGTGTTGAGATGTGTTCCTTACACGTGAGTTTATTGTCCAGGGTTAGGCCTAAGAATTTAATTGAAGATTTGTATGGAATAATGAACTGGTCACTTTTTAGGGTAGGTTCGGTATGGGTCTTTCGCAACCTGCAGAAGTGGGCGCAATTTGTTTTTTGTTCTGATATATGCAGACCTCGTAAGTGGGCCCCTTTGCAGATTATGTCAATACTTTTTTGGATTTCTCTTCCTATATGTTCCAGGTTTTCCTCTGCTTTTATTATTACTAGGTCGTCCACATAGAGTAGGGACGTAACCCCATCAGGGAGGTTGTCAGCAATCTCGTTTATTGCGATAGCAAACAGCGTGACGCTGAGGACCGAGCCTTGTGGTACTTCGTTATTCTGTTTAAATTGGCAGGAGGTAGTGTTTTCTACTCTAGTTCTGGGTTCCGGGACACGCAGGGATCAAAGGCAATGAAATTGCCGACAACCTTGCCAAGGAAGGGTCCATAACTCCATTTGTCGGACCAGAACCTTACAGTGGAATAACTAAAGTCCGCATCAAGGGGATGATCCGGGAATGGGAAGATGCTGCCAAAAGTGCTCACCTGAGAAACACACCTGGTCTGCGGCAGGCGAAAAGGTTCATCGCCTTCTCAGCCCTAAGAGCCGGACAGTTTCTCAGGTTAAGCAAGGGCAACCTAAGGCTCATAACCGGCCTTCTAACTGGACACTGTCCTCTGCAGTACCACCTCACCAAGATGGGTCAGACAACTGATGCCAACTGCAGGTTCTGCAACGAGGCACAAGAAACAGCAGAGCACCTACTTTGTGAATGCCCTGTCTTGTCCCTTCAAAAAGGGAACTACCTGTCATCGGCCACTTTAAACACCGAGGAATTGGTACACATTAACCCTCAAGTTATAAGAAGTCTAGACATTGAGGGACTAAAGTAGGTCAGGGATAATTACAAAAGATCTTTTAGGTCGAGGTAACTTCGAAAGGCCCAGAGGCCATACGACCCACCGACCCCATAACATAACATAACATACTCTAGTTCTAAATGTTCGGTCTTCTAGGAATGATTTTATTATTAATGGTAAGTGACCTTTAAGTTAGAGTAGAGGTGTAACTCCATCAGGGAGGTTGTCAGCAATCTCGTTTATTGCGATTGCAAACAGCGTGACGCTGAGGACCGAGCGTTATGGTATTTCGTTGGTCTGTTTAAATTAGCAGGAGGTAGTGTTCTCTACTCTAGTTCTAAATGATCGGTCTTCTAGGAATGATTTTACTATTAATGGTAAGTGATCTTTAAGTTAGAGTAGAGGTGTAACTCCATCAGGGAGGTTGTCAGCAATCTCGTTTATTGCGATTGCAAACAGCGTGACGCTGAGGACCGAGCGTTGTGGTATTTCGTTGGTCTGTTTAAATTAGCAGGAGGTAGTGTTCTTTACTCTAGTTCTAAATGTTCGGTCTTCTAGGAATGATTTTATCATTATGTGGTAAGTGACCTTTAAGTCCTCATGCCTCTATTTTTTTTATTATTCCCATTATGCTTTCTAAAGGTAAAAGAATATTGCGAGGGAGTGTTTTCTCTCACAGAAAGCTTCTTTAATGATATTTTCAAGGCGAATTATATGGTCACTGCAAGAGAAGCCCTTTCGATGACCTGCTTGATAGTGGCTAATGAGGTCTCTGCCCTCCAGTATATTTACGAGTCTTGAATTAATTCTTTTTTCGTATATTTTTCCTGAGCTATAGGACAGTAATTTTCGGGATCGCTGTGGTCTTTTTCGGGTTAAGGGATAGGAATAATTATTGATTCTTTTGAAGAGAGAGGGTAAGTATTATTTTGGAATATGGTATTGAATAGGTCGATAATTTTTTTGTTTTGCAGCGTTGTAAAAATTTCGTAGCATAGTGTTACATATTTCATCTGCTCAAGGGCTAGTATTTTTAGTTTGGGAAAGTATATCGTCGAGATCTGCAATAGTTAGAGGGCAGTTATAGTCTTCTTCCTCGCCTCCTTCTAGTGTAACGGGAGTTTCTTCCGTGTGTTGCTTGTAGGTTTTGAATTCTTCCATGCATGAACTCTTATAACTTGTTACCCAGTTGAAGAATTGTATTAATGGTAACACAAAAATAATGCTGAATTCCTACGTTTCGTAGCTTTTAAATTAATAATGAAAATCTAAAGTTTTGGTTAATTCTCGTGATAATTTCAAAACAAAATTAAATTAAATTTATTTAGTTTTATTTCACTTATACGTATTTTATTTTTCTACTAGTTTCTACTTAATGCCAATAACAAGAATGATGTAAAAATAGTTGTTTTAATGAATATTTGCAAGTTTCAACGAGACTGAATTTTTGCATATCGTCAATATTAATTTTATTACGTTTCTATATTTTGTAAATCTTCTGCAAACAATTGGACAATTCAATTTCACTTTATGAGAAACGGATTTGTTTGGGAATATAAAGGGTGTTTCACCTAAAACTCCCCAGACTAATTAACAAGAAACTAAAAATGTTATTAAGGTTTATTTTGTTTTATTCAATAGATGTTATTCAAGGCTTCAAACTAAGATAAAATTGGTATAACTCATAACTACAGTTTCGCTGCCATAGGCCTGCGAAAATGTAATTCGATGATTAAAACTTTAGAAGTGACTTTTTCTAAAAGAATGGAATATACTTTCTCGAAGGTTATGCCTAGTATGTTGAATGTTTGTATAGGGTTTGTGTGTTTTTCCGTTATGTTAGAGGATAGGTAGGCTTTGGCGGTGCTCTTTGCATGATATTGTGGACATGTTTCCATACTTGTTGGATAGGTGTTTGTTCCTTAATATATTATTACATATAAAATTGGTGTTTCGTTCAGCTAATTTAATACGATACGATATAAAGAAGACACTTAACTTTTTTTATACCACTTTTATTTTATTTTTGTGACTAATTCCAATTATATCCAATAATATAATACCAGTTATACAGGTATATATATTAAACCTAAAAAGCTTTGAAGAGAGGGGTACACCTGGTCGTTAAGGATGGAAAATCTCGAAATCCACAAAGCAAAAATTAATCCGGGAATTTCCAAATCCAAACTCAGGCTTTTCTAAACTCGAAATTTTACTTCATACTAAACAAGTATTCGAAGTACTCGAAATACTCGTTAGTAAGCTATTGATAATGAGTACATAGTACTCGAAATGTACATCTGGCAAAAATACAGAAAGTGTTTTTATTCCAAGTTACGCGTTAGAAGTTTTAAATTAACCACTTGTATAGAAATTGAATTTGTGTTCAGTATTCCGGCACCAGATACCCACAGACGCGTTTCGGACTTCAAGGTCCTCTTCAGTGTGGTCCCGACCCAGTGCTAAGGAATACTGAACATTTCTGACTATTTCAAGCCAATATGTGAAAACTATTAATGATTCCGATAGCTAACGCCATCTAATGCGTTAGATACAACGAATGCTTGATAATTTACAAAGTATTAATTTGGGCATTTATTTAAATGTCTTAATAATAGATTAAATGTACGATTAAATCAAGGTTCGCGAAATGAGGTCAGGTTTAACTCGTTTAACACAAAATTTCAGATTACCCTAAGGCAACCGGGGTGAGTGCTTTCAAGCCGGCAATATGAATTATTGACATTATTGTCGCTTGTTTTAATTACGAGCTTATGCACAATTACACATGACATTTTCATTAATTCTCCAGGCGCATAATTACACGTAGTGCACAATTGACGGTTCGGTAAATACGTTTGAGTTAATTTCAGTCGGAATTAAAATATTTTCTTTGGTCACAGAAATAGCACCATAAAACGCACAATAGAAGCAATAAACAATTTCTCAAAATAAATTCGAGCCGAGAAGAATTAGTGTAAACATCGTAAATAATATATTCCGAACGGTTATTTACAATCCTAGCACTTATTTACTACTATAACAATTGGTAGGTATTTACACACTAAACGTGATTTAATTTAAATTAGGAAAAAAAACCTAAATCAGTGGTGTATTTCGCAAAAAGGACATACAAATACTGTATATTACGGACTGGAAAAGAAAAACATCAGATAGATATCTTTGGAAAAAAAAATTCACACAGGGAGTTTTTCTTTTAAGTATACACACCCCAATTACAGGGTATATGCTGTAAATTTTCTTATAATCTTTGGTTTTTTAAAATAGTTCAATTTGAGGCTTTAAACGAGTGTTTTCCACTCCCAGACTAAGCATGAAGTAAAATTTCGAGTTTAGAAAAGCCTGAAAATTTGGATTTGCCGTCACGAGCGAAGCGAGTGACGGCAAATCCAAATTTTCAGGCTTTTCTAAACTCGAAATTTTACTTCATGCGCCACGCGTATTAAACACTGATTTCTAATGAAATCCAACATATACTGATTTAGAATACTGCGTAATCAGTATATTTTGAACTTTACTTGAAATCAGAGATTTATACGCGTGGCGCATGAAGTAAAATTTCGAGTTTAGAACAGCCTGAAAATTTGGATTTGCCGTGACTCGCTTCGCTCGTGACGGCAAATCCAAATTTTCAGGCTTTTCTAAACTCGAAATTTTACTTCATGCTTAGTCTGGGAGTGGAAAACACTCGTTTAAAACACTTATTTACTACTACAATAATAATTGGAACGTATTTACACAATAAACATGATTTAATTTAAATTAAAAAAAGAAATAGTAACATCAGTAATGTATTTCGCAAAAAAGATATACAAATACTGAATGTTAAGGCCTGGAAAGGGGAAACCATCAGATAGATAATGTTGGAAAAGAATATTTCATACAGGGAGTTTTTCTTTTAAGTATACATATCCCAATTACAGGGTGTATCCTGTAAATCTTTATGTATTCTTTGTTTTTTTTTTTTAAGAATTCATTTTGAAGCTTTAAACGAGTGTTTTCCACTCCCAGACTAAGCATGAAGTAAAATTTCGAGTTTAGAAAAGCCTGAAAATTTGGATTTGCCGTCACGAGCGTAGCGAGTGACGGCAAATCCAAATTTTCAGGCTTTTCTAAACTCGAAATTTTACTTCATGCGCCACGCGTATTAAACACTGATTTCTAATGTAATTCAACATATACTGATTTAGAATACTGAATAATCAGTATATTTTGAACTTAACTTGAAGTCAGAGATTTATACGCGTGGCGCATGAAGTAAAATTTCGAGTTTAGAAAAGCCTGAAAATTTGGATTTGCCGTCACTCGCTTCGCTCGTGCCGGCAAATCCAAATTTTCAGGATTTTCTAAACTCGAAATTTTACTTCATGCTTAGTCTGGGAGTGGAAAACAGTCGTTTAAAAATTCAAATTAAACTTTTGAAAAAATACAACGAATCTCGGAAAAATTACAGCGGATGCATACATGTATGTATACCTAAAAGAAAAATTCCTGTATACCCGTATGTATATATGTATTAATATTATTTACAATCATGCAAGAAAATTTGGCATTACAAACCGAACACTAAACAGAAAATAAAATTATGAATTACCTGTAGAATTAAAAAGTGTCACTCTAAATAATTATAAAAAATCGAATTTCCAATTACAATTTAGACTAATTAAACTCGAATAATTGAGAAACAATATTCCTCTAACTCTAACTCACCGTTCCGGGGACAAACTTTCCTTGATTAAAATTCACTCGTATATTTAAAACGAAACGTTCCGGACTCTCCGTTTCCCAAATTCAATTTTCATCCCCTCGATCAAACAATGATCTTTTCAAACTAATAATTATTAAATCAATTAAAAAAAATTAAATCACCCGTTTTTTTTTTACTTTTATAATTAATTGCTTTCGTAATTATCACAAACAATTATAATTGTTTGTGGTAATTATAAGCTCGAGGAGATCATTGTTTGTTCGCTGCTACGAAAATTAAGCCGGCAAAGGAAATTTGTTCAGAGTAAAATTCCGGCAAAGCAAATCGCAGTAAAATCCGGACCACGCGGAATTTATACACGGTTTTCACAAAGCAATAAAAAAAGAGGAAATACGAAAGGATAATAAAACTGCCGAGTGTAAAGAATGAGGCGGAATGTACGTTTTATTAGATTGTACTTGTGTGCTAGATGGGCGTATTTATTTTTATGATTTGATTAAAGTTGGAAGGTGAAATATACAGTATTGGAAAATAAAAGTAACCTTTTAAATGAGTAATAGTGTTGAATGACAAATCATGTAGAAGTGCAACTGGGTGTATTTTTCGCAATACGGTAAAGTAAATTCATGCCGATATTTGTGAGTCAGACGGTTAAGTAACATTTCTACCACGTAAACACAGAGCGATGTATTACTGTATAGCAGGGGCTCACAACCTTTTTCAGGTCGCGCCCCCCTCTTATAACTCAGTTTTCTGAACTTAAAAGCACAGCTGGCCAGAATTACGAAAATATTATATCTGAAATAGAAGAAAGACATAGCATATTGTCTAATGCAATTCTTCTAGATTTTAAAGAATCTCCTTCAAACGTCTTAAATGAGCGTATACAGCATGATATTATAGGTGTTAGTAAAATACTTGAATCGCGCAATATTTCTATAAAACCAGAAAAAACTATAAGACTAGGTAGAAGATTAACCAATGGCAGTACTAGACCTCTAAAAATTATATTTAACTCGCAAGATGATGCAAAGGTAGTTCTAAAGAGTAACTCCACTAAAGCTTCAAATGATGAATACATCTTTCTTTCCGATCGTACTAAAATGCAAATGGATCACTACAGTGATGTTAAAAATGAACTAGTAAGAAGAAAGAGTGAAGGCGAAGAAAATTTACGCATTGCATATCGCAACGGAAGGCCATACATAACAAAATATTTTAACAGGAATAATGATCAGTCTACAACAAAAAACTAGCTATCTACTATCAAAGCTGCAGTGGTATTAGAACTAAATTAAAAGACTTGCTAAGTAATGTTAACAATACGGACTATGACGTAATCATTTTTGTTGAAACATGGTTATATGAAAATTTGCCCAATAGTGAACTTCAACTTCATAATTATAACATTTATAGATGTGAACGTTCTATAGGTGGTGAAATACGTGGTGGAGGAATTTTAATCGCAATCAAGAAATGTTTTACAACTAAATGTATCTCATATGACAACACCATTGAAAATCTTTTTGTCCACCATCATCACCTATTGACAAGTACCTCCTACATTGTAGTCGCATTGAAGAACTCTGTGAACAACATAAATGTGATAATATTATAATTTGTGGCGATTATAATTTACCGCATACTAAATGGGATAATATGCCCAATATATACTCTTGTACTATTACCAATACTCTTCTTAACTGTTATAATTTCCTGAACGCGCGTCAAATTATCAACATTCCAAATTCTCGTAGTATTTTCTTGGACCTATGTTTTACCACTGCTTCTGATGCAGTTATATCGACTCCAGATGAGCCGCTTTTAAATACTAGTACGCATCACGAAGCATACAACATAGTGTTTTCCTTAGAATCATCAAATACGATTACTACATATGAAAAAAATACATGTTTCATCTGGCTAATTTCGATTCTATAAATACACATTTTAATTCAATAAATTGGGATCTCCTACTTTCAAGTATAGACATCAACGATGATGAATATATATTTTACTCTATCATTTATTCTGTAATTGAATTTATCCCGTACAAATACGTTTACAATTATAATCATATCTACCCACGATGGATGTCGAAGGAATTAATAGCACTATTAAAGAAAAAGAAAACAGCTCATGCTAAATATAAATCTACCTCTTTATACAGCGATTATTGCATATTTTCGAATCTTCGAAAACAATGCAAGAGTTTATCAGGCTCAAATTACAATTGTTATTTATCGCATGTCGGATCAGCTGACAAATCTAACCCGAATTATTTCTAGAAATATATAAAAGAACTTAAAAAAGACGCGTACCCATCCGAGATGTCTTATAAAAGCAATTCTGCCAACACAGGTCCTGATATAGTAAATTTATTTTCCGACTATTTCTCTACTGTTTATGCACACTCTAATATCAGTACCAACCAATGTGACACACGTCACTCAACAAACTTAATTCAAGATGACAGGTTGATTGTTAGCATGGAAGATGTGTTCAATTCTATCTTGAAACTTAAGCCATCTTATAACTCTGGACCTGATCGAATATCTAGTTATTTTGTTCAAAATTGTCTATTTTCTCTATGTCATCGTATATATTCCCTGTTTCTAAAATTGCTAAGTTCGGGAATAATGCCAACGAAATGGAAATCCAGCTACATTATACCAATTTATAAAAAGGGATCTAGAAATGATATGGAAAATTACAGAGGAGTAGCAATCCAGTCTGTAATACCAAAACTTCTAGACGGATTAATTGCTAGTCAATTGCAGTGGTATTCACGACAAATAATAATTAACAACCAGCATGGATTTATGCCTAATCGATCGATCACCTCTAATCTGCTAGAATATAAACAAGTTCTATCAAATGCCTTGGAATCACGTTACCAGGTGGACACAATATATACGGATTTTTCAAAGGCATTTGATAGAGTTGACATTGATCTGTTAATTGGCAAATTAAACACGTATGGTTTTAATATTAATACTATTAAATGGATTTCATCGTTCTTATCAAATAGAGTGCAGTATGTCCGAATACATAACCATACATCTAAAGCAATATCAGTAACATCAGGGGTCCCTCAAGGATCACACTGTGGCCCCATACCGTTCATTCTATTTATCAATGATATAAGCGAAACTATAAATCATTGCAAGTTTTTGATGTATGCGGATGACTTAAAGCTCTTCAGAACCATTCATAATATCAACGACTGCCATTTGATACAAGAAGATTTGGATCGTCTCTATGCATGGTGTACAGATAATAAACTATATCTAAATGTAAAAAAATGCTACTCAATGACAACCTCCAGATGCAAAAAACTAACCAACTTTTCATACAAAATTGGTTCATCCAACATCTCAAAGGTTGATACAATCAAAGATTTAGGGATTATGTTCGACTCAAAACTCACTTTCACATCCCACATAAAGTGTATAACTAACAAGGCGCTGAGGATGTGGGGCTTCGTATGGCGATGTGGCAAAGACCTTGATATTGATTGCATGAAAACACTTTATTGCTCATTAGTTCGCTGTCATCTGGAATTTGGTTCTTGCATTTGGACTCCATCAGCATCAGTTAATATTAATTTAATGGAATCGGTGCAAAAGAAATTTCTGCGTTGCGTGGAGTACAAACAAGGAATCAAGCACGCAAAATGCAGTTATAACATCATAATGAAGGAACTGAAAATAATAACCTTAGAAGACCGACGAACAGTTGCTGACCTATGCATTTTATTCAGTATCATCAACGGATTGTTGGATTCTCCATCTCTATTGGAAACGTTGACATTTTCGGTTCCCAGCAGAAGAACTCGCTTGAACCAGCCGTTTTATTTGGAATTTATGTGTTTCCACTGACTACGCTTTCCAAAATTCAGCTACTCGACTAATGTCATTGGCGAATGCAAATTGCATTCTTCCCAGCATAGACTTATATAGTGGATATTTGAATAGTTTTAAATATCGATTGAATACCAAATTTCAAATGTAATACTAATCGTACTGCTTGGACGTCAATTTTTAAAATTTTCATTTTGTATATAACTAAACTTAACTCTACTTTAACATATCGCATACTTTTGTTATTATTATGTAAAATGGTGTTATACCGTTTAATAAATAAATAGATAAATAAATAGATTCGTGATTGTGGCGTTCCGATAGCCCGCTCTTAACTGTAATTTGATTAGATATCGATTTTGTTATTTCTTTCACGCTTCGTTAATCCGGTTTCAGAATTACTTATCCTTTTAACAAGGATTAAGGGATCACTATTTGTAATTTTATTATTCTCCTAGATTCTGGACATAATGAAACATTTTTAAAATAAAATGTCTAGATCCCCTCATAAATGGCTAACATACAGGGAATTTTCTTTTAAGTACATTGCAGAGTATGCAGTAAATGTTCAGGCTTTTATTGTTTTTTGTAAAACTGTTCAATTGAAAACTTTAAGTGTATCCTAATCTTCATGTATTCTTTGATTTTTTCTTAAGAGATCATTTTAAAGCTTTAAACGAGTGTTTTCCACTCCCAGATTAAGCATGAAGTAAAATTTCGAGTTTAGAAAAGCATGAAAATTTGGATTTGCCGTCACGAGCGAAGCGAGTGACGGCAAATCCAAATTTTCAGGCTTTTCGAAACTCGAAATTTTACTTCATGCGCCACGCGCATAAATCACTCATTTCAAGTGAAGTTCAAAATATGCAGCTTAGACAGTGTTCTTGAGCAGTATATTTTGAACTTCATATTCAATCAGCGTTTTCTACGCGTGGCGCATGAAGTAAAATTTCGAGTTTAGAAAAGCCTGAAAATTTGGATTTGCCGTCACTCGCTTCGCTCGTAACGGCAAATCCAAATTTTCAGGCTCCTCTAAACTCGAAATTTTACTTCATGCTTAGTCTGGGAGTGGAAAACACTCGCTCGTGACGGCAAATCCAAATTTTCAGGCTCTTCTAAACTCGAAATTTTATTTCATGCTTAGTCTGGGAGTGGAAAACACTCGTTAAAAACTTCAAATTGAACTCTTGAAAAAAAACAAAGAATACATGAAGATTTACTGGATGCATCTTGTAATTGGGATATGTATACCTGAGAGAAAAACCCTCTGTATGAATTATTCTTTTCCATAGTTTTCTATCTAATGTTTTCTCCTTTTCAGTCATTAATATTCAGTATTTGTGTGTCCTTTTTGCGAAATACACCACTGATGTTAGTAATTTTTTTAAAATTTAATTTGAATCACGGTTAGTGTGTAAATACGTTTTAATTATTTTTGTAGTAGTAAATAAGTGTTTTAAACGAGTGTTTTCCACTCCCAGACTAAGCATGAAGTAAAATTTCGAGTTTAGAAAAGCCCCGTGAAAATTTGTCGAGGGTCGCGCAGCGACCCGAGACAAATTTTCTGGGCTTTTCTAAACTCGAAATTTTACTTCATGCGCCACGCGTATACAACAGATTTCAAGTAAAGTTCGATTATACATAAATATAGTATAAATATAAACATAATAATAAATATAATAAACAATAATTTAGTGTTTTATACGCGTGGCGTATAAAGTAAAATTTCGAGTTAAGAGAAGCCCCGTGAAAATTTGTCTCGGGTCGCTGCGCGACCCGTTACAAATTTTCACGGGGCTTTTCTAAACTAGAAATTTTACTTCATGCTTAGTCTGGGAGTGGAAAACAGTCGTTTATAACTTCAAATTGATCTCTTAAAAAAAAAAACAAAGAATACACGAAGATTTACAGGATACACCCTGTAATTGGGATATGTATACTTAAAAGAAAAACTCCCTGTATGAATTATTTTTTTCTATAGATTTCTATCTAATGTTTTCCCCTTTCCAGTCCTTAATGTATAGTATTTGTATGAGTTTAAAATATACTGTTTAACATATTCTGCTACAGTAGTATGCTTAAGCTTGTATATTTTGAGCTTCGCTTAAAATCAATGTATTATACGCCTGGCGCGTGAAGTAAAATTTCGTGTTTAAAGAAGCCTGAAAATTTGGTTTGGTCGAGCGACCAAACCAAATTTTCAGACTTTTCTAAACACGAAATTTTACTTCATGCTTAATCAAGGATTAGAAATAGTATAGAAGTTTCAAATTGAACAATTTTATAAAAACAAAGTATGCCTGAACATTTATAGAGTATGCATCTGGATATGTATACTGAAAAAAAATTACTGTAGATACAATTACATAAAATACAGATTTTCTTTAGTGTAAATATCCTGATGTATACGTTGTAAATTTTCAGGCATTCCTTGTTATTGTGAAAGTAAACATTAATTAATTAATTAATTAATTAATTAATAAATCAGCATACACGCCTAATTTAATTTAATTTAATTTATGAACGGAATCTCCAATATAATATTACAATAATACATTTACCTTTTATAATGCAATTGACAGATAATTAATTTATCTCACTTCTAAAATTCTAATATCACACGAATTAATAATAATAAATAATAAATCAGACGAAATAAATATTTGTAATAATTGTTAGTTTAAACATGTAGTCGCCTCATCAATTAAATCAGGGGTTCTCAACCTTTTTCAGGTCGCGCCCCCCTCTCATAACTCCACGCCTACCTCCCTGATTTTGTTTGAGTTTTTTGGTTAGATTGAAACACTATTATAGCCTTATTTCACTTCACCTACTTTTTAGAAAATCTGTCGTGCTCCTCGCCCCCCCCCTGATATCTTGTCGCCTTGCCGCCCCTAAGGGAGCGTGCCCTCCTGGTTAAGAAACCCTGAATTAATTATTTATAAATAAGAAGATATTTTTTGTAAATAAACTCATCTCTAAAATTCTAATATCACACGAATTAATAATAATAAATAATAAATAACAAGTGTATAAATAAATATCAAACATTAGAGAAGATAATTTTTGTAAATAAACTCACCTCTAAAATTCTAATATCACACGAATTAATAGTAATAAATAATAAATCAGACGAAATAAATATTTGTAATAATTATTAGTTTAAACATGTAGTCGCCTTATCAATTAAATCAGGGGTTCTCAACCTTTTTCAGGTCGCGCCCCCCTCTCATAACTCCACGCCTCCCTCCCTGATTTTGTTTGAGTTTTTTGGTTAGATTAAAACACTATTATAGCCTTATTTCACTTCACCTACTTTTTAGAAAATTCTAATTTCACACTAATTAATAATAATAAATAATAAATAACATGTGTATAAATAAATATCAATCATTAGAGAAGATGATTTTTGTAAATAAACTCACCTCTAAAATTCTAATGTCACAAGAATTAAGTATAATAAATAACAAGTGTATAAATAAATATCAAACATTAAAAAAGATAATTTTTGTAAATAAACTCACCTCTAAAATTCTAATATCACACGAATTAATAATAATAAATTAATAAATAACAAGTGTATAAATATCAAACATTAAACAACACGTTTATATGTTATTATAATTTTTGTTTCAACGTTCTTGTAATGTATTCGTAAATTTCACTTTCACGTGTTTATTATTAAACTTATTTTCGTACAAGCCGGATGCTGGGCGACGCTCGGCGTCGAACTGTTGGACGTCGTCGATGTGGGTTAGTAATGCCAAAATCACGCGTAGCGTCGCGACGCTACAAGCGCGCAACTAGAGACCGCCGCCGAAAAAAAATACACTAACCTATTCAGTGGAAAAAAGAGCGTCACGACGCCCGACGTCGTTGGGATCCCTTGATTCACCAGCACGTTTCCTATAAAATCCCACGCTCTCGTAAATATTGTTATATTACGCGTTTTGTCGTAAATCCTTCTTTGAGGTATTCATAAATTATATTTAGGTTATTATGTGGTAACTAGGGATTGTGATCGGTAACCCAATTTTCTGGTAAATCGTTAAAAAACTAAGATATTCTTGTTTGAGTTACGTGAAGGTTAGTTTAATGGTAATTAGTTAAGTTATTCCTTTATTCCTTTTACTTCACTTTTTTATTTTAATTCTATATGTACATTTCGGGTACAATGTACCCTTTATCAATAGAAAAAACTAATTGACATTTTTGTAAATAAATAAAAATAGAAATACAACTATTTTCACAACCAAGTGCGATTTATTTGAAATCAGATAAAGGCAAGCTAGTTTAAGGAATTAAATTTAAAAGTGGGTTGTTTAAAGGACTTAAATCAAAATTTAGAAGGTTATTCCTATTTTTGTGCATTTCAATTGCTTCTAATATCTGAAGAAAATAGAAATAGTGAGTTTACATTAATTTTAGATTTAGCCAAAGCATTAAATTACGATACTAACATTATTCAGAAATTAATCAATAAACATAAAAGAACACATTCCATTCGTTTAGTATCACGTTTAGAACCAATAATAGAATCTAATACAAATAAAAATTACTGTAAAATTATTCACGAACCAAAATTAACTAATCAAATTAATAAGATTTACAAAAAATTCAATCTTAAACCTGCATACTACACAAAAAACAAAATTAAACTTTTATTGGGGAATACTTTTAAGAAAATTGATGATCATGAAAAGTCTGGGATTTATTCATCAAAATGCAGCAATTGCAACAAAATGTATATTGGACAAACTATACGAAATTTAAAAACTAGGTTTAAAGAACATATTTACCATACTAAAAACCATAACCCAGATAAATCTGCGATAGCTCATCATACATTAACCACGGGACACAAATTTGTTATAAATAATTTGAAATTACTAAAAGAATCTAACCATTTTCAACTAAACATGTTAGAAGCAATTGAAATGCACAAAAATAGGAATAACCTTCTAAATTTTGATTTAAGTCCTTTAAACAACCCACTTTTAAATTTAATTCCTTAAACTAGCTTGCCTTTATCTGATTTCAAATAAATCGCACTTGGTTGTGAAAATAGTTGTATTTCTATTTTTATTTATTTACAAAAATGTCAATTAGTTTTTTCTATTGATAAAGGGTACATTGTACCCGAAATGTACATATAGAATTAAAATAAAAAAGTGAAGTAAAAGGAATAAAGGAATAACTTAACTAATTACCGTTAAAAAACTTATGATTTTTACAGGTATTTCAGTAAATTAAATAAATCTATTGTTTCGAGGCTAAAAGACCCCAGGGTTAATAGCCAACGTCTCTCTCAACAATGTGAGGATTTGACGCGCGGTGTTGCAAGTTGCGCCGTCCTCTTGAAACCATTTATTTCTCAACAGATTTACATTGAATTTGGGAAACAAAAAATGTCGAATCATTGATTTATAGCGCTTGCTATTGACGGTAACATTAGGTCAGCCTTTATTTTTGACAAAGTAGAGGTCAATGATGCCCCAGCATACAATCGACATTACACAGTATACGTGCTACGTGATCAAACTAAATTTTCAGGCTTCTCCAAACTCCAAATTTTATTTTATGCGCCACGCGTACTAAACACTAATGTGATGTGATGTTTAGAATGCAGGGTTTTGCAATACTGCTTTAATAGAATATTTTTAACCTCACCTACAATCAGTATCGACATTACACAGTATACGTGCTACGCGATCAAACTAAAATTTCAGGCTTCTCCAAACTCCAAATTTTATTTTATGCGCCCCGCGTACTAAACACTAATGTGATGTGATGTTTAGAATGCAGGGTTTTGCAATACTGCTTTAATAGAATATTTTGAACCTCACCTACAATCAGTGTTTAATACGCGTGGCGCATGAAGTAAAATTTCGAGTTTAGAAAAGCCTGAAAATTTGGTTTGGTCGCTCCGCGCTTCGCGCTACGCAACCAAACCAAATTTGCAGGCTTTTCTAAACTCGAAATTTTACTTCATGCTTAATCTGGGAGTGGAAAACACTCGTTTAATATTTAAAAAAACAAACGATTATCGGAAAAAATACTAATCATGCATATTAAAAAAAAAATTACATTATGTTTACAAAATTTGAGTGGTGGCAAATGCCACCATTAGGGCCGAAAGGGTTAAATCAGAGTTTTATACTCGTGGCGCATGAAGTAAAATTTCGAGTTTATAAAAGTGTGAAAATTTGGTTTGGTCGAGTAGCGAATCGGAGTGACCAAACCAAATTTGCAGTCTCGTCACAATCAAGCATGATTGTTTAACATTAATCTTTCCAGTCATTTCACTTTTATTCAAAAAACAATTTTTAATTACAAATCCCGGAAGATGCATTATTTATTATTTCCAAAACATTAATCATAAAATTCGCGTGCGGTGGTCTGCGGTTTATAATTATGCAGCCAGACGTACGTGATTTTATAGATCTGGTTGCTGTTTTTTTGCTTTGTCGCGACGCGGCGGCCGGGAAAGCCTCGTTTTATGAGTCGCCTTTTACTACAAAACGACACCGCGCTGAAAAATGAACAAAAAGTGAGATAACAATAGATTTGCGAGTGTTTCGAACAGCTTGCATAAATGAAATATTAATTTCCCGCCTTTGTTATGTGCGGACCGAGAAGCGTACTGCACACAATTGGTTTACTGAATGGGGGGAAATATTACGACACTCATTTTTGATTCATGGTGGGAATGATTGTGAGTTAACGATAACGTATACAAAGGAATTGCATTTTTTTGAGAGCTGGTAATTACATACAAAAACAATATTGATTCTTATTAGAATTTTGATAAAAATAAGTAAAAATAAAAATTACTGAAACAAACCAAGTGTTTTGCACTTGGTTTGTTTCACTGATTTTTATTTTTACTTATTTTTATCAAAATTCTAATGAGAATCAATATTGTTTTTGTATGTAATTACCAGCTCTCAAGAAAATGCAGTTCCTTTGTATACGTTATCGTTAACTCACAATCATTCCCACCATGAATCAAAAATGAATGTCGTAATATTTCCCCCATTCAGTAAACCAATTGTGTGCAGAAAAAATTAAAATCAGGGAAACAAACCAAGTGTTTTAATCAAAATTCTGTTATTAATTAAATATGTTTCACCACGGATTAAGTGAGAAATTAATTCATCACAATATTGTTTCTCTTTTATTTGTATTTTATTGGCTTTGGTAGCTACGACCATTAGCCATCAATCTATATTTAATATTTAGTGATTTTTTTAAAATCACGATTAATTTAACGATTTCACTAATGTTCACAAGTTTTCATTATTTATTTCATTCTAAATATTCTAATAGATTTAATAATTTTCAATATTTAAGCGGCATCAATAAAATTTAAATTTTAGAAAAGCCTAAATTTGAATTTGGGCGCTTTTTCAATATTTACGATTTTTTTTACAAGAGAAATTAAGGAATTCCTAAAGTAAACTCAGTTTTTTTTTTAATGTGACCAAACTTAAGGTGTATTTACTGCGAACAGTTGCAGTCCTGCTTTAACAGTAGGGTATTTTAAACATAAAATTTTGAGATGTTGGTAAATGATTATCAATGTGACAAATAAATCATAATTTGTCTAATAAATTGACACGATGCAGAGATTTTCAAAAAAGAGAACGCTGCAACTTGCAACTTTATAACACATACAGGGAATTTCTCTTTTAAGTATACTTTCACATATTCCATATAAACATTTGTAAAATTAATGAACTAAACAAAACTAAGTCGAAGTATATTTTGAACTTCACTTTATATCAGTGTTTTATACGCGTGGCGCATGAAGTAAAATTTCGAGTTTAGAAAAGCCCAGAAAATTTGTCTCGGGTCGCTGCGCGACCCTCGACAAATTTTCACGGGGCTTTTCTAAACTCGAAATTTTACTTCATGCTTAGTCTGGGAGTGGAAAACACTCGTTTGAAGCTTCTAATTGAACTCTTTTAAAAAACAACGGATGTCCAAAGATTAAAAGAAAATAAGCTAGATTTCAAAAACGTATACTTTAAAGAAAAACTTCCTGTATATACTATACAGGGAATTTTTCTTCTAAATATACATATGCATACGCTGTACATTTTACGAGATTCGTTGTATTTTAATAATTTGAATCATAAAACGATTATTGTCCACTCCCAGACTAAGCATGAAGTAAAATTTCGAGTTTAGAAAAGCCCCGTGAAAATTTGTCGAGGGTCGCGCAGCGACCCGAGACAAATTTTCACAGGGCTTTTCTAAACTCGAAATTTTACTTCATGCGCCACGCGTATAAAACAAAAAAATATTGTTATATTTGTATATATTTGAACCTCACTTGAAATCAATATTTTATACGCGTGGCGCATGAAATAAAATTTCGAGTACATGTATATTTGTAACTACTCGTTGAGCTATGAGCAAGGCAGAAAAAAATGTCGGAGGGGGTTATAAATATTTCGTGAGGGTTTTAATGGTAATAATATTGTTTTTGCTCTTACAGGGTCGCTTTTGCATCCAAAAATTTCACATTTTGAAAATTTCGGGTGGGCCGTAGCCAGAAAAAAAATGTCGGAGGGGGTTATAAAAATTTCAGGGGGGTTTTTATGATAATAATATTGTTTTTGCTCTTACAGGGCCGCTTTTGCATACAAAAATTTAACATTTTTAAAATTTTGGGAGGGCCGAACCCCCTATAAATCCCCCCATCCCAGTGGCTACGGCTTTGGCTATGAGCTTTCTAAAATCAAGAAAACGTTTGCATGTTAAACGCGCAAATATAAGTTGGACGCTGTGGTTTTGAAACTTTTGCTATTTACTCGGCAACTCAATAGATGTGTATTTAGGCCGGATCATTAATTCCCAGTATCTATTTCACATAATATGACAGTATTTAATCTATTTTGAAATATAAAAAGTTTGGAGTATTACACAGTTGATTAAGTTTGGAATATGTTTTGTCTCTTATTCAGAATATAATTTGTGTTTTGCATGTTTAAAATACACGTACAAATGATAATTAAATACAATTTTTTTATAATATTTATTTTCCATGTGATTTTCCTCTTTCGTAAATTGAATTTTACTATTTCTCAAAGTTATTTCCAGTCTCTATTAAACAGCGCTGTGTTTATTGAACAATATTTTTCAGAAATAGTGACATACAATTGACAAAAGAGAAAAACCAAAAGAAAACGACAATATTAAGGTCTAGAATGAAATATTTCATCCATTTGTGCATAAATTGCAAGCGTCACACAGTATACGATCTGACCGATCTAGCGAGACAAACTTCAAATTATTGAATCAAGAAAATTACAAATGAATCGGAATAATTTGTTCATATACATAATAATAATAATAATAATAATACTTTATTAATGCTAAACACAATTGTGGTACACAGGTCAATGGAAACTACGCTAATACAAAAATATAAACTTACAATAAATATATATACATGTAAGAAAAAGTCGTTAAAACATTAAAAACACATTAAAATGAGGTAGTTATGTTCTAGAAAACAAAAAACTTCAGATATTAGATAGCTTCTAGAATTGAGCTTAAATTGGATTAATTCAGAAAATCATCAAAGCTAAAATAGGCTTTCTCCAATAAAAAACGTTTTATACAAACTTTAAATGTTTTTATTGGCAATTCTGTAATAACGCCTAGGATATTATTGAAAAATTTTGGTCCCCAGTATCTAGCTTCAGTGTGAGATTTAGTTATGCGCATCATGTCTATATGGATTTTGTTATCTTGTCTAGTTTGATGGTTATGAATAACATTTATTTGGAGATATTCACTAATATTTTTCTTTATATGAATTAAAATTAAATTGATATATGTATAGGGATGGAAGGGTTAGAATGTTCATGTTTACGAATAGAGGTATTGTGTCTGCTCTGTAAGCAGCATGAGCAAGGATTCGGACCGCCCGTCTATGCAGTTTAAAGATACGCTGCCACCCCGGTGAATGACCCCATATAATCAGACAATATCTAATCCGAGATTGAAAATGCGCAAAATAAGTTGTTTTTAAAACATCTAGGGAAACTGAATGAGACAGATTACGTAAAAGGTAGATGCTGCAGCACAGCTTTTTCGCAAGTTGATTGATATTTTCAACCCAGGTCAACTCCTTATCAACCCACATTCCCAAAAATTTGACGTGCGGTGAATAAGTGTTAGTAATTTTATTTAAAGTGAACAATACATTTACACTTTTATTCGGATTTAGATGAAGACGGTTGCCTGCAAACCACTCAAAGGCCATTGCCGAAGCACTGACATTCAAAGTAGAAACTGTGGTAAGGTCTTTATCAACACTTACCAATGTTGTATCATCAGCATGTTGGATAACGTTTACTTTGGGAATGTATACTGGCAGATCATTGACATAGATCAGGAACAGAAGTGGCCCTAGGATTGATCCCTGTGGTAACCCAAATTTAATCATTATTGGTTTAGATGTTTTACCATTTATCCGAGTCATTTGTGTTCTGCCAGTGAAATAAGAATTTATAAGACATACACTAGATGAACTAAAGTTATAACATTCAAGTTTATTTAGGAGAATATCATGTGACACACAGTCGAATACTTTCGACAGGTCCAAGAAAGTGGCCATTGCAAAGCCTCCGTCTTCAAATGAATCCAAAATAGTGTTTACCAGATATAAAAGTGCATCACACGTGCTGACGCCCTCACGAAAACCGATTTGGTTACAATTAAGCAGTGCATGTTCCTCCATGTATTGCACCATCTGGTTGTATAGTATTTTTTCTAACATTTTTGAGAAAGTAGGCAGACACGAAATGGGTCGGTAGTCATTCACGCTATTTCTATCCCCCTTTTTAAAAACAGGTACTACAGCAGCTACTTTCATTGCATCAGGAAAGGTGGACATCCTGATGCACTGAATAATTACTTTAGTTATTTGAGGAAGAATAGCCTCCTTGCACATTTTCACTAGATTAGTAGAGATTCCATATATGTCAACACAATTTCCACTTTTTAAATTGCAAATAACATTTCTAACATCATTGCATGACACTTCCTTGAAATTAAAATTACTATTACAGTTAATGTATTGGCTAGAATCAATATGCTGAGGTGGAATGGAATTAATTATATCATTTACTAATTGTATAAATATACTATTAAAAATATCTGGGGATATATTGTGACTAATAATACCCGGTTTACTTTTAAATTGATTGATAATTTGCCATCTGGCCTTTTGTTGGCAGTTAGCCGTGTTAATGAAATTATTATTGGCTTTAATTTTGGCTCTATAAATGGCTGAATTATACTCTTATACGATAAGTACAGCGACTTATGCTGTTCTTTTTTAGTCTGTAAATATATATCACGAAATAGGTGAAGCTGTTCCCGCATATGATACAACTTACCATTAAACCAGTGTACTATTTTATTTTTTGTATTAGTTGAGTTTTTACGTTTGATTGGAAAAGAGTTTTCAAAAATGTTCAAGAAAGTCTCATGAAAAGAGTCAAACAAATTATTACAGGAGTTGCTGATGTCCATGCAAGTCCAATTTTGTTGAATAAGTGACTGAAACATATTAAATTTACCTATGTCAGTAAATGGTCTCACGAATACCATATTAGGTTCAGTTTTGATTGATTGCAGTTTGATTTGTAAGTAAATTCCAGTGTGGTCTGAACTTAATGTTATAGGTGAGACGTTTACAATTTCTGTCCGAAAATTAAGAAACACATTATCCAGAACATTACTACCTCGGGTAGGAAAATAAACATGACTATAAAGACAGTGTAAATTAAATATATCATAAATTTCAGTAACTTGAGAGTCGTTTTTATTAAAATTAATATTGAAGTCTCCTCCATATTTGAGGATATTTTATTAATTTTCTCAAGAGCAGCGGCTATGAGTTCATAATACAAATTATCATCAGAAAATAGTTACTTATACACAGTTATTTCAGTTTACTATCAATTCTCTACGATATCTACTGGCAAAATTGTAATAAACAAACTCATTGCATTTTCTGTTGGTGCATTTTGTCAATTATTTCAAAATAAAAAAATATTTTATGAATGGCAATCGGTTGTGATTGATGTAAAAATATATAGAGTAATATTATGGATAAGAAAAACCCAACATCATTAATTAAATTAAGTAAGCGATTTGACATGTATTAAAACGTTTTTCTTGCAGTTACATTTTCATAAATTTAACATTATCAATAATGTTAAATTTATGCAAATGTAACTACAAGAAAAACGTCTTTTGTTAATAATACATCTCAAATCACTTACTTAATTTAATTATTTACACGTTTAGATCATTATTTGTAAAATCATTTACTTTTATATCAAATTTAACCCAAAATAAGCCCCATAGAATCATGTCCATGAATTTTGTCTCGCTAAAATGCTTAAATCATATTCTTTGCGTCCTCAGGAAGTTACTAATTAGTTGGAAAACTTTCTCACATGTGTAACTTTTGACATTCTCGAGGAACTTTCAAAACGGGCCACTTATTAGTTGTTATACCGTATTTAGATACATTACATAAAGTATGAATGAAATTGCGAATACTTGGTTGTAGAATATTTAAAAAATATTAAAAGCTCGATTCTTTTCGCAATCTACAACTGAATTTGCCTCTGTAAAAGTATTCAGTTTGAAACTTGTAAGGAGTGTTTCTACTCATTGAGCATAAAGTAAAATTTCGAGTTTAGAAAAGCCTACCATGTCATGAAATATTTAGTAAATTAATTATGTATTTTTTTACGTTTGTGAACGATTGTTTGTCTTGTCATTCAACAGTAAAGTTGAGCAAAAATAAATGTATAATTTTAAGGATTTATTGAACCATTTTGGGACGTAAAGTAACATATTTAAATTTAACACACCAATTATGTTATGTTTTTACTATTAGTATTACTATTCTTTGTAAATGAAAATATAGATTCTAAAATGGAGATTTCTTAATATATTAAATTAAATTAAAAATTTGGTTTGGTCGCTCCGCGAAGCGGATAGATTAATATTGTTCTATTTAATTATAACAAATTTAGTAATTGATTGTAGATCACAACACGATTCTTAGCAAAATCGAGTAATACAAGATGAAACAGTTATTTTTAAAAGTATTTTTATAAATCGTTCTCTGAACAAACAAACAACAAAATTTAAATGAATGAATGAATATTTAATATGAACATACATGAGGAGTATATTTTAAACTTTACTTGAAATCAGTATTTTATACACTTAGGCGCATGAACTAAAATTTCGAGTTTAAAAAAACCTTAAAATAATAGCCAAAGTAGGACAACCTGTATATTTAAATACCTTTCCGTAATTAAAAACATAACATCACTCGTAACAATTGTTGTTGCCATTGAAATTAACTCGGTCAAGTTATTTAGTTTTTACTGACCTAAGCCAATAAAAATGTCGCAGTCGATGAAAATTAACCCATGCTCTATATTTATAGTAAACAAGAAGTCAGCAAATTCAGCCCGTGCATATGTGTAATTAATTACACGTATCAATCAACAGCATGCTCATATTATAGGTTTAAAGGTAACACTCACAAAGTGCTATTGACTGCCTGTGTAGTTGCTGAAGTTTACTTTTAAACCGACAAATACATTATGTATTCTGTGGAAATTTAACATGAATTTTATACAGAGAGTTTTATGTAACACCGAACATTTTCATAACAAGAATTTTTCTTTGAAGTATCCATATGCATACGTTGCATATTTTTCTATGCTTGTTATATTAAAAGAATTTAATTTGAAGCTATAAGCGAGTGTTTTCCACTCCCAGGCTAAGCATGAAGTAAAATTTCGAGTTTAGAAAAGCCTGAAAATTTGGTTTGGTCGCGTAGCGCGAAGCGCGGAGCGGCCAAACCAAATTTTCAGGCTTTTCTAAACTCGAAATTTTACTTCATGCGCCACTGGTACAAAACACTGACATATTACGAAGTTTACAACACACCGCTAAACTTTACATTGAATCAGTGTTTTGTTCCGGTGGCGCATGAAGTAAAATTTCGAGTTTAGGAAAGCCTGAAAATTTGGTTTGGCCGCTGCGCGCTTCGCGCTTTCAGGCTTTTCTAAACAGAATGGAGCTTTTAATATTTTTAAAATATTCTACAACCAAGTATTGGGTTTTTAAATGAGGACCTGATGCATTTACCGGTACTATGTAATAAAACCTGTCGGTAAATGCAGAATAATTACGAATGTTATTGTTTTTATTCCAATAATTGCAATTTATTATATTGCAAACCTTTATATTAAAACAATCTAGAAGTATGTTTAAAAGATGTTTCTCTACTCATTGATTAAGCATGAAATATAAATTGAAAAAAATTGCTTGGTCGCGTAATATCGATTTCTTTTCTGCGCGTAGAAAATATAATACTGAATTCCCAAGAGAATAATCGAGGAGATGAAACGATTATGGTTAATTCATGAAGGGTTATATTTTAATCAAATCATTCCCATTAAGCGGACGCATGCATATTCTAACGAGGACAATTTTACGCCCTTCCGAACAATATCCATCTGTAGGAAGGATTACACGAAGGCGTCATGGCGACGCGCGACGTTTCAATACCACCTTCGTCCCTTCAATTCAACTTACGTAACATCAACACATTTCACATGAATTATTCATTCAATTAACATTGGCACTATAGAAAAGAAATATACAAAACTTAAACGAAAACACTTTAATGGACAAGTAACATTTTAATATCAAAATCTTTGTAAATAATTTTACGTTGACGTCAAAAGGTATACATGCACTGACGTAAGAAATTATTAAAACTTTAAAGTGAGAAATTAATTCATCATGTTATTAAAAGTTGCTGCATTCATTTTTAATTTAAACGGCATTATCGCCCTATGGAAGATGCGGAAGGATTCATGAAAATAAAATGTATATTGAATTCATGGGTGTAGCCAAGGAGATGCAAGGGAAGCACCTTTAAACATATTACATATAAAATCGCATGTTAATTTTAAAGTGTTCAAATATTGGCTTCCCTATTTATTTTAGAGACATGTATTTCACTTTTCTGTAGAGGGAAAAATTCTAAATTTATGAATGTTCACACTTAACACTTTACGTTTCTCTAAGTTGAAATAATTAAGAAAAAGTAATGTGATTTTATAAAAATAATGACATACCATGGAATTGATACAACAATCGCGGATATTCCCTGTTTTTTTTTTAAGTTCAATTTAAAGCTTTAAACAAGTGTTTCTCAGTCCCAGACTAAGCATGAAGTAAAATTTCGAGTTTAGAAAAGCCCCGTGAAAATTTGTCGAGGGTCGCGCAGCGACCCGAGACAAATTTTCTGGGCTTTTCTAAACTCGAAATTTTACTTCATGCGCCACGCGTGGAAAACACTATAATATTGTCCAATTTTTGTATATTAGAACTTCACTTACAATCTGTGGTTTATACGCGTGGCGCATGAAGTAAAATTTCGAGTTTAGAAAAGCCCAGAAAATTTGTCTCGGGTCGCTGCGCGACCCTCGACAAATTTTCACGGGGCTTTTCTAAACTCGAAATTTTACTTCATGCTTAGTCTGGGAGTGGAAAACACTCGTTTTAAGCTTTAAATTAAACTCTCTTAAGAATCAAGGAACGTCTAAAAATGTACAGCTAAAATAATTAAGAAAAAGTAATGTGATTTTATAAAAATAATGATATACCATTGAATTGATACAATTGCGGATATTCCCTGTTTTTATTTTGAGTTCAATTTAAAGCTTTAAACAAGTGTTTTCCACTCCCAGACTAAGCATGAAGTAAAATTTCGAGTTTAGAAAAGCCCCGTGAAAATTTGTCGAGGGTCGCGCAGCGACCCGAGACAAATTTTCTGGGCTTTTCTAAACTCGAAATTTTACTTCATGCGCTACGCGTGTAAAACACTATAATATCGTCAAATTTTTGTATATTCGAACTTCACTTACAATCTGTGGTTTATACGCGTGGCGCATGAAGTAAAATTTCGAGTTTAGAAAAGCCCAGAAAATTTGTCTCAGGTCGCTGCGCGACCCGAGACAAATTTTCACAGGGCTTTTCTAAACTCGAAATTTTACTTCATGCTTAGTCTGGGAGTGGAAAACACTCGTTTTAAGCTTCAAATTAAATTTATTTAATAAACCGAGCGTCGGCAAATGTACAAATGTATACTTAAAAGAAAAATTCTCGTTGAACATGTTCGGTGTTACATAAAACTCTCTGTATGTTATAATAATAATAATAATTACTTGCTTATCTCGTGCATATAAATAATGTCTTGTCAGAAACAATTTACTAGTCTAGTAAGTTACATAAATCTTATCGGCAATGACGGAATCCGCGTTCGGATAATTAACTACAAAACAAAACATGTCGTCCGAAGCGAAAAATTCGGCAACTCGTGTCTGTTAGTAAAGGCGCCGAACCGATAAATGTTACTATAAATAATTTTCACTGGAGTCACACGTCTTCTGCAAAAAATAACTGATAAGGTGTTGTTATCAGCAGACATACACGCTCCACAACAAATAATTGGCGATATAGTAAATATTTTCTTTGTGTAATTAATTTAATGCCAAGAGGGATTTTTACGTGTTTTCTAGCTTGATAAACAATAAAATTATCTTCACTGATTATTATTAAGATTATTATTTAATGCGAGAGAGTGACATGAGCGTGGCCAGGATTGCAACTAGGGGGGGGGGGGATGAGGGAAATAGATAAAATATTGATTCAGTGTTTAATGTGTTAATATGTAACGTCAAAAATTTACACTTTTTTATGTCCACGGGGCAAGAGTCAAAACAAATTCTAAATTTAGTTAAAAACCTTATATGTAAAACTACGAAAATGTTTGTATAGTTAAAAACCTATGAAATATTTATGGAAAACATTAATAAAATATAAAGACAATTTAACAAAAGGAAAAATTATAATAAGCAAATACAGGGCTTTTATTAATTCCCGAACCCCACGTGACTAAATTTAAAATTGCCGCGTAAATTATTGTATTTGTACGTTGGAGGCTTTGAAAAAAGTAACCAAACGTTACTAAAGTCAAATTTGACATAAACGTTTATGCGCGGTGCATCGTTAAACCAACCTTTGAGATCTTACAAGATTCGCCCGGAATTTTCAGGTAAGCAAAAATTGTTTAATTATTCTGAAACATTGAGTTTTATTTCTATTTATTTTGCAGAGTCAATTTGCTAGGATATGCAAATACTGCGAAAATTAATAAAAATTAGTTACATTTTTGAAGATGAGCCTATTTTTTAATCATTTTAAATATAATATTTTCAGTCGTCATAAAAATACGCCGGCGAATAAATATTTTTAAATCTAGGGAATTTTTGTGTGAGCCATACCACCTTGTACATTTGGTTGCCTATTATTTTTGGTCACGTGGGGTTCGGGAATTAATGAAAGCCCGGTATAATAACGAATCAAAATTAGTATGGTGAGAGAATAATTTGACCTGATGTTGCATTTTGCATATAAATTATGCATAGAACAGTAGAGCTGTCGTGTAACTTAAATATTCATTGTATAATTAAATATCTGTCGGGGTATTAGCATTATTCCCTGCATAAATGCGACGAAAAACGAATTTTCGAAATAATTCGAAAACTACTTGCTTTAGGAGTATACTTTTTTGTAGGAAATTTTCCCCCCAATTGTACCATGTGATAAAAATTGGGTCATTCCATTTAAAAAAAATTGAATTACAAGATATTGAAGAGGGCACTTAGATATTGACATTTTAAGAACATTTATTGTGAATTAGCTCGAGAAGTAGTTGTTTCAATGAATATTTGGAGACTTGTCTCAATGAGACAAAAAATGTGCAGAAACTCGATATTAATTTTAATTCGTTTTTATATTTATAAATAAAATAAACGAGTGTCTTTCACTTCCAGACTAAGCATGAAGTAAAATTTCGAGTTTATAAAAGGAGTGACCGAGCCAAATTAGGCTTTTCTAAACTCGAAATTTTACTTCGTGCGCCACGCGTGTATAAGAATGATTTAATGTGAAATGGTCTTTAACCAATTTATTAGTGAAATAAACTTATTGTGTCAATTATCAATTGTTAAGGTGATGGGGAAAGCTCTATGATGGACACATCACAATTTTTTTATAACTTCAAATATCATTAGTAGGTTCTTGTGAAATTTACTGTTGATATTAAGTAAACTTATGTCTTTCAAAAAATTTAAGAAACAAACTTATTCCTTCTTTAGTGTTTGAGTTATTTTCAATACAATTCAAAATTATGTTATTTCAGCCCGATTTTTATTTATATTGGTCTAAAAAGAATTATTAATAAAAAAAATAATGTTGTTATTTAATGAAATTTACTGTTGGTTACTAACCTGATATAAAATTTACTATATTAAATTACATTTAAGATACATATGGTTACTAACCCGATATAAAATCTGCTATATAAAATTACATTTAAGATACATACAGTGATTTTTTTCTTCTAAGTATACTTTTACATATTCCCAAAAGAATTGCTCCAGACGTTCAAATTAATCAAAATAAATACAAAATAAATACAAAAAATTGTTGCAGTGTCAATCAATAAACAGTGAAATCTTAACCAAGTGTGTTGTTTACTAAAAATAAATATTTATAAAATTAATTAACTGTAAAGTTTATTATTTAGTATTTTCAATATTTAACACTTGTTTAAATATTAAGTAGGTTCTTTTATTCTGGGTGAGGTTAAACTAACTTGATGTTTTTATATAACGAATATCAATTCTATTTTCTCAACTGAGAAACTAGTGCATATTAGAATATTACAATATAATAATTTAGAGACTTTAACTAGCTTGCTTAACGAAGTATATTGAATTTAATCGGAGTAAGTAATATTTTTACTGTCTTGCGTTCGAGAGTCAAATCAGAAGTCCCAAATAAAATCTAATAGTAATGAATAATGGTTCTTCGTTAAGCAAACAATGCGTACGAAGGGGCACGCATAAGCCGGGGTGAACTTTATCATCTTTAGCGGAATTTTTCCAATAAGTACAAATTCTAATTAACTATTTATTCTTCCCAGGCTTATCTGTGCTCTAGCATTAGCAAATGCATTCTGATAATAACATTTAGCAATGAATAATATTTAAGTAAAAATAAACAACAAACATCAATAAGTGAAACAAACATAAATAACTTTAAATATAATTATCAAAAATGCACGATACTAAAGTATTCAATTATATAAAAGAAATAAATATACAGATGGGTACATTACATAACAAAAGATCAAACATGAGCACTATATTTTAAACTGCAGTTAAATCAGTGTTTTAAACGCGTGGCGCATGAAGTAAAATTTCAGGCTTTTCTAAACTCTATTATTCTTACTATATTAGTTTTTTTTTATAGTTCTTTTGTTTTAGCACGTGTTGATAATGATCAGCCATTAGCCAAATTCTACTTTTAACTTGAATATTACCATAATAACTAGATGTGGGCACATTGTAAAAGACTCGGTTCAGTTTCAATTATTTGATTATCAGTGGGCAGCAATTTGAATTTATTTTTCTCAAAGATGTGTGGAAGATTTCAACAATCACATCCTAGCATATTATGCGCTATACATCATCCATGTCACATTCTTTATTTACCATTATTCGCTAAACTTAGTCCAATTAACTAATTCGTTTCAAAACAAAATTTGTTTATAACGCTGATATCAAATCATTACCATTTTCTCGTTTAACTAAAACACAGTTATATTATATTTTAATTAATTATATTACTATCATGTTTTTATTAAGTGACTTGAAATAAATGAAATATAATTAAGTAACGTAAATATTTACGTTAATTGTCAGTTCAATGCATTATAAAATATAAATGTATTATTGTAATATTTAATTGGAGATTTTTTTTTCTTGAATAACTTTCTCAATTATCACTTGGTGAAACATTTTAAAATAATATTAAAGGATAAATTAATCACAAATAGTGAAACAAACCAAGTGTTTTTAATTTATCCTTTAATATTAATATTAAACGCTATGCTGCGTCAATTTATTGTCGATCGGTATATACACACAACTCTTAATTTCATCTGTTATTGGTAAGATTTAATTTTAGTTTTAGTTTACATTATTTCTTATTTCTGGTTTAATTTATTTGCATATGTTATGATTTATTTTATTGTAATACTGATATATATTTGTTTGTATTATTTTGTTAAAAAGGTGATTCCGTAATAAATTATTATTATTATTATTATTATTATTATTATTATTATTATTATTATTATTAATAATAATAATAATAATAATATTAAATTTTAGATTCCGTTAATAAATTAAAATTAAAATATAACTCAAATAACTAATCATGATAAAAAGATCTTATTATCATTAATATCATCATTAGATATTTGAGTAACGTATAGATGTACTTTATTTAATTATATTTATTTTATTTTGTATAATATACATGTACAAAAAGAAAATTATATCAAAAATTACAAACTATCCTAATCCAACGTATGTTTAATTTTAATTAGGGCCTAACAAGTAAAAATAAATACTAGATAAATTCAAATTCAAAACTATTTGAATTCGAGAAAATAAGCTTACGCTTCTTATAGTTTGCACACTTTAAACATAATATATAAAATTACGAAAAAACTGTTCGTGAAAATGCAAACAGTTTCTTAATTAATAAGACAATTTAAGACGATAAATATCCATTGAAACAACTACTTCCCGTGCAAATACACCTTCGGATATTAAATTATACAATGAAATATTTCTAATCTTATTTAATTTGATTTGTTACAACACTCTATTAAAGTATATGTAACGTTTAGGTCAAATTCTCTTCAAACCAACTAACAATACAATTTAAAATGAAAGGAGAGATAAAAAGACTTTGATTAAAGATGGCCTAAGACATTAGTTTTAATCAAAGTCCTTTCACTTCTAATTTTTCATTTTAAATTGTATTGTTAGTTGGTTTGAAGAGAATTTGACCTAAACGTTACATATACTTTAATAGAGCGTTGTAACAAATCAAATTAAATAAGATTTTAAATATTTCATTGTATAATTCAATATCCGGAGTTGTATTTGCACGGGAAGTAGTTGTTTGAATGGATATTTATCGTCTTAAATTGTCTTATTAATTAAGACACTGTTTGCATTTTCACGAATAGTTTTTTCGTAATTTCATATATTAAAAATAAATACTTTCTAAATAACCTATATACAATACAATATTTTTTTTTTAAATCATACAATACAATACTTTCTGAAAAACATATATACAATAAAATACAATACATCTTACATCTACTTAAATCTACATGTATAATAAATTCTTTTATTGAATATTATTCACATTCAATTAACAATTTATTAATCCTTTTGTTTTCAGTTTTGTTAAGTTATTATTATGAATTTTTATGTAATTTGGGAGTGCGTTAAATAATTTAATCGCAGAATACATAGACTTTGTTCGTATGATCAAAATATCTTAGTATTATAAAAGATACTTGGTATGTTTATTATATTATTAACAATTTGTTTGAAATTTTATACATTCTAAGGCATTCACTGTTTTTTTTTTTGCTTTTTAGTTTTATTTTTTTACAAATATTTATCACCATTACTGAAGAAAACTATAACTTATATGACAGTAGATACTGCCAGTATTATGTGGTATCGTTGATACAATGATTTAATGTGATATTTAAAAACACAAGTATCCTATTTATCAAACCTAGAAAAATCACAACACTGATAATATAATACAGCGAATTTTTCTTTTGAGTATACTCTATAAATTTTCCGTCATACGTTGTTTTTTTTTTAAGAATTCAATTTAAAGCTTTAAGCGAGTGTTTCCACTCCCAGACTAAGCATGAAGTAAAATTTCGAGTTTAGAAAAGCCTGAAAATTTGGTTTGGTCGCGTAGCGCTAAGCGCGGAGCGACCAAACCAAATTTTCAGGCTTTTCTAAACTCGAAATGTTACTTTATGCGCCACGCGTATATAACACCAGTTTTAAGTGAAGTTCAAAAAATACGTCTTTAGTATACTGGTTTAGTAGCATGTTGCGAATTTCTGAAAATGTCAGTCTTTTATACACGTGGCGCATGAAGTAAAATTTCGAGTTTAGAAAAGCCTGAAAATTTAGATTTGCCGTCACTCGCTTCGCTCGTGCCGGCAAATCCAAATTTTCAGGCTTTTCTAAACTCGAAATTTTACTTCATGCTTAGTCTGGGAGTGCAAAACACTCGTTAAAAGCAATAAATTGAACTTAAAAAAAAACAATGAATATCTGAAGATTTACAACACATGCGCTGTAACTATGATATACTTATACTTAATAGAAAAAGTGACTGTGTTGTTATTACTTGATATTTATAAAATAATGGTTAATTATTACTAAACATAGAATAAACATGTTGTTATCATGTTGAACAGATTTTATTTAAACATTTTTATGTAGTTTGGGAGTGCGTTAGATAATTTAATCGCAGAATATATTGACTTTGTTCGCATGATCAAAATATCTTAGTATTATAAAAATTTCTTGGTATGTTTATTATATTATTAACAATTTGTTTGATATTTTATACATTTTTCTTTTTAGTTTTATTTTTTCACAAATATTTATCACCATTACTGAAGAAAACTATAACTTATATGACAGTAGATATTGCCAGAATTATGTGGTATCGTTGATACAATGATTTAATGTAAAGTTAAAAACCACATGTATCATATTTATCAAACAAAGAAAAATCACAACACTTATAATCTAATACAGCGAATTTTTCTTTTGAGTATATTCTGTAAATGTTCCGTCATTCGTTGTTTTTTTTTAAGAGTTCAATTCAAAGCTATAGGCGAGTGTTTCCACTCCCAGACTAAGCATGAAGTAAAATTTCGAGTTTAGAAAAGCCTGAAAATTTGGTTTGGTGGCGTAGCGCGAAGCGCGGAGCGACCAAACCAAATTTTCAGGCTTTTCTAAACTCGAAATTTTACTTTATGCGCCACGCGTATAAAACACCAGTTTTAAGTGAAGTTCAAAAAATACGTCTTTAGTATACTGCTTTAGTAGCATGTTGCGAATATCTGAAAATTTCAGTCTTTTATACGCGTGGCGCATGAAGTAAAATTTCGAGTTTAGAAAAGCCTGCAAATTTGGATTTGCCGTCACTCGCTTCGCTCGTGCCGGCAAATCCAAATTTTCAGGCTTTTCTAAACTCGAAATTTTACTTCATGCTTAACCTGGGAGTGGAAAACACTCGATTAAAGCATCAAATTGTACTTTAAAAAAAAAACAATGAATATCTGAAGATTTACAACATATACGCTATAACTAGAATATGTATAATTAAAAGAAAAACTATCTGTGTTGTTATTACTTTATATTTATAAAACAATAGTTAATTATTACTAAACATAAATTAAACATGATTAAATTATTGTTGAGTTACGTGAAGGTGAACGGAGTTATTAAATAAAAGAATTGAGTCTCCTTTCTTCACAGGATTTATTTAAAAATCGCAAATGTACATTTCGGTCACGATGTGACCATTATCAATGCTTAACTATTTACAAAAACAAACGGAAAATTTATACCATGGATACAGATTCGGATTATAATTACAATGTTTTGGGTGACTGGGATTAGAGCGCTGGGATCAATTCTAGAAAAGGATTTACTAATGGGCTTAAATCAAAGTTTAATAGCCTGTTTTCCACTTTTTTCATTTCATTTTCATTTTCACCCGAAACATTGTAATTATAATCCGAATCTGTATCCATGGTATAAATTTATAAATTTTGTTTTTGTAAATAGTTAAGCATTGATAATGGTCACATCGTGACCGAAATGTACATTTGCGATTTTTAAATAAATCCTGTGAAGAAAGGAGACTCAATTCTTTTATTTAATAGATTAAACATGTTGTTATCATGTCAAACAGATATTATTTGAACATTTTTTAACTCAGTGAGATGTTACATTTTTATTTAAAAGCTTGGTAATCCCAACATTATCATTAGATATTGATAATTAGCAATAATTAAATTTTCCTTCTATGCTGGTCAGCATTTATTAGAAACGTCAGTCAATAAAGAAGGAAAATCAAGTACTGATAGAGGTTTATTAGAAAATTCAGCACACACGATTCGCACACGTGGCGATAAGATAAATTTTCTGCTAAAGTTTAATATTAATAATTCACGCCTTAACAGGTCACCGCACGTAAATTATTCAACCAGATCCGGAGATGTAATTGATACCTGAAGGAACCCATTGTTACAATTTTGTAATTAATTAACTCGACTCATAAAAAAATAAACAATTTATGCAATTTATGCATATCCATCGTCTGAAGATAAAATAAATTAATTTTAGTTTAGCAATATATTACAGTTTTCAGGTAATTAATTTGTATTTAAAAACAAAGTAAAACATGAAAACGAAGAAGAAAAATCGAGCTATGATTGGGGATCGTTAAAAAAAAAAATCAGCACATGCGGTAATTATTATGATCTGTACACAAATGAGACACTAAAACTTTGTTTATACAGCTGAGGTTTTTATTGTGAGTATAGTTTCGACAACTTTAACTTGTCATTATCAAACAAGAAGTGACTTCTAGTTTGATAATGACAAGTTAAACTTGTCGAAACTAGAGTCACAATAAAAACCTCAGTTCAATGACTTCTAGTTTAATAATGACAAGTTAAAGTTTTCGAAACTATAGTTACAATAAAAACCTCAGTTCAGTGACTTCTAATTAAATAATGATAAGTTAAAGTTGTCGACACTATAGTCGCAATAAAAACATCAGTTCAGTGACTTCTAGTTTAATAATGACAAGTTAAAGTTGTCGAAACTATAGTTACAAAAAAACCTCAGTTCAGTGACTTCTAGTTTAATATTGACAAGTTAAAGTTGTCGAAACTATAGCCACAATAAAAACCTCAGTTCAGTGACTTCTATTCTATATTCTATATTTTAAATTGTGCAATCATCTATACTTGTCGTTCATTTTATTCGGTTTTTATAGTCACAATAAAAACCTCAGTTCAATGACTTCTAGTTTAATAATGACAAGTTAAAGTTTTCGAAGCTATAGTTACAATAAAAACCTCAGTTCAGTGACTTCTAATTTAATAATGATAAGTTAAAGTTGTCGAAACTATAGTCGCAATAAAAACATCAGTTCAGTGACTTCTAGTTTAATAATGACAAGTTAAAGTTGTCGACAGTGACTTCTAGTTTAATAATGACCAGTTAAAGTTGTCGAAACTATAGCCACAATAAAAACCTCAGTTCAGTGACTTATATTCTATATTTTAAATTGTGCAATCATCTATACTTGTCGTTGTTGTTTATAGGTCCGTTTTTTTATTTATAGGTCCGTTTTCATTACATGTGTTTTCTTATGTTATATACTTATATCTATTTACGTAGTATTAATTTTATGATTATAATTTTATTATTGTAATTTTTTTGTAATATCAAAGAAGATATCCGTAAATAAATACTTTACTTTACTTCTAGTTTAATAATGACAAGTTAAAGTTGTCGAAACTATAGTCACAAAAAAACCTCAGTTCAGTGACTTCTAGTTTAATATTGACACGTTAAAGTTGTCGAAACTATAGTCACAATAAAAACCTCATTTCAGTGACTTCTAGTTTAATAATGACAAGTTAAAGTTTTCAAAACTTTAGTCACAATAAAAACCTCAGTTATAGAAACAAAGTTTAAGTGTCATATTTGTGTAAATAATAATCTCCATAGTTAACAGTATAAAATAATTTTTGTCTAATAAATGTGCCTGAGGAGAGTATAAGAAAGTAATATACAAGCAGTGTTGTCAGCTATTTTTTCAGCTAAGCAGTAGTTCGCTGAAAAACATTAGATTGTGATTTGCAAGCACTAGTACAAACACGTTTCTAAAAAGATCAACTTATATAAAATATGTGAATATTATTACAGGTTTTTTTAAGTATACCATCCTGATGCACATATTCTGATGCAAATGTAAATGTGAATATTCTGTTAATTTTCAGGCATTCGGGTTTTTTTATAATATTGTAAAATTTTTAACTTCTGGTAATTTAATTTAATTTAATATTTACGATATTACAACTATTTTAATTCACTTTTTCACGATATTAAATGATTTAAGCCCCCTAAATAATCCCCTCCTTGAAATTTTTCTTTGATTGACAGTGTCAATTAATAATATAAATATATTTGTCCATTATATTACTATTGAGAATGAACACAGTGTTCGAAATGTACATTTAGTGAATAAAATTAATTTGTGAAGAAAGAGAATACTACAATAATTATGTTTTCAATCATTTTAAATTCTGCAAAATTTCACTGGTTATTTCTGTTTTGTTTTTCTTCAAATAATAGAAATCGAAGTTTTATAAAAAAAATAACAATAACTAATCTTTATTTTCATGGCTTAAAAGATTTATGGGGGTGGGTGTTTAGAGTGCACAGGTAGAGCAGGTGGAGAGATAAATAAGGATTTTCCCGGAACGAGCGGTTTTATTATTCATAAAATAATGAGTCTGAAGTTGGTGGTCATTCCAGTTACCACCCAAAGGGCCGACTTCGTCCTTTGTTGAGCGGGATCGAGATGATAAATGTGGGATTACCCGGGAGCATGTTTGCATTTCTGGGATTATTACCCTAGGGCTGTTAAATACAACGATAGTGTAAAGAGTAATTGTTTAAAGTTAGAGCGATACTATTGTGACGATAAAGAGGATTTCGTTGATTATATCGGACACTTTTTTCTCATTAATCACTTGGTAAAACATTTTAAAATATAATGGTTTGTAAATTAAATTCACTTGGTTTTGTTTCACTTATATGTATTTTATTTTCAACTAGTTTCGGCTTAATGCCATTATGATCATACATCATTCTTGATAATGGCATTAAGCCGAAACTAGTAGAAAATAAAATACATATAAGTGAAACAAAACCAAGTGAATTTAATTTACAAACCATTATATTTCGTTGATTAATTTCTTGTTTTGTTACAAGCTAGATGATGCTTGATTATTTATGATCAAAAGCTATTGGTATCTATAGTGTTTATAAGTAGATAAAACAATGATTTTAAGTGCAACTTATTATAATACCGTGCGATAGATTAAATTATGATTTAGAGTAGACAGCATTTTTTTGTGCGGTTGCCTAGATTGTTAATTAAATGAATAAATAAATTCAAGGCTATGGTTAACTATGTGTTGACAGTCAGTAGTGCTAATCTAATCCAAAATTCAAAGCCTACTCTAAATCATGCTTTCAACGAGGGCACGGAATATGTATACAGGGTTTTTTTCTTTGAAGTACAGAAGTCCCAATGTACAAATGTGCTCTAACATTTTTTTAAAGCGTTCAATTTTAAGCTTAGCGAGTGTTTTCCACTCCTTGGTTAAGCATGAAGTAAAATTTCGAGTTTAGAAAAGCCTGAAAATTTGGATTTGCCGTCACGAGCGAAGCGAGTGACGGCAAATCCAAATTTTCAGGCTTCTCTAAACTCGAAATTTCACTTCATGCGCCAAGCGTATAAAACACTGAATAATTGTGAAGTTCAAAATATACTGCTTCAACTAACTGCTTTAAAAGTAGATTTCGTACTTTACAATATATTTGTGTTTAATACGCGTGGCGCATGAAGTAAAATTTCGAGTTTAGAAAAGCCTGAAAATTTGGTTTGGCCGCTCCGCTTCGCGGAGCGACCAAACCAAATTTTCAAGCTTTTCTAAACTCGAAATTTTACTTCATGCTTAATCTGGGAGTGGAAAACACCCGTCAAGCATCAAATGATGCACATTTAAAAAACAGAGAACACCTGAAAATTTACAGCATATACATGGAGATATGTATACCTATATTAGTGTTTTATACGCGTGGGGCATAAATTAAAATATCAAGGTGTTTATAAGTAGAAAAGACAATGATTTCAAGTGTAACTTATCGTAATACATTTTTACAGGGATTTTTTCTTTCAAGTATGTACATATATGGTCTAAAATAATTTTTAAGGCATTTAATTTAAAGCTTAGCGAGGTTTTCCACTCCTTGGTTAAGCATGAAGTAAAATTTCGAGTTTAGAAAAGCCAGAAATTTTTGATTTGTCGTCACGAGCGAAGCGAGTGACGGCAAATCCAAATTTTCAGGCTTTTCTAAACTCGAAATTTTACTTCATGCGCCACGCGCATAAAGCACTGAATAATTGTGGAGTTTAAAATATACTGCTTCAACTAACTGCTTTAAAAGTATATTTCGTACTTTACAATATACTAGCGTTTAATACGCGTGGCGCATGAAGTAAAATTTCGAGTTTAGAAAAGCCTGAAAATTTGGTTTGGCCACTCCGCTTCGCGGAGCGACCAAACCAAATTTTCAGGCTTTTCTAAACTCGAAATTTTACTTCATGCTTAATCTGGGAGTGGAAAACACCCGTCAAGCATCAAATGGAGCACATTTAAAAAAAAACAGCGAACACCTGAAAATTTACAGCGTATACATGGAGATATGTATACATATATTAGTGTTTTATACGCGAGGCGCATAAAGAATAATTTCAAGGTGTTTATAAGTAGAAAAGACAATGATTTCAAGTGTATCTTATCGTAATACATTTTTACAGGAATTTTTCTTTTAAGTATAGAAATCCCCATGTACTTATATGTTCTAAAATAATTTTTAAAGCATTAAATTTGAAGCTTAGCGAGTGTTTTCCACTCCTTGGTTAAGCATGAAGTAAAATTTCGAGTTTAGAAAAGCCTGATAATTTGGATTTGCCGTCACGAGCGAAGCGAGTGACGGCAAATCCAAATTTTCAGGCTTTTCTAAACTCGAAATTTTACTTCATGCGCCAAGCGTATAAAAATCCAAATTTTCAGGCTTCGCGGAGCGACCAAACCAAATTTTCAGGCTTTTCTAAACTCGAAATTTTACTTCATGCGCCACGCGTATTAAACACTAGTATATTGTGAAGTACGAAATATACTTCTAAAGCAGTTAGTTGAAGCAGTATATTTTAAACTCCACAATTATTCAGTGTTTTATACGCGTGGCGCATGAAGTAAAATTTCGAGTTTCGAAAAGCCTGAAAATTTGGATTTGCCGTCTCTCGCGACCAAACCAAATTTTCAGGCTATTCTAAACTCAAAATTTTACTTCATGCTTAGTCTGGGAGTGGAAAACACCCGTTAAGCATAAAATGGAGCACATTTAAAAAAAACAGCGAAAGCTTGAAAATTTACAGCGTATACATAGATATATTTTAATCAATAAACTCGAAAATCTTGGTTTCGGGCCGCAAGTTACAAAGTGGTTGTTCAGTTACTTAATTAATAGGCAACAATTTGTGAAACTTAACAGCTTTGTTTCAAATCCAATTACGGTAACTTCTGGTGTCCCTCAAGGATCCCATTGTGGCCCTATTTTATTCCTATTATTGATTAACGACATTACCAGTTACGTTGTTCATTGCAAGTTACTCTTGTTTGCTGACGATCTAAAGATCTTTCGTATTATTAACAATCCTGCTGACCGGATATTGATGCAATCCGATCTTGATCATTTACATCAATGGTGCTGTGATAATTCTCTATTTCTGAATATCAATAAATGTTATGCAATATCGTTTGGCAGAGGTCACATATCCGAAAACCAATATTATATTGATAATCAACTTTTATCATCAGTAAAACACATTAAAGACTTGGGTGTAACCTTCGATTGTCGTTTGTCTTTTGCGAAGCATATTGATAACATTTGTTGTAAAGCCATGCAAACTTTAGGCTTTATTTTTAGTTATGGTACAAACTTTTCCATTCGCACACAAAAATTACTTTATATCACATTAGTAAGAACTCAAGTAGAATACGCGTCATGTATATGGTTTCCACATTATTCCAACCGTAAAGACCAAATCGAACGAGTGCAAAACAAATTCATATTAAATATTAGTTACAAATTTGGCATTTTAGGAATAAACTATAGTCGCACTCATATGCTGGCTACAATCAACTTAGCCAGCCTTGAAAATAGGCGCATTTATTTTGATTTCTGTGTCCTATTTAAAATTGTAAATTCGATAATAGACTGCTCTGAGTTGCTCCATTTAATTAATTTCAACGTGCCTAGCAATACACGTATTAACCTAACATTTCGTGAGCATTTTCACCGCTCAAACTTTGGCAGAAATAGTCCATTGAGCAGAATGAGGAGACATTATAATATAATTGATCGACTCAGAACCATCACTCTCTTTGGGACTTCATTTACAGCCTTCAAATCTCAATTAAGATCTATTGATTTTTCAATTCTTAGTTGAGATACAATTTATTTCTATATTATTCATTTGCTATAGTGCTACTATTGTTTATTTCTTTTATTTTTACTTTAATTAGTTACTTTAAACTTGTGTCTGATTTATATTATGTGGGCATTTTACTCTTGAGTATACATAAATTTGCGAAAATTCGTTGTTTGAAAGCGGTTAATTTCAAACAACGAATTTTCGCAAATTTATGTATACTCAAGAGTAAAATGCCCTGTAATTTCAACAATACTCTTGTCGAAAAATGTTTAACTATATTTTTGTCGAAAAATGCTAAAACAATGTTCTTTTTCCCTCAGAGGTTCTCTATGGATTCTTTATAACCAATCCCTAAGTTCCGGCTGTTTTCCTTCTATTTGGAAAAGTGGTATAATTACACCAATTTTTAAAAGCAGTAAAAAGAACGTTGTTTCTAACTACCACCCGATCTCTCTTCTATAGCTTATCCCAACAAAATAATTCACTGCACCCCTATCTGAATGTGTATCTAGTGTCCTATCTGGTAAGCAACATGATTTTAGAAGTGGGTGTTCGACTTCTTTTAAATATCAGATTTTGATAAAATAACTAGAGATTGTTCGGAGATTAACAAACTTTGTATTAACGTTGAAAAAAACATAATTGACCAATTTTTAATGAAAGTACAGTCGCTCAAAGTTAAATAAAATTTCATGAATATAACAAAACATTTTCTCTTTTTCCAGTCTGAGGTAATCAAAACAAATATCAGATTCTGATAAAAATCACGAGAGATTGCAAAGAAATAAACAAACTATGTATTAACGTTGAGAAAAACAGAATAGACCAATTTTCAACAAAAATACAGTCGTTCAAAGTTGATTAAAATTTCATTAATATAACTAAAAATGTTTAAAGATGCAGAGTTTCTTTCTCCGGTATGAGATTATCAAAAAATAATATCACATGTTAATTAAATCACTAGAGATTGTTAAGAAAAAAAACAAACTTTGTATTAACGTTGAGAAAAACAAAATCGACCAACTCTCAACAAAAGTACAGTCGTTCAAAGTTTATTAAAATTTCATTAATATAACTAAACATGCTTAAAGATGCAGAGTTTCTTTTTTCGGTCTGAGATTATCAAAACAAATATCAGATTTTAATGAAACCACTAAAGATTGTTAAGAAATAAACATACTTTGTATTAACGTTGAAAAAAACAAAATCGACCAACTTTCTACAAAAGTACAGTCGTTTAAAGTTTATTAAAATTTCATTAATATAACTAAAAATGTTTAAAGATGCAGAGTTTCTTTTTCCGGTCTGATATTATGAAAATAAATACTAGATTTTGATTAAATCACGAGAGAATGTAAAAAAATTAACAAACTTTGTATTAACGTTGAGAAAAACAAAATCGACCAATTTTCAACAAAAGTACAGTCGTTCAAAGTTGACTAAAATTTCATTATTACAACTAAAAATGTTTAAAGATGCAGAGTTTCTTTTTTCGGTCTGAGATTATCAAAACAAATATCAGATTTTGATTAAACCACTAAAGATTGTTAAGAAATAAACAAACTTTGTATTAACGCTGAAAAAAACAAAATTGACCAACTTTCAACAAAAGTACAGTCGTTCAAAGTTTATTAAAAGTTCATTAATATAAGTAAAAATTTTTAAAGATGCAGAGTTTCTTTTCCGGTCTGAGATTATGAAAATAAATATCAGATTTTGATTAAATCACGAGAGAATGTAAAAAAATAAACAAACTTTGTATTAACGTTGAGAAAAACAAAATCGACCAACTTTCAACAAAAGTACAGTCGTTCAAAGTTCAACATTATTGTTGCGTTAAAGTTCTATATATATATGTATACACTATTGTAAAAGGTGAAACCGTTAAAATAAATAAATAAATAAATAAATATGTATACCTATAAGTAAAACTCCTTGTATTATTATACTTTATGTACTTTATTATTAAGTCTAACTTATTATTGTACTATTGTGTTTATATTTGTTACTTATGTCTTTTACTTCGCATCTATTAAATTATTTTAAGATATTATCTATTAATGTAGGTAATCACTATTTTATACCCGTAAATTAATTATCGATAAAAAAAAAAACGGATTTCGTTCATGCATTTATCAAATTATCGATAATCGAAGAAGTCTAAAAAGTTACAATTCCCAAACGCGATTAATAAAATATTGATTGTATTTAATGAATTTAATATGTCCTTCAGTCAAGTGCCAAAAGTGTTATTGACCTGCGTTTTTATCTATTAAAAAATATGCATAGAAAGGTGAATATTCTCAAGCAGCAACAGTAATTCAGTGAATGTGACGAAGTGCGAATGAAATTCGCGATTTTTAATAAATCGGATAAAAAGTGACAATTTTAAAGTAGACGATCAATGGATTATTTTAAAAGGTAATTTAAATGCAATGTAGATTCTCATTGAGTTATGTACAGGTTTTTATTTAGTGACTAATTAAAAAATTGAGTAATCCAGTTTTAAATTTTAAGGTGTATTAAAACCAACAAATAAAATAGCATAGTGATTAGGTTTAGGTTTAATTAGGAGGAGTCTCGCGGATGGTGTGCACTAAATGTTATAACCCTATTGTGGTTTACGCAGATTACATATGTGTCTTTGTGCATATTTGTGATTCATGTTTTGTGTCTTACATTTTAGTTATATGTTTTATGTTTTTGGCTCTACATTGTAAATGGCTTGTCCGTTAATAAAGAATTATTATTATTATTATTATTATTATGTGAATATACAGAAAATAGACTGGGTAGCAATACATAGCAATACAAACTCTATATCTCTTTTCTAATTATTACAATTTAAAGACGTTTATTATAGGAATATGGTAAATTTATATGAACATTTTTGCTAGATGTACACTTCTGTGCAATAAAATTAAGCACACAAAATATATTATAGTTTAAAACGGACGTGATGAGTTTCCTAGTTAGAAAAATATGTAAATATGTCAATTTCCTCAATGTCAAAATGCTGCGTCATTTAGACAACAATTCAAAAATTCGAATTCTAACTAAAATAGAAGATGGTTTTTCTATTTGGACTTTGTTGTATTTATAACAAGCGTTGTTTTCAAAAAGTCAATTTTATTTTTAATGAGGGTATTATTTTCAAGTTATGGTGCTTATTATTCATTGAAACTGCTGCTAGGCAATTAACACAGACCCGAATTATACAACTAGAATATTGTAAAAAATAGTTAGGTTAGTTAACTATTTTTTACAATATTCTAGTTGTATAATTCGGGTCTGTGTTAATTGCCTAGCAGCAGTTTCAATGAATAATAAGCACCATAACTTGAAAATAATACCCTCATTAAAAATAAAATTGACTTTTTGAAAACAACGCTTGTTATAAATACAACAAAGTCCAAATAGAAAAACCTAACTTGTGCTTAATTTTATTGCACAGAAGTGTACATCTAGCAAAAATAAAAAATATTGAGAAGATAGTGTTAGTGTTTTCATTCCAAGTTCCAAGACAAAATCTTTACATATTTTCCTTCACACATGTTTGTCGTATGCCTTTTCGTCTACTTATTAAAATGAAAAAATGTATTTGTTGCTTAACACCTTCTAAACGAAGGCAAAAACTGTGGAATAATTTCAATGCAGCAAACTTTAAAACAAAGTTTTGATAATTCCAAGAAACAAGGATAAGAAACCAATAAATCAGCAAAAATTGTTGTCACTAATCAAATTACTTATACTATAATTAACATAATTTATAAATTGATAACCAGCGATTCAATTAAAAGTTCAAGGCCAATTTGCACCAAGATTATACCTCTGATTAAGTAATAATTCCCTTTTATTATTATTATTATTATTTGTTTGTCCATTTTATGTACGATCGATGACAGGGTCTTTTACATCCCTGCCACCACAATGTCTGTGATATTAGGTTTAGGGTTATTTTTATTTATTCTATTTATGTTTTGCTTAGTATTGTTTATTTTAATTAATTTATTGTTTGTGTTTCTTTTTAAATAACACAAGCAAGCCGGCTAATGACCATGTAGTCGAAGCCGGTAAGTGGGAGGGGTTTTTAGTCGGTAGTCCTCCAGTTTGGAGGGAGTCCGACACTTCGTCCGTAAATGGATTTTTCCCTCCCACACAAAAAAAAAAATAATAATGCTTTATTGATAACCAGTGATTTAATTAGAAATGCAAGGCCGATTTGCACCAGGATTATACCTCTGAATAAGTAAGATTTCCCTTTTTTGATAATAATAATAATGATTTATTGCTTTATATTAAAATCTACCGATTTGCACCAAGATTATACCCCTAATTAAGTAATAATTAACTTTTTTATTAATAATAATAATAATAATTCTTTATTGATAACCAGTGATTTAATTAGAAGTTCAAGGGCGGATTTGCACCAGGATTATACCTCTGATTAAGTAAAAATTCCTTTTTTTAATAATAATAATAATGATTTATTTCTTTATTTTATAATCATAGATTGGAATGATGTAAATGGCGAAACTAATTGCTAATCCGTCTCCGGAGTCGCGAAGTAGTCCAAGATTGTGGGGATTCCAATTGGTGAATACGTTGATCCGCGGGTCAAAACTAGAGGAGGTGACCCCTCAAACATCTCAGACAGTTTGCAGTTAGTTCTAGTGCGAGTGCGGCCACTTGTGCGGTAGGGTGACCTCACTGGATGATGATCTCTAATTTCCGAAACAATCGACCCGACAATTAATTAATTAATCAATCGAAGTCAAATTATAACAAGGTATGTAAATTAATTAATAAATTAATAAAAAATGTATTATTTTTGTAGAATTGTTGTTTTTTATGTATCTTTGATGTTAAATTGACGATTGTCCATTTTTAAAATAAATAAATAATCAAAATAAATAACTGTATGTTTTTGAGTTTACATGAAAGTGAAGTAAGGAATTACAGTCTTTATTAGTGTCAAAATAAATAAATAAAAATGTAAATTGAAAACCTTTTAAATTGTATGCTCCCGAAATTAATAAAAATAAAACATTTAAAATAACATGTTGTTAAGTAGGTCCGTAATTTTTTTTAAATTTGTTAAAAATCAAAAATTTTCTGGCGAAATTCACTTATTTTCCATACCTACCCCCTTACGAAAATTACAATTTTTGGGTGATAATTTTTATTTTTTTAAAAACCTGAAAAAAATCAGCATCATTCTAACCAATGTTAATATTAAAGCGGTGCACTTATTTACCCAGAAAAAAAATCTTGACACACCCAGCTTAAACTAAAATTATTTTAAAAATCGACTTGCACGAAACTTGTGACTTTGAGCGCTCGTACTAAACACAATTTTTTAGTTACGAAGATGCACTTTAACTCAAATTAAAGCAAATTCAATTCTAAGCACGCTGTTGTACAATTTATTTTAACTATCTTTAAAAAAATATTTTTTTTTACTTTCTCCTAAGAATGCTCACTTTTATACAAATTTCACTTAATGTACTTAAACCGCTCTCTTGCTTAAAATTCAGAACCGATTTAATTAAATCAAAAATAGTTTGATTCGTGATAAAACAAGCTTTAATTTCAGATACAGCAGTTTTCCGAAACTCAAACACTGCGCTTAGTACAAAGGCTCAAAGTTAGACTTTTGTGGATTTATCGATTTTCTATTGTTACTAAAGTTTGCGAAAATTGGTGTAAACATTGTTTATGTGAAAATTAAACTGCGCATATTGTTTCTAATGTTGTTAAGTATGTCCGTGATTTTTTTTTAGTTTTTTAAAAATCAAAAATTTTCTGGCGAAATTCAATTACTTCCATACCTACCCCTTATGAAAATTACAATTTTTGGGTGAACATTTTTATTTATTTAAAAATCTGAAAAAAATCAGCATTATTCTAACCAATGTTAATATTAAAGCGGTGCAATTATTTACCCAGAAAAAAAATTCTTGACACACCCAGCTTAAACTAAGATTATTAAAAAAATCGACTTGCACGAAACTTATGACTTTGAGCGCTTGTACTAAACACAATTTTTTAGTTACGAAAATGCATTTTTACTCAAATTAAAGCAAATTCAATTCTAAACACGCTGTTGTGCAACGTATTTCAATTATCTTTAAAAAAATACATTTTCTTTACGTTTTCCTAAGAATACTCACTTTTACACAATTTTCACTTAATGTACTTAAACCGTTCTCTTGCTAAAATTTCCGGGAACCGATTTAATTAAATTAAAAATAGTTTGATTTGAGATACAACAAGCTTTCATTTAAGGTACAACAGTTTCCCGAAACTCAAACACTGCGCTTAGTACAAAGGCTCAAAGTTAGACTTTTGTAGATTTATCGATTTTCATTGTCACCAAAGTTTGCGAAAACTGGTGTATACATTTTTTTATGTGAAAATTAAACTGCGCACATTGTTTCTAATGTTGTTAAGTATATCCGTGATTTTTTTTAAATTTATTAAAAATCAAAAATTTTCTGGCGAAATTTGATTACTTCCATACCTACCCCTTACGAAAATTACAATTTTTGGGTGATAATTTTTATTTTTTTTTAAATCTGAAAAAAATCAGCATCATTCCAACCAATATTAATATTAAAACGGTGCATTTATTTACCCAGAAAAAAAATTCTTGGCACACCCAGCTTAAACCAAAATTATTAAAAAAATCGACTTGCACGAAACTTATGACTTTGAGCGCTCGTACTAAACACATTTTTTTAGTTACAAAGATGCACTTTAACTCAAATTAAAGCAAATTCAATTCTAAACAGGCTGCTGTACAACGCATTTTAATTATTTTTAAAAAAATAAATTTTCTTAACGTTTTCCTAAGAATACTTACTTTTACACAATTTTCACTTAACGTACTTAAACCGCTCTCTTGCGCACATTTCGGAACCGATTTAATTAAATCAAAAATAGTTTGATTCGAGATAAAACAAGATTTAATTTGAGGTACAACAGTTTCCAAAAACTTAAACACTGCGCTTAGTATAAAGGCTCAAAGTTAGACTTTTGTGGATTTATCGATTTTCTATTGTTGCTAAAGTTTGCGAAAATTGGTGTAAACATTGTTTCTAATGTTGTTAAGTATGTCCGTGATTTTTTTTTAATTTTTAAAAAATAAAAAAATATATGGCGAAATTCAATTATTTTCAGAAAATTACACTTTTTGAGTGATAATTTTTATTTTTTTAAAAATCTGAAAAAAATCAGCATCATTCTAACCAATGTTAATATTAAAGGGGTGCAATTATTTACCCAGAAAAAACATTCTTGACACACCCAGCTTAAACTAAGATTATTAAAAAAAATCGACTTGCATGAAACTTGTGACTTTGAGCGCTCGTATTAAACACAATTTTTTAGTTACGAAGATGCACTTTAACTCAAATTAAAGCAAATTCAATTCTAAGCACGCTGTTGTACAATTTATTTTATTTATCTTTAAAAAAATATTTTTTTTACGTTCTCCTAAGAATACTCACTTTTACACAATTTTCACTTAATGTACTTAAACCGCTCTCTTGTTAAAATTTTGAAACCGATTTAATTAAATCAAAAATAGTTTAATTCGAGATAAAACAAGCTTTAAGTTGAGGTACAACAGTTTTCCGAAACTCAAACACTGCGCTTACGAAAATTATAATTTTTGGGTGATAATTTTTATTTTTTTAAAAACCTGAAAAAAATCAGCATCATTCTAACCAATGTTAATATTAAAGCGGTGCATTTATTTACCTAGAAAAAAAACTCTTGACACACCCAGCTTAAAGTAAAATTATTTAAAAAATCGACTTGCACGAAACTTGTGACTTTGAGCGCTCGTACTAAACACAATTTTTTAGTTACGAAGATGCACTTTAACTCAAATTAAAGCAAATTCAATTCTAAGCACACTGTTGTACAATTTATTTTAATTATCTTTAAAAAAAATATTTTTTTTACGTTCTCCTAAGAATGCTCACTTTTATACAATTTTCACTTAATGTACTTAAACCGCTCTCTTGCTAAAATTTTGGAACCAATTTAATTAAATAAAAAATATTTTGATTCGTGATAAAACAAGCTTTAATTTCAGGTACAGCAGTTTTCCGAAACTCAAACGCTGCGCTTAGTACAAAGACTCAAAATTAGACTTTTGTGGATTTATCGATTTTCTATTGTTACTAAAGTTTGCGAAAATTGGTGTAAACATTTTTTTATGTAAAAATTAAACTGCGCACATTGTTTCTAATGTTGTTAAGTATGTCCATGATTATTTTTTAATTTTTTAAAAATCCAAAATTTTCTGGCTAAATTCAATTATTTTCCATACCTACCCCTTACGAAAATTACAATTGTATTTCTAAAGAATTCAACATTATTTAAAAAATCGTAGTCTTGTATTCATGATTACATTTCAGTGGCGGCTCGTCCATAAGGGCTGCTGCCCTCATCCAATGTAAATTGAAAGGAACATTTAAATTTGAGACCTATTCTAGTTTATTTCTTTTTAGTATTTAGTTTTCGAAACATAGACATTGAGAGTTTATCAGATTTTTTTTTAAATTATTGCATAATAATATTAATCTTACCACGTCTCTATGTAATTTTGTACAAAAAGAATAGTATATTCTGTAACGAGGTTGGAATAAGAAAAAATTGATACGAGTGGAGGATTCCGAACGCGAACGCCAGCGAGCGTAAGGAACCACGAGTATCAATTTTTTATTCTAACCGAGTAATAGACTATATTTTCTCCACGACTAGAAAGTATGAACCAATAACAATTAAATAAATCTGAACAAAACAAGTTATTTATTGAAACATTTGTATTACATTGTATTAATATTTATATTTAGTGTTAAATTATAATTGTTATTACCTTTGTGGCTAAATAAATCTCATCCGGAGCATTTTCTAAGAATTGCTTAACATTTTCTTCTATTAAAACCTTCGATTTCGTAGATACATACTTTTCAGAAAAGCGTTTTAACAAAATTTTAAATATCGAAATCGTGTTTCACATTTATTGTTGGTTTCAGGATTGAATATATTTTTTGTAGAGTCGAGGATTTCCATTTCTTTTAATAAATCGCTGAAAAATGCAATTAAAACATTTTCGGAAAGGGAGTCAAGAAAATGGACTCCCTTTCCGAAAATGTTTTATTTGCATTTTTCAGCGATTTATTAAAAAAATGGAAATTCTCAACTCTATAAAAAATATATTCAATCCTGAAAGCAACAATAAATGTGAAACACGATATCGATATTTAAAATTTTGTTAAAACGCTTTTCTGAAAAGTATGTATCTAAGAAATTGAAGGTTTTAATAGAAGAAAATGTTAAGCAATTCTTAGACAAAGCTCCGGATGAGATATATTTAGCTACAAAGGTAATAACAATTATAATTTAACACTAAATATAAATATTTATACAATGTAATACAAATGTTTCAATAAATAACTTGTTTTGTTAAGATTTATTTAATTTTTATTGGTTCATACTGAAAAATGCAATTAAAACATTTTCGGAATGGGAGTCAAGAAAATGGACTCCCTTTCCGAAATTGTTTTATTTGAATTTTTCAGCGATTTATTTAAAAAAATGGAAATTCTCAACTCTAAAAGGTTTTTAAAAAAGAAAATGTTAAGCAATTCTTAGAAGAATTCTTACACCTTAACAGTGTAAAATACTTTTCATATTCATGTCTCGATTTTTGCGGCAGCAGGTTCTTGCTTATATTATTTGCATAATTTGTAATTTCAGGTTAAGTATTATCAAAGTCTATATTTGATTGACTCTATTTTTCACTCATTATTGTAGTTAAATTAAAACTTATTGGAGAATACAACTCATAGCCTACCAGAATGTATTTTCAGCCAATCAGATGCAAGTACATACGTAGCAGTATGTGTATCGCAGCGATGATAAAAAATCATCGCAATGATAAGTTTGTTGTGGTCATAAATTGTTTTTTAAACGTCAAAGTGGTTAGACGTCAGAATTCCAAATATTAAAATGGACGTTGGAAATCGTTTTGGTACGGCTTCTAGCAGCAATATAAGTGAAGTAGTGAAAAATACGATACCGAAAAACACAGTGCGAAATAGAGAGTCGCATTGGCGACAATTTTCTGAGTTTTGTGCCGCTAGGAAGTTTCAGATAAGTAAGATTATAACATTTTATTCGTTATATTCTCTCACTAAATATAACTCGTGGTACGATTAACACCAGATGATATTTAGTCGTTAAAACCGAAGTAGCACATTCAACTCGTCCTACGGACTCGTTGAATCTGCAGCTCGGTTTCAACTTCAAAATATCATCGGTAATAATCTTACCACTCGTTGTATTATGGCTGAAAATAATTAATACGACGTCGGCATTTACATCTAACATATTTGAAATTCACTAACAGTGACAGTTTTGGAATTCAAGGAAATCTATGTTGTTTAGTTTGATTACGGAATATTCATTCTGTATCTTGTTATAGAATGAAAATACATGCAAAACACATAAGAAACAAGTGTTCCAGAATAAATATTCTAACTCAAGAGTGAGAATTTTTACATTCTATTATTAAATATGATTTCGGAATTATTACATTTACTAATGGTCGTGGAGAAATAATTTACCAAAATACCGATAAAAATCAGCAAATTCTATTAAATTATGGGTGACACTTTTTACGATTTACCGATAAATCGGAAAACTGGTATTACAACGCTTAAAATATGGAGAAGTAAATTTTTAAGCAAAAGATGCATTTTCCATGCAAGAATTTTCTCAAATAATCTTATCAACATGCTTTCAGCTCATTTTGCATATTATTACCACATAACTAAACTGCATTACTTATTTTGCATATCCCTTTGGAGTTTATCTCTGAACTTTCAACCTCACACAATGAACCTTAATTTCACTCACTTCCATCATTATTATTCTGTTACTAGAATCCCAATTCTACATGTCCTTTCTTAGTTTATAATTGCATTCATATTCTCTATATATACTCCAGACATTTATGTTTCAACATAAAATATCTTTATATTTCACAATAAAACGTTTGTATAACAATATTTTTATTTAATGTGACTGCAGTTTCGACAAATTTAGATTCACATAACACCCTGCTATTTTATTTGTTTATTTTAATATAACATAAACTTTAAAACTGGATTTCTCAGATTTTTTTTAGTCACATTAATTCTAGGTTATTCAAATGTACTGTGAGAATATAAGTGCATACTCTCAAAAAAGAGTAAACATCACAATAATTCAACAATATAAAGAAAGAAATATACAAAAACGAAATGTACTGTAATATCCTGTACCTACCTGCGTTTTGTGTGTTGTGTAGGGAGTTTTACGCCCCCCAGGAGTTTTCGCCCTGTCAAATGCGCGTCGCGTTTCCTTCTTCACCGTCAACAACATCCATTCTCGAGGCCGCCTTTGTTGTTTTTTCGCGTTAATGCGTTTTCTTGTTGTTGTTGTTTTTTTTTAACTTACATATCCCCTTTTCTGTAATTTGTGTTATTCTTCCGAGAAGGTTCGCCCACCTCTACCTACCTGTCAGATATAAGAACGCATCGTGTTATTAACCCTATTACAGGTCTTTTTCGCGAAATTATAATATTTATTAAAACAAAATCAGTGTTATTACTGAGAAACCCCAATGGGAATTAATAAAAAAAAAACTCGAACTGTAAAATAATAATAATATGGATTTTAAAATTGTATGTTTAAAATGTTTCAAAATAAGCCCTATTATTAATAGAGGTTCAAATTAACACTGCGAATTAGAATTTTTAAATATTACTTTAGCTAAGTTGTATGCTTTTACTGAGAATTCTCATTGGAATTTAATTTAAAAAAATAACTTTTCAACTATAAAATAGATAAGTAGATAAATTCCTTAATCTTCACTGTTTTATTTTAATTCTAACCTCGAGGTTTTCATGAAAAACGTGAAGACGTTTTTGACCTCGCCAAGTCCGAAAATAAGTATTCTTTTCTCGCAAGAATTCGCCGAAAATTGTCTCATCAAAAAAAATTAGTAATCCTGGACATCAACAAATTGTATATTTTTAAAGTTTCACGTAAAATACTGACCTCGAGGTTTTCATGAAAAACTTGAAGACGTTTTTGACTTCGCCAAGTCCGCAAATAAGTATTCTTTTCTCCTAAGAATTCATAGAAAATTGTCTCATCAAAAGAATTAGTAACCCCCCTGGACATCAAAAAATCGTATATTTTAAAAGTTTCACGTAAAAAACCTCGAGGTTTTCATGAAAAACGTGAAGACGTTTTTGACCTCGCGAAGTCCGCAAATAAGTATTCTTTTCTCCCAAGAATTCACCGAAAATTGTCTCATCAAAAGAAATAGTAACCCCCCCTGGACATCAAGAAATCGTATATTTTTAAAGTTTCATGTAAAAAACCTCGAGGTTTTCATGAAAAACGTAAAGACGTTGTTGACCTCGCTAAGTCCGCAAATAAATATTATTTTCTCCCAAGGATTCACAGAAAATTGTCTCATCAAAAGAATTAGTAACCCCCCCTGGACATCAAGAAATCGTATATTTTTAAAGTTTCACGTAAAAAACCTCGAGGTTTTCATGAAAAACGTGAAGACGTTTTTGACCTCGCCAAGTCCGCAAATAAGTATTCTTTTCTCCCAAGAATTCACCGAAAATTGTCTCATCAAAAGAAATAGTCCCCTCCCCTGGACATCAACAAATCGTATATTTTTAAAGTTTCACGTAAAAAACCTCGAGGTTTTCATGAAAAACGTAAAGACGTTGTTGACCTCGCTAAGTCCGCAAATAAATATTCGTTTCTCCCAAGAACTCACAGAAAATTGTCTCATGTCCCCCTGGACATCAAGAAATCGTATATCTTTTTAAGTTTCACGTGAAAATGATTGACATATCATAAGTTTTTTACAAAATATTTGACATATCGTTAACATGTTCCTAATTGATTACTTGGTAAAACATTTTTACTTATGAATTTGTTTTTTGACTAGTTTCGGCTTGATGCCATTTTTAAGAATGATGTACAAATCACAGAATTGGTTATATACACTGATTGACGGCATTTCAGGTAATAAGCGCTTTAATTATCGGGGAAACCCAGAGGTCCTCGTTGTCGTTGACCACGTTTTTTCCCGCTCTTATAGCTTTGCTTAGTTCTAATCCCTCTCGATAATTTAACACTAATCCCTTATTACCTGAATGCAACATTTTACAATATTTTGAACTGAAAAGGTGATCAGATGGGATACAATGTTTTGCGAAACTCCTGGTCTGTTTATTATTCAAAATATCCTTTCTTTGTTCTTTTAATCTAGTTTCAAAAGACCTGCCCGTCTGTCCTATATATATTGCGTCTCAATCATTACATTTCAGCTCTGCAGACAATGGCAGCGCATCCGCTGTCCTCTTTTTAAAACAGACCTCAATAAGCTCCAAGCAGAAATCCAAAAAGAAATTAAGTAATTTACAAATTCCATCTGGAATTGAGTAATAGAGGATGCATGCATACACAAACCTAAAATGTGGAAGCTCACTAAGTGATTCACAACCCAACATCAAGCGACCACTCCGATTATTCACGGAGGAAACGGACTTGCCTTCCTTCCGGACGACAAGGCCGAATCCTTCGCGGAAAGCCTAGAGTCACAGTACTCCCCGAATCCGCTCACAACAAGTGACGAATTACTCGACGAAGTTGAGGAAGCAATGGATCGCTTTGAGCGAACCCCAGCCCATACTTCCAAACCAACATCTTCTGTAGAGATTCGAAATATAATCAAATATGCACCAAATTAAAAGGCGCTAGGTCACGATAGTATAAACTACGCATGTTAAAAAACCTTCCTAACAGAGGAATAGTTTTCTTAACCACCAGTTTTAATGCATATCTAAGGATAGGCTATTTTCCAAAAGCGTGGAAACACGCAAAAGTGATATTAATCCCAAAGCCTGAAAAAGACCTGAAATTTCCACAAAATCACCGTCCTATCTTCCTGCTGTGCACACTGGGAAAACTATTCGAAAAAATGATCCATGCCCGCCTCAGTGAATGGTCGGGTGATCATATGATCATCTCTAAAATTCAACACGGCTTCATAAAAGGCCTCTCATGCAACAGGACCCGATCAAAACATTCACACAGTCTCTAAAGAATCCCCAAGAATGAAATTTTAATGAGCGGACATTTCGTGTACATTATATGCAGGGCTATTCAAATAGAAGGAACAGATTTCAAACATGTATTTCTTCCAAACTACAAAAAGTAGAACTATAATTCCAACGTTCCTGGGCAGACAAAAGTTTAAAATTTGAATAGTCCAGGCAGAAGTTCTAACCACGGCCGCATTAGCGCTGTTGCTTGTCATTTTGATTGTAGTAAAACAGCGATACAACAAGAAAAAGCACTTTGTGTGCTGCAATTAGAAAAACTAGTGTCCATTATTGAAGTTCAACGTACTTTTTACCGCTTCATCATAAGCAGATTTACCAGTGGCCCTTTTTTAGTAGTTTATCGTATTTGAAAATTAGTAAATAAACATTAAAATAAAAATTATTTGCGCAAACAAGTGCGATAATTTTTATTTTAATGTTTATTTACTACTTTACTAAATTTGGTTTAGCCGCTCCGCGCTTCGCGCTACGCACCCAAACCAAATTTTCAGGCTTTTCTAAACTCGAAATTTTACTTCATGCTTAGTCTGGGAATAGAAAACATTCGTTTTAAGCTCCAAATTGAACGTTTAAATATATATACCTAATAGAATATTCCCTGTATCAGAGCTGGGATGAATCCACAAAAACAGTATTCGAATCACGAATCCGAATCACCTAATATGATTCGAATCACGAACACTTGAATAAAGGTTCGTAAGTGAAAAATATGATTCGAATCAAAGATTCGAACCCTCATTTTTGAATCACGGATACAAATCCTTTAAAAATAAATCTGAATCTATTATTTGCAACCAGTAATATTTTATTCCATAAGTTTCTATTAACAAAAATGTACATTTACCGACTAAATATCTGATTATATAATGATTTTAATTAATGATGATATATGTGTTATTGAACTTCGTTTTAAATCTGTGTTTAATACGCGTGGCGCATGAAGTAACATTTCGAGTTTAGAAAAGCCCCGTGAAAATTTTCTACGCGGGGCTTTTCTAAACTCGAAATTTTACTTCATGCTTAGTCTGGGAGTGGACAACACTCGTTCTTAGAAGTTTCAAATTAAAGGATCACTATAGATTACTAAGTTTATTACCATTTTACAAAGGCTACAGCTCGAAGGACCAATCATGGTCTTCGGAGACCGAAGGACTACAGGGAATCGAAGTTTATTTACAAGAAAACAACGAATATCTTAAGGTTTACAGAATGGATAGGAAAGAAAGCATCCAATTTTAAAAAAATATCGAATTTAGGTTGATTTTAAGTGCGTTTTTAACTTCACTTTAAATCAGTGTTTTATACGCGTGGCGCATGAAGTAAAATTTCGAGTTTAGAAAAGCCCCGTGAAAATTTGTCTCGGGTCGTTGCGCGACCCTCGACAAATTTTCTACGCGGGGCTTTTCTAAACTCGAAATTTTACTTCATGCTTAGTCTGTGAGTGGACCGTCAAGATTTTCTACATGTCGAGATTTTCGATATTTCTAGATTTATGTCGATTTATTCACAGTTTGTTATTGTATTAAATGCAACTTTAATATTAAATAAAAACGGTTTTTTTTTAGGAATAGAATATTCACCCATTAAGAGCCGACCATACGTCGATTTTTTAAAAAAGTTAAATTTAAAATTCAAACGAGTGTTGTCCACTCCCAGACTAAGCATGAAGTAAAATTTCGAGTTTAGAAAAGCCCCGCGTAGAAAATTTGTCGAGGGTCGCGCAGCGACCCGAGACAAATTTTCGCGGGGCTTTTCTAAACTCGAAATTTTACTTCATGCGCCACGCGTATAAAACACTGATTTAAAGTGAAGTTAAAAATGCACTGAAAACCAACCCAACTTCGATATTTTTTCAAAATTAGATGTTTTCTTTCCTATCCATGCTGTAAACCTTCAGATATTCGTTGTTTTCTTGTAAAAAAACTTCGATTCCCTGCAGTCCTTTGGTCTCCGAAGACCATGGTTGGTCCTTCGAGCTGTAGCCTTTGTAAAATGGTAATAAACTTAGTAATCTAGAGTGATCCTTCAATTTGAAACTTCTAAGAACCAGTGTTGTCCACTTCCAGACTAAGCATGAATTAAAATTTCGAGTTTAGAAAAGCCCCGCGTAGAAAATTTGTCGAGGGTCGCGCAGCGACCCGAGACAAATTTTCACGGGGCTTTTCTAAACTCGAAATTTTACTTCATGCGCCACGCGTATAGAACACTGATTTCAAGTGAAGTTAAAAATATACTATTAACGTTGGATATTTTTCATGGTTAAGTAACCAAATATCCATTCATAAATATTTGAATTATTCGAAAATTTCAATATTTATATTCAAATATGAATAATTTAGTGATTAAAATATTCATATTAGAATATTTAACTATTTGAATTAATCGAATTCGAATCCCAGCCTGAATAGCGATGATTCGAATTATTTAGGAGGATTTGAATCCATGTATGAGGATTCGAATGCTTTTATAAGGATTCGATTCCTTTTATAAGGAGTCGAATCCTTTTATAAGAATTCGAATCCATTTATATGGATTCGAATCCTTTTATAAGGATTCGAATCCTTTTATAAGAATTCGAATCCTTTTATAAGGATTCGAATCATCTACGTCTGGATTCGAATACGAATCCTTTTAAAAAAATGTAACGAATCCGGATCACGAATCCGTTTTCACTAAAGTATTCGAATACCTCTGTTGAATCCTCTAAAAGGATTCGAATCCGGGAATCGAATGCTGAATGATTCGAATCCTGCCCAGCTCTGCCCTGTATGTACATTTACAAAAAAAATCCCTGTACTAACACTAAATAATTCTTTAATTTAAATAGGTACTTTAATTATTCCAACCTGTGTCTATTTTGAATACGTAGTTTAAATATAGTTTTTAAATTCTACAACGTATGTTGCATATTTTTTACCGACGTGAAGGTATTACTAATTTACGTGTATTTTTCCTTCGTCCCGTTTTCCCTGTAATGTAAGCCGCTTACGACTCGTCGTGTAAAACGTGACATATTTTTAGGATATAAAGTTATCCCTTTCATTAAGGGATTTATTTTTGTCCTAATTCCAACAAAGAAAATACAATGACACATATTACGTGCTATTTACTTTAATTTAACTTTATTTATGGAATCTCCATTATAATCGATTTACAATTTACAATAATTATTGTAAATTTTGAAACTTCTAAGAACGAGTGTTGTCCACTCCTAGACTAAGCATGAAGTAAAATTTCGAGTTTAGAAAAGCCCCGCGTAGAAAATTTGTCGAGGGTCGCGCAGCGACCCGAGACAAATTTTCACGGGGCTTTTCTAAACTCGAAATTTTACTTCATGCGCCAAGCGTATAAAACACTGATTTAAAATTAAGGTCAATAACACATATATCATCATTAATTAAAATCATTATTTAATCAGATATTTAGTCGGTAAATTAACATTTTTGTTATTGGAAACTGATGGAATAGAATGTTACTGGTTGCAAATAATAGATTCAAATTTATTTTTAAAGGATTTGTATCCGTGATTCAAAAATGAGGATTCGAATTTTTCATTCCAATCATATATTTCACTTACGAATCTTTTATTCGAGTATTCGTGATTCGAATAATATTAGGTGATTCGGATTCGTGATTCGAATCCTGTTTTTGAGGATTCATCCCAGCTCTGACATTATACTACCAACATACAAAATTGCCACTGGTTAGTCACCCAGTTTCAGACGTTAAAATTAGAAAATGATTGCTCTGTAAAAAATTCTATTGATTTAACAAAACGCTTAGAACACATACAAATCACAAATATTCACAATCTCAGATCGTTAGACGTCGAATCCCTTTTTCCTAGCATCCCAATCAAAGACTGTATCCATTCTAGAACAAATTTTAATGAAGAATTATATTCCAAACGGCCATATTAAGGAGTATTTAGAACTCACGGAACTAGTGATGGAATGTAATGTCTTTGAATTCAACAATAATTTTTTTAAACAGACCTTTGGCACTGCCATGGGAAACCCTTTGTCACCTTTCCTTGCCAACATATTGCTGGACAATTTTGAATACATAGCCAAAAGGTCAACTCCTCATTTTCTGGATGTTTAGTTTTGGTATGTCGATGATATTGTTGCAGTTGTTAAGTCTGATTTCAACCTTCCCGACTATATCTCTTTTTGAACAACATATACAGGGTCGCTACAAAGTATGGAAACACGGCTCTCACGTGAAAACGGCTAAAAACAGAACCACCAAAATTGGGATTTCTAAATGGGATATTTTCTTTAACAATTTGGCGTGAAAAAATCAAAAATGATTCTCAGGATTTTCACATACGGACGCCATCTTGAATTTTTTTAAATAGAATTCGATTTTTTTTATTTTACAACTTTTATAGATCTTATAATTCTGATTACAACCATATACCTTTTTTTAAAAATACTTGTCTTTTCATCGATAAACCGGACTTTGAAAAGTATGGAAACAGCCAAACGAGTACTTTTTCTAAATGCTGCAATACCACAAATGCATGTTCTATTTTTGATCAAAACTTAAAAAAATATTAAACAGTCAAATGAAAAAATAAAATATTAAACAATAAATTATTTTTTATTTTACAATATATGTTCAAAGTGCTCTCCATTAACTTCTTGGCAGTAATGAATACGCTGGACAAAGTGTTGTAATGAACTAGTTAAAATATTAGGACGAATATTTGCAATTTTGGTTCTTATGCGTTCTTCTAATTCTTGTATATTGTGTGGCCTGTTGTTATAAACTCGATTTTTCAAATGTGTCCACAGGAAAAAATCAAGTGGAGTTAAATCGGGTGACCTAGCAGGCCTTTCAATTGTTCCTCTCCTGCCTATCCATTTGCCGGGAAAAGTTACATCTAAATATTCACGTACTATTAGTCCGAAATGAGCTGGTGCTCCGTCTTGCTGAAACCATATGTTTTCAGCTGGATTAGCCTGAGTTTCATAATTTGGGAATATTTGTCTAAGTCTGGGAACAACCTGTTCTTGCAAAAGCTGTAAATATGTTTCAGATGTCAAATTGCCATTAATAACAAAAGGGCCGATAATATGCTGCCCAATTATACCACACCAAACATTAATTTTTTGTGGACGCTGCGTATGAATCTGCTCCATCCAATGTGGATTTTTGTTTGACCAGTATCTACAGTTATGGCGGTTAACTTGTCCATTTAAGCAGCAAGTTGATTCATCGGAAAAGAGCACACGGTTAATAAAATTGGCGTCCTGGTTTATCCTATTCATCATTGTTTCGCAAAATTCAATTCTGCGATCAAAGTCATCTTCATTCAATTCTTGTAGCAGCTGAATTTTGTAGGGATGATACTTTTCAATTTTAATTATTTTTGAACTGATCTCCTGCTCATGTTGTTATTGAAAGCCAATTGCTGCACCGAAGTTTTTGGATTTTCAACTACATCTATCATAAGATTAAATGAATTTTCTTCATTTGTAACAGTTTTTGGTCGTCCAACTTTTTGACGATTTTCAACAGTTCCAGTTTCATTAAACCTATTCCATGTTTTAAATGCAACTGACCTGGAAATAGGTGCTCGATCTGGATGATTTACGTTGAAAAGATTAGCAGCTTCGGCAAAGCTTCGTTTTCTATCCCCACACCCAATCATCATGAGAATCTCTATGCGATCCGTTTCACTCAAATGTGGCATTTTTGCAACAACCAGTTACTTACTAATGTTTTTTACAAGTTTGACAGGCTAATGAAAACTGTTTTCAAAGGCAACTATTTTTTTAAGTTGAAATTGTTAATTTTTATTTTTAAGTTTCGACCAAAAATAGAATATTTACAAAACAAATGAATATGAAAAAATAAAAAATGCTAGTTGAAGGGCTTAACGTACTCTAAACCTTTGGAAAATTTCAGGACATTCCGATAAACCGTTCTCAAAATATTTCGCTGTTTCCATACTTTTCAAAGTCCGGTTTATCGATGAAAAGACAAGTATTTTTAAAAAAAGGTATAGGGTTGTAATCAGAATTATAAGGTCTATAAAAGTTGTAAAATAAAAAAAAGAATTCCATTTAAAAAAATTCAAGATGGCGTCCGTATGTGAAAATCCTGAGAATCATTTTTGATTTTTTCACGCTAAATTGTTCAAGAAAATATCCTATTTAGAAATCCCAATTTTGGTGGTTCTGTTTTCGGCCGTTTTCACGTGAGAGCCGTGTTTCCATACTTTGTAGCGACCCTGTATAATAGCATACATTTCACCTACGAATATATAGTATTTATTATTTAATATATTATACAGGAAATGTTTCTTTTAGAGTCGTTTTTACGATCCATAGTTACACCTCTGTTAACTTAACCCAAGGATCAAACCTTTGGTGTCCGTTTTACAATTGCGAGGCAAAGCATTTTTGTGTGTAAAGTGAGTTACCTCACTGCCAGTCTGCCCCGTGCTTCGGGCTTGGGTTAAACCTGTGGTGGGCCGTTTCTATGAATATAGATTATTAGATTTGTTGTGACAGATTCATTTTCAATTTTGAAAGTAGAGGTTAGCTTAGTGTAGATAAACCAAACCAAATTTTCAGGCTCTTCTAAACTCGAAATTTTACTTCATGCGCCACGCGTATACAGTCTGTTTGATTTATTGTGACACAGCACATATGTCCGTTATTAGTACAGATAGAAGAAAAAGTTAAAGACAATAGTTTTAGTATTTTTCATGATCTATTCAGTAGCATTGTCAGAAAAACAATTGAAAATCAAATAAACACGTGAAAGCTATTATCTTCATTTTCTTTAATGGAACACCCTATATATTTTGTTTATTTCAAATAGGTAATAACCTTAGCTTTATAATGATACCATATGAGTACCCCTTCATTATACAAATAACGCGACAATTGCAAATAAATGAAATTTATCAGTTGCCATGGATAACAATTGACATAAAACAATTTGTTAACGCTTTAATGTCAAAGTGGTGTAGTAACTTCCCGTCTTGCGTGTTGTTGATTCAAATCTTTAGAGATGGGTGATAATTACTATTCTAATGATGAAAAAATGGATATGCTAAAGGTCTTCGTTAGATGCAACGATAATTCTAGAGAAGCTAGTATCACTTATGGAAACATGTATCCAGAAAGAAGACAACCACATTATTGCACTTTTGCAAGACTTGAACAAAATTTACGGAGAAATGGGTGTTTTAATAATAAATTACGAAGGAGAAGACAAGAAAGAGAAGATAATAATGAAGTATTGATATTGGCCTATTTTAGAGCACATCCACGTAATTCAATACGCGAAGCAGTGGCTGACTTAGGAATAAGTATGCATAAAATATTTTCTATTCTGAGAAAACATAAAATGAGACCATATAAAATTAAGTTAGTACAAGGTTTAAGAGATGGTGATTCTGACAGGAGAATAGTATTCTGTAATTGGCTTAGCAACAATCAACATTTATTAAATTTAATTCTTTGGAGTGATGAATCAAATTTCAACAACAACGGAATCTCCAACCGAAAAAACGACCATTACTGGGATACTGAGAATCCACGTCAAATTCGAGAATGCAGATTCCCACAAAGATTTGCAGTTAATGTGTGGCTTGGTGTGTTAGGTGATACCATAATAGGACCATTTTTTTATCAAGAAACGTTGAATGCGGAGCGATATGCCAACTTTCTTACGATAGAATTTGAAGATTATTTAGATGATATCCCCCTAGAAATACGTCGAGATATGTGGTTCCAACAAGATCGAGCTCCTCCCCATAACGCAAGAAATGTCAAAGATATTTTGGAAAGAAAGTTTGGTTTGAAATTGATTGCAAATGGTGGCCCCATAAATTGGCCAGCAAGATCGCCAGATCTGTCTATTTTAGATTTTTTTATTTGGGGATTTTTAAAGCAAAAAGTTTATGTTACTCGTCCAGAAAATCTAGACGATCTGAAAAATCGTATTCGTATGGCATGTGGCCAAATAACACCACGGATGTTGCAAAAAGCACGACGAAATTTAATGAAGAGATGTGAAGAATGTATTGCAAACAACGGACGTCACTTTGAACAGACACTTTTAATAGTTATTCATGTCAACTGATAAATTTCATTTATTGGCAATTGTCGTGTTATTTCTATAATAAAGGGGTACTTATGTGGTATCGTTATAAGGCTAATATTAATGCCTATTTGAAATAAACAAAATATACAGGGTGTTCCATTAAAGAAAATAAAACTAATAGCTTTCACGTGTTTATTTGATTTTCAACTGTTTTTCTGACATTACGATTGAATAGATCATAAAAAATACTAAAACTTTTGTCTTTAACTTTTTTTTCTATCTGTACTTATAACGGACATATGTGCTGTGTCACAATAAATCAAACAGACTGTATAGCACTAATTAAGTGAAGTTCAAATTATACACTTATGTGTATTTGATAGTGGAAAATAATTGACGAATATTGAAAACTTGAAGAGATTGTCTCAAGAAACACATTTTCATCATCACTAAATAGAAAGAAAAATACTTAACCAAACCAAATTTTCAGGCTTTTCTAAACTCGAAATTTTACTTCATGCTTAGTGTGGGAGTGAAAAACACTCGTTTTAAGCTTCAAATTAAACTCTTTAAAAAAAGTTAGGAAAAGCCTGAAGCCTTATTAAACCGCGTTTAAATATTGTAACATCACCCCTTCAACATTATTCATACGAAATTGAATATCATTCAAATTTCTATAAAAAAGCGCAACTAATATTTCTGATCAAAATTGATTTTCTTAAAATCTATTAAACTGCGTTTAAATATCGTAACATCACCCCTTCGATATTACTTTTACGAAATTGAATGCAGTAATACAACCTCAGTTAAATTTCTAAACTCGAAATTTTACTTCATGCTTAGTGTGGGAGTGAAAAACACTCGTTTTAAGCTTCAAATTAAACTCTTTAAAAAAAGTTATGAAAAGCCTGAAGCCTTATTAAACTGCGTTTAAATATTGTAACATCACCCCTTCAACATTATTCTTACAAAATTGAATATCATTCAAATTTTTATAAAAAAGCGCAACTAATATTTCTGATCAAAATTGATTTTCTTAAAATCCATTAAACTGCGTTTAAATATCGTAACATCACCCCTTCAATATTACTTTTACGAAATTGAATGCAGTAATACAACCTCAGTTACTCTCAAAAAACCTAATGGAAATTAGATACTTGAAGGGTGTACCGAAGGGTTTTTCTTGTGTGTCTTACACACACTTATCAATTCCCAATATCTCCGTTTTCGCGGTGGATTTTCGGGACAATGAGTACCAGTAAGACACCAACTGGCCATCACAAAAGACGTTCTCATAAACGGCCGTTTAAAGGTGTCCAAGGAGGAAAGTGGATATTTAATAGGTGTAATCCGAACCGGGTATCCATTACACCTTGCGCCTTTATAAGAGGTGCACCTTTTCGAGGCGGCTTATACTTTAAGTGAGAACACCTGAAACTCGAACCTAATATTCGAACAGTTAGTTGCGATTTACTGAAATAAGTGGTAGTGATACTTGTGATTTGCGCTTGAAAATAATAAGTGTACAGATTGGTTTCTTTAAAAACGTACGTATAGTTTTACTCGTTGCAAAGTCTGAAATTAAAATCTAATAACTACGACCTTGTTCAGGGTTCCCAGTAATTTCAGAAGAAACTAAAATTTTGAAGTTATAAAACTTGTTCAATAATAATAATAATAATAATCTTTATTTTATACAAATACACAAAATACATTCTGGTATAATGTAAAAATAGTGTCACATAAAACAGTATTCTCTACAATTTAAAATTAAAGAAGTCTTCAATGCTGTATGGTTCTATCTTACAGATTAAATCATAAATTAAATGTTTATATGATACATGATTCTTTTCTTGTTGGATATGTCTAGGCAGGTTTAATAACTTTCTAATTCTTGGAAAAATTAGTAAACGCATTCTCATATCAACTTTTTTCTTAACATTTCACAGGAGCTTGTATAACTAGAGTAGACTACCCACTGAACAAATCCATTTGGGTAATATTTCAACAACATTAAAACAACGTTTAATGTTGTTACAATGTTGATATAACGTTATTTGTTTGTTGTTTTGGTTAGTGGGTATCAGAGCTGGGACGAATCCTCGTTAAAAGGATTCGAATCACGAATCCGAATCACCTGATATGATTCGAATCAGGAATACTCGAATAAAGGATTCGTAAGAGATAAATATGATTCGAATCAAAGATTCGAATCCTGTTTTTTCGAATCACAAATACAAATCGTTTAAGAATAAATTTGATTTTATTATTTTTTTACAACCATTAACATATAAATATCGTTATCAGTTGTTTTAGCAAAAATATTCACAAATTAATTATTTATTATTAACACTGAACATCGTTGATAACAGACTAAATTTCTGTGTTACTCTGATTAAAGATGTATTTGTGTGTTTCTGAACTACACTTCAAATCAATGGTTTATACGCGTGGCGCATGAAGTAAAATTTCGAGTTTAGAAAAGCCCCGTGAAAATTTGTCTCGGGTCGCTGCGCGACCCTCGACAAATTTTCTACGCGGGGCTTTTCTAAACTCGAAATTTTACTTCATGCTTAGTCTGGGAGTGGACAACACTCGTTCTTAGAAGTCTCCAATTGAAGGATCACTCTAATTACTAATTTTATTACCATTTTACAAAGGCTACAGCTCAAAGGACCAATCGTGGAAGATTTTTTACAAGAAAACAATGAATATCTGTAGGTTTACAGCATGGATATTAAAGAAAACATCCAATTTTGAAAAAAATATCGAAGTTGGCTTGGTTTTCAGTACATTTTTAACTTCACTTTAAATCAGTGTTTTATACGCGTGGCGCATGAAGTAAAATTTCGAGTTTAGAAAAGCCCCGTGAAAATTTGTCTCGGGTCGCTGCGCGACCCTCGACAAATTTTCTACGCGGGGCTTTTCTAAACTCGAAATTTTACTTCATGCTTAGTCTGGGAGTGGAAGACACTCGTTACTTTAAAATATGTCACAACTGTTGAAGTATGTATCGAGGTGATGTGTAAGCAAATTATGGGTCCTAGGAGTTGCCAAATAAGTGAGTTACTCAACTGTTTCCAAGGCACACTTTGAAAAACCAAAAGATTAAAATTTTACATATAATTTTTTTTTGTATTGGCTTTTGCCTGGCCTTGGGAACTTGCCCATTAGCCAACATCATTTATATATTTATTTGTATAATAATAATAATAATATTATTCCTTTATTCCATAGACCATACACAGTATACATATACATATATTGTTACAGTATTGGATGCGTCAGATGCGGATTTCGCTTCATAAATTTCTTAGTTAGATGAAAATACAATTTAAATCATAATATAGGTGTTTTAAAAGAAACCCTTTTAATAGGTTTTTGAAAGTATTTGTTGATTTCGAACATTTTATTTCGCTAGGTAGCTTATTATACAATTTATGTCCCAATATATTTGGTGAAAACTTTGTAACATTCAAGCGGTGGCGGGCGATGCGCATATCATTGATATTCCTTGTATCATAAGTATGAATATCACTATTTGTATTAATTGTTAACATTACAATTTGTAGTACGCTATTATTTCATACGGACAAACACTAACATTCATACCACACCCAGGGTCACGACGAGAAATTATTTTTAAACAAAGTCTCGCCGTGCACGGTAATCGAACCCGAATTGTAGCTCGCCGAGCGATACAGTCCGGCGACGTTACCGCTCGGCCACCACCTACCCAAATTTTACATATAAAATGTACAATAAACTATAAGTGTGATACATCATTGAATTCAGTAAAAAATATTCTTCCAAAAAATATCAAAATCCAAAATAGCGCTCATAAGAAAAACAAAAGTTAGCTATGGTCCCTAGGTAAATGTTATAGTTATCTTAAAATAAAATATGTTACTGGATTTATCGCTAAAAAGTGCCTATAATGTGAAAGTTGTAAATGCCTGAATTCAATAGTTTTTGAATACAAAAATAAAAACGAGTTTTCAAAAATACGTTTTTTGACAATATCTCATTAAGGAAATAAGATATTTCAAACTTGTTTTTGGGTTATTATTGGGCCCTAAATTATGCAACTTTGCCTCAATTTAACCGACTCTCTATTTCTTTAAATAACCGAAATCCCCATACATTCTGTTGAAATACGGACACCCAGTATAATAATAATAATAATATAAAATTTATTGTATTGTTATATTCTAAATATTTTTTTTAAATAAATATTTTACATTGTTTACCGTATATTTACGAATATATTAAAAATAAATACTTAATTCAATATTAATTATACCATCTAATCGATATTTGTTTTTGAGTTTCGTGAAGAGTATAATCATAAATAATTAACACTGCTGTATCCTTTCTTCACACTTTATTTTCTTATGGTTAGATATATATTTCAAGTGCTAAGCACTCATTTTCAATAACAACTAGAGTTGTTATTGAAAATGAGTGCTTAGCACTTGAAATATATATCTAACCATAAGAAAATAAAGTGTGAAGAAAGGATACAACAGTGTTAATTATTTATACCATCTAATATCTAAAAGTCTTACGTTAAAAATCACCAGAAATCATTAGATGTTTTTTGATTAAACGAATTCCACTATGGCTTTCGACGTCTAAGTCAAAAAATGTTTGAAACAAAAGTTGTAGCCAACGAAAAAATATACCTCTTTTACCTAAACACTTTTCACCTCAGCTCTTTTGTTTCTGAATTAGAAACTAAAAAATCTAGTGGACATCAACAACTCACCGATTATGGCTTTCGACGTCTAAATCAAAAAATGTTTCAAACAAAAGTTGTAGCCAACGAAAAAATAAACCACTTTTACCTAAACACTTTTCACCTCAGCTCTTTTGTTTTTGTTCAATAAACCGAGAAAGATTTTTTTTGAAAATAAATACACAACTTTATGATAATTCGAAAATTTACGAACGAGTGTCTCCACTCCCAGACTAAGCATGAAGTAAAATTTCGAGTTTAGAAAAGCCCCGCGTAGAAAATTTGTCGAGGGTCGCGCAGCGACCCGAGACAAATTTTCACGGGGCTTTTCTAAACTCGAAATTTTACTTCATGCGCCACGCGTATTAAACACTGATTTCAAGTAAAGTTAAAAATATAAAAACATATTAAAACTGTTTTCAGTTTTAAAAGTTATCAAAATATGTCAAAATTGTTTAAAATTGCCAAAAACAAAATGACCAAAATGTCATCTCGTAAATATAAATAATATCAAAAACGTCAAAAATTTGGCGTGCTGATAAAATCGACTTACGTTAAAATTATCATTTTATGTCAGTACGTGACAGTTTGACAAAAACGTTCTTACAAAAACGAAAATTTCTGTTAAAATCAGTAATAATGTCAAAAAAGTTATCTAATAATATAAAAATTGTTCAAACATTAAAAGTGCGATTCTTTTCGCAATCTACAATAAGTTAGTCTTACAAAGACTATATCAAACACTTATTGAAACAACTACTTCCCGGGCTAATACCCCGACGGATATTGAATTATACAACAAGTGTTTGCTGTTACATACAGTAGCCTACTGCAAATGTAACAATTTGGGTCAAATTATTCAGGCCATCTATAGACGCGTTTCAATGAGTGTTTGATATAGTCTTTGTAAGACTAACTTGTTGTAGATTGCGAAATGAATCGCACTTTTAATGTTTGAAGTATTCTGCAACCAAGAATTGGCAATTTGATTTATACTTATAAAAATTGTTATCTAATGTAAAACAAGTAAATATGTAATATCAAAAATATCAAATGTCAAAATTGTCGTCTACTGTCAAAAAAGTAAAAAAAAAATGTCAGAACTGCCATCTAATATCAAATACGTCATTTAATGTCAACATCAGAAATAGTAAATAAGTAAAAAAAATCATTGTTTATCAAAAGTAACATCTAATGTGAAACATGTCATCTAATGTCAAAAAACGTAGTCTAATATCAAGAATATAATCTATTGTCAAAAATGTCATCTCAAAAGGTAAAAAATATCAAAAATGTCATTCAATGTCAAAATTGATTAAATATGTCTTGTAGAAAAAAAAAATCTCAAATTTGTGTGTTCAAATAATGATTCAATAATTTTTGAAAATCGTTACAAATCTGAATAAAAATATTGAAAATCTTACATATCCACATTTTATATATTTGACGAGAAAATCTCGAAATATCGAAAATTTTATAAATCGATAAAAATGACAAATTATCAAAAATCAAGATATGTTGAAAATCTCATAAACATTTTCATAATTTAATTAAAAATCTCGATATATTGAAAATTTCATCAACATTCGTAAATTAAGGAAAATTGAGGAAATATTGCAAAATCTGATAAAAATTTGATTAATCGACGAAAATCTCGAAATAATCAATTATCAAAAATCAAGATATGTTGAAAATCTCATAAACATTTTCATAAAAAAAAAAATTTTATAAATCGATAAAAATGACAAATTATCAAAAATCAAGATATGTTGAAAATCTCATAAACATTTTCATAAATTAATTAAAAATCTCGATATATTAAAAATTTCATCAGCATTCGATAAATTAAGGAAAATTGAGGAAATATTGCAAAATCTGATAAAAATGTGATTAATCGACGAAAATCTCGAAATAAGAATAATTTTATGAAAATATCGATTTGTTGAAAATCTTATAAAAATGTTATAAATCGACATGTTAAGTGTCAAAATTTGATTGGGAATGTCAATTCATATTCATCAAAATGTTATATTTGGCAAAATTACCGAAATACAATTGAAAATCTCAAATCTGTTAAATTTGACACAAATCATTAATTTATTTGATTTTATCACTTACAAACGAGTGTCGTCCACTCCCAGACTAAGCATGAAGTAAAATTTCGAGTTTAGAAAAGCCCCGCGTAGAAAATTTGTCGAGGGTCGCGCAGCGACCCTCGACAAATTTTCACGGGGCTTTTCTAAACTCGAAATTTTACTTCATGCGCCACGCGTATAAAACAGTGATTTAACGAGAAATTTAAAAACATGCAAAACAAATTTTTCATGTTAATCCTTACGATTAATTCGAATTATTTTTGACGATTCGAATCCTTTTGTAACTATTCGAATCCTTTTGTAAATATTCGAATCCTTTTATGAGGATTCGAATCCTTTTACGAGGTTTCGAATCCTTTTATGAGGATTCGAATCCTTTTACGAGGATTCGAATCCTTTTATGAGGATTCGAATCCTTTTATGAGGATTCGAATCACCAGCATTTGGATTCGAATACGAATCCTTTTAAAAAAGTGTAACGAATCCGGATCACGAATCCAGTTTAACTAAAGTATTCGAATATCTCTTTTGAATCCTCTAAAAGGATTCGAATCTTGAATGATTCGAATCCTGCCCAGCTCTGGTGGGTATACATAATAATTTCTGTAATATACCTACTGAGCAAAAAACAAACAAATAACGTTACATTAACATTGTAGCAACATTAAACATTGTTTTAATAATAATAATATAATAATAATATATTTATTCTGTTACTGCCATACAGGGTATAGATACATTCGTCAATATAGTACATTACAAAACATATACACGTTTTACAGTAAAATTAGTACTTGGATAATAGTTCAATAAATTCTTGACTAGAATACACTGCATTTTTGCACAAAATGTTTTTAATGGTATTTTCAAATCGTTTGAGTTGTAGATTCTTTATAGATTGGGGAAGTTTATTATATAAATTGCTTCCTGCGTATAACGGTGATTTTTTATATTGCTCTGTGGCAAATTTTTCAATGTAAATATTGTCAGAAATTCTTGTTTTGTAGCTATGTTTGTCTCTATTTTTGGAAAGAGAGTTTTTATTTTTATGTATATACTTTAATAATTTATAAATGTAAATTGATGGTGTCGTCATTATATGCTTAGTCTTGAATATCAATCTGCACGAATCTCGGTATGGTATATTAAACTAAACGGATGATCCGTTTCTGGACTATGAATATTTTTTTCGCTTCAGATGCGTGTCCCCACACCGTAATTCCGTAACTTAGCAATGGATATACTATGCCAAAGTACGCTGAAACTAGCCCCGTTTCGTGCATTAAGTACTTTAAACGGCTTAGAGCAAAAAACGATTTATTCAATTTCGGCACTAGGACACTTATATGAACCTTCCATGAGAGATTTTTATCAACGTTTATTCCTAAGAATGTTGTAGACTCACTAATATCGATTGCATGATTGTTCATAGCAATTTCGTATTCTGATGGCATTACGTATGGATTTAAAAACTCAATACAATGATAATGATAAGGTTATTCTTATTGCACCATGTCATGAATTGAGCTATTATGTTGTTTAGTTTAATGTTGCAAGCATGTTTATCAGGAGCGCTTACTATTATTGAGGTATCATCCGCAAACATACAAACATGTGAGTCTAGAACATGCTCAGGAAGGTCGTTTATAAATAAAATAAATAATAAAGGGCCTGCCACGCTTCCTTGCGGTACCCCTAATGCTATATTGAATGGGTCTAATATAACATCATCTTTTTTTTTTAATTTGTTTTTGGCTTTTGCCTGGCCTTGGGAACTTGCCCATTAGCCATCATCAATGTTTATTTTTGTATCAATTAATTTATTACAATTAGTATTATTTAACTATTCATTCGGACAATCACACACATTCATACCACACCCAGGGTCACGACGAGACATTATTTTTCAAATAAAGTCTCCCCGTGCACGGGAATCGAACCCGAACTTGTGGCTCGCCGAGCGATACAGCCCGGCGACGTTACCGCTCGGCCATAACATCATCTATTTTGATCAATTGTTTTCTGTTTTCCAAAAAATGATTTAAACCAGTCATTAATAGGCCCACGGATCCCTAAAGCATATAATTTAGAAAGAATAAAATCAAAATCCAAACTATCGAAAGCTCGGGATAAGTCAAAAAATGTACCTATTACTTTTTGTTTTTTGTCCATTGAATTATGTATTTGTTGAATAAAATCTATCATGGCGGTTTCGGTAGAAAAGTTACGGCGGAACCCATGTTGCCTAGTGCTTACTTTGTGTCGGGAACATATAAAATTCATAACTTTATTACAAACAACTTTTTCGATTATTTTTGAAAAAGAACATAATAGGGCCACGGGTCTATAATTTTCAAGCAGAGTTGGATTTCCTTTTTTAAATAGTGGTACAACAGTTGCTAATTTTAATGAATTTGGGAATTGGCCAAGACATACAGATTTGTTGATAATGTCAGTTAGAGCTGGAGCAATCTCAGCAACACATTTCTTCAATGCAAGTATTGGTACGTCATCATAGCCTGTGGAGGTTTTTGTCTTTAATTGGCGGATTGCTTCCGTTACTTCCGATATAGAGACCGGATCAAAAAACATAGACGGATTTGTAGAACTACTAGAATCGGTTGTGCACGAAGTTGAAAGACTGCCATTAAAGTGATTGTTTTTTTGTTCGGCTACATTTGTAGTAAAATATTTTCCGAAATAATTAGCTATCATTTGTTTATCAGTTATATTTATTCCATTTATAATAATTTCATTTGAAGCTTTTGAAACTTTTGTGTTGCTGCTATTCCTGTATTTATTTATAATTTTCCATGTAGTTTTAATAGCATTTTTTGAGTTCAATATTTCGTTTGAATAAAACTTCTTTTTTACAGTAGTAATATTTTTACGGTAGTTCCTTTTTAACACTTTATATTGACTATGGATAGTATTCGAATTTGAATCTCTCAGAGCCAATATAATTTCTTTAAATTTTCACTTTTATATAAATAAAATAAAATAATTTAAAACTTTCAAATATATATTGTAAACTCGCTACAATTGTTTCGCCACACTGTGGCTTCTTCAGGCGAAGAAATCTTCGCCTGAAGAAGCCACAGTGTGGCGAAACAATTGTAGCGAGTTTACAATATATATTTGAAAGTTTTAAATTATTTTATTTTATTTATATAAAAGTGAAGATGAACTTTCAACATTTATCAGCCTTATCAATCAATTATTTCTTTAAATTGTCTGCTTGCATTTTTAATTCGTGATTATACCATGGTAGTTTACGGACCCTTGATGAACGTGATTTTTTTTTGTTTTCTTAGGAAAACAATGATCAAAGCAACTAAGAAAGCAGCTCGAGAATTCTGTGTACATATCATCAATGTTTTGATAATTTTTATTTGGAAAATTATGTATTTCTTCACTAAACAGTGTTTTAAACTTGAGAATGTTTGACTCAGCATACATTCTGCTAGATATATTTACACATTTAGGCGTATCTGGATTTCTAGGGTGAAAGTTTTCACATCTAATTGTTTGTGCAGTGTGGTCCGAAATATTTGGTTCAATAATTTCAAACTCAACGTTTTCCAAAATTGTTGTTGCAATATAATCAATTTCATTTACCGTTATATTGAAACCACACCTTGATATTCTAGTTGGCTCATGGTTAACGTTATGGGAGAAGAGATTGAAATTCTTGAAAATATTTTTAAGCGTAGTGGATTCGTATGTGATTTCCCGATTATTTACATTGAGATCGCCGCAGAGCACTATTTGATCATATACATTGGAAGCCCAATTTAGTAGTTTAGTAAGCTCACTTGCAAAAATTTCAGTCACCGTTGGGCGACCTGTATATGCAAATGATGCACACATTAAAACATTTTGTATCTTTTATACTGGCAATCGAACATTCAAAATGAAATTCTAGAGATAGTTTTTGAACGGAATTACAAATTTGGGCAAGTTTTTCATTAATAAAACACTGTTTATCACTTTGTTTGTATAACCAATTGTTATACAAACAAAGTGATAAACAGTGTTTTATTTATGTTCAACAATGTATAACGAAGTAGAAGCCTCTATAATCAGTGAAGTTTTTCATTGATAAAAATTGCTGTTCCACCGTGAATATGGGTTGTTCTCGAGAATGCAGATATTTTCTTGTAACCGTGTATTACGCAAGAATTTATTTGTTCTTCTGTCATCCAGTGTTCACTAATACAAAAAACATTGGGTGAGTAACTATTTAAAAATAATTCGATTTGGTCAATTTTGTTTGTTAGACATTGTACATTTAAATGGGTAATTTTCAGATCACTGTGTTTTAATGAATTGTCTTTATTGGGAAATCCTCTTGATGTATTGGATGTTTTTTCATAGAGGCGGCTTGTTGAAAATTTCTATTTGGAAATCTGTACCGCCTCACTGCTGCACCCTCGGGTCAAATTTCTGGGTTATAAACTTCTTCTAGTTTGCAAATTGGGAATGATACTTTAAAAGATGCTCTCGTGGAGTCATTTCGTAAAACCTCATAGTTAAATTTTATGTTAGGAGCTGTTTGTAACAAATGATTTTTAAAATTTTCAGCCGTTGTTTCCGGATTTAATCGATATACATGGAGATGACCCAACTTTTCAGCGGATTTAACGAAGGACGAGGATTTATATGTACCTATTATTGGTTTATAGTAATTTTTTACTGTTGTTTGTTTATTTTTATTACTTGTGAGGTCAATGTCGCTTTGGGAGACGGAGGTCTTTTTTGTTGATTCAGTTCCTGATAAGTTTTTATTTCCTGCTGTGTAGAGTGATGGTTTATCCTTCACACGGTTATCTTGTTTGGTATTAATAATAATAATAATAATAATAATAATTTATTTCCCAACAGAAATACACATTTCAAATTACAGGGAAAAATATACAAAAGTATTGTAGATATCTGGTTTATTTTTACCTTTGTTATTATGTCTGTTTTCAACCTTTAATTTATTACTCTGAGATGGCTCCACTGTGATCGTTTCATTATTATTATTAGATTTTAATAGCATAATGATATCATTTAGATCATTTACTCTGCCTTCTAATTGATTGTTGAATTTTTGTAATGTGTAATGTACTGTTGATGAAACATTACTTTAATGTGTTTGCTCAGTGGGTATAGGGCTTAATTATCAAATATTGATGAATATGTCGATTTTGAAATACATACATTACATGCATTCAAAGAATATTATTCCTGATATTCCTGAAATAAGCTGTTTTGTAACACACCATTCGAGCACGAATGTTTTGCGATAATTATTTAATGATCGCAACCATCCGCATTTGGAATGAATATGAATAGTTGGGTCGGTTTACTCCTTTCATGAAATAAGCCTCAAAATACGAGGATTTTCTCACTTCCCTTGTGGAACATCAATCGTGTTCATTAGTTGAAAAGTAATATAAGCGTTTTCATTTGCATCTCTCCGAGAATTTTATTTTTAGAACTTGAATATTTAATAGACGCTAACAATTAAAAAAATACAGTAAACACCGTGACTCATCACCTTTTAGTAAGCCACTAAAAATAATTAAATAAATAAAATGTAAACATGCAGGGAATTTTTCTTTAAAGTATACATATAAACAAAGTATTTAAAACATAACAACCCTGATTAAAACACGTTTCAATGAGTGTGAACGCTGCTCTAAAATGTTCATACCAAAAAGGCTCCTACTCAAATCAAGTAAAATATTTTAAACACGAATCTGTAAAGAAGTTAATTAGGTAACTACCTATCTAACTAACTAATTATGTAGTATAGTTGTACTAATCCGAAAATTTAATTCAATAGTAATATATTTTTTTAACAGGCAATATGTACTGGATGAATGGGTTCCTCCTCTCATGTTTAATAACAATAGTCAGGTCCGCTTCAATCCGATCCGAAATTGACAGAAAGAGATATATCTGCGGAACGGAAATCGCGAAACAATTGTCAAAGCACTGCAAAACATATACCGGTAATTACCGAAACAAAACACTAAACATTTAGGACTTAAATTGATGAATAAAGCACTAATAAATAACCTTTCTTCACACTTTTATTTGAATCACCAAATGTACATAATTAGTATTAGTGCTTTAATTGTCAATTTAATTTGATCTCCACCGATCTCAATCAATTAATTTAATTTAGGACTATTTTTTTATTTTCCACGCCACAGGGTCAGAAGATAATCATTACAGTGGGTATCATGAGGAGGACCGTGGAAGTGGCCAAGTCGTCGGCTTATGCTGTGAGAGAGGTTGCTCTGTTCGAGAACTACTCGACAACTTTTGTAAAGTTATAAAACCGTAAGTAAATGTTATTTTTGTAAGTGATGCCTTTTAAGAAAATTACCAAAATACCATACATTATCGTGAACTTTCTCATTTAATAATTGAGAGATATTAAATTTAGATGAATAGAAATACGGATTAATTTTATCTTGTTCAAACTTTTCCAAACATTCATTGAAACAAATACTTTCCGAGGTAATAACCTGACAGATATTGAATTACACAATACATTTTTAAACTGGTTTATTGTTTTTAAAGTAATATTTCTACAGGTGACAAAACAATATTTTTGTATTACAAATCTGTAATTTCAATGCAATATGAGGCATTCAGATGCAAAGGGGTGTAAGCCAATTTAAAAAAAAATAAATGCAAGGGCAACAGTTTTATTGCTAATTAGCAAAGAGATAGTGCTTTCATTGATTGGTACTGCTACTCAATATTTTTCTGTAAATCCACACAATTATGTTGCTATTTTGTTTGTTTGTTTTAAAATAACTTCAACTTTAAAACTGGATTTCCCAATTTAGGTGTAAGTCACCCGTTTGCTTCTAACGAGTGTCTATAAACTGTAGGCATCTCAGTGGCTTTGAAAAACGCATTACATATCTTACATTATGCGATACGAAACGGTGAATATGTAAAGTTATTTAAATTTAAAACACTTGGTATTGTTTAACAAATTAAAACTTTATTAGGAATAAAGTTTTAATTTGTGAAACAATACCAAGTGTTTATAATTGAAATAACTTTACATATTCTAATATGTTTCACCAAGTGCTAGATGAGAAATTAATTCAAGAAACGGTGAATCTTGGAAACGTCAAATACATTTAATTATATGTATAAATGAAATTGCCAATTCTTGGTTGCAGAATACTTCAAACATTAAAAGTGCGATTCTTTTCGCAATCTACAACAAGTTAATCTTACAAAGACTATATCAAACACTCATTGAAACAACTACTTCCCGGGCTAATACCCCGACGGACATTGAATTATAGAACAAGTGTTTGCTGTTACATACAGTAACCTACTGCAAATGTAACAATTTGGGTCAAATTATTCAGGCCATCTATAAACGCGTTTCGAGATTTATCTCTCATCAAATTGTTTAGAGGGAATGGCAAAGCTATACTGATGAGAGATAAATCTCGAAACGCGTCTATAGATGGCCTGAATAATTTGACCCAAATTGTTACATTTGCAGTAGGTTACTGTATGTAACAGCAAACACTTGTTGTATAATTCAATGTCCGTCGGGGTATTAGCCCGGGAAGTAGTTGTTTCAATGAGTGTTTGATATAGTCTTTGTAAGATTAACTTGTTGTAGATTGCGAAAAGAATCGCACTTTTAATATTTAATTATATGTCATTGGGTAGTGTCACAGTGCTGAATTTAGAAGTCAGAACCTAATGGGAAGTCGACACTTTATAGACACTCGGTAGTTGATTCATATGATCTTTCTGATTTTCCAGTGAGTCTAAGGCGCTTTTCGACAGAGAACAAGAGCTGACCAATGCAATAATTGCTAACAAGAACAACGAGGAAACGAAGGAATCCCAGGAGATCGCGATCACCCCGAAAACCGAGGTGACCAAACGGCCTTCTAGACGTAACAACCGCAAGATTAACAGACACGTACGTCGAATCATCAACACGAAATCCCAATCATCATCATCACCATCAAAGCCCAAAAACGGCAAAAGCAAACAACGCAGATGCCGCTGCTGCAAACAGCTGCGAAAGGTGCCGAATCAGAGAATTTTACAAGCACAACAAATGCTTTTGCACAAATTAACTTCTGATTAATTGACTTTTTGTTTCGCTTACGTTGTTTTGCAATTATCTATTTATCTATTGTTTATTCTTTGTAATAAAATAGTTTTTTTTATTTGTAAGAAAAATAGGAAGACCTTAACAAAGTTTGTGGTTTTGATTAACGATATTTAAAAAGGCATATTAAGAAAAAGAAATCTCAGCATATTGTCAACTTATTTACGTTCTTATTTATTTATTTATTTGTAAAATCCACAAAAGCTATATAAAAACACATAAATATAAACAATAATTACAATGGTTAAGGTACAAAATTTAAAACTAAATCTAATACACTTGTAAATAAAACACTTTTTTGCTTTATTTAACAACTGTTTATTGCACTTAATTCTCTAACTATAGTTTCGACTATCTAGTAGTTATTCTCAAACCAAAAGTTTTGTTTTAAAAATGACTAATAGATAATCGAAACTATAATCACAGAATTAAATGCAATAAACAGTAGCCGAACAAAGTAAAAAAGTGTTTTATTTACAAGTGTATTTAAGATGTACCAAAAAGTGAACGCCAACAACACAAAACAGTTAATTCTAATAACTATGGGTTAAAAAGGATTGAAGAGATTTTTAAATTTTCGCTAAATAAATCAAAGCCAATTTTATTACAAGTTTATGGATGAAATCTTTTAATATGATAGGTTTAAATATTTGTATAGTATTGAGCGTTACTACTTGGTAATCCATATTAATTAATCAATATTGGAAAGTGTTTCACTGTTTTATACCAATTTATTTTAATATTTCTACTACTCCAGTTTCGACATATTTAGTGTTATTTTCAAGTTTGACAAATTTATAATGTTTCTATAACGGTTTCTATGACTAAAACGTATTAAATAGAGTATTAATTAGTCATAAAAACATTCTAAATTTGTCAAAGTTAAAATTGATACAAAATATTTCGAAACTCGAGTCGTAGAAATATTAAAATCAAGTAGTGTAAAAGATTGGATCACTTTTCAATATTGATTTTTGATTGGTTTACTTTAGGGGAGTACAAACTTTCTACTTGTCTCAATAAAATGTTTCCTAAAAAATATTAAACATTGGTAAACAAGGGTAATCACGTCTTAAATTTGATTTTTGTTTTCTGCAATATCTATATATGGTGATTCAAAACAAATGTACTGAAATTGTTGTGGTCTTTCTACTTTTAAGACAAAGTATAATTAGTTTTAAAACTGTATCACATAATAAACTCCTTCAACCACAAATCTCTCTCATACACTTCTGAATGCATTCATCCCTCATAAAAAAATCATAATATCATCTATGAGCAAATATGTGATTTTGAAAATTCTTTTTCTAGATTTTATTCGAACAGAATGATATTCAAAGTTTCCCGCCTGCGGATATCGGATACGAAACCAGCTCCACAAATCGAGTGATTTTTGTAAATAAGCCATATACGAGCATGAAGCATTTTTTGTAATTGCATTTTAAAGATTTCGCATGCGAAGACGCACTATAATATGGCCAGGAATAAATTAAGACCCGTGTTTTTCTTTTTTTGAAAATATCGGGATGACTGCCAAGATTTCTGTGATTTTTATTTTATTTTTTCATTGTTAAGTAATTTATTTGTATTTTTTTTTAATTCATGACGTATCGTTCATTAACGTACACATAAACATTCCCATTTGTAAATGAATAATTTGTAAATAAAACGTATCAAAATGTCATTTTTATTTCATCCATTCTTGCTATGAGGAATAAGTGTATGATTCAATTCTTATTAATAATAGTTGATTTATTTTACACAAGAGAAACACACAAAAAATACGGTAATCCTTAATAAGAACAGAAAGTGCAGAAGTCTATTTTAATTGAGGATTACTGTCTTTTCTGTATTTTTTCTGTTATGAAAATATAGCAATTATTATTAATCAAACAATAATTTACTTACAAATATTAAAAACGAATTAAAATTAATATCTACTTTCTGCAAAAATTTAGTCTCGTTGAGACTTCTCCAAATATTCATTGAAACAACTACTTCTCGAACTAATACCCCGACAGATATTGAATTATACAATGAATATTTGATTTTTTTTTCTTGAATAATTTTCTCATTTATCACTTGGTGAAACATTTTGAGATAATATTAAAGGATAAATTAAAAAACACTTGGCTTGTTCCTATTTACTCGACTTGTTTCGCTTTTTACGGCATTATCTTGATAATGCCGTAAAAATCGAAACTAGTCGAGTAAATAGAAACAAATAGTGAAACAAACCAAGTGTTTTTTATTTTAGCCTTCAATATTATGAATATTTGAGTTACACAACGGATTTACTGTTCTATGCATAATATATATACAACTTTGAGGTCATTTTTATTTCATCCATACTTGATACCAGGAATATCAGTATGATAAATAATTGAGGTTCAACTTGAACTTAGTTTAAATCAAGGTTTACTGAATTAACAAATTTTATTCCGGCCCTTCAAAATTGTATTCACATTTTCTCAAAATAAAATCAGGACTTTTTTCTCTTACCAGTATCATCTATTTCACACCTTTAATTCCATTGTTAGCAACTTTAAGTAATAATATATGAAATAGTTGTTTATGAACTTCAGTGTGAATAAGTGTTTTATACGCTTGGTGCATGAAGTAAAACTCGAAATTTTACTTCATGCTTAATCTGGGATTGGAAACACTCGTTTAAAAATTGAAATTGAACTTTAATAAAAACAGGATGTGACTGAAAATTGACAGCGCACACATTAGGATAAGTATACTTAAATAAAAAAAAACTCTTTTTATAGTGTTCCAGTTTCGAACTTTGAAATGTGGTCACTTGCTTAAATCCTACTGGAAATCCTTAGAAAATTATTGAAAACAAATCAAAATATGAAAAATAAACACAAATACACAATATAAAACAGTTTAAATTGTTACAAAGATGTATAGTATTTTTCAAGCTCTAGTGCTGAGCAATAAAAAATAATCTCGAGTACCGCCAATAAAAAATACAATGCCTCTTTTGAATTGTAGCACTAGGCATGATTTATAGGGGGTTGGTTTCAGAGGGTTTCAACCTGCGAAAAATGTTTCCATATTTTTGGTATTCTGACAGGAAATATCTCAAGTAATTTAAACAAAATATAATTCTAAAAATGGCAATGTGTCCGTCACAGCATGTTCCCTAATATTTAATAAGTAAATTCATCTTTACAATTAGCTATTTAAGGATGTTTGCGCGTAACTTCTTTGCAATGCTTTTTAGTTCATCTCATTTTAAATTTTATGCAATCAACATGAAACTCATAGAATTTATTTGGAATGTATTTAACTCACATCTTATAGAAAGAAAATTGAATCATCTTGACGTATTTTCCTAAAATATTTAGCCAAAGTTGATATTATGCAATAAAATTTACAATTTTGTTAAAAATTTAAAATTTTCTACCATCAACATGAAATTCACAGAATTTACTTAGAATTGTTTGCACTTACATCTTGTAGAAAGAAAATTAAATTATATTATCACATTTTCTTATAATATTTAGCCAAAGTTGTAATTTTGAAATAAAATCAACGATTTTTGAGAGTGTTTTCATTTAAACAATTGTAAAAAATTAACAGATTATCAAAACAACTTAGAATTCTAAGAATCTCCACATAAATGAATAAACTTTGATTGGTTATAATTGAAAAATATCTTTACTAGATATTCCAAAATATCAAATCAAAGTTAAAATTTGAATTGATTTATATTTATTATATAAAATTAAATTCCATTCAATTTGAATAAATTCTGATCATTTTGAACTTTTACAATTTTGTTTCTGATTGATCGCCTAACGAGGGTTTCCACTCCCAGGTTAAGCATGAAGTAAAATTTCGAGTTTAGAAAAGCGTGAAAATTTGGATTTGCCGGGGCGCGCGAGCGAAGCGAGTCGCGCCTCGGCAAATTCAAATTTTCACGCTTTTCTAAACTCGAAATTTTACTTCATGCGCCACGCGTACTACAGACTGATCTATAGTGGAATCTTCAAGCAATTGGTAGGAGTGAAATAAATTTAGTATGTTAATTATCAACTGTTTAATTGACGGGGAACGACACATCACCACCTTTTTTAAATATTTGGGTTACAATTTTTGTTTCACGCCCTAAAACAATTATACTTCTTTTTACTACTTGTGTAACAGAAAAACCAACAGTGTTGAATATTTATGTTTGGGTTTTATTTGTATAAAAATTTAATATCTAAATTTAGACCAGAATTATCATTTTACACCCTAAAATAAAAATGACGTTTATTTTTATTATAAAAAATACTTAGAAAGAAATTAAAAACATTGTACATTTTCTTCCTTTAAAAATTACTGAACAAAATTGAATAAACTGCCGTTTTCCTTTCATTAAAAATCAAATAAAAGGAAACTTTCTATTTTCCTTTGTTCATTTTTTCACAATTTTTTTTTCATTTTTTAGACGGCATAATTTGTTAATTACATAAACATACATAAAAAGCCAATATTTATATTATCTACAACTTTTATTAAAGAGATTTTTTTATATGATCATTTTATAGGAAAATTTAAAAAAATGCTAAGAGTAAACTACCAGTTCCGGTTCCCGCATTTTCACCAAAAGCTTTTCCTATCCTAGGATTGTAATAAAAAGCTTAAGTTTATAATTTCATCTTAACATCTTGATTGGTTTGGACTGTACAATGGTGACGGACACACTTTTTTTTTAAATGGTCTTAGTTAACAACTATCGGGGAAACAAATCTCAAAATGTCATGTTGACTATCATGATGACATGACAGCATCATTGTTTGAAAATTGGTTCATAAATAATTTAATACCAAACTTAGCTGCAAAATCAGTAATAGTTTTAGATAACGCTTCTTATCATAGTCGCCAAATTGACAAAGCACCCACAGCGGCAAATAAAAAAGATGAAATAGCTAAATATTTATATGAAAATAATTTGTTTTTTGAAGAACATTATACCAAATCCCAATTGATTGAAGTTCTAAATAGTCGTAGTAAAAAAAGAAAAACATATTATATCGATCAATTGGCAGAAGAACATGGACATACAGTGGGGACGTTTACCTCCGTACCACTGTATTTTTAATCCAATTGATTTAATATGGGCTCAATTAAAAGGAAATGTGCGGAAGAATAATGTAACTCCAAATTTAAATAAATCAGTAACAGATTTTGTCAAAAAAGAAATAAAAAATATATCTGCCGACCAGTGGTCAAGATGTGTTAAACATACAATACGTATTGAAAAAGAGTATAATACGTTTGATTCAAATTATCAATTTTTTATAAATACACAAGACTCTGACAGTGATGACTCAGATATAGATATAGATATAGACAATTAAAATATTATTATACACAATTTTTAAAAATGTTATAAGACAACGTTGTAGACAATAATAAAGTAATGTTTTTCGTTATTTGACATATAATATTTTTTAACCCTTTGTCTCTGTGATCTAGTTATTTTGTTTAAATTTAAAATGAGATGAACTAAAAAGCATTGCAAAGAAGTTACGCGCAAACATCCTTGAATAGCTAATTGTAAAGATGAATTTACTTATTAAATATTAGGAAAAATGCTGTGACGGACACATTGCCATTTTTAGAATTATATTTTGTTTAAATTACTTGAGATATTTCCTGTCAGAATACCAAAAATATGGAAACATTTTTCGCAGGTAGAAACCCTCTGAAACCAATCATGCCTAGTGCAGTAGCGGCTACAATTTTAAAGAGGCATTCTATTTTTTATTGGCGGTACTCGAGATTATTTTTTATTGCTCAGCACTAGAGCTTGAAAAATACTATACCACAAATTGAACGCCAACCAAATTAAAGACAATATAAAACGGTATTGAAAAGTATAATTTAATAAAAATTTGACCACAATGAAAAAATTGGCTGCAAATCCATTAATAAACTTCAACAAACACAAATTAATAATTATATACCTAGTAATATTTTTTGAATGTGAATGAAAACAAAACTAGTTATAACTTAATAGAATCAATTCATAGACTTCAACAAACACAAATTAGTAATAACTATGAGGTAGGTAATATTTATTTAATGAGAATACAAACAAAACATATTATTATTTAACAAACAAATTAATAGCAATAGTGGAATTAAGTAACAATAACTACGTCTTGATATTCATCACAACCATTTTATCTGAATATGAAATTCTTGGATGAAAAGGCTTCTATTGGTCTTGACTTAACATTATATTCAATTATTTGTTCTTTCAGCGACATCACCATCAATACGGGCAAAGTCGCAGTCTTAATCAACTTAAGTTTGTTAATTGTTCTAAAATAAAATATTAATTAACTGTACAAGTCGCTCTTGTTCTTTTTATCGTGTTTGCCCTTGGCTTAAATTTATAATAATTTATCTAAATGCAGAAAACTCGAAATATGTTCTTATAACTAAGTTAATATTTAGATATAAACATTGAGGGATTCTTTCTTTTAAGTAATTATCTGTTAAAGCAGGACTGAAACTGTTTGCAGTAAATACACCCTAAGTTTGGTCATATTAAAAAAGAACAGAGTTTAGGTATTTTTCACCTAGGTAAACAACAAGGTCCAATATAAATCTGCTCTTGGTAAAATTCTTCAACCGTTCCTTCAATCAGAATGATATCATCAACCACCTCCGTTTTTAAATAATATTCCTCCTCTTGTAAATAAGGCACATAAGCTTTCCTCATGTGGAAATATAGCGACTCGTCAGTGCACATGCTGTATTGCGGTTTCGACCATAATATATTTGCTGCCAATTCCATACTTATATATTTCCAAATATTATTATAAAATCTAAAATAATATTAAAATTTAAATTGTGAGAATATAATGGAAAAATATAATTTATTAAAAATAAAAAACCGTAGAAGCTTCGATGATATAAAAAATTGAATAACTTTCTCATTTATCACTTGGTGAAAGATTTTTAAATAATATTAAAGGATAATTTAAAAACACTTGGTTTGTTTCACTATTTGTTTCTATTTACTCGATTAGTTTCGCTTTTTGCACGATTCATAGGGTCTGCCCGTCAAAGCCGACAATAATCGAAATATCTTAATTTTATGAAAAATGTTGATTACTTACGGATTAAGATCTGTTGGTTCTTTTTCGATCATGTCCATGATTACAGATTTCGGAATGAAATATGCGCTGGAATTAATTTGACTGATGATGCATGATTCATAAGGTCTGCCCGTCAAAACCGACAATAATCCAATCGCGTGTCCTGGAAGGATATACCTCAGCGAGCTTTTGTAAAATCTAGTACTTGTCAAATATTCAACCACCGGCAGCATACCATATCGCTTTGCACGTTGCAATATACTATCGTTGGGACTGTACGTTTGTGTGAGATACCCTGGATTACAAAAATTAATTAATCAGAAGTATGGGCAAAATTCTAACGAGTGTCTATAAACTGTCGGCATCCCAGTAAGTTCTGACTTCAGAACATACGTCGTAATTAAATTCAGCTCTATCACACTACCCAATGACATATAATGTGGTTGGCGTTCACTTTGTGGTACATCTTCATAACAATTTAATTAAAACACTTAACTTTGTTTTACCACTTTATTTTAACTTTTCAGTGACTATAGTTTCGACTACAAGCTAGTCATTATCAAACTAAGTGGACTTAGTTTGATAATGAGAACAGATCATTGACTCTGTTGTTAAAGATTCTTCAACAACAGAGTCAATGATCTGTTCTGAGAACTGTATATGCTTCATTAAATAATTCACTGTTACTTATAGATGAATTTAACCAGATTTCTGTAATAAATAATATGTTATAGTCGCAAGTACTCGTATTGTCATAAAATATTATAGTTTTCGTATTTAATCCTCTGACCTTCTGGTAGTGTGCCGTGATGTTTCCTGTGTTACCGGCGTTTTACCGTAAACGCCGGAACTTTGATTTATTAAGTTACTTTTTCGGGCTACATAATTTTTTATTCATTTTCTTACATCGGCACCCATTTCTTTATATTTTTACATGACTTTAATTATCAGCTTCATAAATCACTTTAATTATAAAATGAGTAAAGTCCGTATTACATACATTGAAAGTTGAATTTGTATATTTTGTATATTTTGTATATTTTTAGTGTAAAGTTTAGATAGGTTTAATTTTCTTTCTTAGGATTAGTAGGTTTTTCCCTTGTACAAAATTGCACTCGCATTAAGCGCTTGTTAATCTTTTCGTTACGCCCAAAAGACGCTGTACCACAAATATTTCTCGGAGACACCACAGGTACCGCTCCGCCCCAAATTTCGTACGAAGAAATTGTAATCCCGTTTATGATGCCCGGTTGTTCAAAACACCCGGGCTTTTGTTCGACGTAATTTGGGGAAAGTACCTGCAAACATGAAGGTACAGCTGAGGCACAATTTGTAAATTCCTCACTTAATTAAATGATAGATAAAACACACCTTTAATAAAACACATACAGACAAGGGCATATATGATGCCACACAACCATACAAGACGACGTATTTTTTTGAAGTAAGTTTAAATGTACTTCTTTTTATATATATATATATATATATATATATATTTTTTTTTCTCAAACCACATAGGGAACATCGTCGATTAAATACCATATATGGTATAAGTCCTATCGTTGGTACGGATGCTACAACCGCAACACGTAAATTTTTAGAAAATTTAAATATACATTTTTCGTTTAAATTTAATTACGCGGGTGTACATCCGTACTGGTTCCCGGCGATAGGCAATTTAAAGAGCGCATGCGCGTGCTCTTGTGCTGAGCAGGCAGGGATGAAAATTCATCCCCAACCCTGTGCGTCAGCCAATGGGAGAAGCTACCCCTACCTGCTTCTCCCTCAACAAAACTGTCTGACAAGCGGTCAGACAGTCAGTTGTTTCCTGAATTTTGAAGAAGTCGTTCCCGAACTTTTGAAGTGGTTTCCTGTATTGTTAAAAGTCGTGTTTGTTTTGTGTGGTACTTGTCTAATTTATTTAAGTGGGGTACTTAAATTTATTTTCATTATTTTTTTTGCTATTACTATATTTTTAAAGTTCTAGTTATTTTCATATTTTTTTTTACGCGAGTGCAACTTTACTTTCTCTTTTAAATTCGTTATATTTGTTTTTTTCTTTTGTCTAGTAAATATTTGTTTGTTTTTATTGTTCTCATTATTCATTTTATTCTATTTGATGTGAATAAATCACTAGTTGTTTTTTTAAACTTTAAACAATTGAAAATTATTTCTTAATTGCACTCCCGAAACTACCCCTAGTTAAATCAATATTAAACAAAGTACTAGTGTTTATGTGCCAACCCAAGAGAGGATCCAGAAGGAAGAAGACATCAACTCTGAGCCAAGGACTCAGAGCAACAAAGGTCGGTGTTAAAAATTTATATTTTACAGCTAACTAGCAAGTGAGCAAAGCCGGAGGTTAACGGAGAGCACCGCAGCATCTTTTGTCAAGAATTATTATATTTTTTTGTCAAGCGTGAGTGACCGCCTGTTACAATTGGCACTCAAAGTTATTAGATGCTCTGCCCCCCCCTGTTACACCTGTTGGTGCTAAACTTTAAGTAGACTTGGGGGTGGATGTAGTAACAACTCGAGGAATACCCTTGATGTATTTTATAGTCGTTAATCGCTGCAAGCAAATTTGGGGAAACAAGCACTTGATTCCTCGGAAACGTAGTCAGATGAAATATTCCATGATAAGTGGCAAGTTGGACACATCCATTTTCTATCGGTCGATTTTGAGCAGTTTTTTTAAATTTTAATCGGAGGTATAAACTGATTATAAAATGTGCAAGTGGGCATTGTACAGGAATTTTAGGATGGAAACAAAAACAAGGACACAGTGCTTCGCACCAACGCGACCCTTCGTGGTGACTAACATTAATTAGACATAAACACAGTAGTAAAGGGCCATAAATAAAAGTAAGTATTGTAAATTAATCTCTGATACAGGCAAAATAAATGTATCAGCGAACTTCTGATTAATGCACTACGTGGATCAGCCTCGAAAAATATTCCATTGGCAGAAAAAACGCGACAATGGATTTTATACTCGTATCGCTAAGCCGCACACAAATAAAAATATTAAATCAATGATTACTTTTGGGCCCGCCGCACAGTGGTCGGAATTTTAAAAAAAGTGGGATTTAATATAAAAAACCGTTTGTAAATCATGAAACTTTGTGGATGAACGTATTTTGAGTGTATAAAAAAAGATTCTGAATGTCAAATATCAAAAAGTAAAAAATTCAAAATGGCCGACGAAATATGGCGGACTGAGCCATAAATTTCCAATGAAATTTGTGATTTGGTACGATATTCCTGATCTGGTATGGGTAAAAAAATGATTTACTAATTTCCAAACAATATTGAACAGGTTTACTGTTTTTATTTAAAGCCATATATGAAAAATGAATTTTTGTATCAAAATGTTCCGTTTTTTTTACTTATGATTTTTTCCAAGGTCTTGCTTCACTGTGTTATCGAAATTATGTTTTGTGTTGATTTTTTCAATAATTTTAAGCGCCATTTACATGAATAATTATGGAAATATTCGTTTTTTTCTTCAAAAAATGCTCTTTTTACCTAGATAAGAAGCATTTTTAAAAGGCTGCAGCTTTGTAAAGAAAGTTTTGTTTATTATTGTTCAGCCTCTGAAAATGTAATTTATGTTGCGTTTATTCACGTCAATTAAAATTTGCTAAAATATTACCTTTTTGGTGCCTTCTAAACTTCTTAAGTGATAAATAATAAGAAAATATTTGAAAAATAATAATAGATTCTTATAGAAACGCAGAGAGTCGATTAAAATAGAATTTGTCCATGTAATGTGTTCAAATTACCTCGTAAATAAAACACTGTTTATCACTTTGTTTGTATAACAATTGGTTTATTTGGTGACTATAGTTTCGATACTACACGTATCATTATCAAACCGTTAGTGATACGTGTAGTATCGAAACTATAATCACCAAATAAACTAATTGTTATACAAACAAAGTGATAAACAGTGTTTTATTTATGTTCAACAATGTATAACGAAGTAGAAGCCTCTATAATCAGCAAATTACCTCGCTTAAAACGTTAACATTGACTGAGAAAAGAAAATATCGCCCCCCTCGTGCCCTCTGAAATTCCTATGGCACTAAATAGTATATAGTTCACAGATTTTATTCCTGAAACAAACAGCTGCTCCGACCTGCTCCGGTCAAAGCTGCAGCCTTTTAAAAATGCTTGTTTTCTAGGTAAAAACAGCATTTTTTTAGAAAGAAACGAATATTTCCATAAGTATTCATGTAAATGGCGCTTAAATTTATTGAAAAAATCAGTACAATACATAATTTTGATAACACAGTGAAGCAAGACTTTGAAAAAAATCATAAGTCAAAAAAACGGAACGTTTTGATACAAAAATTCATTTGTCATATATGGCTTTAAATAAAAACAGAATACCTGTTCAATATTGTTTGGAAATTAGTAAATCATTTTTTTTGGAAATACCAGATCAGGAATATCGTACCAAATAACAAATTTCATCGGAAATTTATGGCTCAGTCCGCCATATTTCGTCGGCCATTTTGAATTTTTGACTTTTCAATATTTTACATTCAGAATCTTTTTTTATACACTCAAAATACGTTCATCCACAAAGGTTCATGATTTACAAACGGTTTTTTATATTAAATCCCACTTTTTTTTAAAATTCCGACCACTGTGCGCCGTGGCCGAGCGGTTGAGCCGCCGGTTTCGCCAATCGGTCACGGAGGTGATCTGGGTTCGATTCCCAGCGGAGGCGAGTAATTTTTCCAACGAAAAATACTCGTCTCCGGTTCCATGGATGTGTGTGCGAATGTGTTGTGACGTCCAAATAGTCGAAATATATGTTAATATAGATATTATAAATCAACGTTAGTGGCTGAATGGTAATACCTATGCCAAACAAACCAAAAAAAAAAAAAATGATTACTCTTGTTGTAAAAAGCAGATTGTAATTAAAGTTAGATAGATGTATCAAGAGTACTTAACTAAAGGTGGACATCAAATTTCATTTAATTTTTCTCAGCCAAAACAGTTCAATCAGGGCAATATTCTGGAGCTACACACAGACAGATAAATTAAGGTATCATATGTTCAATTAAAAAAAACCTCTGGGGTGCCATGATTTAATCGTTTTCCAAATTTAAGTTGGCCACACACTTCAGGAATTGACATATAAAACATCAGACACAATAATTATAATGTATATTTTCAGATTAGCCAACCTAGAATATTTTCCATGGCACTTTTTTTTTAATTGAACATACGATAATTTGTTTTTTAAAGCAACCGAGATGTCGACAGTTTATAGACACCCGTTAGTTAAGCCTCTATTAATACTGCAGTTCATGTATAGTGCAATTCGGGAGAGATGCCCTATGACTCATTGATGTGGAATGCGTGGTTCAAATTTTTTAAAGACGATGTCGACAGTTTCTGCAACGATTTTTTCTAGTTGTGTCAAATTTTGACGTTACATGACAATGTCACACTGTTTAGGTCACGAGTATATTAGTGTTCTTTCTTTTAGAAAAGCTTTAGATCATAATTTCCTGTCAATTTTTTCTATTGAGTATACATAACCCAATTACGTGTGTAGATTTTTAAATATTCGTTGTTTTCTTAAAAGAGGTCAATTTGAAGTTTAAACGAGTGTTTTCCACTCCCAGACTAAGCATGAAGTAAAATTTCGAGTTTAGAAAAGGCTGAAAATTTGGTTTGGTCGCGTAGCGCGAAGCGCGGAGCGGCCAAACCAAATTTTCAGGCTTTTCTAAACTCGAAATTTTACTTTATGCGCCACGCGTGTAAGACACTGCTTTCCAGCGAAGTTTACTCGTTCACAATATTTTATTGCTTTCAGTGTTAAGTACGCGTGGCGCATGAAGTAAAATTTCGAGTTTAGAAAAGCCTGAAAATTTGGTTTGGCCGCTCCGCGCTTCGCGCTACGCGACCAAACCAAATTTTCAGGCTTTTCTAAACTCGAAATTTTACTTCATGCTTAGTCTGGGAGTGGAAAACACTCGTTTAAACTTCAAATTGACCTCTTTTAAGAAAACAACGAATATCTAAAAATCTACAACACATAATTGGGATATTATTAAACATGGATTATTATTAAACAAGTACTTAGAATTAGAATAGATATTGTTAAGATATAGTTGTTTTTTTTTCCTTTTTGTTTAATGCTCCGGTTTGTTTTAGTTTGTTTTATAAGGTTATTTTGGTAATACAAAAGTATCATATTTATTTTTAACTGGAATCAGAACGGATTACTTTTCAAGTTTTATATTTTTATGTTTATATACATATTTTGTTATTAATTATTGTTTTTCCTTGCATTAATTATGACTTAGAATAGTTAATAGTTTTATAATTTTTAGTTCTAACTAGTTTTTAAGTTTACTACATGATGTATTTTATTTGAAAATGGGGACCTCCCGTAAATAAACCATTTATTTATTTATTTATATATGTATACTCAATAGATAAAAATCACAAGAAATTATGATTAATTTTCTATTAGGTGTTCATATGCAAACGCTTTTTTAAAGAGTTCAATTTGAAGCTTAAAACAAGTGTTTTCCACTCCCAGACTAAGCATGAAGTAAAATTTCGAGTTTAGAAAAGCCTGAAAATTTGGTTTGGTCGCGTAGCGCGAAGCGCGGAGCGGCCAAACCAAATTTTCAGGCTTTTCTAAACTCGAAATTTTACTTCATGCGCCACGCGTATAAGACAGTGATTTCCAACGAAGTATACTCGTTCACAATATTTCATTGCTTTCAGTGTTTAATACGCGTGGCGCATGAAGTAAAATTTCGAGTTTAGAAAAGCCTGAAAATTTGGTTTGGCCGCTCCGCGCTTCGCGCTACGCGACCAAACCAAATTTTCAGCCTTTTCTAAACTCGAAATTTTACTTCATGCTTAGTCTGGGAGTGGAAAACACTCGTTTAAACTTAAAATTGACCTCTTTTAAGAAAACAAGGAATATTTAAAAATCTACAACACATAATTGGGATATGTATACTCAATCGATAAAAATAACAAGAAATTATGATTAATTTTCTATTAGGTATTCATATGCAAACGCTTTTTTAAAGAGTTCAATTTGAAGCTTAAAACGAGTGTTTTCCACTCCCAGACTAAGCATGAAGTAAAATTTCGAGTTTAGAAAAGCCTGAAAATTTGGTTTGGTCGCGTAGCGCGAAGCGCGGAGCGGCCAAACCAAATTTTCAGGCCTTTCTAAACTCGAAATTTTACTTCATGCGCCACGCGTATAAGACACTGATTTCCAACGAAGTTTACTCGTTCACAATATTTCATTGCTTTCAGTGTTTAATACGCGTGGCGCATGAAGTAAAATTTCGAGTTTAGAAAAGCCTGAAAATTTAGTTTGGTCGCTCCGCGCTTCGCGCTACGCGACCAAACCAAATTTTCAGGCTTTTCTAAACTCGAAATTTTACTTCATGCTTAGTCTGGGAGTGAAAAACACTCGTTTAAACTTCAAATTGATCTCTTTTAAGATCTCTTGCCACACACGTACATCAAACTATTTATTATATAATACAATCCTTTCATTTATTACCTATCCTTGCAACTAGGTGTGTATTTTCCATAAATCCCTTTCCTTTTCTCGGGGATAGCGAAACTCTATTATTAAACTATACAAAATTACTGTGACTGGTCAACAGGGCCTAGTAGCCGAGGCCATAAATTAATATTTTAAATTACGCAGAAGAAGAACTTGATTCTAACCGTAATTACAGAAGCATTTTGCTTTATTTTTACAGCATGCAAATTTTTGTGAAAACCCTCACGGGTAAGACCATCACCTTAGAGGTCGAGCCCTCAGATACCATCGAAAATGTCAAGGCAAAAATCCAAGATAAGGAGGGTATCCCCCCGGATCAGCAGCGTCTGATCTTCGCCGGTAAGCAACTGGAGGACGGACGCACCCTGTCCGACTACAACATCCAGAAGGAGTCGACCCTCCACTTGGTGCTCCGTCTTCGTGGCGGCATCATCGAGCCCTCCCTCCGCATTCTCGCCCAGAAGTACAACTGCGATAAGATTACATGCATTGGTGCAGAAAGCACTACAAATCAAGTAAACCATGCGACACCTCTCGTAAATCGTACCTTACTAACACTGCAGTTTATGTAACATACAATATGAGTGAAAAAAGTGTTAAAAGTACTACACAAGTTCATGTAACAAACCGATCTAAAGTAGCATATGATTTTATAGTAATTATACGTATTAGATATGTAAGTATGGAATTAGTGGAAATGAGGAAGTAGATCGAGCAGCTAAATCTGCAATTGACAACAACAGTATAGAATATAGTAGAAGTCTACCTTATTTTGATTATGTGGCATCATTTAGGCGAACTGTATTAAAAGAGTGGGAAAGACTTTGGGAAGTTAAAATGCATAATAGTATAGTAACTATAGTATAATCCATCGCTCTCTGCCAAGGAATATAGTATATATTGAAAAGTCCTATTCTAAGAATTTTACTTCTACCATGTTTTGACTTAAAACAACACATTGCGTGTCTCCTTCTCACTTAAATTACATTAAAGTTAAGCCAGACCCTCTATGTGAGTGCGGTAAACATGGAGATATCAATCACATCCTGTTCGAATGTTCACTAAATGTATTAAATATTAATAATTTTTTCAAGGAACTCCATCAGTTAAATGTAGATTATCCAGTAAATGTAAATTATTTATTGAGTCTAAATAATATGGCTGTGTATGACTGTATTGTTAATTTTCTCCTAAAATCAAATATTAAAATTTAACTTTGAATTGGCTCCATCTTCTAACGTGTAAAAAGTCAAATAGATCATAAAAATGTAAGTGTTGTCCTATGTTGTGATTCCTTTGTGGTATATACCCATTAACCGTGGTACACCTGTTTGTTGTTAAAGTCGCCTCGATATACCCCTTGGCGTGAAGAGTATCCCTTGTATATTCCTATTTATAGTAAGTTTTGATAGAGATACATATTAAATAGGCGTTAGTGGCTGAATGGTTAAACCTATGCCAAAAACAAAACAAAAAAAAAAGATATGTAAGTAGTTAAATTCTTTAATCTTCACTGTTTTATTTTAATTCTAAATGTAAATTTCAGGCACCATGTGCCCTTTTTCAATAGTTTAACGTATTTATTCAAATATCTGTTATTCGAACCATATTAGGTGAAAAAGGATGTGAAATGTACATTTAGAATTAAAATAAAACAGTGAAGATTAAGGAATTCAACTACTTACATATCTATTACTAACACTTCACGTTACTCCAACAAGAATATCATTGATAATTATACGTATGTTAATTATACGTATAATTATTATAAAATCAAACGGATATTATTATTATGATTTTGAATGTACCTTCGATAACTACATATATTCCTGTGGAAACCATTCCTTTGTTCATAACATTTTCTCCGGATTTCCAGGTAACTACGGAAGAGTGTTCAAACAGTTGCTGCTTCTTATTCTCGTCCATCCAACTTTGCTCGAAAAATATACCGGTGGGAGAATTGAGACTTAAATTTCGCATTGATAACACGGCCTTTGTGTTATTAGTCAAAATTTCTTTTAAGTACATGCTAACGTTCTCATCAATTAAACCTGTCCAATAATCAAAAGTATTAATGTTTGAGTCGCCTATTTCCAAGAACCTTTAAATCCATGGTTTTCAAATGGATTTCGGGGTTTTTGGAACTAGACGACTCATTTATATTCAACGTTTACAAATTTGTATGTTATCTTATAAAATAATGATTTTAATCACCCGATGATTTTAATCGGAAAATGTAATCCTTTAGGTGGCATAGTGTCACTCTTGAGAGGTTCCTAGTTTTAACATCCACTGCAATGTAAGGCATCACATTTTGCACCCAAAAAAGTTCCTTGTAAATTTTCTGTATTTTCTTTTCCATGTCCACACGCAGCATTTGACAAATCGTTTTGTTCGGAATTAATATGGGGAGCATGTGCATCACTTCTTTGTAGCAAACCATTAAAGACTAAACAAAGAAATTATCATGTGTAATTTCACATACAGTTCGAACTATATTTTAACAGCGAAGACATTGCATATTCATATTCATATCTTTATTGGTCATGTGAGGTTACATATTTATGAGATATGACAAGTCAATTATAAAAATAAATATAAATATATACTGTTTATCACTTTGTTTGTATAACAATTGGTTTATTTGGTGACTGTAGTTTCGATACTACACGTATCATTATCAAACCGTTAGTAACAAAAAACTACAAAGGAACATTATTTATATTTGCAAATTTTCTAATAACAGCGTTAAAGAGGGGGGTGTATTTAAGGTCAAGCTGGTCGTTAATTACGGGAATTTCCCGATTAGCGCGGGCTCTGTGAATCTCCAAAGACTCCAGGAGGTCCATCTTTCTACCCTTCTCGGCAAAGTGAATAACTGAAAGTACATCCTCGCCAAAAGAATGGTTATTTGTAATCAAATGTTTGGCAAAAGATGACTTATCAATTAATCTATGCCGAAAAGAGCAAAGATGCTCACTGAGTCTGGTCTTAAAATTACGACCAGATTGACCTATATACACTCCCTTACAATCATTACAGGTTAATTTATATATTCCTGATTTGTAAATACTTGGTATCTGAGTCTTATGGTTAAAAATATGATTTTTAATTTTTGTAAATGGTTTCATCGCTATATTTAATTTGTGTTTTGCTAAAATATTTTTAATTTTGTGAGTTATATTTCCAAAGTAAGTAAGGGAACGATATGCTGCATGTGTTTTAGGTTCGATTCCGGCATATATGTATTTTCTAATATGTTTAATTTTGTATTGATTAACTATTTTTTCCACTATTGACGTAGTATAGCCATTTGAAACGGCTATACTTTTAATAATATCTATTTCTTTTTTAAAAGAGGTTTCTGATAACGGAACAATAAAAGCTCGGTTTACCATGGAGTTAAAGGCAGCTAGTTTATGTTTATAGGGATGGTTGGAACAGTTAGGAATTACACGGTCTGTGAAAGTAGGTTTTCTATAAATATCAAAAGTTAGTGATTCATTAGTACGTGTTATTGAGAGGTCTAAAAATTTTATGTTATTGTTAGTTTCTGTTTCTACTGTAAATACTATATTTGGATGTAATGAGTTAATATAATCTAAAAATTGTGTTAATTGTCTATTAGTACCTACGAAAGAAGCTATGATGTCATCGACGTATCTATACCACACTTTAATATGTTTCTTGCCTAGCTGTGAATTTAAATTTGAATTGGTAAGGTTGCACATGAATATTTCGGCTAGCAACGGGCTCAATGGTGAACCCATTGCTAACCCTTCTGTCTGCTTATAATATTTATTATCGAAAGAAAAGTAATTGTTATCTAATATGATTTCTAAAATATTAATAAATTCTATTTGAACTGATATATTTACATTACAATTATCAAATGATTTTTTAATTAACTGTATACAATCTTTAGGTGGAATCTTCGCAAACATATTAGATACGTCGAATGAAACAAGTTTGTGGTTAGTTGGGAATTGTATTGTTGTTAGTTTTTCAGTTAATTCTTTAGAATTTTAAATTGAATTAGGGTCTCTAAAATCGGTTAGTTCTCTGTATAAGGAACTTTGCCGAGAAGGGTAGAAAGATGGACCTCCTGGAGTCTTTGGAGATTCATAGAGCCCGCGCTAATCGGGAAATTCCCGTAATTAACGACCAGCTTGACCTTAAATACACCCCCCTCTTTAACGCTGTTATCAGAAAATTTGCAAATATAAATAATGTTCCTTTGTAGTTTTTTGTTACTAACGGTTTGATAATGATACGTGTAGTATCGAAACTATAGTCACCAAATAAACCAATTGTTATACAAACAAAGTGATAAACAGTGTTTTATTTATGTTCAACAATGTATAACGAAGTAGAAACCTCTATAGTCAGTGAATAAAAGGGAAGGTTACAAAATGTACACTTCTGTGCAATAAAATTAAGCACACAAAATATGTTATAGTTTAAAACAGACGTGATGAGTTTCCTTGTTACAAAAATATGTAAATCAGTCAATTTCCTTAATGTCAAAATGCTGCGTCATTTAGACAATTCAAAAATTCGAATTGTAACTAAAATAGAAGATGGTTTTTCTATTTCGGCTTTATTGTATTTATTACGAGCTTTTTTTTCAAAAGGTCTGTTACCGGGGATTACTTTTAAACTCAGGCAAGAAGAATTGTAAATCACCTTTCAATTCTTCCTTTGTTAAAAATGGGTTCGTACCCGGCAATTAACTAATCTCCCGTCGTTTGGGCAGTGCTAGGGCCCACCCAGAGGGAGGATTTGTGACCAGTTGTCCGTTTTTCGGCAAGAAGATTTGCATAATTCTTTTCGTTGTCCTTTTCGGAAAACGGATTTTATTTGCTCGAGATTCGTCGAATGTCATTACGTTGGATTATGTCATTAGGCGAATCTCAGCCGGCTAGTCACGTGGCCACGATAAACAACCCCACTCCACCATCATTTTCGTGGTATAAGTACCTGCGGGCGGCAAATCGTAAGGCAGTCCAGTTACGAAGCGAAACGAAAGTGCCAAAACTCCAGGTTTTCATTCGCGATTTGGCGATTAAAAACAGCTCGAAATTCGACGTCTCCCTCCTCCAGGATCACTTAGGTGTACCTGAAAATTTCCGAACCAGGAAAAAACGTCCACTCCACCTAGACGTTGTCACTTAATTTTTAGGAAAAAAGTTTAAAGTAGTGAAACTTTAAACCGCTTCCTTCCTAAATCCTACCCCATCCACCCGAAACCAATATATGAATACTGCTATAGTACTCACTCCTATAAAGTATAAAAAGTTCTTTATTGGACTTGACATACAAGAGGGGGTTTTAGTCAGTAAGAGTCTGACATAACCTACTGTTATCCCTCCCATCCGTGGGCAGGACAACAGAAGGTATCCATGAGGATTTTCTCCTCCTCTCTCCCCAAAAAAAAAAAAAAATCGTAAGGCAGTTGAAGTTCAAGATCCAACTTGTCAAGTGCAGTGCAGTCGTCAGTGTTCGAGACGTTAGTTTTTTTTTGTTAGTGCCAGTGCACTAACTCGGGGTCCTGTTGCTGTTGCCAGTGCAACTGCCTGTCCTCTCGCTGTCAGAGCAGCCGCCGTCGGTGCCAGTGCATTGACGCCGCCCCCTAGTACTGCCACCGCAGTATTCATCGTCGCAACGTAATCGCCTTCTGCACGCTGCCACCTTGCTGCCGCCACCACCTCGACTTCGCCACTCACCCCTTATCAGCCCACCCCCCCCCCCCCCGTGCTATATGTGTTTCACTGTGTTTTTTTTTATTCCTTATTGTTTATTCGTAAAAATAAATCTGTTAAAACTGTCTCTGTGTTTTAGTTAGTTGCTCATGCTCTCCATTAAATTCATTGAAAACCTGAGCTAGTTGGCAATCAGCGTGAGGTACCTTCCTTCACGTTGACAGATCATAGTTTTTTAATAAAGGTGTTATTGTCAGCCATAATATAACGAGTGGTATGATTATTATCGATGATATTTTGGACTTAAAACCGAGCTGCAAATTCATCGAGTGCGCAGCACGAGTTGAATGTGCTGCTTCGGTTTCAACGACAAAATATCATCGATAACACTGGCCAACAAAAGAAAACTGTTTGTCTGTTTCCTGGTTCTAAATAGGCAAATCTTACTAATTTTAGGTCAAGAAAAACGAATGTGGCAATGACAATATTTTATTAGTTCTTGTTTTCAAGATATTTAATAGCACACTGAAGACATCAATTTAGGGCACCAAACAAGTTGAACTAGTTCAACTCTGAACTTTAGTTCAAAGTGACTTTAGAACAATAGGAACTGTCATCTTGAACTCAAGTTCAACTTTTTGGTGCAACTGGGTCTTAGAGGTAAACTGAAGAAGATTAAAATGCCTGTGTAATAAATATAATACAATAGCTCATGATTCATTAAACAATATTCTTTTTTCAGAAATTACTGATCGATTTTATAAAATTCTTGTAGAAGTTTCTTTTTGGATTGCCTTTTGTGTCATATTTATCCACTAGTTAGAGCGATGAAACATTTAAAACTTCATTCCAAAGGTCAAAAAGACTCAAAAAGCTTATTTAGAAGACTCGAGTAGGTTCTGTATCTTGAAAACAAGAGTTAATCAAAACTTTTCATGGTTATTTTCGTATTTAGCGAGGCAAAATACTTTGGAAATTGCTATTTTTAAGCCCGAAACATTTTCGGTGTGGCCTAGTGTAGTTAATCATATCACAAGTTATATTTAGTGAGAGAATATAACGAAAAAAATAATGCGAGTCTCTCAAAATTATCGACAGCTGTGATATTGTTGTTTCCCTATTGATTGTGAATTTTTTTAACCGCGAAAAAGTTCGTAAACTGCCCCCACTGCGATTCTTTGTAAATGACGGTGTTTTTTTGGAGTCGCACTTTTCACTTCTCTATTAATTTCACTACAGGAAACTTTACCCCAGCGATTTTTGTCTATTTTGACGTTTCGAATGACAGGACAACTTATCACCGCCTCTTTTGTTTTTTATCATCGCGGTGATGGACATGTACCTACGGCTTTCCTTGCATCTCATTGGTTGAAAATTCGTTCTAGTATGCTGTGAGTTATATTCTTAAGTTATGGTGTTTTATCATTTATTGAAACTGCGGCTAGGCAATTAACACAGACCCAAATTATACAGCTAGAATATTGTGAGAAATAGTTGTGAGACTTGTGCTTAATTTTATTGCACAGACGTGTACATGTTTCGTTGCATGCTTTGTAACCATAGTTTTCGATCACCCCTCGTATAATATATAATTACTTACCAATCCAATAGAATATGCCAAATATAATCTTCGACCCAATATTTTATTAGAAATCATTATAATATATACTCTGAATTGATGGAGAACAGCAGCTAGTCGAAAGATCCTTAGCACCGTAATCTGAATAAAAATTCGTTTGCAAAATACCATCAAATCAGGATCATCATTTATTGTTGCCATGTAAATTGCCATACAAAGTGCTGCTAAATTGCACGGTAATGTAATAATTTCCAACTTATGCCAGTCATAACTATGAATCACAAAAAAATGTTAATTACAGGGATGTTCGATACATATTGATATCTCGGAATATTGATAATTTCATGCAAAATAATTGATATTTATATCTGTATGTGGGAGGTAAACTACACCAAGTCACATTTGTTTAACCCTTTAACGGCCGAGCAGTGCTAGAGTTAACTGGCTAGCTAAGAACAAAAGTGATCCAAGTAACATTTAGGTCTTATTGAGCAAAACGCGTTTTCATGATTATTAAAATTGAGGCTAATTTATTTGTTACAATATGTTTATAATATGATATTTACTAACTTAACTTAGTCTTTACTAGAAGATCTTTTTGACACATCCAATATTTAACAGGTAAACTGACACTTTTATGAACTTGGATCACTTCTGCAATTATTAAAACACAATATATGGTATTTCAGAAATGAAATAAACAAGCTTTTATTTGAAAATAACTTTATTATTAATAAATTGACAATGCGTAATTATTCACATTCATCACCCTTTACATTTGGGAGCACATCCTCCTCTTCATTTTCAGCTGCATTGTTTCTCCTATTAAGGTGTGGTAAGTTTAAATAAAACTGATGATGACAGGGTGGCACGTAGTGTAGCATTTTCTTTAAGTCCTGAATTTTTAGGTGTGTAAGTGGCTTAGTACATGTTTTTTTCTGTTGGGGTAAAAGACTTTAGGGTATTTAAAAATAGATCACTATTCCCTCGTTTGTCTAAGTCAGTGGTCTCCAAACTACGGCCCGCGGGCCAAATCCGGCCCGCGACTTGCATGAATCCGGCCCGCGATTGTTTGTAATTTTTTTTGTAAATGTCATATTTTGAAATATTGTAACAATTGTTCCTTAAATTTTTCATAATTTTATAAAATTAATCGGATATTGGCCGACTTTTATTATGTAGAATTGTATTTGTGGCCCGCGAAGAAGATAGTTTGGAGACCCAGGGTCTAAGTCTAAAACGTCGTAATCTTCTGAGTAGTTGTCATTGAAATAGATTCTACTATCTCATTTACAAAATTTTATTTTTCTCATTTTAGAAATTAGGATACGATTCCCGTTAGCACGTTGTCCTTTTTTGTTCATTATGTTTTCTAACCCAGTAAAATCAAGGAACTTCCCAACCATATCCGTCACAATGAATGGTTTTCTCTTCCTACAATTACGAATCAAGTCCATCCATTCTTGTGGAGTGTATACGTGCGGCTGTTTCTTATGAACTTTAGAAATATCTGAAAAATCAGAGTCGTTGGGCAGAAAAGAATGACCACTAACAAGATAACACACAGTAATCTCTGATATGTGTTCAACAATATTAACCATGTACATCATAAAGAAAAACAGGTTCCAATTACGGTTTTGTCCCGTACAAGAGTCACTGAATGCATATACCGATGTTACATTGTCGGGAATTTTATGCAGAATGTTGTAGTAAGGACATGATATAATTTCTTGGGACCCCCTGCTTGCGGTTGTTTCATACCACATGTTCATGTTAATCTTTTCACCATCAGGTAAATAGAGATGAGTCCCAAAGTTCAAAGTGTGTAACTGTCTGAGATAATAAACCTCACCTGTTTGTATGAAGGGTGTTGGAAGAGTACGTTGTAAGTCAAATGTGATCAAGCATGACGAGTCATTACTCAACACTTTGTCTTTGTATGAATTCATCAGTGATCTGGCCCTTTCAGCTAAAGCATGATGTTCCTTTTGCTTTGATTTGATCTGCAGACATTTTTCAATATATTGTTCATTTTGAATGTCTATTTGAAATATATCACATGTTTTGCATGTGTCCTTCTTTGGAATGTAAAAATGCAAGTTGTAGGTGTTGAAAATGGTTCTGTAGTAACTTTTTTTAACGGGATCTTTGCCAGCTGTTCTACATTTTTCAACATAAGATGAATAATGTTTTTGCAGATTTAAACTTGGTTCTAGATATTGGCGGTTAGACGATCTTTCACCATAGTGGCTCACATAACGAGGAATACTCTCAATGTGTTGCTTTACAAATTCCTTAATGTCGTCTGGGATTTTATTCAGACACTTGTTTACCTCTCTGATCTGGTGAGGGTATGTTTGTTTCTGGCTCTCTCTCTTTTGTAAGGGCATAATCTAACCTTTTATTGGATATTTGGTGAACTTTAATAAAAAAGGACTTACAAACCTTATTCTCACCGACAAAGAAACTTCGGGTGTGTTGCTTATGACTGGGTTCTCCAAGGACGCGTTTTTTCGACTCAGAGGCAAACTTATATATTTTCACAGTAGCACATAACCATGCAGTTTGTCCATTCCAGTCCATGGCATAGCATTTAAAGTGAATATTCTCTTGCACTCTTGTAGAAACATAATCACTACACTTCCTTTTGCACGTACATAAAATAGAAGTAAAATGTTTTGCTGGTATTGTTTTTCCAGAATAACTGACATACTGTTCACCTTTGTTTCGTTTTGGTTTAATAACATTTCTCTTCCACATATTCTCATTTCTGCGTTTTCGAGTTCTCACAACTTCTTCTGATTGCCCCATATTTTGTGAACTTGATGAAGTTCCTGCTCGACTTGTGATGGGTCTGTTTTTAATATTATTAATATCTTCATTTTCATCTTCAGATTCCGATTATTCTGATAGACGATATGATTCACTACTGTCACTGTAAGGATCTGGTTGTGATTCTGCAAATTGGTGTTCAAATATTACATTTTCAGAATCAGGAACAACGTCCTTGGGACCCACTAAAAAATATTACACAATACGTTGAATTAATTTCTCACTTAACCCGTGGTGAAACATATTTAATTAATACGCTTTGATTAAAACACTTGGTTTGTTTCACTGATTTTTTATTTTTACTCCAACTATTTTTTTTTCTACCTTTTCTGCTTCATTTGACTGATGATTAATGTGAATCTTCATATATTTTGGTATTAACTGTTCTCGGAGACACATGATGTTAAACCAAATGTGGTTGTTAAATTAACATATCTCCTTGAGAATGACCTAAGGTCGAAACTAGTTGGAGTAAAAATAAAAAATCAGTGAAACAAACCAAGTGTTTTAATCAAAGCGTATTACACAATACTATCAGATTCTAGTTCATTATTGAGACAGAATTACAATGACAACAATTATAACTTATATACCTGCTATTTCAGTAATATTATTGATATCTTCAGCAGCGTTAGACACCACATCCCTTGAAATTTCTAAAATAATAAAAATAAAGAGCCCTAAAACATAACCCTTGAAAATAAACTCACCGATTGTTGGGACGTCATTATTCAAAGTAGGCCGATCTGTTTTCAACTAAAGCAGCTTGTAATGCTAAGGCAACTAATTTTTTAGACCGAGATAACATTTTCACAATTTTAACAACACGATTTGGACGAGTTTAATGTGGAAATGCCATGTGCTTGTGAGTGCGACCGAAGACAGTGCGGAAAAAGGACGCTAATATGCGCGAGCTTGTTCAGTCTCTGATAAAATCAACAGTGACGTGATCCAAGTAGCATTCAAGTAACTTAGATCACATCTGCACTAATAATTTTATATTTCTAGGACAGTGCAAAAATGTCACGATTAGAAATTTGTTGACCACAGCGCTCACCAGAACTTGGATTACTTTTGCACTAACTAAGTTGATGACAAAGAAGTCTAAACAGCAACATAACTCAGTTTACTTGGATCACTTCTGTTCTTAACTAGCCAACTGTAAAAGTTGAATTTAAGTCCAATTTTGCACTTTTTTATGATTTCTATGAATGACTTATTGTATAACATGCTATGAAGTTTTCTTTTAAATATACATAACTTATACGCTGTAAACTTTCAGGCATTCGTCGATTTTATATTTTAACGTGCAATATGAAGTTTAGAACGAGGGTTTCCACTCCCAGACTAAGCATGAAGTAAAATTTCGAGTTTAGAAAAGCCCCGCGTAGAAAATTTGTCGAGGGTCGCGCAGCGACCCGAGACAAATTTTCACGGGGCTTTTCTAAACTCGAAATTTTACTTCATGCGCCACGCGTATAAAACACTGAAATATTGTGAAGTTAGAAATACACTGAAATTTGTTTTGTTTAATGAGAAATATGCGGAATATTTAAATAACAAAATATTTATCTTTTTCTTCATACATTTTCAAGTCAGGTCAAATAATATAACGAATCAAACTAATTTATTTAGTAATTTAATTAACAATAATATGATAATGTTACGTGTATGCATCAATGGCGCTTAATGGGTTAAATACATTTTTTTTTTGGCACCCTCTGGAGCCATGGATGTTGTATGAATGCGTTGTGACGTCCATATGAGTTGTATAACGTGTGTATGTGGATAAGTTAATTTAAAATCGAATAATAATAATAGAAATGGCTGCTGATTGCATGGCCAAGAGCCGAGGTCAAAAAAAATATTTTTTTTTTTAATAATGTTGGAACCAGTATTTGTTACTCTATCGAGAGGTATATAGCAGTATTATTTTAAAAATATTTCACATTCCTTTGAAAATGGTTTAACAAAGTTATAAAGTTTTAATTTGTGAAAGAATACCAAGTGTTTTTAATTTAAATAACTTTACATATTCTAATATGATTCTAATATAATATGAAAAAAATATCAAAAATATGATTTGATGTAGTTTTTCTCCTAGATACAGACATCGATATTTCTTTTTTGATGTATCGATACAACATGGTCGGTATCGTTACATCAGTGGCAGTCGGTGGCCAAGTTCATGTGAAATAAAAGTGCCAAGGTAATGCATCTCGAAATTAAAAGGTGCGCTCGTTGTGCTGCTAAACGCATGTATTAATGACGCAATTCCGTGACGTAAGGATTATTGATAAATAAAATGGATACGTAGTGCTTTTACCTCACTTTTTGTATCTTGGATTTGAGCCTCACATAAAGTTAGGCCGCGGGCCTCCAGTGCGTTACATACGATACTAAAGTCTGTTTAATAACTAGGAGGAGTAAGTGCCAAAACCCAATTTACATTATAAAAATTCACCAGAAATATCACCAAATAAATTTAGCGGCAATTTTAAATAATTTCATAATTACTCTTTAACCCATTAAAGGTCGAGCAATTATAGAGTTAACTCAAAAAGTTGATTTTAGGTAAAATTCTACCCTTCTTTTAATGATTTCTAAGAATGACTTATTGTTTTACATACTGTGAATTTTTCTTTTAAATTTACATATTGTATACGCTGTAAATGTACGGCATTCGTCGATTTTGTATAAAAACGTGCAATATGAAGTTTAGAATGAGTATTTCCACTCCCAGATTAAGCATGAAGTAAAATTTCGAGTTTAGAAAAGCCCCGCGTAGAAAATTTGTCGAGGGTCGCGCAGCGACCCGAGACAAATTTTCACGGGGCTTTTCTAAACTCGAAATTTTACTTCATGCGCCACGCGTATAAAACACTGAAATATCGTGAAGTTAGAAATACACTGAAAACATTTTTTTAAATTGGTAGTAATAGAGATATTTAAATAAAAAAATATTTACGTTTTTCTTTATATATTTTCAAATCAACTCAAATTATATAATATAATAAATTAACCTATTTAGTAATTTAATTAACATAAAATTAATAATGTTGCGTATATGCATCAATGGTGCCTAATGGGTTAAATAACATCAAATATAACGTAAAAAAATATTTAAAAATCAATAATAAACTGGGTCCATAATCCATCACAACAATATAAACAAAACTGTAGATACCAGAAAATCCCTCATCGAAATAATGTCAGATTTATCGGTACCAGTGATATTGTTATAAATCTTTAGGCTTTAAGTTTTTTTTTTTTTTTTCTCTCTTCTTTCTCTGCGCACTGTATGTATGATTTAAAATTATGTTACATAGCATTATATTAGATTAAGTTCCCTGTAATTGGATATATGTATATCTGTTGGGAAAAATAAAGAATAATAATAAAAACTTACTTTTAACTATGAAAAGAAACACCACACAGAAGGTTATTACAAAACAGACAAACACACCACACAGAAGGTTATTACAAAACAGACAAAGTTATGTCAGCTGTTGCGTCTAATAATGACGTAATTAGCATAATGTATAATGGGTGCGCTCTCAGCCAATCAGAGTTGTAGGTTTTAGCGCGTGAAATTTAAAACGCTCCTCGTAGCTTTTAAACAGATTATAGTTATTCATTAAACGTCATCTATTGTTTTGAGAAAGTAATGAAACAAATGTTATTGTTAAAACTTGCCGAAAAGAAAAGGTACAAAATTATACAGTGATTTTTTTTCTTTCAAGTGTACCTACACATCCCAAAGCAAATTGATCGAATTTTAACAGTTTGATAAGCGATATATTTTAAACCTTACTTGAAATCAGTGTTTTATACGCGTGGCGCATGAAGTAAAATTTCGAGTTTAGAAAAGCCTGAAAATTTGGATTTGCCAGGGCGCGACTCGCTTCGCTCGCGCGCCCCGGCAAATCCAAATTTTCAGGCTTTTCTAAACTCGAAATTTTACTTCATGCTTAGTCTGGGAGTGGAAAACACTCGTTTAAGACTTCAAAATAAACTATTTTAACAAACGATTATCGGAAAAGTTAGAGATCATGCATACATCCCACTGAGCAAACACATTAAAGTAACAAATTTAATAGATAAAAAACTAATATATAAATTGAGATTGAAAAACCCCTCACTTCCAAAATTGTACTGCCTCCCAAAAATTCATAAACCGGAGAATAAATGGAGACCTATTGTATCGAACATAAATTCACCAACATACAATATAGCAAAATGGCTGTTACAACAATTCCAATCATTAATTATTAAAAACGATTGTTCAATAAATAATTCCGTTGAGTTAACCACAAAAATTCAAACAACTAGATTCGAACTAGATGAATCATTGGTTTCTTTTGACGTAGAAGCACTATTTCCCAGCATTCCCATAGAAGAAACAATTATCATTTTAGAAAATCTCTTATTAGAAAATTCAATACCACCAGAAAATATTAAACAATATATCGATTTAACGAGAATAGTGATGGAGTGCAACACGTTTGAATTCGACAATAAATTCTACAAACAAACTTTCGGAACAGCCATGGGGAATCCGCTCTCACCTTTCCTAGCTAACGTTTTTCTTAACCACCTCGAAAATCGAGCTAAAAACACAATAAACGGCTTTCCGAGAGTTTGGTTCAGATACGTTGGTGACGTAATGGCAATCATCAACACTATAACCAACATAGAAAACTTGTTGTCGAGTTTAAACACCTCCGGATATTGAATTACACAATGAAGATAAGATTTTAAATGTTTCATTGTGTAATTCAATATCCGGAGGTGTATTTGCACGGGAAGTAGTTGTTTCAATGGATATTTATCGTCTTAAATTGTCTTATTAATTAAGACAGTGTTTGCATTTTCACGAATAGTTTTTTCGTAATTTCATATATTATGCGTCTTTATATCTTTACAACATTATATCAATCCAAGATATAAAAACGAATTAAAATTAATATCGACTTTCTGCAAAAAGTTTGTCTCCAAATATTCATTGAAACAACTACTTCTCGAGCTAATACCCCGACAGATATTGAATTATACAATGAATATTTGCGTTACACGACAGCACTGCTGTTCTATGCATAATTTATATGCAAAATGCAACATCAGGTCAAACTATTCTCAAACCAAACTAAATGAAACAAAAGGAAATTGAAATAAATAAAAAAATTACAGGGAATGAATTCTAATTGTCTTAAGCCATCTACAGACGCGTTTCGAGATTTATCCCTCATCAGTATAGCTTTGCTTTAGACTTTTAATAAAAAAATATTAAAATAAAATAAACAGGAAACTTACAGGAATGTCCAAGAATTCGTTGGCACTGAATTCTAAGATATCTACAATATCTAATTTAGTTTCATGATATTCTAATTAAACAAATTTACAGGGAATTTTAATAAAAATTGAGCTAACGCTTGAACATTTTTAGCGTAGAAATCGGGATATGTAAGACATCCCGATTTCTACGCTGAAAATGTTCAGGCATTAGCTGATTTAATTAAAAACGTTCAATTGAAAACTTCCAACGAGTGTTTTCCACTCCCAGACTAAGCATGAAGTAAAATTTCGAGTTTAGAAAAGCCTGAAAATTTGGCTTGGGCGCGTAGCGAAGCGAAGCGACCAAGCCAAATTAGGCTTTTCTAAACTCGAAATTTTACTTCATGCGCCACGCGTATAAAACACTGATTTCAAGTGAAGTTAAAAATATACTTTTAATGCTGGACATTTTTCATGGTTAAGTAACCAAATATGCATTCACAAATATTTTAATTATTCGAAAATTTAAATATTTATATTCAAACATGAATAATTTAGTGATTTAAATATTCATATTAGAATATTTGACTATTTGAATTAATCTAATTCGAGTCCCAGCCTTAATAGCGTGATTCAAATTATTTGAAAGGATTTCAATCCTTTTATAAGGATTCGAATCTTCTACATCTGGATTCGAATACGAATCGTTTTAAAAAATGTAGCAAATCCGGATCACGAATCCGTTTTCACTAAAGTATTTGAATACCTCTATTGAATCCTCTAAAAGGATTCGAATCCGGGAATCGAATCCTGATTGATTCGAATCCTGCCCAGCTCTGATCTACACATCCCAAAGCAAATTGATCGAATTTTAACAATTTGATGAGCGATATATTTTAAACCTTACTTGAAATCAGTGTTATATACGCGTGGCGCATGAAGTAAAATTTCGAGTTTAGAAAAGCCTGAAAATTTAGATTTGCTTGGACGCGACTCGCTTCGCTCGCGCGCCCCGGCAAATTCAAATTTTCAGGCTTTTCTAAACTCGAAATTTTACTTCATGCTTAGCCTGGGAGTGGAAAACACTCGTTTAAGACTTCAAATTAAACTATGTTAAAAAACGATTATCGGAAAAGTTAGAGATCATGCATACATGTATGTATATTTAAATGAAAAATTCCCAGTATAACTGTATTGTTTTGAGTTTACGTGAAGTGATTAATCCCAGTATGTTTACTAAATTTTAGTGGTGGCAAATGCCACCGTCAGGGCCGAAAGAATTAAAATTATTCAGCTTTTCAAAGCGTCTTTCTATCTTCACGAATTCAAATAATGATTCGAATTATTTGGGAGGATTTGAATCCATTTATAAGGATTCTAATCCTTTGATAAGGATTCGAATCATCTACGTCTGGATTCGAATACGAATCCTTTTAAAAAAAATGTAACGAATCTGGATATTTAAATGAAAAATTCCCAGTATGTTTACTAAATTTTAGTGGTGGCAAATGTCACCGTCAGGGCCGAAAGAATTAAAATGATTCAGCTTTTCAAAGCGCCTTTCTATCTTCACAACATTATTTCAATTCGAGAATTCGTTGGCACTGAATTGTAGGATATCTACAATATTTAATTTAATTTCATGTTATTCTAATTAAACAAGATATACAGGGAATTTTTCTTCTTACATATCCCGATTTATACGCTGTAAATTTTCAGGCATTAGCTGATTTTATTAAACCGTTCAATTGAAAACTTCTAACGAGTGTTTTCCACTCCCAGACTAAGCATGAAGTAAAATTTCGAGTTTAGAAAAGCCTCAAGAATTTGGATTTGGACGCGTAGCGTCCAAATCCAAATTCAGGCTTTTCTAAACTCGAAATTTTACTTCATGCGCCACGCGCATAAAACATTGATTTCAACTGAAGCTCAAAATATGAAGTCGCCACGTGGTGCAATAAAAATAATTTAATTTTAAATGAAACTAAAACGAAGCAAATATTATTTACCTTAAATAAAACCGATATCACGCTTGAAAAATCTGTAAAATTTTTAGGCATCCACTTAGACCCCAAACTCAAGTAAGACATTCAGGGAGAAAGTTTAGCCAAGAAGTTGTCAAAAAATATTTTTTGCCTGCGCAGTGTATCATATTATACAAATTCAATACAAGCTTTAAGAACAGCGTATTTTGCGTTATGCGAGTCGTACATTAGATATGGTCTCATTATATGGGGACACTCTGCATCAAGACACAGAATATTCTCCATACAACGCAGGGCCGTAAGACTAATTTCAGGAGCCAAATATACAGAAGATTGCAAACAATATATTATTAAAGGCAAAATATTAACATTGCCCTGTTTATATATACTGGAATGTCATATATATTAAAACAAATATAAACTTATATCCAGACCACAAACATCATGAGCATAACACCATGAATAAAAATAAGTTATATCAGAACCAAATCCGACTACAAACTGTACATACTGGTACAAATTACTATAGCATCATATTTTATAACAAATTACCGCACCATATAGCATGCATGCCATTAAATAAATTTAAAGTAGTGATCAAAGAATATCTTCTGTCAAATGCATTTTACTCATGGAATGAATTATTAAATTGCGATATTATTATTTAACCTGCTTTTTAACATGTTTGTGACGTACGTATACATTGATGTTTTATCTTTTTAACTAGTTTTTATCACTTTTAACTATTTATTTACAATTATATCTATTTACACTTAATATTAAGTAATCTTAGTCTGTTTGTGTGTGTTAACTTTTATTTATTAATTGATTTGCATATAAAACTATATTTAATAAATTTAATTTATTTATTCATTTTCAGGTATTATTATTATTTATTTTATTATATACGGATAATATTATTTTCTCCTTACCACGTCACAGTTAATCATTTAAACATACTTAATATTTATTTAAAATTTATATTTGAATTCTACTTATACAATCTTTACTTTACTTATTACATATGACTTGTGTAAACTCTTGTTGTTAAACACTAATAAATATTATTATTATTATTATTATGCTGCTATTATTACATTTTACGGTAATGAATTTTACAAACGCTTATTTTGTGTAAACAAATTTTATGCTTTCAATATACAACATTTTCAAGATACGCATACTTTAAAGAAAATATTCCTGTAATTATTGTTTATAGTAATTTCTTATCTGAAATTGTACTATAAATATACAACATTTTCAAAATACGCATACAAAAAAAATATTCCTGTAATTATTGTGCACAGTAATTTCATACCTAAAATTCCGCTTTTTCTACTTGTCTCAGGCTACAATTTTTAAAATAACTTGACTATCAAAACCCATCCTAAGACTTCTAAAATTAAGTTTAAAATACACTGCCGAATGCAAAACCTGCTATATTTCTCGGTTGCAAAAGCCATATATTTTTTTTTTTGTTTTTGGCTTTTGCCTGGCCTTGGGAACTTGCCCATTAGCCATCATCAATGTTTATTTTTGTATTAATTAATTTATTACAATTTGTATTAATTATATAATACTATTCATTCGGACAATCACACACATTCATACCACACCTAGGGTAACGACGAGACATTATTTTTCAAATAAAGTCTCCCCGTGCACGGGAATCGAACCCGAACTTGTGGCTCGCCGAGCGATACAGCCCGGCGACGTTACCGCTCGGCCACCACCTGCCCAAAGCCATATATAAAGACATATTTCTTCAGTTACAAAATCTGCCAAATTTGTACTTAGTTTTACATAATTATTCTTGCCCCCATTCAATACAACGCCTACTGAAAACTATTTTAATTAATTTAAAAAAACGCTGCAAAATCAGTTTTTATTATTTTGCCTCAAGTTTGTCAAATCACGTATGGTTGGTTTTGCATCTAGGCTAGCGATGTAAAATGCGGGCATGCGGGGGAAACTATTCGGTGGGGCATGCGGGGTCTGCGTGCGCGAAGTGCGATCGCAACCTGAGTCAACGTATTTTGCTAAATTCGCTATAGAATGACGGTCTGGTTCGTAGTTCGAAGAGAATCGTGGGTGTATTTTCGCTGAAACCGAATACTGTGTAATCGGATATCCTTATCGCTTTGTTTGAATTTCGTATTTATAAGAGAATCTTACTCTTTAAAATAATATATTTTGATTTAATTTTGAAATAATGAATCAATTTAAATATTTTTGTAATATTAGATAGTTATTTTGAATTACATTTATAATTATAATGTAATCATAATAATTATCTTTTAAATATGAAATAATATCAAAGTAAGTTTAGTTAATATCATTTGCTCATTGTTACTTACGCAAATTGCAATGTTGACAGTGATTCTTTATTTTAATTTTATTTACTAATATTTATTTAAGATATTTATTTAAGATATTTTTTAAAATTATTGCAATTAAATCGTTGTAATTAAAATAAATTATTTTAATAATAAATTAAAATATAGCATTTTAATGTAAAGTAATTAGTAGGTACGAACAATCCAGCATTTTCAATTGTAATATCCTCTTATAAACATGAAATCCAAACAACTCAATAAGGATATCAGATTACATAGTATTCGGTTTCACCGAAAATAGGCCTGCGATTCCCATCGAACGAGCGAAACAGACCGAAATTTAGCCGCGGATTTTAGCGAAATATGCTGACTCAGGTTGCGACCGCACTTCGCGCATCCAGATGCCGCATTCCCCTCCGAATAGTTTTCCCCGCGTGCCCGCATTTTACACCGCTAATCTGGGCGACTCATACAAAAATCAGTTTTTGTCATTTTGCCCCAGGTTTATCAAAACACGTATGGCTGATTTTGCATCTGAGCGACTCATATACAAACAACATTTTCAAAATACGCATCACAAATAATAGCCCTGTAATTATTGTTAAAATTACGAAAAAACTATTCGTGAAAATGCAAACAGTGTCTTAATTAATAAGACAATTTAAGACGACAAATATCCTTATTAATTAAGACACTGTTTGCATTTTCACGAATAGTTTTTTCGTAATTTTATATATTATGTTTAAAGTGTGCAAACTATAAGAAGCGTAAGCTTATTTTCTCGAATTCAAATAGTTTTGAATTTGAATTTATCTTGTTTGAACTGTAATTATTGTTTATTCTTACCTAAAATATTTTTTAAATCCATCTAAATAGTAAATGTAGGAGTAAGCGTAGAGTTTCAGAACGAAATCTGTAACGAATACAATAATTGCCAGTGAATTGCAAAGATAAATCTCATATTTAATGTAGGTGGTCGCATCGACGTAGAAAAGTGCAAAAGTGGCCGCGACGAACAAAACCAGAAGCAGCTCGTAAAATCCACACATCGTCATTTTGTAAACAATTCTTCGGCCGTATTTCCTAGGTGGGCGTAAATCTTCGTTTTGATGCAATCGTATAAAGGTATCCCTTATTTTATTAGCCAATTTCTGGAAAAATAATTCAAAAGAATATACAGTGAGCTCAATGATGTAAATACAGCGGCAACCCAATACACATTAACGAATATTGGGCTGCCTATAAATATTGTTTCAGACAATTGGCTCAATGCGTATAATTCAATATCTGTCGGGGTATTAGCTCGAGAAGTAGTTGTTTCAATGAATATTTGGAGACGTCTCAATTAGATAACATTTTTGCAGAAAGTCGATATTAATTTTAATTCGTTTTTATTGTGACGGTTCAATTTTTAGCAGTTTGATTTTCGTATTTTTTTAAATAATTTCGAGAAGGTAAAGTCAGCCTTCTCAAAATTATTTGAAAAAATACGAAAATCAAACTACTCAAAATTGAACCGTCACAATAAAAACGAATTAAAATTAATATAGACTTTCTGCAAAAATGTTATCTAATTGAGACGTCTGCAAATATTCATTGAAACAACTACTTCTCGAGCTAATATCCCGACATTTAACAAAATAAAAGAAAAGGGAAAAAACAGGCAACAATTATTCAGGATGGATTGAGTTGACCAATAAAAAAATCTGACAACTTAAATCAATAAGATATCTTTAGCAAAATTATTAAATATCTGAGTCAATTATAAAAAATTACGACATCATAAACTTCAAACTACAAGAAGGGTTGTTAAATAATAGAAAACAATTATTTATCATATAAGCCTTCTCATAGGAGAGCAGTTAAGAAATATTTTAGATACGTTCAAGAGATTTACTTAAGAAACCAATAATTAAAATTTAATTTGTGTTCAGTATTCCGGCACCAGGTACCCACAGACGCGTTTCGGACTGCAAGGTCCTCTTCAGTGTGGTCCCGACCCAGTGCTGAGGAATACTGAACATTTCTGACTATTTCAAGCCAATATGTGAAAACTATTAATGATTTCGATAGCTAATGCCATCTAATGCTTCATAGTGGCATCGTCAGTGACACGAATGCACAAAGTGCATATACAGGTCACTGTTTCGTCCACGAGCGAGCAGAACTCTGTTTGTGAAACCAGAAAACAAATATCAAAATTTAATTTGTGTTCACTGGGTCGGGACCACACTGAAGAGGACCTTGAAGTCCGAAACGCGTCTGTGGGTACCTGGTGCCGGAATACTGAACACAAATTAAATTTTGATATTTGTTTTCTGGTTTCACAAACAGAGTTCTGCTCGCTCGTGGACGAAACAGTGACCTGTATATGCACTTTGTGCATTCGTGTCACTGACGATGCCACTATGAACCATTAGATGGCATTAGCTATCGAAATCATTAACCAATAATTACATTAAAAGAGGTCCCACGTTGGGCGCTAAATTTGTGACGTTAATTTTGCTTAAATCGATTTGTCCTTGTCCAGCTCTCTGGACAAGGAACAAATCGATTTAAGCAAAATTAACGTCACATTATATTTTGTAAATATTCTGCAAACTATTGGTAAACTCAATTTTTCTTCACGTTCAATGCGTGTTATAAAGGATATGTAGAAATTAATTCTTCTAACACAATAAAATTGTGGAGAAATAATAATTTGTAAAAGTGATAATATAATTATTATTACATCTAGGGAAATATGAAGAGATTATTTCCTGATGTTGGCTAAGTTACATCTAGACAGCGAAGCCGGAGGGATGTATAATAATAATAATAATAACAACTTTATTGTCCAATAGGATAAACCCAATTACAGAACAAAAATTTGAATAAATAAGAAAAGGAAAGATACATGTAAGTTCGTGAACTGTAAATACATATTACAGGATAGTATGATTTATTGAATAAAAATATCGTTGAATAATTTTTCGGAGCACTGGCACAACACAGTCACTGGTGAACGCTGCAACACATTAGAGCGCGCCGTTGGTAAGCGGAATGTTGATGAAAACCGTGTAGACTTCACAGGGACATTAAACGGAACCCTTGCGAGAATTTCTGGACAGTCGATTTTCCCATCTACGAGTTTCTTCATAAACGTGGCACATCTCAAAGTTCTTCTGTCGGCGAGGGATTCGAATTGGTGACGCTGAAGAAGTTCATCGTTCGAAATTCCAATCGGAGGATAAGAGTGGTCAAGTTTAAAAGAGAGAAATTTTAAAAACCGATGGTGAAGACGATCCAACACAAGAGAGTGACTAGCATAAATAGGAAACCAGATTAAACTGTTATATTCCAATTTACTCAATACGAAGCCGGAATATAGAGATTTAATAGCATCTACATTGGAAAAGTCGCGGCTAATACGTAGAATAAATCCCATGGCCTTAGACGCATTTGTTCGGACTGAGTCAATATGAGGTTTAAAAGAGAGCTGGCTATCAAATGTAACTCCTAGTTCCTTGAAAGTGCTACATCTGGACAGAGACATTCCATCAATTTGATAATTTGATTCAATTGAAGTACGGGTGCGAGAATAGCTTACCACACAACATTTGTTGACATTAAGTATTAAATTGACTCTTTTACACCAATCAGCAATAATGTTTAAATTTGATTGTAGAATGTCTACGTCCTGTACGGATTTTATGTTAAGATATATTTTAAGATCGTCAGCATATGCCAAAAACAGGACACGTAAACATGCCTAATAGATCATTAATAAAAATGTTGAATAGGAGGGGTCCTAGGCAAGAGCCCTGCGGAACACCAGTGGTAGGAGAAAATTCGTAGGATTTAAAACCATTGTAAAGTACATAACACGATCGATTAAGTAGGTAAGACCGAAGAAGTTTGGGGACCGCACCCAACATGTATAGCCAACCAACGGAAATAATTCATATTTTCCGTGTTGTAATCAATAGTTTTATTTTCTGATTAAAGCAATAACTTTGTGAAAAATAGAAAAATATTGGATTTTTAATTTATTAATAACGTTGCTAAGGGCCATGTTTGTAATTATTATAGTAGACTGGTCTGTCGTGGGTCTGACGTTTTCATCATGTCATAATTTGAAATGTCGTACGTGCTAACCCAAGCGGCGAAAACTCATAAATGTTTGGTCCAAGTCAAATCTAAATCTGCATACAAAAAAATGGATTCAATTTTCACGAATAATCGAGGACCCAACGTTCCGTGAACGGATTTTAAAGATTTGGTATGTTGTTATAATTTTTGTTATTTTTGAGGTGTAACTTGTTATTCTATGCGTAGTCAAAGAAATATTTACCAAATACGATGTGTTCCAAATGACCATCGAGCTCGTTTATCAGAGACAACAGTTGTGGTTTACTACCAACTGTTAGAGAATTCTCTGATGACCGGATTATTAATCGTGAACGTGTTTGAGATTTTTGCAATCGTACAAAATAGACCAACCGGAGTACCGTTTATTAGATACCAACATACATCACAAACAAATTTAAACATGTTGAATGTTGAACATTTTGATGAACGGGCCCAATGCTAGGATAATCGGATAAATGTTAGAAAATTTAAATATCAATATAGCATATAGAATCAATAACACCTTGGGTAAAATAAATTAAAACAATAAAGACAACATTAATAAAACTCAACAAAATGGCGTATATTTGCTGAATTGCAAAGACTGCCCCAAAGTATATGTAGGACAAACCGGAAGGTCGTTCCAAGAGAGGATAAAAGAACACCGAACCAGCTTCCAACAAAACAAAACCAACTCCACATACTCTAACCACCTCATAGAAGAAAAACACCACTTCGATGAAAACTTCAAAGTCCTACATCAAGAAAGAAAAGGCCGGAAACTCAACATCATGGAGTCCATGGAAATTAATAAAAGAAAATACATCTTCTCAATGACCAAACAGACTTAACAAATTCGCCCCTCTTAAATATTAATTTTTTTTAAAAACCCACCCCCCCATAAACATTGTATATATACCTGACCCGACAAATTTTACTTATCATTTCTTCGCCTGAAGAAGCCACAGTGTGGCGAAACAATTGTAGCGAATGCACAATATATATTTGAAAGTGTTTAAATTGTTTTATTTATATTAAAGTGAAGATGAACTTTAAACATTTATCAGCCTTATCAATCAATTTTTTGCTAAGATAAATGTTATATTTGAAAGAAAAAGAGCGTATCCACATGCGGCTATTACTACTTTGTACTTTGTGAGCAATCGCGCCACATTTTGTGGCTTGACTGTGTGTGAAACAAAAATGTTTTCCTCGATACCCTTCACATTTTGAGCGTATTCACACTGGCCACTTTTTGCCGCGACACAAACGCCTGACAAATGACGAAGGCTGCACGTAAGTAGGAGTCATTTGTCAGGCGTTTGTGTCGCGAAAATATAACACTTTTTGGCAATCCATATTTCGCTAGGGAAATATGGTTTATCAAAAAGTGACAAGAAAATGTTTTCCTCGAAACCATTCACATTTTGATACGCTCAAAATGTGAATGGTTTCGAGGAAAACATTTTCTTGTCACTTTTTGATAAACCATATTTCCCTAGGGAAATATAGATTGCCAAAAAGTGTTATATTTTCCTAGGGAGATACGAGTATGTTATGACATATCGTATCCAAGGCAATGTTGCTCATTATTGTATCAATCAAAAAAAAATATATTATATACTTATTAAGTAAAGAAATACTAAACACAAATTCAATTTTTGATACTTTTTGATAAACCATATTTCCCTAGGGAAATATGGATTGCCAAAAAGTGTTATATTTTCCTAGGGAGATACGAGTATGTTATGACATATCGTAACCAAGGCAATGTTGCTCATTATTGTATCAATCAGAAAAAAATATATTATATACTTATTAAGTAAAGGAATACTAAACACAAATTCAATTATGATAAATTCAGATTGGTGTACCTTAACCCGTTAACGTACGAGCAATTATAGAGTTAACTCTAAAAGTGTATTTTAGGTAAAATTCTACACATCTTTATATGATTTCTACGAATGACTTATTGTATTACATTCTGTGAATTTTTCTTTTAAATATAAATAATGCATACGCTGTAAATGTAAGGCACTCGTCGATTTTGTATAAAAATATGCAATATGAAGTTTAGAACGTTTATTTCCACTCCCAGACTAAGCATGAAGTAAAATTTCGAGTTTAGAAAAGCCCCGTGTAGAAAATTTGTCGAGGGTCGCGCAGCGACCTGAGACAAATTTTCACGGGGCTTTTCTAAACTCGAAATTTTACTTCATGCGCCACGCGTATAAAACACTGAAATATTGTAAAGTTACAAATACACTGAAAACATTTGTTTAAATAAGTAATAATCGAGATATTTAAAAAATAAAATATTTACATTGTTCTTCATACATTTTCAAGTCAAGTCAAATAATACAATATATCAAATTAACTTATTTAGTAATTTAATTAACACAAAATTAATAATGTTGCGTATGTGCATCAATGGCACATAATGGGTTAAGGATCAGGTTTGGGGCCCTTGTTAATCCTATTTTTTATAAAAGGCAAATAGCGTGATATTAGTGGTAATTAATTGTAATAATTGCCACTGGTAATTTACGTTACAATAACCGACAATTTTAGTAACAATTTTTGTCTACTGCCTGGGTAATAAGTCATAATATCAGCATTTCTAATCAAAGAACGATTTCTCCGATTAAAATTAGTACAATTTGCGTGAACACACTTTTTAAGTTTATGTCTGATTTAAAATTATTCAGTGTTACCAGGTTACAGGCAATATTACTAAAAATAATACCGGTAATTCGTCTACATTTTATGTAATTATGTAATCTGTATCTTACCCTTTTTACGCACATAGATACAAAATCATTGATCTCCACTTCTAAGTCAGGATTTTCAGTGCTATTCCCCAAATTCTGAAGCATTCTTCTTTGCACATCTCTCGTTATAAGGCAGGTTTCGTATTGTTGAACGACGGACATTTTATGCGCGGTAATCGCTATTTGTTTAGCTTCACTGAATTAAAAAAAATAAATTTACAACATTGAAGGAATGTGTTATTTAAAAATGTTGTTATGAATACAAGGATTCTTTAGACAAATATACTTTTTTTAACTTCTTAAGTAGCACAAAGCGTTTCGTAAGGCGCAACCTACGATGGGACCTCAAATCATGTACATGCGAACATATACGTCTGCCAATACACCTAGCTATACCGGGTGTTGACTTGGCAGACGCAACATAGGAAATCCATGTAAATTTTGAAATGTTCAAATTTTGGCTCTCCATTTTATTTAGGAAACAAAATGTACAAACCTTTTTTGTAGAGGGACAAATTCTAAATTTATTATTGTTCACACTTAACACTTTACGTTTCTCTAAGTTAAAATAATTAAGAAAAAGTAATGTAATTTTATAAAAATAATGACATACCATGGAATTGATACAACAATTGCGGATATTCCCTGTTTTTTAAGAAGTTCAATTCACAGCTTTAAACAAGTGTTTTCCATTCCCAGACTAAGCATGAAGTAAAATTTCGAGTTTAGAAAAGCCCCGTGAAAATTTGTCGAGGGTCGCGCAGCGACCCGAGACAAATTTTCTGGGCTTTTCTAAACTCGAAATTTTACTTCATGCGCCACGTGTACAAAACACAGATTTTAAGTAAAGTTCGAATATATATAAATTTGACAATATTATAGTTTTTAATACGCGTGGCGCATGAAGTAAAATTTCGAGTTTAGAAAAGCCCAGAAAATTTGTCTCGGGTCGCTGCGCGACCCTCGACAAATTTTCACGGGACTTTTCTAAACTCGAAATTTTACTTCATGCTTAGTCTGGGAGTGGAAAACACTTGTTTAAAGCATTAAATTGAACTTATAAAAAAAACAGGGAATACCCGCAATTGTATCAATTCTATGGTGTGTTATTATTTTTATAAAATCGCATTACTTTTTAATAATTATTTTAGCTGTAAACTTTCTGACATTCGTTGATTTTTAAAAGAGTTAAATTTAAAGCTTTAAACGAGTGTTTTCCAATCCCAGACTAAGCATGAAGTAAAATTTCGAGTTTAGAAAAGCCCCGTGAAAATTTGTCGAGGGTCGCGCAGCGACCCGAGACAAATTTTTTGGGCTTTTCTAAACTCGAAATTTTACTTCATGCGCCACGCGTATTAAAAACTATAATATTGTCAAATTTATATATATTCGAACTTCACTTAAAAGCTGTGTTTTATACACGTGGCGCATGAAGTAAAATTTAGAGACAAATTTTCTGGGCTTTTCTAAACTCGAAGTTTTACTTCATGCGCCACGCGTATAAAACAGATTTTAAGTGAAGTTCGAATATACATAAATTTGACAATATTATAGTTTTTTATACGCGTGGCGCATGAAGTAACATTTCTAGTTTAGAACAGCCTGAACATTTGGTTTCGTATATAATATAATAATAATAATAAAAGCTTACATAATCATTTGATATTGCTCCTTTTTCGATGGAACGTATACTATTTCCTTGTTGCAATCCCTACAAATCGACTTGCGGTTTATCAAAACTGTTTTATCATGTTTGGTTTCTGTATACAGTTCATCGTGGGTGATGATTTCTGTGAATTTGTCAATTAACTCCCATTTACAGTCTCCTAAATATCTGTGGGAGAAAAGAGAAAAAATTCTGTTCGTTTTTAAAACGGTTTTAATTAAACAATCTACTTACCTACTTAACCCTAGTATCAAATTAATCTTACAAAAATATTAAAAAACAATTTAAAAATCTTGTAACAAGGAACAGCAGAATAAGAAGAAGAAGAAGAAGATTCAACAATAATTAAATGTTAACATAAGATCATATGGTAACAGTATAGAATTAAAATATGAAAATCATTATTGAGAATATATTTGTATTCTATATTGAATAATTATTGTATAAAGATGATATACGGGGAGTTTTTTTTAAGTATACATATTCTGATGTACGGTATACGTTGTAAATCTTCAGATATTTGTTGTTTTTGAAATGCGGTTAACTTGAAGCTTTAAACGAGGGTTTTCCACTCCCAGACTAAGCATGAAGTAAAATTTCGAGTTTAGAAAAGTCTGAAAATTTGGATTTGCCGTCACGAGCGAAGCGAGTGACGGCAAATCCAAATTTTCAGGCTTTTCTAAACTCGAAATTTTACTTCATGCGCCACGTGTATTAAACGCTAATTTCAATTAAGTTCAAAATATACTTCCCAAGTATTATTCTAAAGCAGTATATTTTGAACTTCACTTGAAATCAGTGGTTTATACGCGTGGCGCATGAAGTAAAATTTCGAGTTTAGAAAAGCCTGAAAATTTGGATTTGCCGTCACTCGCTTCGCTCGTGACGGCAAATCCAAATTTTCAGGCTTTTCTAAACTCGAAATTTTACTTCATGCTTAATCTGGGAGTGGAAATCACTTGTTTAAAGCTTCAATTTGAACGCTACGCTACCAAAACAAATTTTCAGGTTTTTCTAAACTCGAAATTTTACTTCATGCTTCATCTAGGAGTGGAAAAACTCGTTAGAAACAAATTGAACTTTAAAAAGAAGGAATGCATATGTATACTTAAAACAAAAAATCCCTATATATTGATACACTATTGATTCAATAATATAAAACAAATAATTTTTACTAAGGTAAATACATACAAAACAATATTATAATAAATTCGAAAGAGTTATTCAATGGTATTCAATATTGATAAAATATTAATATATATTGAAGATGTATATTGAGTGATGCCACTGTTACAATATTGTGCATATATATATGGTATCTACTTACTTAATATTGATCCCATCTACCTTTCGGTATAGGGTAATATATATTAATTGTTTATATTGAAGGATGAATGATATTTATTATTGATGCAATATTGCACAAAAATTAAATCTCTATTATTGAGATTATTGAATACGAGATATTCATTCTGTACAATACTGTGTCAATAATGAATATAATTGATATTCATTATTGACCCAATATTGAACAGAAATTGAATATCTCTTATTGAATTTTCATTAATAATACAACACACAGAGGGCCAAAGCATGAAAAAACCTGGCCAAAATGAAAAAAAAAGTTTACCTACGAAATTATGGTTCATAAAATTAGATGTACATGGCATTAGATTACACTGATTCAGTAAGTACTGAAATGATATTCCAGTCGCCAATCCCCTTTTGAATAGCCCTCCAAAGACAAGTAAAACCAAAATAGTGAAAAGTAGTCGTTTTGAAAGCTACAATTGCGAGCCTGCTGTGCGAATAATTTGCAATTCTGGCCTCGATTCGCATCTTCCAAAATGGATCGCACTCCTAAAGGTAAGCGTAACAGATATACACACGAATATATTAAATATATCTTCACAAATCTTGCGATTTTTTGGCATCAAAACTGGCCTCATAGAACTCAAAGAAGCTCTTGACGTTTTTTTTTTCCTGTGGGGGCCGTCTTCCTTTCGGATCCGGATGCACTGCAGCCTAGGTGGCTTATTGTACTGCCCCAATATTATTACACTCACGCAACTATTCCGAACTCGATGCCCTGCACTAGCTTGTGCAGGTCCTTCAGAGGTTGCGCGTGAAAATCATTTGGTTCCATTTGTCTGTTCCCAAATATGAGCCGTCTTTTGCTTTCCAGCGCATTGCACCTGCACAGAACGTGCATAGTTGTTTCCGGTGCTCTTGACGTTATTGAGTTCTGTAGAAAAAGCTGGCTGGAAGCACAGAAAACACTCTTAACAACCGCTAGCACAGGACGTTAAGGCACAACAAGTAGAGAACCACTAGCGAGAGTCCCAAGCAAAGAGAGTGCCGTTGTCGGAAACGCCAAACTGGCTGCTAGCAGTCCAATCGCAGGTGACGATGACAAACGAAAGAAGAAGGAGACAAACCAATCCCAAAGAAAGTGGACTCAAGTCGTCTCAAGAAGAAAGGCGTTAAAGCACAATGAAAACCAGGCCACTAAGACACCTGACATATCAGATTGCACAAGGAAAAGAGAAGAAGCAGCTCCTACCAAAAATGTGCCGGTACCTGGCAAAAGTGGATCGGTCTCTGGCGAAATGGCGGTAACTAAGCCAGGAAATAAATCCGCAAAGAAGAGGACAAACAAGCGACGCCGAGAGTCTGTGCTCATTGAGCCGGCTAAGGGCATGTCCTACGCAGACGTCCTTGGTGAAATCTGAAGTACAGTAAACCCGGAGGACACAGGGACAACCATAAAAGCTATACGCCAAGCCAGAGCAGGAGGAGTATTAGTAGAGTTTGGAGCGAGGACTGGAGATAAGACCGCGTTCAGAGACGCCATCAAGAACACTCTGGGCGCCAACGCAACGGTACGCGACCTGGAACCCAAGGCAACAGTTGAGATCAGAGATCTCGACGGGCTCGCCAGCACAGGGGAGGCAACTACCGCGATATCCAAAGAGCTGGGCGGGCTTGCCGACAATATTCGAGTGACAATAATCAAGACCGGCAGGCAACAGAGTATGGCTATCGTTAGGCTTTGTGAAAAGGGAGCCGCCAAACTCCTCAAAGCGGGGTACGTCAGAATTGGATAAATTGATGGCAAAGTACGGCTGAGAGTATCCATCTCAAGATGCTACCAGTGCCTTAGCTATGGTCACTTTGCCCGCACCTATAAAGCACCCGATAGGACTAGCCTTTGCTTCAAATGCGGCAATGCAGGCCACAAGGGCAGTGAGTGCACGGCTCTAGAGCACTATCTACTATGCGCCGATGCAGGCTGTAGTACGGATGACCTAAAGCACATATCGGAATCCTGGAGGTGCAAAGTATTCAGAGACGCACTGGAAAAGGAGAAAAAGCGAGCGCCGTGATTTGCACTCTGCAAGCAAATCTCAACCGGAGCAGGATGGCGGACGACCTGCTACGCCAACTAGTGTATGAAAGGGAAGTGGATATTCTGCTAATTAGCGAGCAGTATCAAAATCATCCGTTTCCGTCTCGGTACCAAGATGAACAAGGGACGGCCGCCATCTGGGTAAGGAACATTGTCAAGATGCCTGTATCGGCTCATGGCAACGGTAGAGGCTGCGTGTAGGTTCGGTGTTGCTGTTATCTGTTATCTGTTATCTCACTCCCAACGAGCCAATCGCGCTGTTCAGAGAAAAGGTCGATTCTCTCGAAGATCAGGTCTATAGCACGCAGGGTAAAGTTATAGTCGCGGGTGACTTTACCGCCAAGAGTACAGAATGGGGGATGCCTAATCCAGACTCGCGGGGAAAATACCTGACCGAAATGGCTGCCAGGACTGGCCTGGTTGTTCTTAATACAGGTAACACATCCACCTTCCGCCGCCTTGGTTACGACGAGACCATCCCCGATGTCACTTTCGCTACAGAAGAGCTCGTACCGCTAACAGAAGGCTGGAACATAATAGAATCCATCAGTATATTTTGTTCCGCCTTTGTAGTGGCCTAGACCTATCCCTGCAAGATCCGCAGGTTGAAAAACGGTGGAACGTCAACAAACTGGACGAAAAGAGGTTTGCCAAAGTTATCACTGCCGGCCATCTAGAAATCACTCCATCCGCTGGTACTATAAACCGCGCTGAGATCGAACGCGTCACAGAGGCAACAATGAGCCTCCTCTAAAGGCATGTAATGCATCGATGCCATCCATGAAGCCAAGGCATAACAAACGGCCTGTCTACTGGCGGACCGACGAAATTGCCAAGATGCGAAAAGCCTGCCTTAACCTGAGGCGCAGGGCACAAAGGGGAAAAACCAGAGAAGAAGGAAACCGACTCTCCGCAGTTCACAAGTCAGAAAAAAAAAAGCTCCGGCATACCATCAACCGGAGCAAGGCCAATCAATGGAAGAAACTCGGAGAAGAGGTTAATGCTGATCCCTGGGGCTTGGCATACAAGATCGTCACCAAGAAACTAGGCGTAAGCAGTCAATGTACAGTTCTAGATGGGGTGACAATGGAGACCATTGTCAAAACTCTGTTCCCCACCCATCCAATACGAACAGAAGGCGAGGACCCTGACGTCAGTAAAATACCGCCTTTCACTGAAGAGGAGCTAGGAACAGCAATAGTGACTATTCGAAGCAGAAAGGCCCCTGGACCAGATGGTATTCCTGGTGAGACCATCAAATGCCTTTGGCCTTTGGCCGAGCTCTTGCTGAAGATGTACAACGCCTGTTTGAAGGCGGGGGTTTTCTGCTCCCGCTGGAAAACAGCGCGGCTTGTGCTAATCGGCAAGGGTAAGGGCGGCGATCCACTAGCTCCATCATCGTACCGACCACTGTGCATGTTGGACACGGCTGGGAAAGTGCTGGAGAAATTATTACAGCCCCGCATCCTTTCTGCGGTCCGAACAGCCGGTAATTTCTCTGGCCGGCAGTATAGATTCCGTAGGGGACGATCCACGATAGATGCGGTCCATGAGGTGGCCAAAGCCGTCGAACAGGCACGAGAATGTAACCACCACACCCGTAGAATTGTACTACTGGTCACGCTCGACGTAAATAATGCTTTCAATTCTGCCAGGTGGAGTGACTTGTTGTCCGAATAGTAGAAGACTACCTGAGGAACCTATGGCTTCGGTATGCCACAACCAAGTGACAGCGGTCAATGCAAGTCCCTGCGGGGGCAGCTCAAGGGTTCATCTTAGGAGCAGACCTGTGGAATGTAGCATACGACGGGATCCTACGCCAGATATGCCAGAGGAGTCGCGTCTTGTGGGTTACACGGATGATATCGCCGCACTCATAGCGGCCAGAACAGTTGACCTGGCGCAGTTAGAACTTAACCAGGTCATGCGAAGGGTAAAAGCATGGATGTCCGACCATGGTCTATCTCTGGTAGTGGCGAAGACCGAGATTGTTATCCTTACGACAAAGCGAATCCCTACGATACTGCCAATGTAAGTAGGAGAAGAACAGGTGCAGACCAAATCACCTGCAAAATACCTAGGGATAACGATCGACAATAAACTGTCCTTTAGCCACCTTCCAACAAGTGGCGAGGAAATCTGACGAGGTAACCACTTTACTCAGCAGGATTATGGCCAACACTCGTACTAAAGTCGAGCAAACCCCGCCTACTGACAGTCCAAGCAATACTGGGGGTCCCGTCATAGCACCTATTAAGGAGGCGGCGGGGGCAGACCAAAGTCTTCGGACGGCGGATGCCTGAAAGGGACGATTGTCCAAGTCGGAGTTGTAGACCTTCTTGAGGTAACCTCCGTGTCCCTATCTTGGATAGGGCTAACCTACACACGGCGGGGTTGACTCAGCCCTGGTGCTTGTCGCCGCTAAATGAGGAGTCGGGGGTGGGCCTTCAAGAGCCCAGGGGTGCCTACTCGCCCCTCCGGTCCACACGTGGGTTGGTCTCCGGCGGGCAGTGGTTCGCAGATATGGCGGTGATTCACCTGTCCTTAGACGGACGCTCGAAAGGCACACACCGACCGGTATAAGCCTGAGCACACGTAGTCTAGTCCAAGCAATACTGCTGTATGGGGTAGAGATATGGGGAAATCAAATGCGCATCGATTTCCACCGTAAATTCATGGCCTCCGTGCAGAGAAGAGCCGCCCTAAGAGTATCCTGTGCATACCGCACAGTCTCTGAGGCAGCGGCTCTTGTCATCGCCGGAGTGATCCCCATTGGGCTGTTGGCCATCGAACGTAGAGCCGCTTATTTAAGAAAGAAGAGCAAGAACATGGGGTAGTAACATATTACCTGACCCAGTTCCTGAACGGACATGGCTGTTATCGTTCCTATCTTCACAGGATAGGAAAGTGTACACCACCGGTGTGCAAATATTGTGCGCACGAAATAGAGGACGCGGAGCACAACTTTTTCTTCTGTGAGAAGTGGGCGGAACAACGAAGGGTTGTGGAGGTACAACTGGGACAACTGTCGGCAGATACCATCGTCAGTCATATGCTTGCAAGCGAAGAAGAGTGGAGCCTGATTGCGACCTTCGTGGAGGATGTTCTTGGTACAAAGCACTACGAGGAAGCGCAAGGCGAAACATGAGAGGCCACCGTGGCAGGTAGTAAGGCCCAACCCAAAGTAATGTGGTAAACGGTACCGGGTTGGTGTCCTAGGAGACAGTGGGAGGGGTTTTAGTCGGTAGTCGAAAGGAGTCCGACACTTCGTACGTCAATGTTTTTCCCCTCCCACTTAAAAAAAAATTATTATTATTATTATTATTTATTAACGGATAACACCTTTTACGCAAAATATTAACATTATAAATTCGATTACAAAAATCAAGATACATGTTTATTTTACTTATAAATATTGTACTAACTTGAATTAAACAAATAAACCTAAAAGTATTCCATCAAGTCAATTACAATTAGACAATGTACTGCTCGTGGCCTGAATTTTATTCACAATGTTCTGAAATATAAAATGGAATGTACCAAATAAATCAAATATATCATGACTATTTATTTGATTAGCCAATCTCATCCAGCGGTATATAGGACTGAGGTATTTATAAATTGAAGACACGGTCTGTATCTGAAAATTGGTTTTTGTCTTGATGATCTCGTGAAAATGTAAAAGTTTAAAAAATGGAGCAAATTAGTTGAAGTATGGCCGGAAATAATGTTATGCAACAAAAACAGATCAAACTTTGTTCTGCGCACCTCCAAATGTTCTATATTTAGATAGCTATATACCAGTTCATAATTCGTAAAGGGTGAATTCAATTTAAATGAAATATATCTACAAAATTTCTTTTGCACAGATTCAACCTGGTACGAGTATTTTTTATAATAGGGTGACCATATCGAAGTACAGTATTCTAAATTAGATCTCACCAATCCACAAAAAATTGCTCTCAATGTCTCGCAACTAAAATCTCTACAATGTCTTAATAAAAATGTTGTTGAAACATTACTTAAATGGATTTGCTCAGTGGGTGGATACAATATAAATGCAAGATTATTTCTTCTAGAGAATAATTTTTTAAAAAAGTCAACAAAATGTACAATACCTGTTCATTTTCAGCCTGAACATAAAGATCTTCTTCTTATTCTCAATCAATTTCGCACAATTTATAAAATTAGTAATCTTCTCCTCCGGATGTACGTTCAATTTGAAAATTCTCAATAGCACCGAACTAAACATATTCAACAGCACGTGATGGAACGCCATGTAATACAAAACAACGGTCAGCCAATTCTTCTTTTGTTCGTCGTAGTACACAAAAACGAGCAGGATCATTACCATTTGGAACAGTCCGCGTTTTCCGAACCAGAACAGTACGAGGAAATCCTGGATTTTCAGTTTTCCCGTTCGGTTCATGATCGGATAGAGGACGATCAGCAGCAGCACCCTGCTCAGTTCGCCCATGAAGATAACCGATATGTGCTTGAACATGAAGATGTGCGTGAGACTGGCCCGGACGTATTCGATGTTGTCGAGCATGATTATCATGTAGGCGGTGTATTCCACGAAGTAGCTGATCATTTCGAAGGATTTTTCCATTAGCATGTCGTTTTCGTTGTGAAATCGAGCCCGTTTATAGGTTAGGATTAACGCTATTATGGTGATCTGAAAATGTATATTGCGTCGGTGTAGTCTGAATAATCATTATTAACACTTTCATCGCAACGGTACCTAAACGCAACGTGTCAGATAATTTACTATCGAGATAATAAAAAGCTAAAACCTTAAATGTTATTCAACCAGTGACGCAGCCAGGATTTCGTCTTAGATATATATATATATATATATATATATATATATATATATATATATATATACCAAATAAGAAATAACGGCGCATTAGGTCATGATGTAAAAGTTATTTTTTATCAAGTGAGTGTGCAAGGAGGATAGAAGACGACGACGATCGTTTCGCTCTTTTTATGAGCTCCTCGGGCCGCCACATCCATCATCCCATACACACTCACTTGATATGTAGAACTTGTATATATACTGACTTCGCTAACCATAAGCCGGTATTGACGTCAGTATTTATAAATGCTACTGCATTGATAAGGGCATTGATCTCATTTTGCTTCTACAGTTAGTGTCGGTTTTTAGTTTAAGCCTTCGACTAACATCGGAGCGGCAGAAACCCGAACCAATGCGATGTGGCGGCCTGAGGAGCTCATAAAAAGAGCGAAACGATCGTCGTCGTCTTCTGTCCTCCTTACACACTCACTTGATAAAAAAATAACTTTTACATCATGACCTAATGCGCTGTTATTTCTTATTTGGTACTTATAGGCAGGTCGTTAATTCTAATTTATATATATATATATATATATGTTAAAACGTAGATTTTCGCGGGCGTAACATGTATCACTGTTTCTTCGGGTTTGGTCCCGCGTATTTTCTTGGCTCTGGTCCATTATATTTTCAATTCGACGTTTCGATGACGTCGCAGTCATCATCGTCAGGAATATTAATATATAGTTATTCCTGACGATGATGACTGCGACGTCATCGAAACGTCGAATTGAAAATATAATGGACCAGAGCCAAGAAAATACGCGGGACCAAACCCGAAGAAACAGTGATACATATATATATATATATATATATATATATATATATATATATATATAAATTGTTGCTTAGATATTGTTTGTACATTCCTCCTTGAAGATGACCAATGGTCGAAACTAGTCGGAGAAAATATAAACTAGTGAAACAAACCAAGTGTTTTAAATATCCAGAATTATACATTGTTTGTATAGGAATACTGTTTTTTCTTTAACTAAAGTTTACTTTAAAGATTGCAGACTTTTAGAGCTGTAGATCTAAATATTGAAATTCTTTTTTTTTTATGAGGAAGATATTTTTAACAAAAATGTACTTTAAATACTGAAGACTTTTTGCAGTTGTATCACAGACGACAATAATCAAACTATTTTAAAGTTGAGTTTAACAGAATTTAATTGTGAATCCACATTTTTCAGTAGGGGTATTTTGTCATAAAATGTCACTCTGAAAATTTAAGAATTTTTCTAGTTGTAGATAAATGCTAGAATTTGTTTTGATTAAAATTGGAATACACTTCGTTTATATGAAGATTCTTTCTTTCTTTAATTTACTTTAAAGATTGCAGACTTTTTAGAGCTGTAGATCTAAACGCTGAAATTTTGTTTTTTTATGGGGAAGATTTTAACAAATATTCACTTTGAAGATTGAAGACTTTTTGCAGTTGTATCACTGACAACAATAATTAAACTATTTTAAAGTTGAGATTTAAGAATTTAAATCGGCTTTAATCTGTTTTATTGCAACAGAAGAATTTGTACAAACAGGAAATATTTCTTTTAAGTATAAATATACCGATATATACGTTGTATTTGTTCAATGTTCCGTTGTTTCTGAAAATCGGTTATTTGAAGCTTCTAACGAGTGTTTTCCACTCCTAGACTAAGCATGAAGTAAAATTTCGAGTTTAGAAAAGCCCCGTGAAAATTTGTCGAGGGTCGCGCAGTGACCCGAGACAAATTTTCTGGGCTTTTCTAAACTCGAAATTTTACTTCATGCGCTACGCGTATAAAACATAGGTTTCAAATAAAATTCGAATATACGTGAAATTTACAATATTTTAGTGTTTTAAACGCGTGGCGCATGAAGTAAAATTTCGAGTTTAGAAAATCCCCGAAAATTTGTCTCGGGTCACTACGCGACCCTCGACAAATTTTCACGGGGCTTTTCTATACTCGAAATTTTACTTCATGCTTAGTCTGGGAGTGGAAAACACTTGTTTAAAGCTTCTAAAGATTTACAGAAAATAGGCTGAATTTGGAATAAACGTATTCCAAATTCAGCCTATTTTCTGTAAATCTTTAGATATTCCTTGTTTTTTTTTAAAGTTCAATTTGAAGCTTAAAACAAGTGTTTTCCACTCCCAGATTAAGCATGAAGTAAAATTTCGAGTTTAGAAAAGCCCCGTGAAAATTTGTCGAGGGTCGCGCAGCGACCCGAGACAAATTTTCTGGGCTTTTCTAAACTCGAAATTTTACTTCATGCGCCACGCGTATAAAACACATGTTTCAAGTAAAATTCGAATATACATGAAATTCACAATATTTGAGTGTTTTAAACGCGTGGCGCATGAGGTAAAATTTCGAGTTTAGAAAAGCCCCGAAAATTTGTCTCGGGTCGCTACGCGACCCGAGACAAATTTTCACGGGGCTTTTCTAAACTCGAAATTTTACTTCATGGTTAGTCTGGGAGTGGAAAACACTTGTTTAAAGCTTCTAAAGATTTACAGAAAATAGGCTGAATTTGGAATAAACGTATTCCAAATTCAGCCTATTTTCTGTAAATCTTTAGATATTCCTTGTTTTTTTTAAAGTTCAATTTGAAGCTTGAAACAAGTGTTTTCCACTCCCAGATTAAGCATGAAGTAAAATTTCGAGTTTAGAAAAGCCCCGTGAAAATTTGTCGAGGGTCGCGCAGCGACCCGAGACAAATTTTCTGGGCTTTTCTAAACTCGAAATTTTACTTCATGCGCCACGCGTATATAACACAGATTTGAACTAAAGTTCGAATATACATATATATATATAATCATTTAAAATCCCTTTTACCCTTTAGGGTGTCGCGATTCGAATATACATAAATTTCACAATGTTTCAGTGTTTTATATGCGTGGCGCATAAAGTAAAATTTTGAGTTTAGAAAAGCCCAGAAAATTTGTGGAGGGTCGCAAATCCAAATTTTCAGGCTTTTTTAAACTCGAAATTTTACTTCATGCGCCACGCATGTAAAACACAGAAATATTTGGAAGTTTTTGTTATTGTCGTTAATCTTTAAAAATCTAAACAGATTTCTTCTAAAAAAAAATCTGTAGTTTTTATAAAAAAATTAATGAAAACCTAATAATTTGATATTAACACTGGAAATAGTTGATTACAGACTAAGTAGGTTTCTTCGAATTAAAAATGATGTACGTGTTATTTAACTTCACCATAATTCAGTGTTTTAGACGCGTGGCGCATGAAGTAAAATTTCGAGTTTAGGAAAGCCTGAAAATTTGGATTTGCCGTCACTCGCTTCGCTCGTGCCGGCAAATCCAAATTTTCAGGCTTTCCTAAACTCGAAATTTTACTTCATGCTTAACCTGGGAGTGGAAAACACTCGTTTAGGCTTCAAATTAAACTCTTAAGAAAAAAAACAAGGAATATCCGATGATTTACAACATATAATTGGGATATGTATACTTAAAAGAAAAACTCCCTGCATGTATACGCTGTAAATTTCCTAACATTCGTTGTTATTTTAAGAACTTCAGTTTAATGTTTCTAAAGAGTGTTTTCAATCCTTGATTAAGCATGAAGTAAAATTTCGAGTTTAGAAAAGCCTGAAAATTTGGATTTGCCGGGGCGCGCGAGCGAAGCGAGTCGCGCTCCGGCAAATCCAAATTTTCAGGCTTTTCTAAACTCAAAATTTTACTTCATGCGCCAGGGGTAAAATACACTAATTTATTATAAAGTTAAAAATATTCTGCTTAGACGCGTACGTTTACTTTTTCAGGAAACTAATGCTTTCGCAATTAATTAATAACACAATTCTCAGACGTTATGCAATCTTTGAAACTAAGATGAATTTATCGTTTTCTTTTTTGGCTATCTTTATTTTAAAGGTTAAATGACAATAATATCCGCCGGATATTTCAATTAATTTTACTTGAATTAAAATAGTTCATCATTCATCTGACTAGCGCCACTGTGTGGCGAAACAATTGTTGCAGTGTCAACTAATAAGCAGTGAAATCTTAACCAAGTGTGTTATTTACTACAAGGTGCGGCAGGGAAACTTGCTGGTTTGAATTGGGCGCCAATGAGCGAGACGTGGTCAGAAAGGGGTAGGGAGGGTCTGATTCGATAGAGGGGGTCTTGAAGTTTTGTTACCGCTCAAGCTAGTTGTCGTCATGCGTTGGACAAAGGAGCGTGCGTTCGCCTTCGAGGCCTACTTTTCCAATGGCTGTTCGGTGGTTGTCACCCAACGTGCCTTCCGAACTCGGTTCAATATTCATCCCACGGGTCCCGTTCCTGGCCGGCAATCAATCGTTCCGTAGGTGGACGCATTCAGGGAAAGTGGCAGTGGGGCAAACAAATAATAATAATGATAATTGGGCCTTACTTTTTCAAAGAAGAACGCACTGTTACTGTGAATGCAGTTCGCTACAGAGAAATGATTGAGGCATTTTTTCTCCCAAAACTTGAGGAAATGGAACTTGGGGCCGTTTGGTTCCAGCAGTACGGAGCTACGGCACACAGCGAGAACTTCAATGGAACCTTTGGGGGAACACTTCCACGAGCGCCTAATCTCCTTGAGGTGTGACGTACTGTGGCCGGCGCGCTCCCTCGATTTGGCTCCCTGTGACTTATTTTTATGAGGATATCTCAAATCCATTGTTTACAATGACAAATCACGGATCCTGCAACACCTAAAGGACAACATTCGCCAAGCCATCACCAATATTCCCGTCAATATGCTCGAAAGAGTGGAGCGAAACTTCAAAAAGCGGGTGGATCAGTGTTTCGCTAATGTCCGATGTCATTTTTAAAACTACTTGAAACACAAATTCAGGATTTGTACAATACGATAAAAAAAGAATTACATCGATATGTAAAATACTTTTATTGACTATAAATGAAATTGCCAATACTTGGTTGCAGAATACTTCAGACATTAAAAGTGCGATTCTTTTCGCAATCTACAACAAGTTAGTCTTACAAAGACTATATCAAACACTCATTGAAACAACTACGTCCCGGGCTAATACCCCGACGGATATTGAATTATACAACAAGTGTTTGCTGTTACATACAGTAACCTACTGCAAATGTAACAATTTGGGTCAAATTATTCAGGCCATCTATAGACGCGTTTCGAGATTGATCTCTCATCAGTATAGCTTTGCCATTCCCTCTAAACAATTTGACACCTTAGACTGGCGGTCACGTTACCGTTCAAATTATTGACCTTTCAAATCAGCAAGTTTCCCTGCCGCAACCTGTAAAAGTGTTGATATGGAATTTTATCCAGTAACAGCCTTAGCTATTAAATTTTTAAAATAAGTCATTGGAAAGACAAAATATAGCTCATAAGATGTGATTTGTTTAACTTATCAAAAGTGAATTATGGCATCAAATTTCCAATTGTTTTAGGAAAATCACTTAATTTATTGCACAAATAAACTTTACAGAGATACAAAGACGTTCGCATTTTTTCGAATTTCTCACCTGCTTAAATGCAATGAGTTCTATCAACTAAACTCAAGAAATAGAAACTGGCTCTTGAGAAATTGATATATTGTGAAAATATGGGGAGCAGGGATTTTGGTGCATCCACCCCCACCTGGCTGCGCCCCTGATATGTACAGTAGAAGTACAGGGTGAAAAGATGTTACCAAGAAATAAGAACTGGCTCTTGAGTAATTGATGTATTGTTAAAATATTGGGAAGAGGGGTGTTGGTGCTTCTACCCCCCACCTGGCTACGCCCCTGATATGTACAGTAGAAGTACAAGGTTCTCCAAAAAGATGTTACCACTCATATGGCACTACATCATTTTTAATGTTCTTTAATTACAAACTTAATATGGCCACCCGACTTACTTCGGAAGAGAGAAGGAAGGTAGCAGCTTGGATGGAAGTGTTTGGGTCACCCTCAGTAGTAAAAAAAATAAATCAGCAATGGTTTCAGGCTTGGATTCTCCAAGCCGTTTACCTATACCACATTCAAATGATACAGGCCCTTTCTGGTGCTGACAAAATTGCTCGTGTGCGAGCTGCAAAAGTATTGTTAGAAATGACTAACATAGACTCTAATAACTTGAAATAAACAGTTTTAACCTTTCTTCACAAATGTATTCTTTACCAAATGTACACTTCTGTGCAATAAAATCAAGATCAAGTCTTATAACTATTTTTCACAATATTCTAGTTGTATAATTCGGGTCTGTGTTAATTGCCTAGCAGCAGTTTATTATATATTTAATTGATGAGGCGGATACATGATGAAACTCCATAATACTATTTGAAATAAAACAGCGCAGTTGGGAGGGTTTCACTTTTATTGTTGAACACTGCAACATGTTTCACCACACAGTGGCTTCATCAGGCAGATGAAATAATGATTATTTCATCTGCCTGATGAAGCCACTGTGTGGTGAAACATGTTGCAGTGTTCAACAATAAAAGTGAAACCCTCCCAACTGCGTTGTTTTATTTCAAATAGTTTATTATATGATAAAACACCATACAGTGCCTTGATTAAACACAGTGGCGACAACTAACTTCTAACTAAGGCCTTTTGAAAAACACGCTCGTAATAAATACAACAAATCTGAAATAGAAAAACCATCTTCTATTTTAGTTATAACTCGAATTTTTGAAGTGTTGTCTAAATGACGCAGCAATTTGACTTTAAGGAAATCGATATATTTACATACTTTCGTAACTAGGAAACTCATCATGCCTGTTTCAAACTATAACATATTTTGTGTGCTTAATTTTATTGATAATGGTCACTTTGTGTCCGAAATGTACAGGGTGGCCCAAGTTGGATGTTACTATAGGGAATCTCGGTTATTAGAAGAGATAGAAAAAAATCGATGGCGCATCCTCTAGCTCTTTTTTCGAAACAAACTCAATGCCGAAAATAAAAATTAGCTATCGTCTTTTGTTTTCAAGTTATAGCCAAAAATTCGATTTTCGATTTTTATTAATATCTCAGTCATTTATTATTTTATCAAGATATATGTTCTAGAGGTACCTTTTCGAGGAGAATCGAAAGAAATTTACAGCTTATTTCTATCTTCATTAATAGAAGAAATACAGCCCATGTTAGTGTGTCTAATTTCAAGGAGATCTTTTTTGTATATATTTGTTTGTCTCTTTTAAAAATGGTTCGTCTTTGTAAATATGTTTCCTTTCGTCTAGATTTATTTCTGTAAATAGTTTAGTTAAAATCAATTATTTCCGCCCTTTTTTGAAGGCGTAACGGACTGAGTGCTACAGACCCTTTTTTTATAAGAAAAGGAAGTGACCGTTGCTGGGCCAAGTTTCCTGGAAATAAGAGAAAGTTGTGCACTAGTTCACATTCCAGAGATTTGCACCCGCATCGAGTTAAAGTAGGTAGAAAGTACACCCTATTGGTGGTGTATTTCAAACCTACGAATAACACACCACTTACCCCCAATTTTGGGGCGGTCCCAAAAATTGCATTTTTTCATCGTAGCAGTCCAAAAATTCACATTCACTCGAAAACTAGACTTCGCTCGACCCACACAAAAAATTCTAAACTTTATGTAAAAAGTGTAAATAAATCGTTGTTGTTGTTTTGCCAAAAAATCTACGTGTTTATTGTCACTCAACCGAACCAGTATCTCGGACACGCGACCAGAATCTAATCGTAAAAGTTTAAGCTGTGCTATTAATAAATTTGTTATTTTTTTCTCTTTTCATTGATATACAAATCTTTGTTTAATGACACATAACTTCGCGGAAGTTATAGATTCTAAAGGGCAACTTGATGTCATTTACACCGATCTGTCAAAGGCTTTTGACAAAATTCCTCATAACATCCTTCTGGCCAAATTAAGCAGATTCGGGTTCTGCGAGTCATCAATATCACTAATGAACTCTTATCTCACTGAACGTAGAGCGGTAATTAGATACAACACATTTGAATCAACTGCATATACACCTTCGTCAGGGGTACCCCAAGGTTCGATCTTAGGACCATTATTATTTAACATGTTCATAAATGACCTCTCAGAATTGTTAACTTGTCGTCATCTACTTTACGCAGATGATTTAAAATTATATACTTCGATCAAAGACATAAACGATTGTCTAATGCTCCAAAATGAGTTAAAATTGATTGCTTTATGGTGTGAGAATAATGGACTTACTTTAAACATTAACAAGTGCAAATATATGTCGTTCACTAAAAAATCTAGCCCCATCACGTATAATTATTCAATTAATGACATGTATTTAGAGAAAGTGGCGGTATTTAAAGATCTGGGTGTCTACTTTGACAGTAATCTGACATTTGGTCGTCACATTGAGGCAATCGTTAATAATTCATTGAAGTCATTGGGTTTTATTCATCGCAACTCGTCTAGTCTTAAGAACATCAATGCATTAAAAACCCTGTACAACTCGTATGTACGCTCAAAGCTGGAATATGCAGCCATAGTTTGGTTTCCTCAAACTCAGAACCAAATAAAGATGATTGAAAGCGTACAACGCAGGTTTTTAAAATTTTTATTTCATAAAACTGAAGGATACTATCCAGTAAGAGGATTTGATCATGACATACTACTCAATAAATTTAGTTTAGACTCTCTTGAATGTCGTAGGCATAAGGCATCTATCTTATTTATGCATACATTATTACACAATGAAATAGATTCACCAGAATTATTAAATCAGATTGGGCTGCATATTCCAGTTTTTTGCAGCAGGCAAAAACCTATGTTTAGCATCCCAAACCATAGGACTAACGTGAGATTAAAATCTCCTATTGTTATCATGTCATGCATGTATAATAAATTACCACCCTGTTGTGATATTCTGCACGACTCTGTCAAATCGTTGATGAACAATCTGTCAAATAGCTGTCACACTCACGAGCGTCTTCATATTGTTTAGATTTAAATTTATTTATGTACATACATACATTATTTATTGTATTATCATTGTCTTGTAATTGGGAAATTTCCTGTTGGGCAATAAATACTTATTATTATTATTATTATATAATATTTCATGTTATATTTGCAATTTATTGAGATATATTATATTTTTATTAAATTTTAAATATTTCTCATTAAACGCAATAGGCTTCTAAATAAAATGATGCCTGTTACGCATGAAACAAAAAACAACAACGTTGGTTATTATATTAGGTGTTTGTTGTATTCTGTTGTGTATTAATAAACTAAGTATTTAAACATAAAGTATGAAAATTACGAAAAGTTTGATATGTTAAAATGCTTTGTTCTTAATAAAATAATAAGTGATTGAGATATTAATAAAAATCGAATATGGAAAATATTGAATTTTTGGCTATAACTTGAAAACAAAAGACGATAGCTAGTTTCTGTTATAGACATTGAGTTTTCCTCGAAAAAAGAGTTTGAGGATGCGCCATAGATTTTTTTCTATCTCTTCTAATAACCGAGATTCCATATGGTAACATACAATTTGGGCCACCTTGTACATCTGGTAAAGAATAAATTTGTGAAGAAAGGTTAAAAGTTATTATCATCTTCACGTAACTCACCCAAATTCATAGATCCTTATATAGTGTTTTTTCTTCTGAAACCATTGCTGAATTTTTTCCTTATTACTGAGGGTGACCCAAACACTCCCATCCAAACTGTTTTCTTTTTTCTCTTTGGCAAAGTAAATTGACAACAATAGAAAATTAAAATAAAAATCAATCCCATAAAGTGGTAACATCTTTTTAGACAATCCTGTATAGTAAAATAAATATTCTTACCGCAATTGCTCCAGAAGCGTCCAACTTTGTCACGAAAATAAAAGAAATGAAATGTACAAGAAACGTAACGCCACAAACGATATTATTAACATTCATGGACCTATTGATAATCAAAAACGCCACAGCGTGACCCAGAAGTAATCCAACAATCACAGAAGAAAATATATACTTACTACAAACTTTTGCAATAGATATCAACGAAGAAGTATCACTCAACACAACAGTGAGCATACTGAAGGTAATGCACGCCCCCAAAACAAACTCACCCTCCAGAATGGAAATCCCAACCCGCATCCCCTCGAATTGCTTGTAATATCTGACGTTTTCCACTTTGTCAATTCCGGAAATGCAGCAGGTGAATATCAGCATGAAATACCAATCATTGCGGTTCTCTTCGAAATTGAACAGCATGCAGCTGTTGACGATGCTGAAAATGGCCATGTTGGTCACTGTGATGAGGATGATTTCCTTGAGGTATTTTTTGACGTAGTAGAAATCGATGATGTAGATGTTCCGCACGAATATAATTGGGATTAAGAAGATTTTAAAGACATGGGCTTTGAGTTTTGGGCGTAAAATGTATTCGGGGTAGTATACGGAGCTAGTCGCGTGGATTGTGGCTATAATTAGGAACATCAAACGCTTCGTGATGGTGATCTTGATTTGGGATAGTAGGTTTTTAAGGATGGTGGCAACCAGTAGGTAGGATATCGGTAGCAGGACGTTGAGCAAGTATATTTGAATATCGGAATGCACCGTATATGTGTAGAACTCCATTACAGGTAATTGTATCAACTACTGAATTAATCAACTGCCAAAATTACATCGGTGTGCTAACTTGATTGTTCGACATTTGTCAAAAACTGTCAACAGTGTTTTTAAATTTGCTGTGAGTTAATGCGAAATTGTTGTGAATTGTTTGTACGAAATGGCTGCGCATAGGAAAAATTGCCCGAAATTACCATGGGTAATATTCTGATTTTCAATTGGACACAGGTGATCGTTATTTTAATACTCTCCTCTAATTTTGCAGATGATCGATTTCTTCAGTGTTAACAAAGGCACTGTTCCTGTGCAACAGCTTAAGGCGGCATACGCTGATAATCAGTTGGATTACTTGAGAAAGTTGAATTATGAATCGCTGCCTCCGAAGAAAAGATTAACAGGAATTATGTGCACTATAGGTAACTACACTTCTGTGCAATAAAATTAAGCAGACGAAATATGTTATGTGATATTTTTAATACCCATTTGAAATATCCCCATCCTTATTTATCCATCCTGACTCAGATGAAACAAAAAATTACCAACAAAAATGAATGTCGATTACTAATTGGATGATACGTCAAAAGTTTAATGTCTGTTAACCTATTAGGCGCCATTGATGCATATACGCAACATTATTTATTTTATGTTAATTAAAAAACTAAGTAAGTTAATTTGAAATATATTATTTGACTTGACTTTAAAATGTATTAAGAAAACCGTATATATTTTGTGATTTAAATATCTCGATTATTACTCATTAAAAAAAATATATATTCAGTGTATTTCTAACTTCACAATATTTCAGTGTTTTATACGCGTGGCGCATGAAGTAAAATTTCGAGTTTAGAAAAGCCCCGTGAAAATTTGTCTCGGGTCGCTGGCGCGACCCTCGACAAATTTTCTACGCGGGGCTTTTCTAAACTCGAAATTTTACTTCATGCTTAGTCTGGGAGTGGAAATACTTGTTTTAAACTTCATATTGCTCGTTTTTATACAAAATCGACGAATGCCTTACATCTACAGTTGTTGAAATTACAGGAAAAGTGATATGCTATGATGGACACATCATCATTTCTTTTAACATAATATATAAACACAATGAAAAAACTGTTTTTATTCCTTACTTCACTTTTATTTTTATGTGTTAGATGTACATTTCGAGTGCTAAGCACTCATTATCAAGAACTAATGCTCTTAAAAACTAGGTGCGCAATTATATATACCTGAACAAAAATGGTGGAAACGGGAAAACCTAAATATAATTACATTTGTGGCGCAAGGTTGACTAACATTAAGGGGATTACATTATGGACTGTTGAGGGGATTACGATTTTTCGGGTTTTTCAAGAGATTTAAGAGTGGATTGTCTAACGGGCTTAAATCGAAATTCAATAATTTATCTTTCTGTTTGTGCATTTCTATGGCCTCCAACATATTTAATCGGAAATATGATGATTGTTTTAGTAATTTAATATTATGTTTCGAAAAAGAATGTCCTGTCTTTAAATTATGGTCAGCTAAAGCGGATTTATCTATGTTTTTATTTTTGACGTGGTATATGTGTTCTTTGAATCTTTTTAACAAATTCCTTTGGGTTTGGCCTATGTAACATTTGTCACACTCATTGCATGCAATTGAATAAATTCCGGACTCTTCTAAGTGGCTCCTTTTTGTAAATTGATTGCCTAGTAATGATCTTAATTTGTTGTTATTATAAAATGCAGGAGTCATATTGAATTTACTCAGGAGCTTTGAAAATTGGTTAACCGTGCTGTTGTTGTATATAAACCTAGCAAATTTGTTGTTTTTTCTTTCTCTAAGCGGTGTGAGATTTGTGGTCAAGTTTAATTTTTGGTTTCTTTTGTGTTTATTAATTAGTTTGTTGATTGTGCAGTTTTTGTAACCTAATGAAATTGCTATTTTTCTTATTAGTGTTAGTTCTGTTTATCTATTTTCTGTTGAAAGAGGCAGATTTAGGGTTCTAAATATCATACTATTAAAAGCTGAGAGTTTATGTTTAAAATGCGTGGATGAAGAATTGTGAATATAATTAAATGTATGAGTGGGTTTTCTATATATATTAAATTCTATGTTGTTATTTATTTTGTTATTTGTTAATAGTAAATCGAGGAAAGGGATTTGATTATTTTGTTCAATCTCGTAAGTAAAATTAATGCTGGGGTATAACGCATTTAAACTAGCTTGTAAGTCTTCAATGTTGGTATCAGATTTTATTATTGTGAATATATCATCTACGTATCTAAACCAGACTCTCGGAAAATTGTGTACTTTACTTTTGGCTAAGTTTTCGAGGTTATTCAGAAAAATGTTAGCCAAAAAGGGTGACAGAGGGTTGCCCATTGCTGTTCCGAAAGTCTGTTTATAGATTTTATTGTTGAATTTAAATGCGTTACACTCCATCACCTAGTTTGTAAGAGCATTAGTTATTGATAATGAGTGCTTAGCACTCGAAATGTACATCTAACACATAAAAATAAAAGTGAAGTAAGGAATAAAAACAGTTTTTTCATTGTGATTAAATACTCCACATAACTCAAATCAAACAATTAGTGATAATATATAAAATTACTACAATGTTAGTATAAAATACAAACAATACGTTTTAATTAACAAGACTTCCTAATACACTAAATACCCATTGAAACAACTACTTCCCGGAAGTAGTTGTTTCAATGGTTGTTTATTATTTAGTGTCTTAAGTAGTCTTATTAATTAAGATGTATAGTTAAAAGAAACATTTACAGTATGTAATACAATAAGTCATTTTAAAAACTCATTAAAAGAAGTGTAGAATTTTACCTAAAATCAACTTTTAGAGCTAATTCTTTAATTGCTCGGCCGTTAATTGTGTTAATAATATTAAATCACGCAAAAATGTTCCGATGAATCCAGAAAGCTTATGCTTAATCCAGTAAGTTATTTTTAAAATAAATTAAGATCTTGATTTAAGGCAATTCAAAAAGCGTCTGAAATCCTAAAAGTTCCACAAAGCACAATATGCAACCTACAAGATAAAAAACATACCAACGGATTTCGAATTTAGAAGTAATATGTCTGCAAACGTTTCCCTGAGCAAAACTCGAATTACAAAGAATACTCTGCATTTCTTAAGGGACAACACCACTGTGACCCCCTGTTTTTTTGCCGTTTTTCAAGAATTTTTTTTTTTGTGGAAAAAAAAGAGATATTCAAAATTTTTTTGTTGTTTTGTTCGTTGTTTATTAAAGATACATAAAAAAAAATTCAAATTTTTCACGCCTCATGGTGGCGCTGGGGAAGCTCCCGCGTCAGGTGCTGTTGCCTTTGCAGTGATTCGCGGCACGCAGCAGAACTGTCTTCAAAGTCGATCTGACAAAAAATATCGAGTGTTTTCGTTAATAATATGATATTTTGAAGAGAAGTACATAGGGATTTGAAAAAATATTGATTTTTAAAAAAATAGGAACGCTTTCGAAATTTAAGGTCGATTTTCGAGCAAAGTTTCTCGTTGAAAAAAGGCTATAATTTTTTTATTTATTGAGATATCAAAAAAATCCTATGTACTTCTTTAGATAAACTAGTTTTATTGATTCAGTCCAAATTTGAAGTCGATCGGATAAAAATTGCTCGAGTTCTGCTGCGTGCCGTACTCAAAAAAGTGGTTTTGAGAAAAACGCATTAACAAAGTTTGTTAATTTATGTGATAAATTGGAAAACAAATTTGTTACCTAATCAGCGATTCCGGCACCATATAGCTGGCCTTCAAGAAGCAAATCAAGGTCCCCAGCATCTTTTCTCGAACTTGTGGAGGCTTTTCTTGCCTCTTTTGCAGCATCCGTGAGCGAGCGCTCCGCCTGCTCGATCCGCGCTGCGTCGGTTTCAACGCAAAAATTGAAACAATTTGGGCCGATGGTTACCCCCAACGTCTTCATAACTTTCATGAGGCTTCTCAGGCCATCGTTGAATAATAATACCGCGATATCAGCGGCAATATCGATGATTCTTTTGCCCCCGGACTGACACTTGGGGGCTATTGCCCAAACTGATTTGTTGTAGCTTTCGTTATTGTTTTGCGTAAAGCCGCCCAAACAACGCTGCAGCAAATCATCTCTGCTCAAATTTTCATACACTACACATTTCCCTATACCGGCCTTGACATTTTTTTAACCATCGCCACCTGAGGCGGCGCGGGACCCAGAGCGTCACGGAGCGCTGCACCGCTCCACAAAATATTTAATATCTCCGAAAATAATAATTTTTTCGACCTGGGACCAACGGCATTCTATTCTTAAATGTATTTTAGATTTTTCTAGATGGTTTTCAAAAAATCGATTTTTTGAAGCCGTCACAGTGGTGTTGTCCCTTAAGGAAAGTAATTTACAAAATATATGCCCGAAAGGAACATATTACTTTAGAAACTATTTACTGGCAATTTATGGAAAAATCACCAGAAATTGAGATCTCGAAAAGTTCTTTATAAAAGCTGGAGCAAAAAACGTGTTGTAGAATGGCTTGGAAAGAAATATATCTCCTTTTATAAATGAAATTGCCAATTCTTGGTTGCAGAATACTTCAAACATTAAAAGTGCGATTCTTTTCGCAATCTAGAACAAGTTAGTCTTACAAAGACTATATCAAACACTCATTGAAACAACTACTTCCCGGGCTAATACCCCGACGGACATTGAATTATACAACAAGTGTTTGCTGTTACATACAGTAATCTACTGCAAATGTAACAATTTGGGTCAAATTATTCAGGCCATCTAAAGACGCGTTTCGAGATTTATCTCTCATCCTTTTGCTCAGGAAACGTTTGCAGACATATTCTATCTAAATTCTAAATCTATTACGTGATTGGATCTTCCAGGTTATATAATATATTTTACCTGCGCCTTATCTAGTAACCGCATCATACCACACTGTCATCTTGACATTACGTACGCATGCATGTAATAGGTTTGATAAGTACATTACGTGCTGACAGCTGAACAGCTGATTGCTCACCGTACAATTAAATGATATTTCATTGATGTACAGGGAGTTTTTCTTTAAAGCCTGGGTCTCCAAACTATCTTCTTCGCGGGCCACAAATACAATTCTACATAATAAAGTCGGCCAAGATCCGATTAATTTTATAAAATTATGAAAAATTTAAGGAACAATTGTTACAATATTTCAAAATATGACATTTACAAAAAAAATTACAAACAATCGCGGGCCGGATTCATGCAAGTCGCGGGCCGGATTTGGCCCGCGGGCCGTAGTTTGGAGACCACTGCTTTAAAGTATACGTATTCCGAATTCAGCTTATTTTCTTTAAAACTTTAGTTATTCGATGTTTTTTTTAAGAGTTCAATTTGAAGCTTTAAACGAGTGTTTCCACTCCCAGACTAAGCATGAAGTAAAATTTCGAGTTTAGAAAAGCCCCGTGAAAATTTGTCGAGGGTCGCGCAGCGACCCGAGACAAATTTTCTGGGCTTTTCTAAACTCGAAATTTTACTTCATGCGTCACGCGTGAAACACTTAAATATTGTGAACTCTATGTATATTTTTACCTCACTTGAAATCAGTGTTTTATACCCGTAGCGCATGAAGTAAAATTTCGAGTTTAGAAAAGCCCAGAAAATTTGTCTCGGGTCGCTGCGCGACCCGAGACAAATTTTCACGGGGCTTTTCTAAACTCGAAATTTTACTTCATGCTTAGTCTGGGAGTGGAAACACTCGTTTAAAGCTTCAAATTGAACTCTTTCTAAACTCGAAATTTTACTTCATGCTTAGGCTGGGAGTGGAAAACACTCGTTTAATGCTTAAAATTAAACTCTTTTAAAAAACAACGAATATCGGAAAATGTAGAACTGTATGCAAATGTTTACCTAAAATAAAAATTCCCTGTGTATTGATCAAGTAGTCATTTAGTTTTCATCATTGTCATGGTTATATTAAAAATTATTAAAATTAAAAAGTTATTCTTTCATGCTCATTGTTTATTTTGTTATGGCGTAGTTAAAGTATCGTACGGTTGTCGAGTGGTATGGCAATTACATACTCGCGGAATACTGCACTCGCCGCTGCGCGGCGAGTGCGCAACATGTCCGCTCTTATGTAATATGCTGCATACCACTCTCGTTACATAATATACTATTATTGAACTTTTAGTTGTGTTATAATAACATAATAGCATAACGTCCATATATATTATGTTCCATATTATGAAATTAATTAATATTACTCCACCAATGCCCTAAGAATAATAGTTTAGTTGTCAGCCATTTGACGTGACATGTTCCTAACTAATTTTGTGTATAAGTTCAAGAAGCCACAAGCGTTAAGTCACTAAAACGACTGGTACTTCTTAATAGGTATTAAACATTCTATAGTTTAAAACGGTCATGATGAGTTTTCTAGTTACAATATGTCAAATTCCTTAATGTCAAAATGCTGCGTCATTTAGACAACAATTTAAAAACTCAAATTCTAACTAAAATAGAAGATGGTTTTTTTATTTCGCCTTTGTTGTATTATAACGAGCGTTTTATTCAAAAGGTCTTCTTTTTATTTTTTAATAAAGGTATTATTTTCAAGTTATGGTGTTTTATCATTTATTAAAACTGCTGGTAGGCAATTAACACAGACCCGAATTATACAACTAGAATATTGTGAAAAATGGTGATGTGTCCATCATAGTACTTTCCCCCGTAAATTGCGTACTTTCACAATCACTTTTTAAAGTTTGTAAAGAGGCTAATGAATCACCCTGTAGAAAATTGTGTTTGAAAGTTCCCGAAAAACGTTCTTCTTTTTATAACATATTACGAAGTGGTCCTCAATAACTAGATAAAACACACAAAATTTGAAATATCTCAAAAACTAAGAGTGCTATGACAAAAAGTAAGTGAACAATACATCTTCATTTTGTTATTATCTACAACTTTTATTTGAAAGAATTTTTTGTTTGATGAACATTTATTGAAAAAATCTGAAAAACGCTAAGAGTAAAGTACCACTTCCGGTTTATTGATTTTCACCAAAAGCTTTTCAGTTCTTCCGATTGTAACAAAAAGCTTAAGTTTCAAGTTTCATCTCGATATCTTTAGCGGTTTTTGCGACAGACAGACATTTTTCAAAAATGGTCTTATTCGACTCAGAGGACCTCAAAACGGATATTTCCGCTAAAATTTTTGATTCGAAAATTTTCACGAAAACAATACTTTCCCTTTGTATTACATACGGGGGAAAGTAAAAATAGTTACGAGACTTGTGTTTAATTTTATTGCACAGAAGTGTACATTTGCATTTACTAATCCAGAAGTGAACTATCTTCTAGATTAGTGGTGGAAAATGGATCTAGAACGGCAACCCAGTACACATCAATGAATATTGAATTGCCTGTAACCTTTGTTGTAAACAATTTGCACAATAATTTGTTTGTTCATTTGCATTTAATAATCCAGAAGAGAACTATCTTCTAGATTAGTGGTGAAAAATGGATCTAGACCGGCATCCCAGTACACATCAACTTATATTGAGTTGCCTTTAATCTTTGTTGTAAACAATTTGTTCAATGACGAATTTGGCTCGCGTTTTATTGTCACCGAAACAAAAATATCAACAGGAAATTTGTGCCTAATGGGTAACTTAATTTGCATTTACTAATTCAGAAATTAACAATCTTCTAGATCAGTGGTGAAAATAAATTTATAGCGGCAACCCAATACACAACAACGAATATTGGGTTGCGTGTAATCATTGTTTTAAACAATTTGTTCAATGCAGAGTCTGACTCGCGTTTTATTGCCACCGAAGAAAAGATTAACAGGAATTATGTGCACTATAGCTAACTTTATTTGCATTTGCTAATCTACATAGGTAACTTTATGTGCTTTTACCAGTCTAGAAGTGAACAATCTTCTAGATTAGTGGTGGAAAAAACATTTAGAGCGGCAATCCAATGCACATCAACGAATTGTGACTTCCGGTTTCTCTAATTAGTGCGGGGCGGGTGAAGGTTCAAAACAAAAAAATAAATAAGTAATTTTAATTCAAATCGAATTTATTAAAATTACTTCAATAAAGAAAAGATATAATTCAAATTAAATTTATTAAAAAATAAAAAAAACGCAATCTTGTGATTCAAACACAAATTAGAAATTAAGATTTGCATTCGCGGATGTGAGTGGAAATAAAAATAAAAGTAAATAAACGTAAAAAAAAACATAACGCAAGTATCTTAACAAAAACGCATGCCATAAAAAACTAAACTTACAACACTCTGACCAATGGGCGCCACCCAGAATTATACGTCTGGGGCGTAATATATTAAAGCGTCGCGACGCGATTACGAAGAAAAATATAAAAAAAAACTCGAAATGCCGCAACTTAAGTTTCCTTTCCTTTTTTTTTGTTTCACTATTATTTTATGCACTTATCTGTTATCCGGTGTGAAGCAATTAAGGGCGGTTGCGACGGAGATGGCGGCAGCTGCGGTGGCACGGCAACAGCGACGATAGCAGTAACGGTCTACAGCAGCAGCGACAACGGTAGCAGCAACAACACAGCGTCAGCGGCAACGGTCACAACGGCAGTCGATAACGACTTAAATGTTCCTCCCTGATTTAACTCCCAGGTTGCATCAACACTATACGTACAAAATGGCTGCGAAACTCCGCACTTAAAGGGTTCCTAAATATTTATTTAGGCGTTACTAACGTATATACAGATATACATATATACACATACTAGAATTAGTCCATAACATCATTTATTTGCAAAATTGACAGAGAAATAATGTAATTACCTTCGTTAAGAAGAACCCCTCGGTAAAAAGACACGATAACGGCAAATTAACACTCAGAACGGCCAGTCCGCTCCTCCTCGAGCGCAGATCGCAAAGGTCGCGTCTTGCATTTAATCGGCGCGAGTGCCCGATACGACAAAAAACATTTATTTTATTTGTAAACAACAAATATCTACAACCAGACTAGCAGACTTGCAATTAAACTCAAAAAACCAAAGAGTATTAATTAAGGCCTAGTTAGACGAGAATTATTTTGTTATAGAATATTGGATTGCCTGTAATCTTTATTTTAAACAATAAGTTATGTGCATTATAGGTAACTTTATTTGCATTTACTAATCCCGAAGTAAATATTCTTCTAGATCAGTGATAGCGAACTGAAAAATACACTAGAGAGGCAACAGAGCACACATTATCGAATATTGGGTTACCTATAATCATTCATTTATTTACTTATTTAACGGAAGTCTATTTAAATTGATATCTTAAAGCTAAAACTAAAATGAAATATAAATACATAATAAATATAAGTACATAAAGAGTAAAAAACAAACAACGCATTTAAGAACAAACAACAGATTAAAATATGCAGACTATACACCCTGTCGGAGGATGTTCTTTAGAGCATTCCGGCTAATTCCACCAAAGTCGGGATTGATTACAACTATTGGCGATTCTGGCCATACCAAAATGTTTACTATAGTCCGTCCTACAATATGGCACATGAAACAGATCGAAGGAACGCAAACTTCTAGCTGGCACATTGATTTTAAGCTGGCTAAGTAAATAGGGGCAATCAATCGCCCCATTTGTAGGACGTCATTGTAGGAGCTGACAATCCCAAACTTGTAGGAGATAAATTTTGTGAATTTAACTTGAACCCTCTCGACCATTTTTACGTCAGATTTGCTAAGAGGATTCCAAATAGTGCAACAGTACTCAAGGTGGGGGCGGACAAGGGATACATACAAGGTCGTAAGGGTACTAATGTTTGAGAAATCTCTGCTATTACGTTTTAAAAAACTCAGAACACGAAATGCCTTAGCAGTTATGTTGCGTAAATGGTTGTTAAAGTTCAATAAGTTCCAAGCTAAACCACTTTGGAAACTGATGCTTCCGACAGGTAGATAGTCTTTCTAAAGTTCTAGGAGTATATAAATCAATAATCGAATATAACTCAGTATAAAATAAATGTACATTAATAATGATATCATTATTTAGAAACAAACTGTCCCAAGAGGTATTCAGAATTGTATTGACAATAGAACTGTAATCAGCACGTGAAAAATTGTAAACAAACTTAGAATTCCAGTTAGAGTAACGCTGAGATATATTTAAATAATCAAGCTCGAGAACAATATCAGGATGATGCTGATCACAGGGAATTATATCAAAAGCAGCTCTTGAGACAGTATGCTGGCTAGCAAAATATGCATCAAGAAATATTAGGTCTAAAGTCACAGAATTAAAATTAGTAATATAATTCACTTGCTGCGAATTAAGTGTACTAAAAGTGCTGTATTGCCAGCACTTTTAGTACACTTAATTCGCAGCAAGTGAATAATATTACTAATTTTAATTCTGTGACTTTGAGCCGCGGCAAGAGAATAATTCGTTGTTATAACCATGTCAATATTACTCCATGTAACGATTGGTAGATTATAATCACCTAAAATACAAGTATAATGATCAGTTAATATTTCACTAAGTTCCTCAATTAACTGCGCATGATTATCGTAGCACGTATCTGGAGCATTCGGTGGGATGTAGATTCCTCCAATAAGAATTTCCAATCCTTGTGCGGTGATGGAAACGTATAATTCTTCTTGTAGTTTTTAACATAAGAGATATAAGCCGTTTATTTTGAAAATGACCTAATTTTCTCACTTGGAATAACAAAGAAAATATTTCAATTCCCGAAAAACCTAAAAGTTTTGATTAGTTAGAGCGATTAGAAACGAATTTTGAGGCTTTTCTAAAATTAAAATATTTACTTATACGCTTTAAAATATTCTCTAATATTGTAATTCTACTTTCAGGTCCAAAAAGTTCTACTGAAGATGTTTTAGAAGGATTGATACACGCTGGAATGTGCGTGGCCAGATTGAAAACGTGTTTTTTCTGTGGCGATGAATTAGAAGAGTCAATTAAAAATATAAAACTGGCATGCGACAGTTACAGTAAAAAGATCGGCTCGATGTTTCACGTGGCGATCGCTCTCGAGCTAAGAGGTCCTGAAATTCGGACTGGTATACTGAAGGATGTGAGTATACAATATCGGCAAAACATTCATAAAATTTATATCTCTGGTTCACATTTTACGGCGCTAGTAGGTTTTTTAAGTGGTCTAATATTTTAAGACATCTATCTTACTTTTAGAACTATGCTGACAAAATCCGTTTAATTGAAGGTGAGGAGACTTTGATAACGTGTGATCCATCGTACGAGGAACACGTCACCCAAAATATGATCTATGTGGATTATCAAAAAATTAATGATATCGTCGAGCCTGGTGACAGAGTTTACATCGAAGATGCCACTCTGTCAGCTTTGGAAATAGGTATAATGATTTATTTATTTAACGGAAGATCCTTTTAAAAACCATCGATTGTTAAGTTTTAAGTTTTCCGTTCATGAACCTATGAAATTCTGTACAGACTCTTTCTTGGTCATGTTTATAAGTTCATGGTACCGTTCTTTTGAAAAAGATTAAAATCATTGGTATTTTGATTAAAAAAACTCTTAGAACCTTTCTTCAATACTTTATTTTGTAACCAAATGTACATTTCGGACACGAAGTGTCCATTATCAATGGTTTGATACTAATACCATTGGCATTGGTATATTTTGATGGAACGAGTACACGTGCTGCTCTTATTTAGTAAATATTTACAAGTTTCATGAGCATCGATGGTTCAGTGGTAGAATGCTCGCCTGCCACGCGGGCGGCCCGGGTTCGATTCCCGGTCGATGCAGTTCTTTTTGTAAGTATGAATGAAATTGCCAATACTTGGTCAAAGAATACTTCAAAACATCAAAAGTGCGATTCGTTGCACAATCTATTTTGCTCTTTACCAAAATATCTAATTTAGACTCGATTATTTTATGAATTTCATCATTTCTAGTCAACATTTGGATACCCAATTCAATTATTTATACACAGGGATCTTTTCTTTTACGATTTGGTACTTATTTTGATGCATGTGCTATAAAATTTCGAGTTTAAAAAAGCCTGAAAATTTGGTTTGGTCGCGTAGCGCGGAGCGACCAGACCGCATTTTCAGGCTTTTCTAAACTAGAAATTTTACTTCGTGCGCCACGCGTATAAAACGCTGACATACTGTAAAGTTTAAACTACACTTCTAAATCAACATGTTAAAGCAGAATATTTTTAACTTCGCTTGAAATCAGTGTTTTATACGCGTGGCGCATGAAGTAAAATTTCGAGTTTAGAAAAGCCTGAAAATTTGGTTTGGTCGCGTAGCGCGAAGCGCGGAGCGGCCAAACCAAATTTTCAGGCTTTTCTAAACTCGAAATATTACTTCATGCGCCACCGGTACAAAACACTGATGCAATGTAAAGTTTAGCGGTGTGTTTTAAACTTCGTTATATGTCAATGTTTTGTACCGGTGGCGCATGAAGTAAAATTTCGAGTTTAGAAAAGCCTGAAAATTTGGTTTGGCCGCTCCGCGCTTCGCGCTACGCGACCAAACCAAATTTTCAGGCTTTTCTAAACTCGAAATTTTACTTCATGCTTAAACAAGGAGTAGAAACACTCGTTAGTAGCATCAAATTGAAACTCAACAAAAAAACAAAGAATGCTCAAAATACATATATTTACTTATTTGTTAAGGTCAGGATATCTAATATTCTAAATAATTATGAATTGCAGTTGGGAGTTTTATTAGATGCATCGTTGAAAAGGCAGGACAAATCGGTGACAGGGCGAACGTCAGTTTGGAAAATGCCGTCTTAGATTTACCAACGGTTTGGGAGGTCGAATTGCAAATTGCCAAAAAGTTGGAAGTCGATGCTGTGATTGTATCGGGTATTCGTGATAAAGAAATGGTCATGGAGATTAAAGAATTACTTGGTAAAATATAACGAATTCGTTACAAATTAAGAGTTTACAGAAGAAGTACATTGTTTCCTCCATATTATACTTCCCATTTTGTCGTTTAATTAATAACCTTCTAAGTCGAATAATAATACTGCCTTTGGATTTATATTGAGCTCACCATTTGAGTAATTTTTAAAAATAATGTCTTCTAAATGTCCTCCATCAACTTAAATACAACTTTTAGTTTTGAATTTAAAATTGTGCATCATTGTGCATAATAATTAACTATATTTTTATAAGATACATTATTAATATAAATTATACATAAATCTAAAATACGACGTCATTGTTCTCAAGTAATTACAGTAACTGAATTTTAATTTGAAGCTTTATACGAGTGTTGTCCACTCCCAGACTAAGCATGAAGTAAAATTTCGAGTTTAGAAAAGCCCTGTGAAAATTTGTCGAGGGTCGCGCAGCGACCCGAGACAAATTTTCTGGGCTTTTCTAAACTCGAAATTTTACTTCATGCGCCACGCGTATCAAATACTAAAATATTGTGAAATTTATGCATATTCGAACTTCGCTTGAAATCTGTTTTATACGCGTGGCGCATGAAGTAAAATTTCGAGTTTAGAAAAGCCCAGAAAATTTGTCTCGGGTCGCTGCGCGACCCTCGACAAATTTTCACGGGGCTTTTCTAAACTCGAAATTTTACTTCATGCTTACTCTGGGAGTGGACAACACTCGTTTAAAGTTTCAAATTAAAATTTTAAGAATCAATATTCAGTTATTGTAATTACTTGTAATTATCTAAATCATGAAGTAACCGCATTTAAATTCAGCGCTCATTTGTGACGTAAACGATCTCTACCCTTACTCCAAAATCTTCGATTCTGTCGATCCTTCTTACCGTATACTTGACCGTCCTTGAACAGTGACTAGCGCTAATCGCGTCTAAAATTGGACTGTGCTTACGAATTATTTTATTTTCTTACTAAACCTTAGTTAGTCCCACGTTAGTCGCTATTAGCGGACTATGCACAAGGCCGTGTTTCTTTAAAAATCCCCACAGAAAAAAAAAATCGGGTGCTAAGTGTGTGGATGTATGAGCTGTTGCTCCATCTTGTTGGAATAATAGGGCACCATCAGTGGCGGATTTCCTATTAGGCTAAGTAGGCTGAAGCCTACGGCGGCAAATTTTCAACGGATACCTAATTTCGACTTTGAGGCTTTTATGAATTTTTATTTAGACGGGAAACTTTATTTCTCTCGGCTGAATACCCCTAGGGAGCAGTGTTGCTAACTCTAAACCATCAAATGTCTTAAAGTCTTGTATTAAAAATCACCAGAAATCATTAGATTTTTCGGTTATTATTAAACGAATTTCAATTATGTTAACAACAAAAAACTCTGAAATAATTAAAAACTTTGTGAGACTGAAGAATTTTCAAAAAGATTTAGAGACTATTTCTTTTGACATACAGGGAGATTTATTAGCTTCCTTACAAACTTTGGCATTTAAACGTAGATTTAATTTCATGAAGAAATCATTCATATCATTGCATCATTGTATCTGTCCTGGTTTAGAAGTTATAGCGTTTTTCAAACAGTGTCTTTTGGAACACTAATATGTAATCATAGTTTAACACTTTAACTACCTGCCGTCGTATATATTTCTGAGCAACTAGGCGGTACGACGGCCGGTCGTCGTAAATATGGCCATACGACGGCCGGTAGTCGTTTGTTTATATTTCCAAAAATGTATTAAAATTAAAATCCTAACCATATACCTGTATTTATGAAACCTTTATTAAAGCTTGATTAACGAAAATATTGTCTTTGGCCCACAAACGTGTACATTTGAAATATGCACATGGCAGTTAAAGTGTTAAAGAAATCAAAAACATTCTTGTAACAAACGGAAAGTAAAATTTACCTACAGTAAATGTTGAGAAATGAGTCCATTTTCCTGAGTACATAATTGGCAACGACGAATTATACTCTCTTGTACGCATAATAAATCCATGTTATTTCTAATATGAGTTGCAGCATCTTGAATCCTCTGCAATAACTAATTGCGATCGTATATTTCTACGGCATAAACACGTTGCTTGAAGTGACCCCATAAATAAAAAAATCGTAAGGATTCAGGTCAGGTGATCTAGGTGGCCATGTTATCGGGCCTTCGTTACCAATCCATTGATTTAGGATATAAGTATGCAGCCATTGGGTCACTTGTCTTCCTCGGTGAGGCGGGGCCCCATCATGCTGATACCACATATCTTTTATTATGTAGAGTGGAACATCTTTCAGAGGATCAAACAATGTTGTGTTAAAAAAATGATGGCACCGCTCTGCATTTATATTTCTAACAAACAACTGTGATGAAAGTATTAATATAACCAAACGATCTTTGACAAGTGATCATTTAAAATAATGGTTACTTAATTTTGTTTGGCTAAATCACGACTAATACGTTTTTTAAACTTAAAAGTTATAATAGCGCTATAACTTCTGAACAAACAAAGATAGGACTTTTTTGATATATTTTGGGAATCACTCCTTAACTGTAGCTTTATTATCGATTCAATCAAACAAAGCTTCAAACAAAAGTTGCAGACAATGAAAAAATACGCAATTTTATAATAATTTGAAAATTTACGAACGAGTGCCTTCCACTCCCAGACTAAGCATGAAGTAAAATTTCGAGTTTAGAAAAGCCCTGAGCAAAATTTGGCTCGGTCGCGCAGCGACCGAGCCAAATTTTGCGGGCTTTTCTAAACTCGAAATTTTACTTCATGCGCCACGCGTATTAAACACTGATTTCAAGTGAAGTTTAAAATATAGAAACATATTAACTTAATCAAAAAATGTCTCAAATAAAAAGTGTAGCCAAGGAAAAAAAAACACAAAACTTTTGTATAAACAATTTTACCTTAGCTATTTTGTTTTTGATCTAGAAACGAGAAAGTCTAGCTCAGATTTATTCCTTAACTGTAGCTTTATTATCGATTCAATTAAACAAAGCTTCAAACAAAAGTTGCAGACAACGAAAAAATACGCAATTTTATAATAATTTGCAAATTTACGAACGAGTGACTTCCACTCCCAGACTAAGTATGAAGTAAAATTTCGAGTTTAGAAAAGCCCTGAGCAAAATTTGGCTCGGTCGCGCAGCGACCGAGCCAAATTTTGCGGGCTTTTCTAAACTCGAAATTTTACTTCATGCGCCACGCGTATTAAACACTGATTTCAAGTGAAGTTTAAAATATAGAAACATATTAACTTAATCAAAAAATGTCTCAAATAAAAAGTGTAGCCAAGGAAAAAAAACACAAAACTTTTGTATAAACAATTTTAACCTTAGCTATTTTGTTTTTGATCTAGAAACGAGAAAGTCTAGCTCAGATTTATTCCTTAACTGTAGCTTTAGTATCGATTCAATCAAACAAAGCTTCAAACAAAAGTTGCAGACAATGAAAAAATACGCAATTTTATAATAATTTGAAAATTTACGAACGAGTGCCTTCCACTCCCAGACTAAGCATGAAGTAAAATTTCGAGTTTAGAAAAGCCCTGAGCAAAATTTGGCTCGGTCGCGCAGCGACAGAGCCAAATTTTGCGGGCTTTTCTAAACTCGAAATTTTACTTCATGCGCCACGCGTATTAAACACTGATTTCAAGTGAAGTTTAAAATATAGAAACATATTAACTTAATCAAAAAATGTCTCAAATAAAAAGTGTAGCCAAGGAAAAAAACACAAAACTTTTGTATAAACAATTTTAACCTTAGCTATTTTGTTCTTGATCTAGAAACGAGAAAGTCTAGCTCCGATTTATTCCTTAACTGTAGCTTTATTATCGATTCAATTAAACAAAGCTTCAAACAAAAGTTGCAGTCAACGAAAAAATACGCAATTTTATAATAATTTGCAAATTTACGAACGAGTGACTTCCACTCCCAGACTAAGCATGAAGTAAAATTTCGAGTTTAGAAAAGCCCTGAGCAAAATTTGGCTCGGTCGCGCAGCGACCGAGCCAAATTTTGCGGGCTTTTCTAAACTCGAAATTTTACTTCATGCGCCACGCGTATTCGACACTGATTTCAAGTGAAGTTTAAAAAATAGAAACATATCAACTTAATCAAAAAATGTCTCATATAAAAGATGTAGCCAAGGAAAAAACACACAACTTTTGTATAAACAATTTTAACCTAAGCTATTTTGTTTTTGATCAAGAAACGAGAAAGACTAGCCCATATTTATTCCTTTAGTAATAATGGCATTTTATGTCAAGAAACGCAGTCTAATACATCATCTAATGCTCCTCACTGAGAATAGGCGGCAAAATATTTCAGCCTACCGGCGGCAAAATATTTCAGCCTACCGGCGGCAAAATCGTAAATCCGCCACTGGGCACCATTTAGTATTCTGTCTAATCAGTTTTGTGATAAAAAAAATTAGTTTCTCACATCTGTTAAAGTGGCAACTGTTTCATTGTTTTGAGACAGACGCCTACTCTAAAAAACGTAGTCCTAAACCCTACTTAACTTGACTTACCAAATAAAAAAATATCAGATACTTTAAGTAGATGGCCTGAATAATTTGACCCAAATTGTTAGATTTGCAGTAGGTTACTGTATGTAACAGCAAACACTTGTTGTATAATTCAAAGTCCGTCGGGGTATTAGCTCGGCAAGTAGTTGTTTCAATGAGTGTTTGATATAGTCTTTGTAAGATTAACTTGTTGTAGATTGCGAAAACAATCGCACTATTAATGTGTGATCAGATACTTTGTTTAGATTTAAACCGCGTCTCAAAATGGGTAGTCTAATATAGGGTACCCTGTATATTCGGAATGAGATGTAAGTACATCTTCTGTGTAATAGATGTGTTTTAAAAAGATAACAATTACTAACCCCAGTTAGGTAGAAGTTAATTAACTGTGGTGGTCTTCTGACTGGTCATTACCTTAAGCAATTTAATTTGTTTTTACTTCTATTATAAGGTACTGATAAACAACCAATTAGTGTTATATCTAAAATCGAGGATGGCATTGGAGTTAAAAATATCGAAGAAATTGTAAAGGAAACGGATTGCGTGTTTATCTCGCGGACCGATTTATCTTTTGAAATCCCACAACAGAAGTTGTTTATTGTGCAAAAATCTATTATCGCAGCATGTAACAAGGTACGTATTGTAAAGATGATGGAAAATATTGAGAAATATGGTCACATGAAGTCGTATGTATTTATCATACAAAGGGGTGTTTCATTTTATCTGTATAGAATATTTATTAATAACATTATATTGTGGATTCAAACTTCGCACTTAAGTCGACACTGATTATTGTTATCCAATTAAACTTAAATTTAAACTTAAACTTAAACATCAACTTAAACTGAAGTCGTATGTATTTATATAAACTTAAACTTAAACTTCTATATAAGTTATTTTGGGCTAAAAGAAAAAAAATAAGGGTGCGGCAGTAAAAACATGTTTTTTTTTCCAAACATCAATTGAATAAAACGCATGTCAAACACATTGAAGCAATTGTTTAAAACAATAATTATAGGCAACCCAATACCGTTCATGTGTATTGAGTTGCTATCCTCGTCATGTCACCATCAGTCATCACATGTACCCTTCTGTGCAATGAAATTAAGCACAAGTCATATAACTATTTTTCACAATAGTTTAGTTGTATAAGTCGGGTCTATGTTAATTGCCTAGCAGCAGTTTCAATAAACGATGAAACACCGTAACTTGAAATAACACCTTTATTAAAAAACCAAAACCATGACCTTTTAAAAAAAACCTTTGTAATAAATAAAACAAAGCGGAAATAGAAAAACTATCTTCTATTTTAGTTAGAATTCGAATTTTTGAATTGTTGTCTAAATGACGCAGCATTTTGATATTAAAGACATTGACATATTTACATATTTTTGTAACCAGGAAAATCATCACGTCCGTTTTAAACTATAACATATTTTATGTGCTTAATTTTATTGGACAGAAGTATACATTTTCTGAGAATTCAAAGTAATCTTAAATCATTGTAGCTGGAAGTGTAATAATTTTACCTGTAAATGATTCTTTATCAATTGTTGAAACTGCATAGAATTGTAAATTAATATAAAATGTAATCCAATATTGTTACAATTAACAAAAGGAACGATTTGACCCCGACGTGATTTGAACACGCAACCTTCTGATCTGGAGTCAGACGCGCTACCGTTGCGCCACGGAGTCTTGTTAAATTGATATTTAGATTATACTATAAAAACCTTTAACATAGATATGAAATTTCCTTTCTAATGTATTTTTAAAATTACAACTCATTGAAACTTGTAACAAGGTTGAAATAAATTATTAAAGATAGCTATTCAAGCAAGAAACTAGAGTTATGGGCTAGGCAAGATTTTGATCAGGGATGAAGCATGAGAATAAACATTTAGCAAACTTGGTTAAAAATTTAAGAAATATCAATTGTTTTCACATAATCGATATATGTTTTTGAGTTTCGTGAAGAGTATAATAAATAAATAATTAACACTGTTGTATCCTTCCTTCAAACTTTATTTTCTAATTGTTAGATACATATATATTTCAAGTGCTAAACACTCATTATCAATAACAACTAATTCTAACAACTGCTGTTCGGCTTCTTTATACCTAGAGTGGATTAAAGGGAAAAACCAGGATTAAGGGAGGACCATTTACATTTGAATTTTATTGAGTTATGTTTATGGCGGTAACAAATTTAAAAGCGGATTATTTAAGGGGGCATTCTCATTCGGAGTCCCGAAAAATGGATAAACTTTGGATTTTTTTTTGCGGGATAACTATAACTCGTAGAATCATGCAGTTTGGATTTTCGAAAAGATTGTTTTTTTTAGTACCAAAAATATTTTTTATTAATGACTAATAATTTTAAACATGGCCGCCACAGAGGATGGCATTGACCGCTGCACGCCGAGCATTGCTTTACTGCAAAAGTTTCCGGGTTTCTTATAATCATCTGAAACAAAAGCGAATAGGGGGGTGTTAAACTTCATTAAATTCCCTGGAGCTTGAACCTAAGCGCATTGAAATTGATCAAAATTTAACAAAATGGCGGCCATTTGAAAAAAAAGTTCATTTTTTACCCGATTTTTCTGTCTTGGACCCGCCATGAAAAATAGTAAAAATGACTTTTTTTCACTGCAGTTAGGTTCAAGCTCCAATAGATTTTATCTAGTTTTTCGTCGATTTAGTCTCATTCGAATCGGATGAACCGTTCGACCGGAATCTCCGTTATAGAAAAACAAAAAGTAGTTTCGAGAAAAACGCTTTTAAAGTTATCGTAACAATTTCGACTCAAAAAAACGCACGTTGCAGCAACTAACTTAGGTTAGATATAGACAGGCAATGTCATATCTGGCACCCTTTTCGGTGACCTAGTGCCACCTACAGTGACCTGTCAGAGTTGTTTACATCTTAGGCCCAATACACAAGCTGGCAAAACAAATTTCTGTGAGCGCGCAACACTTTATACCTGCGATCCTTTGAGCGCATGGGACATTGGTGCATACAATGGGCTATAGCGGCTAAACTACTTTCTGGATCCAATTGGCCTTTCAGCCACTTATTCTACAGACATATGTTTAAAATTATTAGTCATTTCATGCAATAAAAAAAAAATCGATTTTTTGAAAATTTTGAATAAGAATGCCCCCTTAAGGGGCTCAAATCGAAATTCAATAAATTAGTTTTATTTTTACGCATGTTAGTAGCTTCCAACATATTTAATTAATATTTATTAGATTTTTTTTAGAAGTGTCATATTGTTGATGTTGAATTTATGACCTGTTGTAAAGTTATGGTGTGCAATTGCTGACTTTTCTGAATTTTTGTTTTTTATATGATAACTGTGTTCTTTGAATCTAATATTTAAATTACGGGTTGTTTGGCCGATATACACTTTCTCGCAGTTATTACACTTTATTGAATAAATTCCTGATTTTTCAATGAAGTCTCTTGCAATAAATGTCTTTCCTAAAAGAGTGCCGATTTTCGAATTTGTGCATTGTGCTGCCGTAATGTTAATTTTTTTTAATAACTTATTGATGTGATTGCTTAAGATAGGTACGTAGATGACTCTAGCGTACTTATTAGATTGTTGTTCTTGGGACTGTAGACTAGTTATTAATTATAATTTGTGGGCTTTCTATTTTTGTTAATTAATTTTTAAATTGTATTAGGGATATAATCTAAAAATTTTGCTATTTCTATTATTAACTTAAATTCTATTTTCCTATTTTCTTCAGAAAGAGGTAATTTTATTGCACTGTGTATCATACTTCTAAATGCTGATAGTTTATATTTAATAGGTGTGAAGATGATGCGTGGATGTAATTAAAAATATGGGTGGCTTTTCTATATATATTAAAATCTAGCTTAGTGTTGATTTTATTTACAAGAATGTCTAAAAAGGGGAGTTTGCCATTATTTTCGTTTTCGACTATAAAATTTATACTGGGATAAAGATTGTTTAATTCCGATTTTAATTTATTTATGTTAGTAGTGCTATTAGTGATGGCGAAAACGTTTTCGCTGTCTATTATAATAAGGAATAACATTGGAGATAGAATACATCCTTGTCTCACACCACTATGGATATTAATCTCCCTGGTGTCCTCCCCATTTACTTCGACCCTAGGGACATAAGTTTCATACATTGCTTTGATCATGTTGATGATTTTCACTGGCAACCCATATTCGGTTAATATTTTCCACTTTTTTTTTTCTTTTCACTCTATCGAACGCCTTTTCAAAATCTATGAAATTTATGTTTACTGTCTTTTGCCATTCTAGTGTGTTTTCTATTATAATTCGGAGTATACAGATACAGGGTGGGGCAGAAAAACCTATCCGATTTCAAAACGTTATAAAATTAAAACCACTCAACTTGACAATTTTTTTTTTATTAACATATTGCAAATTTTATGCCATTTTTAAATTTAAGTTTTAAAAAGCACATCACTCAAATGTCGTCCTTGGCAGCGGATACACTGATTAAGGCGCTCGCGGTAGCTTTCCATGACTTTCACCGTCATTTCCACAGGAATTTCTTCAATTGCCCGAGCAATTTCCCTTCGTAAAGCAAGAAGGGTCCTTGGTCGATGCTGGAATACCTTCGATTTGAGGTAACCCCAAAGGGTGAAGTCACATGGAGTGAGATCCGGTGAGCGCGGCGGCCAGCCAATATCACCTCTCAGAGAAATGAGGCGTCCGGGAAACATTTCCCTGAGAATGTCCATTGAACGTCGCGATGTGTGGGCGGTTGCACCATCCTGTTGAAACCACACATTTTCTTTCTTCCATTTTGGGTTGAAGAAAATTTTCCAGCATGATACAATAGCGCTCGCTGTTGACCGTTACGGTTTGCCCATTTTCTTCAAAAAAGTAAGGCCCCCAGACGCCTAGGCGGGAAAGAGCACACCACACAGTCACTTTTGGGCTATGGAGGGGTTTCTGATGGATTTCCCGAGGATTTTCGTCACTCCAATATCGAAAATTCTGCCTGTTTACGGCGCCACAAAGGTGAAAATGGGCTTCGTCCGTGAAGAGCACAACATCGTCTATTGGGAGTTCTCGGAGATCGCGACACAGGTTCATACGGGTTTCAAAATCCCTTTTAATTAATTCCTGTGCAACAACCATTTTGTAGGGATGCATTTTGAGGTCCCGGTGCAAAATTCGCCGAATACTGCGGTTGGAAATCCCCAAAGCGAGCGAATGTTTTCGTGCCGAACGACGCGGGGAACGTTCAATCGAGGCTCTCACAGGCGACTTCTTTTTCAATGCTGAACCCATCTGTCGAAAATTTGACACCCACACTTTAATCGTAGCGTGATGTGGAACAAGATAATGACGCCCGAGTCCGAAATGAATTCGAAAAGCACGTTGTGTAGCAATTATCGAACCGCCGTTTTCGATAAACCGCTCAATAACAAAAGCACGATGTTCACCAGACCAAGGCATGTTGACTAATGGCAAATGGCATAAAAACGGCTTTCTAACGGTTTTTACCCCACTTCTATACCTGTTCCCTCTTCTGAGAAAAAGGGATTTGAAATCGGATAGCTTTTTCTGCCCCTCCCTGTATTATCTATGCACGAACTTCTCGGCCTGAATCCTGCTTGATTGTTTCTCAGTTTTCTTAGTATTCCTGCTCTCATTCTCTTCAATAGTACTCTAGTGAGCAATTTACTTGCCGTGCATAAAAGTGCCTGAATCCTGCTTGATTGTTTCTCCATTTTCTTAGTATTCCTGCTCTCATTCTCTCCAATAGTACTCTAGTGAGCAATTTACTTGCCGTGCATAAAAGTGTTATGCCTCTCCAGTTCTCGCATTTTGTTCTGTCTCCTTTTTTTGGCAGTGTAATAATGACTCCTTCATTTCATTCATTTGGTACTTTCTCTTCTATCCATATTTTATTTAGTAATGTGTGCATCATTTCTATTGTTTCTTATTCTGCTTTCAATATTTCTGCTGGTATTCTGTCTACTCCTGCTGCTTTCCTGATTTTCAATTTTTTGATAGCTTCTTTAATTTCGTTGTGCGTTATTTCTCCTTCCTTTATCTTGATATTTGTTTGAGACGGACACAGAAGAAGTAGCCAATTTACTACTTCTTCTGTGTCCGTCTCATAATTTCCATCCGTGTTTTGGTACGTTTCTTCAAAGAATCTAGCCCTTCCTTTTTTGTTAATATTTTTTTGCCTGTTTCGTTCTTGACATGTTTTGCTATGTTACTTCTATTCTTGCCGACAAAAGCTTGTGTTACCTCATATAATGTTTTTGTGTCGTTCTTATTCGCTGCTTCTTCTGCTTGTCTTAATAGTTGTTGTTGCGGGTAAAGCCCAGAGATGTCAGTGGACTGTATTTTGAGGGGCCCTAAAAAGGGGGAATATCTCCGGCGCGAGGGTGGTGAATACGCACGCTGTTCACGGGGAGGAATTTGTGGTTGAAGGACACTAACCTTGACTTTCTGCTGTCCGGGTGGCTAACGTTCCCTGCGGACGGGACTTTAACTTCCTCCTCGTAGACGGACACACGCGTATACAAATAATGATTAGATATTAATAAGCCGGCGGCGAAAACTATTATGTGGCGGAGCCCAAAACGATTAAATGTGGTGCACGAACCAAAAACTATGTTTCTATCATGGCGGTGCCTGAGTCTCTCCCCTGACTCGTCCGCTAGTGGTTCAGGAGTGAGGGGTAGAAAAAAATAGACAGGCGCATTAAGAGGAAAACGTAAACAGAGATGCGCGCATTTGCCTCCCTATTTCAAATATGAATTAAGTACGGAACAGTTGTTCTCTCTTCTATCTTTTCATCTATTTTTCTCTTCTCGCTCTCCTTCATTTGCTTACTTTGAAAATATGAAATAAATCGCAATCTAAATAACGTGATCCTTTTCAAAACATGTTTTATATGGATGTTTTCTATATAACATCGCGTACTAGAGCGTAGGGCGCTCTAGTACGCGATGATATATAGAAAACATCCATATAAAACATGTTTTGAAAAGGATCACGTTATTTAGATTGCGATTTATTTCATATTTTCAGAGTAAGCAAATGAAGGAGAGCGAGAAGAGAAAAATAGATGCTGAATTATAAATGTGTCTTTATATACAGAGAATTGTTCTTATCTCAATATACAGAGAGGTTTTCTTTATAGTTTACATACATCTCCCGATGTGTACTCTGTAAAATTGTCCGGAATTCGTTGTTTTTGAAAAGCGTTCCTTTTGAAACTCCTTACAAGTGTTTCCACTCACTGATGAAGCATTTTAGTTTAGAAAAAAAACATCGTATAATGTGTTGATTTATCAAACTTTCAGGCTGGGAAGCCGGTATTTTGCGCACCAAGAATGTTGGCATCAATGAGCGTCAATCCTTCCCCGAAAAACTGCGAACTATCCGATGTAGCAACAGCAATTATAGACGGCATCGATTTTTTAGTACTATCGGAAGAAACGGCAAGTGGTGAATTTCCCGTGCAAACGGTCGAGGAACTTTCTAGGGTGTGCAAAGAAGCGGAAGCGGCGATTTACCAACGCGAGGTTTTCAAAAATTTGTCCGTATCCAATCAGCTTTTCGAACCGATTTACTCGCTGGCGATTGGCGTTGTGGAGACTTCTATGAAGTGCAATGCTGCTGCTATTATTTTATTGACGACTTCTGGGAGGACGGCGAAGGTTATTTCACAGTTTAGACCCAGGTGTCCCATTGTCGCGATTACTAGGTATTCTAGGGTGGCTAGGAATTTGAGGTTGTATCGTGGTGTGGAGTCGATTCATTTTGTAGGTAAGATATTATGCAATAATACTTTGTTTCTTGGAATGTTTATTTATTGTTTATTCCATAGAGTTTTTCGTTAAGGTATACATATCCTGTTTTTTTATGGATATGATGTTTTTGAAAATTGTTAAATTTGAAGCTTCTAACGAGTGTTTCCACTCCCAGGTTAAGTATGAAGTAAAATTTCGAGTTTAGAAAAGCCTGAAAATTTGGTTTGGGCGCGTAGCGCGGAGCGCCTAAACCAAATTTTCAGGCTTTTCTAAACTCGAAATTTTACTTCATGCTTAGTCTGGGAGTGGAAACCACTCGTTCGAAACTTCAAATTGAACTTATAAAATGTTTTTGGAAATCGTTAAATTTGAAGCTTCTAACGAGTGTTTCCACTCCCAGATTAGGCATGAAGTAAAATTTCGAGTTTAGAAAAGTCTGAAAATTTGGTTTGGGCGCGTAGCGCGAAGCGCGGAGCGCCCAAACCAAATTTTCAGGCTTTTCTAAACTTGAAATTTTACTTCATACGCCACGCGTGTAAAACGCTGATATATTGTGAAGTTTAAAATACACTTCTAAATCAGTATGTTAGGCAGAATATTTTTAACTTCGCTTGGAATCAGTGTTTTATACGCGTGGCGCATGAAGTAAAATTTCGAGTTTAGAACAGCCTGAAAATTTGGTTTGGGCGCATAGCGCGAAGCGCCCAAATCAAATTTTCAGGCTTTTCTAAACTTGAAATTTTACTTCATGCGCCACGCGTATAAAACACTGATATATTGTGAAGTTTAAAATACACTTCTAAATCAGTATGTTAGGCAAAATATTTTTAACTTCGCTTGGAATCAGTGTTTTATACGCGTGGCGCATGAAGTAAAATTTCGAGTTTAGAAAAGCCTGAAAATTTGGTTTGGTCGCTCCGCGCTTCGCGCTACGCTCCCAAACCAAATTTTAAGGCTTTTCTAAACTCGAAATTTTACTTCATGCTTAGTCTGGGAGTGGAAAACACTCGTTCGAAACTTCAAATTGAACTTATGAAATGTTTTTGCAAATCGTTCAATTTGAAGCTTCTAACGAGTGTTTCCACTCCCAGACTAAGCATGAAGTAAAATTTCGAGTTTAGAAAAGCCTGAAAATTTGGTTTGGGCGCGTAGCGCGAAGCGCGGAGCGCCCAAACCAAATTTTCAGGCTTTTCTAAACTCGAAATTTTACTTCATGCGCCACGCGTATAAAACGCTGATATATTGTGAAGTTTAAAATACACTTCTAAATCAGTATGTTTAAAGCAGAATATTTTTAACTTCGCTTGAAATCAGTGTGTTATACGCGTGGCGCATGAAGTAAAATTTCGAGTTTAGAAAAGCCTGAAAATTTGGTTTGGTCGCTCCGCGCTTTGCGCTACGCTCCCAAACCAAATTTTTAGGATTTTCTAAACTCGAAATTTTACTTCATGCTTAATCTGGGAGTGGAAAACACTCGTTTGAAACTTTAAATTGAACTTACGAAATGTTTCTGCAAATCGTTTAATTTGAAGCTTCTAACGAGTGTTTCCACTCCTAGATTAAGCATGAAGTAAAATTTCGAGTTTAGCAAAGCCTGAAAATTTGGTTTGGGTGCGTAGCGCGAAGCGCGGAGCGCCCAAACCAAATTTTCAGGCTTTTCTAAACTCGAAATTTTACTTCATGCGCCACGCGTGTACACTTCTAAATCAGTATGTTGAAGCAGAATATTTTTAACTTCGCTTGAAATCAGCGTTTTATACGCGTGGCGCATGAAGTAAAATTTCGAGTTTAAAAAAGCCTGAAAATTTGGTTTGGTCGCTCCGCGCTTCGCGCTACGCTCCCAAACCAAATTTTCAGGCTTTTCTAAACTCGAAATTTTACTTCATGCTTAATCTGGGAGTGGAAAACACTCGTTCGAAACTTCAAATTGAACTTATCTAAAAGAACAACAATTGCCTGGATATTTACAGCATTTAAACCTTCCATATGTACCTATACTTGAAGAAAAATTTATTATTTTAACAGAATTCATAGTTTCTATTTAATATTGCTTTACTGGAAATAAAATACACGATAAATTTAACGCTCTAATAGTGTTCAACTTATTTCTCATTTAGCTAAACCATTGCCAGAATGGAAAGTGGATGTCAGGAGAAGAATCCAATTTGGTATTACATACGGGAAGTATTACGGATTTATCAGGTGTGCAGATACAATAATTTGTGTAATGGGAGCCAGACCTGGAACTGGATTTACAAATTGTATGCACGTTTACTATGCTTCTGATTTCGACACAATTGATGCGGAAGAACCACCACCACAATAAAAATCAGGTGCCTACTTATGTAAGCATGTGTTGTTAATTGTAATATATGATTTTTTAAATAAAGTATTTTTCAATAATAAGAATAGATTGCATTAATCCTCTGAGTTATAATTGAATGTGCATTTAAACACATTATTTATATAATCCAGTTCACGAATGGCGTTCTGTGGCATTTAAGATCAAATTTAAAATATCCATAATAATATGAGTCCCCTAGTTAGGAAAGTTTAGCATGAGTACTGTTACCGGCGTTTTATTCAAAACGTCGGAACTCGATTATTTTATTCACATTCACTAAAACATCGGACTCCATTTGTTTTGCTTATTTCATTTCATAATCATTTTAATTCCAAATGGCTCAAGTTCGTAACAAATCATTCGGTGTTCTATTGTATATATTTTTTCCTTGTAAATATGTAAATTAGTCCAACATTGAATTCCCCCGAACGTGACACGACAATAACGGCAACGAATTTTCGAACCACACCAAAGATATTTGATAAACTTATATCAGAACAACTTAGATGGAGCTGCAAGAACATAATATGCGACGAACAACATGGATTTTTTGAGGGGAGATCTACAACATCTAACCTGTTGTCATACCAGATGTATTTAATGAATGCTTTGGAAAGAGGTCTTCTAGTAAATTCCATTTATACAGACTTTTCTAAAGCCTTCGACCGTGTCAATCACTCAATTCTTTTGAAAAAACTCGAAGGTCTTGGCTTTAGTGACAATATGGTAAAATGGTTTTCCAGTTACTTAAATAACCGGCAGCAGTTTGTTAAAATTGATAATTTTATATCTAAAGCAGTTCATGTGACATCTGGTGTGCCTCAGGGATCTCATTGTGGACCAATCTTGTTCTTGCTCTTCATTAATGATATTGGTAGTATCATACAAAACTGTAGGTACCATATGTTTGCAGATGACTTAAAGATTTTTAGAGTCATTGAAACGGCTACTGATCAGAGACTTTTACAACATGATTTAAACAATTTATCTACCTGGTGTACCAACAACTGTCTACAACTTAACTTAAAGAAATGTATGGCTATATCTTTTGGTCGAAATAGACGTAATTTAGTTGAGTACTCTATAAATAACTACAATTTACCATTTGTTGAGAAAGTGCGTGATCTAGGGGTTATATTTGACTGCCGCTTAACCTTCATCCCACATATAAACAGTATTATAAGTAGATCTCTTTCGACGTTAGGTTTTGTGAACAGATTCTCTAATCAGTTCAGTATAAATACATTCAGAACTCTTTACGTTACTTTCGTTCGCTCTCATTTGGAGTACTGTTCTGTAATATGGACACCACATTTTAACAACCACAGTGACTTAATTGAAAAGGTCCAAACTAGATTTTTATTACTTGCTTCACATAAGCTAGGTATTGCCCGTAAAATTATAGCCGATCTTATATGCTAAATGTATTAAATTTAAAATCTCTGCGCTACAGAAGAGTTATGCTAGATTTGTGCTATGGGTATAAACTAATTAATGGCTTTGTGAACAATAGCATATTGGTTGGGGCATTAAACTTTAATTTTTATTCATCCACTGTTCTACGAAACAAACCTTTGTTTCGTTTAAACACCCATCGCACCAATTATGCCTCTAATAATCCTGTTTGTCGCATAATGAAATATTGTAATATACTAAATACATTTCCAAACTTTTTAATATTTTGTAATTCTTACAATATGTTTAAGCGCCACCTTTCGCTCATTGATCTTGTAGTTGTTTTTTAATTGTATTTATTAGCTAATTATAACTTGAATTTTATAACTATCATGTGCATTGTATTATTTGTTATATGTTTAATTTACACACATTTATTATTATATATATATTTAATGTAAAATGGAGATTTCCGTACAAATAAATAAATAAATCGCGCGACCAGCGCCAGCCGATGTTTACAACCCCGAGGAAGGTCATAAAATTCCGCACCTCCGAGGACCAGCGCCATAAAACCCACGGCGCGCTGTAGATGTTTACGACCATGGAAACAAAGCCTTTGGGAATTTCTCAAAATTTGGGAAAAACAGCGAGAACAAAGGTTTATGGTCGTAACATCTGCAGCACAAACTTCGACACGCCGTAGCAGTCGAAAACCAGAGGCCCAAAACTTTTTGGCCTCAGGTAAACGTGAAAACTCCACCCTCTGCTTCCTCCACCACTTTCTTGACCAATCACCGCCACCCCCAAGATACATGGCGGGGGTGAAAACAGCGGTGGTTGGGGCGATAAGAGACAGCGGAAGACATAGGAAGGTCATTCAGACTTGAGACGGCGAACAGTCAGGTTGTTCGTCTCTCCTCTCTGAAGCTCTCTCCGTCGCTTTCGAGCTGCTTTCTTTGTTATTAATTATTTTTAAGCTTTTTAGCTATTTTACAGATAAAGGTGCTCTGGGGAAAATTGCTGTTCTTTTAGAATAGTAGTTTTCTTTTCAGAACATCCAACATCCTGTAATCTTTTCCCTTTCAGTGTGGAGAACGTCTCCGTGGTTAGCGCGTATTTTATACTGCCCTGACACCGGAAGGCGCGAACGAGAAAATTTCTTACGACCTTTGCAGGGGGACCTGTTTAGGTTTTAAGAGATTAGCACGCTTATTATAGCACGCTAACCGAGAATCTGCCTTGATTTCCGCGAGGAACGCTTGGAGATTGTCGGGAGGCAGTCAAGTTTTAGAGTGTTGCACTCAACATTTCTAATCTCGATTCCGCTTAACGATAAGCAGGCCCGGGGGATTTTGAACCCGGTGCCTACCCAACACCCGTCTTCCACGCCTGGACTTACCCATGGCGTAAAAGACGGGGTTGGGTAGGCACCGGGTTCAAAATCCCCCCGGCCTGCTTATCGTTAAGCGGAATCGAGATTAGAAATGGCGTGGAAAACGGTTCACAGACCCCGAAAATTCCTCCGACCCCATTTACCCCTCCAGGGGCAAGCAACCCCATGAGTCCGCCGACGCAGATCTTGATTTTATCCAACAGGTCAGCGAAATGCAACGGCAAATCACCGACCTTACCACCTCCTTTAACGAACAATCCCGCTCCAATTACGCGCAACTCGCCGCCTTGACCGAGCAACTCCGTCTTGCTAATGTTGCAAATCAGCAACTCCAGCAGCAACTCGCGCATGTAATCTTACGCCGCAACTCACGTCCCGCTGATTACAGCGAGGAAATCATGGACGTTTTGTCCCCCCAGGCCCCCGAGGGAACCCGATCCCCCAGCCCATCCTTTTCGCCTGCCCCTAGCGAACCACGCACTCCCTCTCCCGCCTTCGTCGAGGACGTCCTCGACGAAGACGCCTTCATCCCTGTCCAAAAAAGACAGCGCCGCTCACCGGCAAACACCCCTCCTCCGCCCGCTAGCCTGGTGCGCGCCTCCGCCACCCTGAAGGCTAGCCAAAAACCACCTCCCAAGCCGCAACCCCAGGCAAAACTCCCCGAAATACCAAAACCAATTATTACCTACACCACCACGGTCGTCAAAAAGACCGAATTACCATCGATCGATCAGATCGCAGCCTCGAACGAAGGTTTCGAGCATTTCAAAAACACCCTTCCACCTATCACAATCCTAAATAAAAATCTCTGGGAAAAGATTTCTGGAGATTTAACCCGATTAGGCGTAAACTGCCTCAAATGTAAATTCTTCGTCCGCTGCATGAAATTTCAAATGCAGTCTGCTGACAATTATCGTTGCGTAATCCGGTACCTCCGCAACAACAACGTGGAATTTTTCACCTATGCCCTCAGCGAGGAAAAAGACCTCAAAGTTGTGCTCCGAGGTGTTGACACTTCGATCTCCGACGAATGGATAGTGAGGCAGTTAAAAGCACTCTCCCTACCCGTTCTGTCAGTCCGCCGCATGGGGAATAAATTCAAAAAATTCCCCATGGTCTCAGTGCACCTGGAGAACACTCCAGAGGGCAGAAAAATTTACAATTTAGAAACCCTAAGTCACTCTCCCATTACTGTGGAGAAACAAAAACCCTCCAAGGGTTCCATTCAATGCCACAAGTGTCAATACTTCGGGCACACCTCCCACCGATGCAATATCAACCCGCGCTGCGTAAAATGCGCCGGCGAGCACTTGACAGCAGACTGCACCAGGAAGGACAGAGATAACGATCCTCCCCCCAAATGCTGTAATTGCGGCGAAAATCACACCGCGAACTATCGCGGATGCTCCTTATTCCCGAAAAACCAAACCAAGAGCTACTCCTCTGTAGTCAAACCTCAGGGGCAAACTCAGCCACAAACCGAACCCCAACCGCCGCCGCAAGCACAAACGGCGGCCCCCAATAAAATCCCTCAAATCCCGCAAATCCCACAACTCCAAGAAGCGTTACTTGATCCCAATCTGGCAGCGCTCCTTACCTTGCTCGTTAAACTCGCTCCCACTATCACAGCCCTTGGCCAATCCCAGAACCAATAATAACACAAATCCAAACAAATGGCTTCCAACAATCCCGAAGAAGTTATTTTAATTTTTGGGAGAAAAAGAAAAGGTCTAAAGTTGTAAAACTTTAAACCTTCTCTTTCCTAAATGCTACCCCACCCACCCGAAACCAATATATGAATACTGCTATAGTACTCACACCAGTCAATTTATCTACAAAGCCATTTTTTACTACTTCTTCCTATAAAGTATAAAAAGTTCTTTATTGAACTTGACGTACAAGAGGGGGTTTTAGTCAGTAAGAGTCTGACATAACCTACTAATATCCCTCCCATCCGTGGGCAGGACAACAGAAGGTATCCATGAGGATTTTCTTCTCCTCTCTCCCCAAAAAAAAAAAGGAAGGTCAGTACAGTTCGAAAACTTGATTCGGTCATCACAAGTCAGTCGAACTCCAGACATCAACAAGTTCAAAAACGCATTCAGGATAGTTCGAAGTTTTATCAAGTGAAGTTTTCATCATTTGTAAGTCGTCGCGTACCTATAAGTTGTCGGTGTCATTATTCATTGAATCGTCGTATCACGTTCGTTCAATTTCATTCATTTGTTTATTTCATATATTTTTATCATCGTTCAATTTATCATTGTTTGTTTAGTTTAATCATTGTATTTCTGTGTCCATTTGTTTCATTGATTACATTTTTTGGTCCTTTTTTCTTGTTAATAAATTTTATGTGTTTTTTTTTTTTCGAAAGCAATAGTCATTTTAAATTCATACAAAATTCAAACAACCTTTTTCGTATACAATAAAAATGAGTGCCTTTTAACCAAGGATATTTAGGTAAGTCAATTTATTATTATTATTTTGTGTGTGTGACCAAACCTGAGCCACCAGAGTTGTTACGGAGGAACTTCGTTAGTGCAAAACTCATGCTCGTTAAAACTATTCACTACATGTTTAACACTAATATCAAGCGACGTCCCGCACCCCGATAACAGTAGCAACTTGAGCACATAAAAGCTAAAAAAAAATACTCTTAATATGAAAATATCGTATTTCAATTAAAAAAAACCTCTAGAGTGCCATGATTTTAATTATTTTTAAATTTAAGGTGGCTACACGCCTAGGAATTGACATATAAAACGTCAAATTGATAATTATAATATAAAATTTCAGAGTTGCCAACTTACAATATGTTCCATGGCACTCTAGAGGTTTTTTTTTATTGAAATACGATATTTTCATATTAAGAGTATTTTTTTTAGCTTTTATGTGCTCAAGTTGCTACTGTTATCGGGGTGCGGGACGACGCTTGATATTAGTGTTAAACATGTAGTGAATAGTTTTAACGAGCATGAGTTTTGCACTAACGATAACCTCAAAAAATGTAATTCGGCTATTTTCGAAAACCCCTAAATCCATTTAAAAACAATAAATTATGTGGTTTTTGGAAATATTCGACTTATGTATATCATACCCACTGAGCAAAATACCAACAAATAACGTTATATCAACATTTTAGCAATATTAAACGTTGTATTAATGTTGATGAAACATTACTTGCATGAGTTTGTTCAGTGGGTAGATTTCATGTCTGTAATCTAGGACACCTCTCATGAATTTAACTATACCTACCCGCACGTAATTCGTATTTTAGTTTAGATTCTTTTTTGCACACATCACTTAAGGCCATTTGAAATGGAACTAATTCTTAAGACAAAAATTTGGTATCTAAATTTTGTCTCAAGAAATGTTATGAAATGAAATGTCTCTGTTTTACACGACTCCAATAATACGAAGGCACGCGCACTACGTAAACAGTTGACGGTTAATTTCAAAGTAACGGTGTAATCAGTCTTTTAATAATGAATACGGTTACTTTATAAAACAAATACCAATATAATAGCAATAATTGGTGAATTTATTTAATACAAACAAATATACAAGGACATTTAAAATATTAATGAATGCTAAAGTAGATAATCGTTCACCGCATAGATTAAATTAGATTGATAACTCCTAGGGGACTTCACTATCATGATTTTAGTTGACCGACCCACTCGATGGGGCAGCGCTGCAATCGCAAATGACGTCATTCGGCGCAGGGAGAGGGCGGGCTTCTTGCTAAGCGGTGTGCGCGGTGCAGGGGGAAGGGAGGATGCGGTGCGGGGAACACCGTACGGTATTAAATTACCGTACGATGCTGAAATAACAAAAACATAATGAACATTTTAAATGTATATTTTAAAAAGTATTAATTAAATTTAAGACATTACTTTATGTTCTGGGATCGTACTTTGTGATTAGATGGAATCTCAGAATTGCTTGAATCCAACAGCAAGAGAAACATTATTATTATTATTAAAGTTTATTTATGTTCACCAAGTAAAATCAACAGGTTGTTTACAATCATTACAACTAACATTACAATGATTATTTTACAAAATGATCCTACCAGGCGGAAAATAAAAAGGTATGAATTCAGCGCAACCGAAGTGCGGCTGATCTTCCATTCAACCAATAAATTACCGTAACAAATGTGATGGATTCAATATAACAAAGAAAGTAAATAAAAATCATAAGAAATAAAAATTGAAGAAACGAATGATATATTTTGGATTACACAGCAGTATTAACCGTATTGCTGAACATAAGTTCTGAGTCTAGATTTGAAAAGTAGGACGTTCATAGTCTTAAAGTTACCTGGAATGTTATTATATATTTTTGTAATTACATAGGAGTACGTTCGCATAAAAAGAGCTGAACGAAATTTTGGGGGTGTTAGTGTACCCTTAAACCTAATATTAAGACTATGAACGTCTGTGCGAAACTTTATTTTATTGTAGAGGTAGGGCGGATTTTTATTAATTATAATAGATTGAAATAAGCACGCACTATGTAAATATCTTCTGTTTTTCATATTTAACCAATTTAGATCCGTGAGTTTATGACTAATTCTGTTATGCTTCCTTATTCCAAAAATAAAGCGCATACTTGCATTTTGCACTCTTTGTATTCGCATAATATCTACGCAATCAATACATGGATCATAGAGGACGTCCGCAAAGTTGAAATGTGATAAGACGAGCGACTCGCACAACATTTTTTTTTGATCGGATAGATAAGAGGCAGCGATTACTGTATAAATTTTTTAGGTTACTATAGGCTACATTGATTTACATGTGATTTGAAGCGAAACCTGTAGTCAATGGTAACCCCTAGACTCTTGACTTCATTGCTATATGGAAGCACAGTATTATTAATCGTTACTCTGAATAAATTGTTTTGCATAAGGCGTTCTCTAGCTTTTTTTGGGCCGAAGACAATTAATTTCGATTTGTCAGGATTAACTTAGAGACTATGGTCTGTTGAGGCTTTAACTAAATTTGAAATGTCTTCATTGACTTGACTACACGCTAACACTGTATTGCAGCTATGAAAAGAATAAAGCAGCTGAGTATCATCAGCATAGGAGTGGGTTTCGCAGAATTTAATAGATTTATGAAGAAAGGAAGAATATATTAAAAATAATAGGGGTCCCAAAATGGATCCCTGGGGTACACCTGAGGGAACTGGTAGGCTATTCGAGAGATTTTCTTCAACTTTGACCCGCTGAGTGCGATTTCTTAAGTAATTTTTGAAAAAAGTTACAGGCACTTCAGCTAGCCCAATATGCCTTAGGATAAGTAGCATCGTATCGTGATCGATTGTATCAAATGCTTTGCTATAATCTAGCAAAACAATCACAGAAAGCATGCCATTATCCGTAGCTCTAATAATGTTGTCACACATATTAGACAATGCGGTTGTGCAACTATACTTAGGGCGAAAACCTGATTGTGTTAGAGGTAACAGGTTAATAGAAGCGATGTAATCTCTTAACTGAAGGTCAACAACTTTCTCTAAGGTTTTGGACATAACTGGGAGCACACTAATAGGACGCAGATCCTTGAACTGAAGGGGGGTTTTAATTTTAGGAATTGGGGTAACTATAGCCTCTTTCCAAAGTGCCGGAAACTCACCTTTCTCTAAACACATATTTACTATATCAATGATCTGTGGCAAAATATGCGGACAACAATATTGTATCATTTTGATACCAATGCCATCGCAACCGATTGCATTACTTTTCATGTTATTTAGAATTTCACTAATTGATTCTTCACTTACGGGCTGAAAGTTAAAAGAAGAATTGGATACTAGGTTATTTTTATAACACTCTTTAAGGGTGTTGTTATTCCCACTTTTGGGTATAGAGTCAACGAAATAGGAGTTTATTTCATCAGGATTTTTTAGAAATGTCGGAATATTATGCGTATCCTTTCTTTTAATTATTCCCATTGATTTTAATGTTCGCCATGTAGTTTTGTAATCTCGAGTATTAAGAACATTTTCTAAAAAAGCCTTCTTCTCCCTTCTAATGGAAGCTGTTGTGAAGTTTCTTAGTGACTTATAATATTCCCATTTAGCTGCGGTTGGATTAGATTTATATTGTCGTAACGCGTTATTTTGAAGCGATTTCATAAATTTTAAATTGACGGTATACCAAGGTGACCAAGGTTTAGAGAATATCCTAGCCATTAACGGTGCATGAGTATCAAATAGAGTTAAGAGTTGCAATATTAGATAGTTGACTGTATCATCAACATTATTAATGTCATAAATTAGGAAGAAAGGCACAGAGTATAAATCTCCCAAGAAATGATTGTAGTTAAAGTGTCTAAAATTTCTAAATGTTACCAATTTTTGCTGTATATCATTATTTTTTATTTTTAGTACTGTATAGATGAGTTTGTGATCGCTAATTTCCGGTACGTTAACAACTCCAGTACTGACTACCAGCGTTTCATCTGAAATACAAAAAATATCAATTAATGTTTCAGATGAGTTAGTTACTCTAGTAGGTTCAGAGATTATCTGCTTTAATTTGTAAAATTCCAGAACATCCATAAGGTATGTTAAACTGTTGTTCATTGTTAAAAAATCTATATTAAGGTCACCAGTAATAACACACAAATCATACAAAGGGCTGATGTGAGAGAGAGTATCTTCGAGAGTATTGACAAAATGTTTTACATTAACATTAGGAGGACGGTAACACACACCCACTGCAATAGAATAACGATCAATGTAAAGTTTTATCCATAATTGTTCAATTGTATTAGTAGTAGGAATGCGTTCGAAGCATATACCATGTTTAATATAAAACGCCAGTCCTCCACCTCTGCCTTCTCTATCACTCCGTACCATATTATGATTATGCAATGTAACAACTTCGTCCTTAATTGCCTGCGATAACCATGTTTCTGATAGCGAAATTAAATCATAGTCTAGTGGTGCCACAATCTCAGTAAAATCTAAAATGGAAGAAATTAATGATCTAGTATTTAAATGACATAAAGTTATATTATGCAACATCCTCTATCGTATGTAATCCAAGATAATAGTTGAGTAAAGTAAGTAATTTAGATTAGAAAAGTAACTAATCTTTTTTTTTTTGTTTTTTTTTAACTTTTTAAATTAATATCAATATATTTAAAGTCAAAATTAATATCGTTATATTGAACCCAAAACTGAGATAAATTAATACTTAAATATGTATATATATATATATATATATATATATATATATATATATATATATATATATATAAAGATGAATAATTAAACGAAAGCCTATGTAATAGAACATTTAACAAAATGGCTACAGTATTCGAGTAGATTATTCACTCAAAACCCGACTATAATTACTAATAATGTAATAAAGCAACTTTGTGTGTGTGTGAACGAAGCAATAATGTGAGTTATTGAGTCGCATATGTTATAGACAAATCTTAAATTAAATAGATTATTTGTCAGCAAAAAGATGGTAAATATTGATAAAATAAATAATGATAACCTACAATGCAACTCGTAGTCATATTATTGATCTAAAGAGATACATAATAAGTAAACAGTGAAGAATATAATATAATAATGAGTAAACAATACATGGATAATTGGGCTGCATACACTACATGGAATCCATGGAAGAATGCTCCTAGCCTGGTTTGAAGAAAATCTCCACGTCCGTGGCTGTTGCATAGTACTTGGAGATCATTTACGAATGCTTCGAAGAAATAAAGAAAAATAATGTAGTAACCCTGGTTTTAAATTTGTTTAACTTGTAGACTGGTTTCAAATAATACACAATAGGTTGAAATTTGAAAATATTATATAGACTTACGGATGTAATTATTTATATTTATTAACACTCATTTCGAGACGATGTCGTCTTATCGGCATTTTTGTCCCTTAGATCTGACAGCTGTTGATTGAAAACTAGAACCCACATGCTCGAAATTGCTAGAAATTTGAAATTCCGACAGATGCGCCCTCCCATCGAGTGGGTCGGTCAACTATATATGTGAACTTACAGAATCATATGGAGTCAACGGGGTCTGATTCACCGCCAAGGTACGTCGATGGGCGTAACACATATGCCTTACAAGCGACAGAATTGGATCTTTTTCCGTTTTCCCCTACCCCTTTCCCCGCAGGCCCTACCCTAGACTATTATGAAGATGTTCAATTTGAAGCGTTTAATGGATGTGCTAACGCCATCTATAGCTCTCTGGCCGTAGCATTGACGATGACACGGACAGAGTTGGCGTTAGCACTCTATTTTTCATTTGTTAATTTGCTCCCAAGTTAGCTTTGCTATACATCTCCATAAATTAACCTCTGTTAAATAAATTCACGAAGGAAATTATATCAATTTACTTACTACCGAATTCGTCAACGTGTCTTCTATCCCTAAAAATCTGCCTGCTCTCCAACTTAACCCTCCAACCGATGATCGGCAATCTGACTACTTCGGCGTTAGTTCCATCTCGCGATTTCTGCTTCAGCTGGTGCACCAGAGGCGCTGCGTTCAACCACAATCTTCCGTCACAGCCAACGTCGACTTTGATAACGGAACTAGTTTTCGAAGTACGAGCCGCTAAGTTCCTTGGGCCGGCCAAAACTACGGTACTATCTGATAGATCGTCCGGCCGATCCTTAGATTGTAGGGAAAAGGCACTCTACAAAAAAAGAATAATCATAACGCATATGCCATATGTAAGAATGCAAGAACAAGTTGCACTAAATCTTCAAAAATGAATTTAATCCAGACGTGTAGAACTAAACTTATTTGTTAAATTGTTACTTACGTAAGGTAGACCGAAAAATTTAGCGATATTATTGAACATACTATACTATTTACATTATTTGTATTCGAATGTCAATCTTATTATTATTAGGTTTTATTTGCCACATAAATTATATGCATTTTTAAAAATTTATGATCATTTTATTAAAATTGCGCGTTGTTTCATCATCAGAAAACTTTATACGATTTCGCGTCTCCGCGAATTTTAATTTTACTCTTATTGAAATATCACGCATGGTCCTCTTATAAAAAAAAACGCCTTATATACACCGTTCCATTTGTTTCTGGATCTCGCCTAGCCATGCTTTCGTGTTGTTATGTTGCAGTATCAACATTTACATTTTTTATTAATTGGCACTCCTGATTCCTTATTTTAACAGTGTTGCAATAATTTATGAAATCATAAGTAATCCTCTTTTTAATTTTCAAGAGGTTTATTGTTAATCTTGCAACAATTATTTCGCCACGCGGTCGCTTCTTCGAGCATTTTATTATTAAATCAAATTAATCTAGTGTTGCAATGCTGTGTCAATGTCAAAGTGAAAAATAATTTCAGGCACATATTAAATATTAACATGCCAATAAATAATAATAATAATAATGGGAATAAATTTGAAATTCTACAAAAAAATACTGAGGGGGCCAACAGAAGAGAGAATGACCAAAATTAAGGTGGATGGATGGAGTTGATCAAAATGTGTTAACGGGAAGACCCAAGCGAGAAATACAAATGGATGACGAAAAAAGTTTGCAGAGCCGAATTCATTATATTTGTTATATACAATATTATTGCTGTGTTTGTATGTACAAAAACCAAGTAGTAAATTTTGTTAATCTTAAAACTGCATATTATTATCCTTTTATATCTGAAAATTTGTAAAACAGGCAACAGTGTAAGATCACAATAGTCAGAAATTATAACCTTAAAATCGAACATCTGACAGTGACATTTAAAAACCCTGATTTAAAACACAACCAGCCCCATTTACAATACTTAAACTGTCACTTTTCCATAGCTAGGCGAGATCCAGAAACAAATGGAATATATTATATACAGTATTCATTTATATTAAAGTGACACCTCTATGTACGTCACTGGTCGTTTATCAGGAAAATATTATCAACGCTAATGTAAACATACTTATGATAAGACACAACATGCGCTTTACAGCAATAACCTATTTAATAATTACTACATTAACCTCATTTGCATTGCCGTTTACAACCATTTACACAAATTACCGATTTTAAAATTACTCACAACAGCGCCCCCAGTGTTCGTGCTTCGAAGCAAACCTTATCACCTGTGCGAGTATTTATAAGCAGCAACTTAACCTCATTCGTTCAATGTTTCAAATTTAAAACCACACGATAAATTAGCAACAAATACGATTTTTCAATAATCAAAAACCAACAATGGACGTGAACAAAACCGGGCCATTCCTTTACAGTTTGTGCGGGGACAAATCCCAGGATGAAGTTAGCATAAAATAATTGATTAAAGTACCATTTTAATCAGCCAATGAATAATTTAATCGTAGAAACTACTGCAGCCCTATAATTACATGCTGCAAGTGCCTGGGAAGAATATCAGATCGAAGCTGTCGAGGGCTTTTAACTACTGGCTGAATATACCGGAGGAGAAGTTGGCGGAGATCGAGGATGTTGTTCAGATCTTGCACAACGTCAGTTTATTGTAAGTCGAGTGGAATTTATTGTGTTATTTTTTTTTTGACGCACGTTCTGGTGGAATTGAATGAATGCATTTTTTTTATCTAGTAAGCTACTGAAAATGTTAGTAATGTCGTTTTTACGTATCAACGTTTCTTGTTAATTAAACTGTTATCGGTGGAATGGTTTTTTAATCAGTGGGCTTTGTTTTCTTTGTTTGATTATTACGCATTTGGTTTTGGCGTTTTAATTTTTCCGCAATTGGACGTTATTTAAATTATGATTTGTATAAACAAAATAATACAGTTTTCAGGCTTACTTTATGCACCAGGCTCATTAAACATTTTTTTTTACATTTTCAATAGCTTACTAGATAAAAAAAAATGCATTTATTCCATACTACCAGAACGTGCGGTAGTATGGAATGAATGCATTTTTTTTATCTAGTAAGCTATTGAAAATGTTAGTAATGTCGTTTTTATGTATCAACGTTTCTTGTTAATTAAACTGTTATCGGAGGAATGGTTTTTTAATCAGTGGGCTTTGTTTTCTTTGTTTGATTATTACGCACATGGTTTTGGCGTTTTATTTTTTCCGCAATTGGACGTTATTTAATTTATGATCTGTATAAACAAAAATAATACAGTTTTCAGGCTTACATTATGCACCAGGCTCATTAAACAATGATTTTAAAATGCGTCTGGTATCTAGATATGAATAATTCAAATATGAATCACTAAATTTTTCACAAATTTGAATAGTCGAATGTCGAAATATTCACTTAAAAGCATATTCAAATAATAGAGGAAGTCAGAAGTGGCTCAACTAAAGATAATGGAGAAACAATCGTGCATGATTGGAACAATGAAACGCAGAATAATTAGTCTTTTGTGATAGAGAAAGAATTAATAAATAAAAAGCATATTTAAATATTCAAATAATTCGAATATGTTTTTGTACGAAAATTTAAATATATAAACATTGTAATGTCCAAATTGTTGAATATTTAAATATTCTATTTGAATATGCTTTTAAACAAATATTTCAACATTCGAACATTTCAAATACTTGAATGTTTTTTCCATTTCCTTTAAGAAATCAGTGTTGTCATAAAAGGTTCTTATAACTGTCGAACAAGTGTTTTCCAATCCCAGATTGAGCATGAAGTAAAATTTCGAGTTTAGAGAAGCCTGAAAATTTGGTTTGGTCGCGTAGCGAAGCGGAGCGACCAAACCAAATTTTCAGGCTTTTCTAAACTCGAAATTTTACTTCATGCGCCACATGTGTAAACACTGATGTCTAGCGAAATTATAATATACTATTAAAGCTGAGAATTTTATAAATTGAAATATTTAATTATAATATACTATAATATATAATATATTCCATTTGTTTCTGGATCTCGCCTAGCCATGCTTTCGTGTTGTTATGTTGCAGTATCAACATTTACATTTTTTATTAATTGGCACTCCTGATTCCTTATTTTAACAGTGTTGCAATAATTTATGATAACATAAGTAATCCTCTTTTTAATTTTCAAGAGGTTTATTGTTAATCTTGCAACAATTATTTCGCCACGCGGTCGCTTCTTCGAGCATTTTATTATTAAATCAAATTAATCTAGTGTTGCAATGCTGTGTCAATGTCAAAATGAAAAATAATTTTAGGCACATATTAAATATTAACATGCCAAAGATTATCTCTGAATCAAAAAGGTTACAAATTCTGAAATCCTACAAACATTTTAGGCAAAGTAATCCAAATCTACAGCATCACAATATTATTACGATTTTAATAGATATTTTTGGGGTATGTCTAGTATTTTAATTATCATATATATTTAATTAAAGATAATTACGTTTTGAGTTAGGGAGATCTTCATTACAATTAATTTTACGACAAAGACCTGACGAATTGAAATCTACTACTTCTGGCAAACGATCTAAAAACAGCCATTTTTGGAATCACCTAGCTAGAAAAGATCTGTAACAACTAATTTGGCAATATAACTCTAGAAATCAGTATTTTACTTTGAGAGATCTTTTGAATGATATGAAAGAAAATTATGAATTCCATGGGAGAAGAACAACACTTTATAGGGTTGTTAAAAGTATGGGGTATAAATTCAAATTAATTAATGGGCGCAAAATTCTCTGTGAACAAAAACATGTTGTTGCAGCTAAAATTATTTTCCTTAGAAAATTTTTACAGTATCAAAGTAGTAAATTTTGTTAATCTTAAAACTGCATATTATTATCCTTTTATATCTGAAAATTTGTAAAACAGGCAACAGTGTAGGATCACAATAGTCAGAAATAATAACCTTAAAATCGAACATCTGACAGTGACATTTAAAAACCCTGATTTAAAACACAACCAGCCCCATTTACAATACTTAAACTGTCACTTTTCCATAGCTAGGCGAGATCCAGAAACAAATGGAATGGTGTATACTTGAATGTTTTTGAATGAATAATTAAATATTTCAATTTATAAAATTCTCAGCTTTAATAGTATTTTATAATCTTCGCTAGACATCAGTGTTTACACATGTGGCGCATGAAGTAAAATTTCGAGTTTAGAAAAGCCTGAAAATTTGGTTTGGTCGCTCCGCTTCGCTACGCGACCAAACCAAATTTTCAGGCTTTTCTAAACTCGAAATTTTACTTCATGCTCAATCTGGGATTGGAAAACACTTGTTCGACAGCTATAAGAACCTTTTATGACAACACTGATTTCTTAAAGGAAATGGAAAACAAACACAATTCGTAGTTATTTTCATAATCATATGAATTTCATTAATTATCTTGCTCATTTTTTGTTTAAATCCGGTGTTGTCGTTAAAGGTTTGAATAGTTTTTTAACAAGGGTTTTCTAATCCTCGGTTAAGCATGAAGTAAATATTTCGAGTTTAGAAAAGCCTGAAAATTTGGATTGGTCGCGTAGCGAAGCGGAGCGACCAATCCAAATTTTCAGGCTCTTCAAAACTCGAAATATTTACTTCATGCGCCAGGTATGTAAAACACTGATTTAATATGAAGTTAAATAATATACTAATTATTGGTAGTCTATCGTAAGATTAAAATAAAATAATAATACATGATTTGATTAATGCTAGGAATTTTTTAAATGTAAGTATTCGGATATTCATTTAAAAACATATTCAAACATTTGAAATATTTCAATATTTTAATAATTAGAATATTTGAATATATATTAGAATAAATATTCGAATACTTTGATTTTAAAAATTCCCAGCCTCATTAAAAACACATAAACTATTATAGGCAACGCAATATACATTGACGATATTGGGATGCCTATTGTTTTAAACATTTGGTGCATTTGCCAGTAATTAAAAAAGTGTTTTATTTAAGTACATATACTGATAAAAATGTTACTGTACAATGAACTTTGCTAATTTACCAAAAACCTGGTAAAAACAACATTCCAAATAACTGGTTAAAAAAGGGCAAATTTTGGAGAGCATGTGTTACGATTTACCAATTTTTCTTATTTACTGTAATGCTGGTAAAGAAGGCACATTTTGGGGAGCATGTTTTACGTTCACCAGTACTGCAATTGGGACACTCCTGATCAGTATTTGTAGGTCATGGCCAACTAGGAATAAAAAACTTTGTTGATAACGCAATATATTATTTTTTATTATTTTTACATAGATATTTAAGTATGGTTTTAGACTGATTTTATTAAAGTAGTAAAAAGATTATATATTAAGTATTATTATGTGATAAATTTATTATACATACACAATTTATAGATTAAGGATGATCAAATGTTTATTTTATATATATATATATATATAGATATACATATATTTTTCTATGTTATTATATAGCAAAGATGCTAAATAAAGATTATTATTATTATAATAATTTTAATGAATTTTTAAGTTACAAATTTAATTTAGACTTATTTTTTTTAACAGGATTTGGGTTTTAGAAAAGTAAGTTATAAATTCAATATTCTTTGTTTACTTGTTTGGTACAAACTTGTGACTATAGATATAGATATAGATATCTGTAGTCGATGTAACTACAGCCTCTAGTCTGTAATCAATACGACTATAGTTTCGTCTGTGTAGCTAAGCGACTACAGTCTATAGATATAGACTGTAGTCGAAGGAACTACAGTCAATAGATCTAAGGTGTAGTCGATGTAACTATAGTCCATTGTTATAGACTGTAGTTGCATCGACTCCAGTATAGTCTGCAGATAAAGACTAGTCAATGCGACTACAGTTTATATCTATAGTCACAAGTATCGTGTTTCAATATGAATCATAAAATAATCATGGCTTCAGTTATTGTGTGAAAAAATCAGTTGATATAGCAGTAAAATGAAATATGTTCAGTATTCATGGCGTAACTATCAATCTTCATTAATTGTGATAATTAACCACTTCTTTTTATATAAGGTTGATAGAATAAAACACTTGGTTTTTGTTTCACAAATTCAATATTTTATTTCCACGATTATCCATTATCAATGTGGTTTACAAGGATTACTATGATTTACAAAAGAGCGGACCGCGTTTTATACATTGGGGATTAAGGCTAATAGCTTAAGACTAAGTAGGGTGGGAGGAGACGTGATTACTGGCGCGTAATTTGACTAAGGTGTCGATCAGCGGGGTGTTAATTGCGTCTAAATTGTCGTTGGTTACATATAGGCCCTTTCTGATCGCATCCTTAATGTAAAAAATTTCCCAGTAATTAAGTTTCCTCGATTTGTTTATGATTTTTAATGTTTTAAATTTCGAGGGAGTGAAAAAATGGCCATTATCAATACAATGCTTAGCGAAGCCTGTTTTTGCCTGATTATCCAAGATAGATTTTTTGTGTTCTTTTAAACGAATATTAAAATTTCGTCCAGTTTGGCCGATATAAATGGCTTCGCAATCGTTGCAGTGCAATTGATATACGCCGCTTTTTTCACCCCTTTTTGTTTGAGCTTTGTTATTAATTAATATTTTCCCTAAATTGGTTTTATTAACACAAATAGAATTGATGTTTAATTTGTTCAGCGAGTTGATGATTACATTTGATTTATTATTAACAAAATTGATAGAGACATATGATTTTGGATTTACAATTTCCGATCCAGCGTAAATTAACTTCAACAAAGAACTCTTTATATGTAACCAACGACAATTTAGACGCAATTAACACCCCGCTGATCGACACCTTTGTCAAATTACGCTCCAGTAATCAGGTCTCCTCCCACCCTACTTAGTCTTAAGCCATTAGCCTTAATCCCCAATGTATAAAACGCGGTCCGCTCTTTTGTAAATCATAGTAATCCTTGTAAACCACATTGATAATGGTCGTCTGACCGAAACTAGTCGTGGAAATAAAATATTGAATTTGTGAAACAAAAACCAAGTGTTTTATTCTATCAACCTTATATAAAAAGTGTAAAGATGTTTCACCAAGTGTTAGATGAGTCAACAATCAAAAGATTAACCACTTCATCTACATGCTCGTATCTGTCACGGGCGCTGCTTACTCACAATTTTATACATGCTCGTGTCTGTCACCGGCACTGTTATATCTCCTCAACAAATGTTACCTGCTCATTTTCGTTTCAAACTACATTTTTGTCCAAAAATAATGTGATAATTTTTTGACCAGAAATCCAAAATTAATGTGCGCATGAAGTGGTTAAGGTTCGGATTATATGCAAAATGCATTTTTCTTATTAAGAGGTATGTCAACAAAATTGTAAGTTTTCTTTGCATATTTAGATATGCTCTAAAAACTTGCAATTTTGGTTTTTGATTAAAATAAACCAAACATTAGATATGCATAGAACAATTTTGTTGATATACCTACTAATAACAAATATGCATATAATCCGAGCCTTAGTGATAACAGTAAGTCTGCAGTTGAAAAACAGCTGATTACAGAGCTTGGCCTTTAATTTGAATTATAAAATCGGAGTTCGATTCTACCTTAGACTGCATGTCTACTAAAATCGAGACCTTTAGCTCCTTAGGCCTAAGTGGGTGCGCAGCTACAGCTGCGCTCCCTACAACCAATCCTTAGGCAAATACTTATTCATTATATTAAGTGATCTGTAAACTTTTAATTCTGAGTTGGCCATGTAAATTTTGAATATAATAAACCTGTCTCTGCATGTCTGTATAAAATTCAATTCCAAAGTCCATGGTGATTTGTTATTACATATTTTGTTATTAATAAAAATGAAATAAAAATGCAAATCTAAGCTAAGCCCCCTTTAGCTTAGATTTGCATTTTTATTTCATTTTTATTAATAACAAAATATGTAATAACAAATCACCATGGACTTTGGAATTGAATTTTATACAGACATGCAGAGACAGGTTTATTATATTCAAAATTTACAACAAAGAAAACAGTACTCTTAGTATATATAACGTGGAGCGTTCTCTTAAGGGGGTATTACCATTCCAAAGTTTATAAAAATTGATTTTATTTTTTTTGCATGTTACGATACTTGATAGTATCTAGTTTCATGCCACAAAACCGTTTTACAATACGCGAATTCGTTAGTTAGTTTTTTGCTTGTTGAAGTAAACAATGCTGAGTAGGTGGCTGGGTGGAAATACGCAGAACTCAAACGAAAGTTTAAATGCTTGTGTCTGGAAGCTGACTTCGAAGCACCTCAACTGTGGTGCAAAAACCGTCGCTATCGCATCTTTCATAGCTACCAGCATATTGAACGACGGATACTCGGCAGTTTTTAAGACGATGGAGACACTGGGAATCCATATCGGCCTGCAAGCCCAGGCATTCCGGTGCGGAGCGCGAGACGTGGGACGAATTTTGCCTGACTCCAGCAGTTTAGAAGGCCATCCAACAACGCTGGCAGGAGCAAATCATTTAAACCCAGTTTTTAGAGGAAGAGGAGGGCCTACTGTACGGAGCTGGCATAGCTGACTGAAGCCAAAAATCTCCAAAAATAGTTAAAAATTGTTTCAAAACTTTAAACGCGTTTTTCTCGAAACCACTTTTTTTTCGCTGGCCGGAAACTTTCTTTTCAAACTATGAAACGGATCGACTTGAGCTTTTAGTTTTCAGTTCTCCACATTATCCTCTGGAGTTTGAACCACAGTCATTCAAATATATTAATATTTGATATTTTTCATAGAGCCTTAAAGTCAGAAAAAGGAGGGCAAGAAGCGACCACTTTTTTCGACTAGCCTCCATTTTGTTATTTATCGAGATTTTTTATTGTCGGTGGTTCAAACTCCAGATTATTTAATACAGATTAATGACTACTACTTCATTTTACGTTTCAAATCACAGAATCGAAAAAATCTTTCCGGCCATGAGGAAAACACGGCGGACACGGACTTATTTGAGGCCAGATTTAGAGGTCAAGCAGGACGATTGAAAAGAATTAAAATTCATTTTTTTATAGTTCATGAATCTATAAACAAGTTGCAAGAAACAGCAAGATCACATCTATTAAATTTACCCAACTAAAAAATTCTGAAAAACTGTCATAATACACTATCCTGGTGGTAATACCCCCTTAAGATCTCCCGTGCAATTGATTAATTTTTATCAGGGATTTGTCAAAATAACGTTATTACTATTTAGCTGATAAAGGAATTCATTATTATTATTCAGGATAATACTTGTGAGTATTTCTTTACTTGAACTATTTTTTAAAATAAACTTAAACCCGAAATATACATCGATTTTGTTACGGCCAACTCTAAATCAATATTTTGTGGATTTTGCTAATATATTATAAAACCACAGCTTAAACTCAGTTCAATGTTTTAACATAAATTATGTTCAACAATATTATATCTTTTATATAAATCTTATTAAATTATTATAATATTGACTGTGCTGTCAAAATTAATATTTTAGTATTAAATTATGTTCATCATTATTGTATCCTAATATAAATCTCATTGAAATATTATAATATTGATTGTCCTGTCACCATTTTCATTAAGTGCAATATTGTTTTTATATACACCATTCCATTTGTTTCTGGATCTCGCCTAGCTATGGAAAAGTGACAGTTTAAGTATTGTAAATGGGACTGGTTGTGTTTTAAATCAGGGTTTTTAAATGTCACTGTCAGATGTTCAATTTTAAGGTTATAATTTCTGACTATTGTGATCTTACACTCTTGCCTGTTTTACAAATTTTCAGATATAAAAGGATAATAATATGCAGTTTTAAGATTAACAAAATTTACTACTTGGTTTTTGTACATACAAACACAGCAATAATATTGTATATAACAAATATAATGAATTCGGCTCTGCAAACTTATTTCGTCATCCATTTGTATTTCTCGCTTGGGTCTTCCCGTTAACACATTTTGATCAACTCCATCCATCCACCTTAATTTTGGTCATTCTCTCTTCTGTTGGCCCTCAATATTTTTTTGTAGAATTGCAAATTTATTCCCACCCTCTTGTGATACTGATAATTTTCATGTCAAACAATTTTTAAGCCCTCATTCCACTTTTATTATTTAGTCAAGAGAACCTGCATCTGAATCTTCTGATGTTTGTTCTGAGCCAGATTCCCCAAGCGTAATTATAAAAGGAGGAATGGATTCAAAAGAAAGGTTCCCCATGTGTTTTGTCCAGTCATCCGAAATAAGTTTTTCACAATGATCACAGAAATTTTGCCACATATCGGATGTACATTTTGAGAGAGACTCAAGCCATAAATTCTGAACACGATCCTTAGATGGTTGCTTAGAATTTATGTGCTTATTGTAGTAAGTCTTACAAAACCCCCATGCCATTTCAATTGGATTGTATTGACAATGGTATGGCGGTAATCTAAGAAAATCGTGCCCGTTCTTTCTCAAAATGTCATCAACTACGTAAATTTTGTCATTTGATCGAAAAGGTATAAATAAAGCCCATAGTTCCTTTTTGGTTAATTTTGGATTGAATTTTACATTGTGTTTAACCAACCACTCCTGCATTTCGCATTTCTTACAAGAAAATGAAGGAGTTTTGTCTAATTGCACAGAATGGTATGCAGCATTATCCATAATAACTACACATTTCCCTGAAAGCTTAGCCAAAGCAGGAATAAGTTGATTAACCACCCAATTTTGAAAAGTATTACCATCCATTGTGGCATGGTAATCTCGGTCATTGTTTATCGAATGTAATAAAAAATCGCACCCATCCAAAAACCCACCCCTATACCCACCATGTAGAATGGTGAAGCGTTTGCCTTCATTTTTGAATTTAGTTGGATTACTTTTTATTCTGATATATCCATGTTTCAACCAGGTATACGAATTGGATATCTTCACTGGAATTTTGATACTGTAAAAATTTTCTAAGGAAAATAATTTTAGCTGCAACAACATGTTCTTGTTCACAGAGAATTTTGCGCCCATTAATTAATTTGAATTTATACCCCATACTTTTAACAACCCTATAAAGTGTTGTTCTACTCCCATGGAACTCATAATTTTCTTTCATATCATTCAAAAGATCTCTCAAAGTAAAATACTGATTTCTAGAGTTATATTGCCAAATTAGTTGTTGCAGATCTTTTCTAGCTAGGTGATTCCAAAAATGGCTGTTTTTAGATCGTTTGCCAGAAGTAGTAGATTTCAATTCGTCAGGTCTTTGTCGTAAAATTAATTGTAATGAAGATCTCCCTACCTGAAACGTAATTATCTTTAATTAAATATATATGATAATTAAAATACTAGACATACCCCAAAAATATCTATTAAAATCGTAATAATATTGTGATGCTGTAGATTTGGATTACTTTGCCTAAAATGTTTGTAGGATTTCAGAATTTGTAACTATTTTGATTCAGAGATAATCTTTGGCAAGTTAATATTTAATATGTGCCTGAAATTATTTTTCACTTTGACATTGACACAGCATTGCAACACTAGATTAATTTGATTTAATAATAAAATGCTCGAAGAAGCGACCGCGTGGCGAAATAATTGTTGCAAGATTAACAATAAACCTCTTGAAAATTAAAAAGAGGATTACTTATGATATCATAAATTATTGCAACACTGTTAAAATAAGGAATCAGGAGTGGCAACTAATAAAAAATGTAAATGTTGATACTGCAACATAACAACACGAAAGCATGGCTAGGCGAGATCCAGAAACAAATGGAATATATTATAGTGTGTCACATTCGAAAATATTTTGTTCACATTGTGGTTTTTGTTTGTTGGTATGTTATTTATTGAGGATATTTTTATTAACAATGGATGTATATCCTTTAAGAATAGATGACATCGAGGACAGCTCCATCTTGAGGAGGGGAATCCCAGTGGCGCACTCTATTTATGGTATTGCTAGCACGATAAATGCTGCCAACTATGCCATGATTATGGCACTGGAAAAGTGTCTGACTCTCGGACATCCTGATGTAAGTAATTTGACATAAAAATAATAGCTTTATAATTCTCTTACATTTTTGATATGATATATCTCTTATATACATACAGAGAGTTTTATATAACACCGAACATTTGCATCCAATACAATTTGACACCTTTAATTTTTAAGTTGTGTGTAAATTGAGTTGCCTATATGACCATTAAAAATTGCAGCCAATCAATCGCAATTAATTTGAGGCATTGTACATTCAGGGAGTTTTTCTTTCAAGTATGCATGTCCCAATTACAGCGTATATGCCGCAAATCGTAATATACTCGTTGTTTTTTAACAGAGTTCAATTTGAAACTTAAAATGAAAGTGTTCCACTCCCAGACTAAGCATGAAGTAAAATTTCGAGTTTAGAAAAGCCTGAAAATTTGTTTTGGACGCGAAGCGCGGAAATTTTACTTCATGCTTAGTCTGGGAGTGGAAACGCTTGTTCGAAACTTCAAAGTGAATGCTTTAATAAGAACATTAAATGATCGAAAATGTTTTTAAAGATAATAATCTAGTTTTCAAAATTTTGTTTAATATTGTTTGAAGTAAAACTGACATGGTAGCCATAATCTGAAATGTTAAATTTTTCCGACATTTCCCTGACTAAAGATTTTTTCCTTGGCCTTTTAATATAACTTTCTTCTGTAGGAAACCCCCATTCTGTTTAATAGTTTTCATTGTTTTTGCCAATATTTAAGTTAATTTTATAAATTTTACGTGTTTTGTAATTTGCCTGCTCATTTTGACAAATTTAATAATATCGTATGGCTTTTTTGTTAGTGTTTTGGTCAATTTGAATATAATTCCATGACTTTTCTCTGACTTTTCCGGTTTTAATGATATTCAGTAAATTTTTTATTTACGTAAATTTCAGGCATTAGTCGATTTTATAATAGAGTTCAATTTGAAGTTTTGAACGAGTGTTTCCCCTCCCAGGCTAAGCATGAAGTAAAATTTCGAGTTTAGAAAAGCCCTGTGAAAATTTGTCGAGGGTCGCGCAGCGACCCGAGACAAATTTTCGGGCTTTTCTAAACTCGAAATTTTACTTCATGCGCCACGCGTACTAAACACTGAATTAAAGTGGAGTTCAGAAACACACAAATACATCTTTAACCAGAGTAACAAGGAGTCAGATATTTAGTCTCTTATCAACGATGTTCAGTGGTAATAATAAATAATTAGGTTTTGAATATTTTTGTTAAAACAACTGGTGACGATATTTATATGTTAATGGTTGCAAAAAAATAATAAAATCAAATTTATTATACTCGTTGTTTTTTAACAGAGTTCAATTTGAAACTTAAAATGAAAGTGTTCCACTCCCAGACTAAGCATGAAGTAAAATTTCGAGTTTAGAAAAGCCTGAAAATTTGGTTTGGACGCGTAGCGCGAAGCGCGGAGCGGCCAAACCAAATTTTCAGGCTTTTCTAAACTCGAAATTTTACTTCATGCGCCACCGGTACAAAACACTGACATACTACAAAGTTTAAAACACACCGCTAAACTTTACATTGCATCAGTGTTTTGTACCGGTGACGCATGAAGTAAAATTTCGAGTTTAGAAAAGCCTGAAAATTTGGTTTGGCCGCTCCGCGCTTCGCGCTACGCGACCAAACCAAATTTTCAGGCTTTTCTAAACTCGAAATTTTACTTCATGCTTAACCTGGGAGTGGAAAACACTCGTTTAAAGCTTCAAATCTTTTAATAAACCGAGCGTCGGAGCATGCACAACGTATGCTTATGTATACTTAAAAAATTCTTGTTATGAAAATGTTCGGTGTTACATAAAACTCTCTGTATAGTTTACCATTTATTTCACCATTCAATTAGCATTCTGGGCAATTAATAGAGAATTTTACTTTATCGTTTTAGTACATACGGTAACGCTAATCTTGCATGTTGCCCAGTAACCTTCTGCATTACCGGGCACAAGCAAGTTTAGCGTAGATGTTAGCGTTACATTCCTTGATAATGGCTAGAAGCCGAAACTAGTCGGAATAATAAGTAAAACGTTAGTGAAACAAACCAAGTGTTTTTATTTCAAATTTTATTTTAATCATGTTTCACCAAGTGATTAATGAGAACATTGTGAAAGATATTACCAGATGTACCTAAATGATAAACTAAAAACTACCTAATAATAGAAAGAAAAGATACACTTCTTTTGTAAAAAGAGCAATAATTTCAGTATTTGCATTTACATTTAAAAAAAAATTGATCGAAAATTCCTGTTATGTTTCTAATCACTATTTCTTCTTATGACTCATTGATTATGATAAACGTTTTTATTAAAATTACAGGCCACTATTGTTTACACAGAACAATTGTTGGAATTACATAGAGGCCAAGGGATGGAAATTTACTGGAGGGATAATTTCAGTTGTCCAACAGAGGAGGAGTACAGTGAGATGACCAAAAAAAGTGATTATCCCGAGTCTAGTATTAGTAGTAATGATTGATCTGCATTTATTATTTAAGTGTTGTGTTTTACTAACAGAAAAATCAAATAGTAAGAATTAATTACCACTTAGGGCCAGTTGTTGAATCGGATCTTAAGTGCAGTTTTTGAACTGTAGTTTTAGTTAAGCTGTGCTTTATCTCCTAATGTGTTTTTAAAACACACGTTCAGCCAATCTTACTTAAGTATAGCTTAGCGAAAACTCGAGTTTAAACCTCTGCTTAACAATAAGCCCTAATTGAAAAACACCAAAATATATCTAAGCCGAGTTTAAGTCTAAGCTCAGCTTAAACCACTATTGAACTGGCCCTTTTTTTTTTCTCATGTGAGGTGCTGTCGCTTAGCGTCCCTGCACTGCAGTCTCCGTAGTTCTTTTGTGCATCTCTTAGTATGCAATGAAGATCATTTACGTTTAACTATTTTTTACTTTCCCCCGTATGTAATACAAAGGGAAAGTATTGTTTTCGTGAAAATTTTCGAATCAAAAATTTTAGCGAAAATATCCGTTTTGAGGTCCCCTGAGTCGAATAAGACCATTTTTGAAAAATGTCTGTCTGCCTGTCTGTGTGTGTGTCTGTGTGCGCTGTACCGCAAAAACCGCTAAAGATATCGAGATGAAACTTGAAACTTAAGCTTTTTGTTACAATCGGAAGAACTGAAAAGCTTTTGGTGAAAATCGGAAAACCGGAAGTGGTACTTTACTCTTAGCGTTTTTCAGTTATTTTCAGAGTTTTTCAATAAATGTTCATCAAACAAAAAATTCTTTCAAATAAAACTTACTTACTTTTTGTCATAGCACTCTTAGTTTTTGAGATATTTCAAAAGTTGTGTGTTCTATCTATCTTATTGGTGTGTGACAGTGTATGTGTCGATACAATTGAAAAATGTTTCAAATAAAAGTTGTAGGAAATGAAATACTAAAGATTTTTTGTGGACTCACTTTTTGTCATAGCACTCTTAGTTTTTGAGATATTTAATAAATAGTGTTTTTTATCTAGTCATTGATTTGTGTCAGTGTGTGTGTTGATACAATTGGAAAATGTTTCAAATAAAAGTTGTAGGTAATAAAATATTAAAGATTTTTTGTATCTTCACTTTTTGTCATAGCACTCTTAGTTTTTGAGATATTCAATAAATAGTGTTTTTTATCTAGTCATTGGTTTGTGTCAGTATGTGTTGATCCAATTGAAAAATGTTTCAAATAAAAGTTGTAGTTATCAAAAAGTTGAAGACATTTTGAAAATAATAATGCTACAAATATTTTAAAAGTGATTTAATACGCAATTTACGGGGGAAAGTACTATGATGGACACATCGCCATTTTTTTATTAGTTATTATTTCCCATGTTCGGTGTTCCAATGCGAAAAAGAAAACGATCAAAAGATCTAAGAAATTAATGTAAACATCCGTAGAAATCTGTAATATTGTGTACTTAAATTCTGTAGAAAAATCTGTACCAAATAAACGTTTAACGTTTAATACGATAACGAAGTTGATTGTTGACATCACACGTGGAAATCATCACGTGATGTCGGCAGTCAAGGTTATTTAAAAAACAAGGTTGACTCGGTTTAAACTGAGCCAACCTTATACGCTAATAACCTTGATCGCTGACGTCACGCGTGGAAATCTTCACATGACGTCATAGAATCAAGGTAATTAAAAAATAAGGTCGACTCGGTTTAAACTGAGCCAACCTTATACACTAATGACCTTGATCGCTGACGCCACCGTGGAAATCTTCACGTGACGTCATAGAATCAAGGTAATAAAAAAAATAAGGTCGACTCGGTTTAAACTGAACCAACCTTATACACTAATGAATTTGATCGCTGACGTCACGCGAGTTAATTTTCACGTGACGTCGTAGAATCAAGGTAATTAAAAAATAAGGTCGACTCGGTTTTAACCGAGCCAACCTTATACACTAATGACCTTGATCGCTGACGTCACGCGAGGAAATTTTCACGTGACGTCATAGAATCAAGGTAATTAAAAAATAAGGTCGACTCGGTTTCAACTGAGCCAACCTTATACACTAATGACCTTGATCGCTGACGTCACGCGAGGAAATCTTGACGTGACGTCATAGAATCAAGGTAATTAAAAAACAAGGTTGACTCGGTTTAAACTGAGCCAACCTTGTACGCTAATAACCTTGAACGCTGACGTCACGGGTGTAAAATCTCGCGTGACGTTACACCATCAAGGTGGTTAAAAAATAAGATCGACTCGGTTTTAACCGAGCCAACCTTATACACTAATGACCTTGATTGTTCATGTCACACGAGAAAATCCTTACGTGACGTGAGAATCAAGGTATTTAGAAAAACGAGGTCGACCCTGTTTAAACAGAGCCAACCTGTAACATGTAACATCAGATAATCAAAGTTATTTAATAAACAGGTCGACTGGGTTTAAACTAAGCCAACCTTATTCGGTAATAACCTTAATCGTTGACGTCACCTGTGGAAATTCTTAGAAAATCGATATATTACGAAAAAGGTTATTAAACAAAACTCCAATACTCTACAACTTTCGTTAAATGTCAATTTTGTAATTGGTCAATTGTGAAAAATAATGCTTGCACTATCAATATCAGAACGCTGCGCATGCTTTTGACCAAGCGCGCACCCAGGGGGGTGGCCCGCGGGCTTGAGCCCCCTCCCCCCACGACTCATGAAATTGTGGTATTTCGACGTGTATACAGAGAGTTTTATGTAACACCGAACATTTTCAATATACATTTGTCAAGCAATTAATAAGATTTGACACCTTCAATTTTTAGGTTATGTGATTATTGGGTTACAAATTGTAGCCAATCAATCGCAATTAATGCCTAAACTTATTTCAGTACAAATTGTCCCAGGCGTATGTGCTTTAAATCTTTAGATAATCGTATATTTTTAAGAGTTCAATTCGAAACTTAAAACGAGTGTTTTCCACTCCCAGACCAAGCATGAAGTAAAATTTCGAGTTTAGAAAAGCCTGAAAATTTGGTTTGGTCGCGTAGCGCGAAGCGCGGAGCGACCAAACCAAATTTTCAGGCTTTTCTAAACTCGAAATTTTACTTCATGCGCCACCGGTATAAAACCCTCGATTAAACGTTTTTTTTTAACGTTTTTATAAACACAACGAATTCTTAAAAATTTACCAAACACTGTAATTATCCCGATATGTTTACTTTAAAGACAAATTTCCTGTATGTATTTTTTGTTCTTACACTTGGTGTCAAAAATCTTGAATTTTGTTCATATGCCAAAATAAGAATAAAAGTCTCGATAGAAGTTTATTAATGTATTAGAGTTACATTTGTTTAATTAGTATCCTTTTTAACTTGTAAATTATAAGTTGCAAAATATAAAGAGACATTTATTCATATATTATAAACAAACAGCAATTATGTTCGAAAGCGTAAACGCTATCTAATGCCCATTAGCTTAAGTAGCATCGTCAATAGCTTAAGCTAATGGGCATTAGATGGCGTTTACGCTTTCGAACATATGTAAATTGCACAGGCCATAATAAATGGTCAAAGATGTTCAGTACTCTTCAAGCACTGGTTCGGGACTATACTGATGATGGCGTTGAAGTCTGAAACACATATATAGTTATTCGGTGAATGAATGAGAACTGAACACAAATACATATTCTTGATATTTGAACAAAATACTGGTTTAAAAAACAGAAGTAATGACAAACTTTTTAGTTAGATGTACCGGGTGGGCAAATAAGCGAAGTTTGAAATATATTTCGAGCTTCAGAGTGTTTCAGTGTTTTACACCGGTGGCGCATGAAGTAAAATTTCGAGTTTAGAAAAGCCTGAAAATTTACTTCATACTTAACCTGGGAGTGGAAAACACTTGTTTAAAGCTTTAAATTGAATTCTTTTAATAAACCGAGTATCGGAAATGTACAATGTATGCATATGTATACTTCTCTGTATGAAAATTAACATTGATAAAGTTCGGTTTTATATAAAACTTTATGTATATAATATTTAATTGATGAGGCGGATACGTGATGAAACTCCATAATACTATTTGAAATAAAACAACGCAGTTGGGAGGGTTTCACTTTTATTGTTGAACACTGCAGTGTTCAACAATAAAAGTGAATCCCTCCCAACTGCGTTGTTTTATGTATATAAGTTTATATATGTAAGACCCCCGTAGGGCTCATCACGGTGAGCCCCCCGAGACCGGGATAATACCCGCAGATGCGTAAGCGCCCCCCTAAGACCAATTTCTGGCTGCTACTGACAATTCAAAACAAATACAAATTTTCCTAATTCAGATTTATAATTTATGTTCATAATATTACACCAGTCTAAAGGTAGACATTATTAACTGCAATTTATTCTCTATGTACTTAGTGGCTTTTGTCTTTAGACCAGGGGTCTCCAAAATGCAACTGAAAATGAGTGTTAGTTCAGTCCCAGGCACAAAATGCCAAATGCCTGCATGAGGAATAATATTTGTAGTGTTTTTTTGCTCATACTTAATGTGAGTGGAAATTTTGTGAACTATATTTTTTCTCATCACTCCGTATGCCCCAAAACAATTTGTATTTGTTGAATGTGGCTCAGGGAAGGTAAAAAATGTTGAATCATTATTTAAAATTCATAATTGAATTATTTTGATCATCTAATGGTAAATGTAAATTATGTATTAAATATTTGAATTATTTTTAGAAACTGGTGGACTTTTTATGTTAGCAATTAGATTGATGCAGCTATTTAGTGATAATAAACAAGATTACACAAGGCTAACTGGGATATTAGGATTATATTTTCAAATACGTGATGATTACTTGAATTTACACTCTAAAGATGTAAGGAAAATTATTAGTTGTTGTATACTGTTATTTTTATGCCTGTTGATAATTTTTTTTGCATTGCTGTTTTTAGTATATGGAAAACAAGAGTTATTGTGAAGATTTAACGGAAGGAAAGTTCAGTTTTCCATTGGTACATGCCATACAGAAATTTCCAGGTGATAGCCAAGTTATTCGTATCCTTTTCCTAATGAAAAAATACTCATTTTGATATTAGATTTACCTACTTAAATGTAAGTTCATGTTGACATCGGTTTGTTTAAATTAAGGCTGGGATTCGAATATAAATAATTCAAATTGTTGAATATTTATACATGATTATTTCAAACACTAAATTATTCACATTCAGCGAATTTTTCTTTTAAGTATACACATACACATGCCTTAGCAGCGCTTGGTAGTCCGAGAAAACTTTTGTTGTCTTGCTTTGCTATTTCTCCAATGCAAAGGTGAAGGTGATCGCCCTTGCCTGGAACACTGGTGAAATACATATTGTGTCTGAAGAAGAAATAAAAATTAATTTTAGTATACACATACACATGCCTTAGCAGCGCTTGGCTGTCCAAGAAAACTTTTGTTGTCTTGCCTTGCTATTTCTCCAATGCAAAGGTGTTCCAGGCCTTTGCCTGGAACACTGTGGTGAAATACATATTGTGTCTGAAGAAGAAATAAAGATTAATTTTAGTTTTCATCATCTCGAAATGTATTGATTTTACCCGTTTATCATGAATAATATTAAAATGATCATCTTCAAAAAAGGTCCCGGCACCCCTTTCAAGACAAAATTTAATATATAATTCAAATATCTATGTTTATGTTTTGCACTGATATAAACTCGGTGCAACCGAGATGTGCCATTCACTTCAAATATCTATGTTTATGTTTTGCGCTGATATAAACTCTGTGCAGCGCCCTCATCGGTTATGATAGTTTTCTATAGTATTAAACAAAGAGTACTAGTTACTACTACATTTGCTACTAGTCAGTACTAGTACTAGTCACAAAGGCAGTAATTTTAGTCGGTGTGTATATTTAATTACAAATAACAAATAATATATTTTCCTTAATTATTTATATAGAAATTCTTAGGCAAAGGACGAAAGACAACGAGGTGAAAAAGTACTGCGTTTCCTTATTAGAAAAATATGGCAGTTTTGAATATACACGTAAGAAATTGGATGAGTTGAATAAGGAAGCGAGGGAGGAAGTAAAGCGGTTAGGTGATAATCCGTATTTAGAAGAGTTCCTGAACTTCTTACAGAGCAAAATGTAGCTGAATATATTTATACACACATTCGAGAAATGAAAACTGCACTTTTTTACCGCTTTTCCTAGCACAGACGGAATAAGGACCATTATTTAGTATTTTATTGCCACGGCGTGTATTTATTTTAATTATGTATATTTTGGATTGAGATGTAAATGGTGTACAATTTTTATTTGAAAAATAAATATAAATAAGTGAATTTTGTCTTTGTAACAATTCATCAATAGATTCTTTCACAATTCATGTGTTGATCTTTCAAATTATATTTCAAAACTCAAACCGAAGAGAATACATCAAAAATGTCGCCTATGTTGTATAATTGTCAAACATAATATTGTGCATCCATCCAAATACATTATAACTACTGGGCGGATTTTGGCAGGGATTGCTCGTGAACCGGGGCCGCTCAGTCGAGTGGACGATTGGAGCTCTGTCGGGCGATGCAGTGGCCCGCTTGTGTATTTGGCGTCAAGTCGCGTGCGTTATATGCTTAACTCGACTGGGCGACAACGGTTCATGAGCTATCCCTGCAAAAATCCGCGCTATGATTATAACACAATGACAAACGTGTTTCAATTAAGTGAACATGTCAAATATGATGTTAAGGCATCGTAAGACCCGATTTAACAAATAAAATTCCTCGTAACTTTGATATTAATAATAATACGGAAACTACTACTCAAAATACTTATTAAAAATCACTCATGATGAAGGTATACATGTACCATATAAAAAAAATCAAAGGGATTACACAGCTCATATAATAATTAACTAGTATTTTGTGCTCCTGTCAAGTTTCACATTTTGCACTTACGAAGATTCAGAAGTAGTTGATCAATATGTCTATGTAATAAATATAACACTAAATATGGCAAAATCATTAAATATATGCATTCAATTTATTCCATTGTAATGTGAACATGCTACTAGTTGTAGCCTACGACATCATTGGAATTATTTTATTTTTAATCTAAGTGACGTATGAATTTATATTTCTTACTAAACTCTGTTTTTTTTTAATATGACTAAACTTAGCGTATATTTACTGCAAACAGTTGCAATTCTGCTTTAACAGTAGGGTATTTTAAACATCAAATTTCGAAATGTTGGTAAATGATTATCAATGTGACAAATAAATCATAAATTTTCACGATGCAGAGATTTTTAAATAAGAGAATGCTACAACTTGCCACTTTACAATGCATACAGGGATTTTTTCTTTTAAGTATACTTTCACATATTCCATATAAACATTTGTAAAATTAATGAACATGTGATCAGTATATTTTGAACTTCACTTTAAATCAGTATTTTATACGCGTTTAGAAAAGCCTGATTTGGCTTTTCTAAACTCGAAATTTTACTTCATGCTCAGTCTGGGAGTGGAAAACACTCATTATAGTTTTCAAATTAAAGGTTTTTAATAAGATCACGAATGTCTGAAAATTTACATTGAAAAATCGTAACATGTTTACTTAAAAGAAAAATTCCTTGTATTTAGATCTTTTTTAAAATTTGAACATATAAATGGGCTAATAATAAAGAAGACAGATATTCCTGAGCAAGGAATATTACCTGCTCCTCCTATACTACTTGATCCTCAGAGACACTTTATTAAATTGGTAGTAGACAGTGTTGCCAGATAGCTTTACCCATTAACCCCTAGAATAGTGTAGAAACATTAAATCCATGCACAAATATGTTTGTGAACCTCTTTCAATACTAAATAAGGGAAATGTATAATTGAATTAAAACAAAAACTTAAATAAATCATTAATTATTCAATGTAATGTTATGTTTAAAAGAAAAGACCATTTTTTATTTGATTAAACTTTTACAACAAATAATAATCACGTAGTGTGTGCATAATAAAACCCGCCGTATACTTATATCCTGGCTCGACAACACATTCGTCGATACTCGTTGATTCGTACATGATTTCACTGTTGAACATCTTCAACATGGACGAAGTCGGAACAAAATTCTTGCACCCATCGACTGATGGGTGCAACAATTTTTTCCGAATCGGACGCGCAAAAGGCATTCCGCTGTTGCTACCGACATTTTATTTCGCAATTTGTCTTTTATGATATTTAAAATTGAGAAGCACCGTTCCACCGCCGCATTGGAGAACGGGATGCTCAATAACGCAAATACCAAATCCGAAATGTGTTTAAATTTTTGATTTCCGCTAGAATTTTTGATCTCGCTGATGTCCAGCCACAATGAATCCCACTGACTAAGAATAGTCTGGATAGCTTCAATGCGCGCAAGCCATCTTGTTCCAGATAATTTCGCCGTCGTTTGAAGGTGCCCAATGTAGATAAGATTATAAATCTCCTTGTACGCCAATTGTCGCTTCGTACTATTCGAAAACCACGTATGTGTCTCACGAATCAAAAATTCACACTTCACAATGACTGTATGGGGAACATCCTCAATCAATCGCGATGCAAACGAGTTGCGAGAACCCACCATGACGCTAGCACCGTCAACGCCGATTCCAATGAGATTACAAATCTTTAAACCATCTTTCTCTAACACTTCTTTGAAAGCTTTGTAAATCATTTTGGCATCACCAGCTTCAAGCTCAACCAATCTATAAAATGGTATAACAACTTTACGCTGCTTTTTACTAAAGTAACGAATCATGATGCCCATCACTTTCTTAGTGTTAATCGTAGTCGTATCATCGATGATTAACGAATAGTACGAATCGCTAATGTCTTCCATCATATCATTCAGCATGCATGGTGAAATAACATTCAATAACAACGCTAAACCTTTTGTCCGGTGTAATTTAATATCTTTGAGCACCTACGATTTGTTGTCCCCAGACTTGATCACCTCCCCAAGGTGGCCCACCGTAGAAACTCAACAATGTTCTCCGATGAATGCTGCAACCTTTAGTTCAACGATTTTGCGTCTCTCGTCTATGGCCGTTTTCGCAAACTGGGTTATTTTTGAGGTTTGTGCAATCGATCCAAATTCTGCCATTTTCTTGATATGCTGTTTTGTCTGCAAATGGCTTTCGAGGTCTTTTTTGTGAGCCTTCAACTCCGCCTTACAGCATTTACAAAATGCTAAGATATTTGGTCCAGGCACATATGTCAACCAGTCTACAAAAAAATACAGTTTAAATAAATTCGTTAGAAGCGGGCGAACTTATTATGTTAACGCGAACAAAGCGATGTCACACGAATTTACCTAGAATTTGCTTGTTTTAGCCCCAATAGAACCAATATCTATTATTTGAAAAATACACGTATACGGTACAGGGTGTTGAATTGTACAGGGCTTTCATTAATTCCCGAACCCCACGTGACTAAATTTAAAATTGCCGCGTAAATTATTGTATTTGTACGTTGGAGGCTTTGAAAAAAAGTAACCAAACGTTACTAAAGTCAAATTTGACATAAACGTTTATGCGCGGTGCATCGTTAAACCAACCTTTGAGATCTTACAAGATTCGCCCGGAATTTTCAGGTAAGCAAAAATTGTTTAATTATTCTGAAACATTGAGTTTTATTTCTATTTATTTTGCAGAGTCAATTTGCTAGGATAAGCAAATATTGCGAAAATGGTATTTACAACGAAAAAATTAATAAAAATTAGTTACATTTTTGAAGATGAGCCTATTTTTTAATCATTTTAAATATAATATTTTCAGTCGTCATAAAAATACGCCGGCGAATAAAAATTTTTAAATCTAGGGATTTTTTGTGTGAGCCATACCACCTTGTACATTTGGTTGCCTATTATTTTTGGTCACGTGGGGTTCGGGAATTAATGAAAGCCCGGTATATCGGGCCATAGGGAATTACATGCAAAATATAAATTGTGCTAATATTGGCTCCCCTAATTATTTGACATTATTAGTGTATATACATTATTTTTAAAACTTTTTCCGTTGAATCATTTGACACCTTCTTAATAGTTTCTGTAAGTGTAAAAATTTGTAAAAAACTTTGTGATTATTCTGAATTAAAACATAGGTTTGCCATGACACAATGGTGGATATTTCGTTCGGCCATGTATTTATAATTACTCGGGTAGAAGTACAGGAAAAGCATGTGATTTATTGAGGGTTTAATTCCTGCAACCTATTCTCTCCAGATCACACCCATTGAGCCTCTTTGAACCTTTAAATTCTCGTTACTATTTAAACTTCAGAATATGACATTAAATTATCATGGCGCTCCTTTACATTTTATTGCAAATATCTATGGAGTTTTTAGCAATTTTCTCAGTAAGTACTTTACAGAAACGATTGAAAATGGTCTCAAATGATTCAGCTTAAAACAATTTAAAAATAGTGTAAATACAGCAATAATGTCAAATAATTAGGGGAGCCAATATTAGCACATTTCATATTTTACATGTAAATCCCTATGGCCTGCTTTACAATTAAACACCCGGTATGTATAAGGTTTAAATTTCGATCTAATATATGTATCATAAACGTATATTATATATCCCCTATTGAGGAGTACTAATTAAGGCGGTATATCAGTAAATATAAACCTGAAAACCCATTCAGGTCGTGAGTGCGATTGTTAAAATAATTTAAAAAAAGTATACCTATCGGTCAAATTTCTCACATCTGATAATTCGACCGGAATACGTTTTTTTCTTTTTTTTTCACTATACTAATCGCGCTCGCGACTTGCAGGGGTTTTCAAGGAGGGTTTACTGGTATCTCACCCGAATTAATAATAATCTACGTCTGAATGTTCCTCCAATTGGATCCACGTAGAATCCATGCGGATTCTAGGTTTGAAAATTAGCTTACCTTTGAACTGTTTCTCTGTCTTCCATTCTCTTTGACGAAAACGCCGAAACCACTTAATTAGTACGTCGCGGTTTCCTTTCACATAAGCGCGCCCTTCTTATCTAACACCGCCAAAGTTGCATTTTCTTGGAACATGTTCAGTCGTGTTTGGTTCTCACGCACCGCAAATCTTCCCTCCGTCTGCTTTCTTAACAATACCACTCTTCTGGTTCTGACATATGCCGATATTTTAAACTCTTTACGACTACCCTCTAATTCTAAACTTTCGCACAAACCAGTTTTCAGTCTTACCCTATTATTATTCTATTAGTTGTTAAATTTGTTAAAGTTTATACATTTCATTAGCTAGTGAATAATATATGAATTATTTAAATATACTTATCTTTTAAATTATAATAATAAAAGTCACAAGATCGGCGCCTTAACAGGTTTATTATTTAAAAAATGTGTAGTGTTAAAAAAGGTACATGTTTCACCATTTTTAAACCCCCCCAAAAAAATCCTAAATAATTTTGCCCCCTAATTTACCTACTAAACCTGCAAAAAACCCTAAATTTAGGGGGAAAACCCTTAACCTGGCAACACTGGGAGTAGATATAATTTTATTAATGTCAGATTTCCCTTCACATAACCTACAAATTAAAAGTTGATTTACAACATGACATGTGATAAATCTTGTCCTAACCTAAAACACACAACCTGCATTACAACACCCAAGGATGGTCGAGTATACGGTAAGAAGGATCGATAGAATTGAAGATTTTGGAGTGAGGGTAGAAATCGCTACGTCACAAATGCGCGCTGAATTTAAATGTGGTTACTTCATAGTAAACTTTAGGTAAATATGCACAAGCTGTAAATTGATTCGTTGTTTTAAAAAAAAAATCAATTTGAAACTTTAAACGAGTGTTGTCCACTCCCAGACTAAGCATGAAGTAAAATTTCGAGTTTAGAAAAGCCCCGTGAAAATTTGTCGAGGGTCGCGCAGCGACCCGAGACAAATTTTCTGGGCTTTTCTAAACTCGAAATTTTACTTCATGCGCCACGCGTATAAAATACAGATTTTAAGCGAAGTTTGAATATGCATAAATTTCACAATATTTTAGTGTTTTATACGCGTGGCGCATGAAGTAAAATTTCGAGTTTAGAAAAGCCCAGAAAATTTGTCTCGGGTCGCTGCGCGACCCGCGACAAATTTTCACGGGGCTTTTCTAAACTCGAAATTTTACTTCATGCTTAGTCTGGGAGTGGAAAACACACGTTTAAAGCTTCAAATTGAACTTTAAAAAAATTTAACACAAAATATTAAAAAATCTATCTATGAAAGTACAGCGAAACCGTAAAGAGAGGTTATTATAGACTCAAAAACGTAACCAAATACAACGTCATTGTTCTCCTCGCGCGAACTATGGCCTGCGGGGAAAGGGATAGGGGAAAACATGGAAAGATCCAATTCTGTCATACCTGTAACACATACAGAGAGTTTTATGTAACACCGAACATTTTCATAACGAGAATATTTCTTTTAAGTATATATCTGCATACGTTGTACATTTTCCGACGCTCGGTTTACTAAGAGAATTCAATTTGAAGCTTTAAACAAGTGTTTTCCACTCCCAGGCTAAGCATGAAGTAAAATTTCGAGTTTAGAAAAGCCTGAAAATTTGGTTTGGACGCGTAGCGCGAAGCGCGGAGCGGCCAAACCAAATTTTCAGGCTTTTCTAAACTCGAAATTTTACTTCATGCGCCACCGGTACAAAACACTGATGCAATGTAAGTTTAGCGGTGTGGTTTAAACTTCGTAGTATGTCAGTGTTTTGCACCGGTGGCGCATGAAGTAAAATTTCGAGTTTAGAAAAGCCTGAAAATTTGGTTTGGCCGCTCCGCGCTACGCGACCAAACCAAATTTTCAGGCTTTTCTAAACTCGAAATTTTACTTCATGCTTAGTCTGGGAGTGGAACACATTCATTTTAAGTTTTAAATTGAACTCTGTTAAAAACAATGAGTATCTGAAGATTTACGGTATATACGCTGTAATTGGGACATGTATACTTGAAAGAAAAACTCCCTGTATGTACAAGTTGAGGCATTAATTCCGATTGATTGGCTTCAATTTTCAATAGTCATATAGGCAACTCAATTTACACACAACTTTGAAATGAAAGGTGTCAAATTGTATTGGATGCAAATGTTCGGTGTTACATAAAACTCTCTGTATGTGTTACCCCCATCGACATACCTTGCATCACACCATTACATTCTTGAAATGTCAAATTTGATCGGTCATATTAAAAAAAAAACAGATTATGTATTTTGGATTTCAACATTTTTATATCTTGTTTCTATATTTGTACTGCGTGTCTTTTAAATTGTATCCAGTCGTATTTAACGTCAATAAATGAATAAGGATACAGTTTGTGAGGGTGTAAACGGCTCACAGTGGGCTGAATCTCGATTTTAGCTGGACAAAAGTATTTAACTATTCAAATAAGCTGGAAATGATTAGAAATATATAATTATAGTCCTTAATTAATATTTCGAGATGAAATTGCATAATTTTTCAGTTGTTGCGAAAATGTTGGACATTCAGTTGAAATATCTTAAAAATCTTGGATAACTATCTTAAACTAAAGGATAACTAAATAAAAATATATTATATATCAATATTCCATTTTATTCATCAATAACAATGACATAAATTAATCATTGGAGTCGGAATTGTCATCGCTGTCAGAGTCTTCATTCCTGGACGCTTTCATTAATTCTTTTGCTTCGCTATGCAAGTCGGTTGCAGGTTTTTCTCTCAATGGTCTGAAGGAATTGATAACCGGGTCTGAAGATATCAGGAGCATGTGAATCAAATCGACACATGTGTTATAATGTGACGATTTTCGCGTGTTATGAGTCCGGAACCGTTTCATGTCTTTGTTTCTGGCTTCTTGTGCCTCTTCAGAAAGCTGCCCTATCGGCACAATTGCGTGCTTGGTGATAAGGGAACCGTGCATTAATGTTTTATGCACAGTCGGAGGCATTCTGTACCAACCGTACAGTTGTACGTACAGTTCATCTGTTTGAAGGACATATTTGTCAAACTTTTCCTCGTCAACTTGATTCCCACTTGAAATCACCTATAACAAAATTAAACATTACTAACAAGTCAATGAATCAAAAAATGTGCACTCAAGTCGGAAGTTAGTGTAACACTTAGTTGAAGAATAACTCCAAATCTAACTATTAAACTTTTGTCAATCCCTGTGGCTTTAGCAGCTGCATCCGGGTGCTGGAAAAAACGACGAGCAACATTTCCCGTATTCGATGTTCCCTTTCCCTGAACCACTTGATCGACGCGTATTCCTATAGAATTATATAAAGCTTGTTGCACGGATTTCTTCCTGTCTTCCATGAGTCGCTTGTCTTCACCAGATGCACCTCTGATTGTGGGTCGTTTCCAATCCATCTTGTATGCAATATGTAGAAAGTATTCAAGGAATTTAATCCACGCGTGCAAGGAACTGAGACCATATTTGAGATTTTCCTGTACAATGGGTCATGCGGCAGTTAACCATATGAGCTAATGCCCCGTCTTCTGTAAATGCAATAACTGCCCCCTTTTGCTCGACGCTTTCCTTCATAACTCCTCTGATTTTTTTAGCGCGCTCTCCTGGAGCATTAGTAACTTCTGCTACAATGGTTGCAGCTGCTCGCTTACCCTTCTTTCGAAGCTTTGAAACTGATGCAAAATATAATTTATCCGGTGGAGTATCATCTACCAACTCTTGAATTTTGCGGTTTTTCGACCGGTCAGAACATTCTGAGAAACTGGTAAAAAATAAAACATTGCAAATGAAACATGCAATTAACAGGATGCAAAATATATAATAAATGAACAGGAATGTTTATGAAACCTTTTAGGTGGTCTTCCGAGTGTTGTAGACTTTTTAAATTCAACCGGAATGTCAGTATTAAATGCTGCATCTAGCCATGATATTTGAATTTTTTCGAAATACTCTGGACGATGATGACAAGCATCGAATTTGTGTCTAAAAGTTCGCAAAAACGTTCGAAGTCGTTCTCGCATTGTCTTCTGGCAGTGTGGCGTCTCGTTCCAGCGATTACCAGCTCGAGGTTTTAGCTTGTTAAACAATGTCAGAGTGTTATCGCTTATGTCCTTAGCGCGAAAATCTTTCATTTCCGTGATGACGATTTTGTACACATCTCTATTTAACAGCGACACTTTTCGAGTAATGATCATTTTAGTAAAGTGAAAATTTGTAATGCGTTTTTTTTGTCGATTTGATTTTCTCTATTCGATTTCTTTCTCTCGAAAGAAATCGAATAGAGAAAATCAAATCGACAAAAAAAAACGCATTACAAATTTTCACTTTACTAAAATGTTTAATCCTTTTTCACTTTACTAAAATGATCGTTCTAGGATTATTACAAGCTATAAATGAAAGTGCACTTTTGTGCACTTTTCGAGTAATGATCATTTTAGTAAAGTGAAAATTTGTAATGCGTTTTTTTTTGTCGATTTGATTTTCTCTATTCGATTTCTTTCGAGAGAGAAAGAAATCGAATAGAGAAAATCAAATCGACAAAAAAAACGCATTACAAATTTTCACTTTACTAAAATGACCATTACTCGAAAAGTGCACAAAAGTGCACTTTCATTTATAGCTTGTAATAATCCTAGAACGTCAGAGAATTGTTCTACGAATGTCCGATGTTGACCAAAGTTGCCCATTTTATGTACGCATACAAAACGTGCAAAAAATCATGTTTTTTTGCGATGATACGTGGTGCCATTGAGTGTACACACTCTGTGAGTAATATTTACTCATCAACCACGTATACATGTCAAAACAAATGGCATTTGATATACTTACTATCGGAAATATGTATTTACTTGTGTAGAAATGCTTTGGCGCTTCGAGATGCAAATCCACTAAGTGACACTTTGACACTAAGTGACACTTTGATCCCGGACCGTACTCGAGATTTTAAGTGTTTGGAATCGTATATTTACCTTCATAACGACTCGAGCATCGAACTTTTGTTTTGACTTTTGTCCAGCTAGAATTCCCATTTAACCCACTGTGCGGCTTGGGCTTGATAAAATGACACACATACAAACCTTATCAGCGACGGCTCACGGCCTAACTTCAGGGTCGGCCACAGCGCCAAGGAACACAAAAGTTGAGGTAGGGACCGCGCTTTATAAATACAAGGAATTGCACGCCTTTCAATAACGGATACATATTACCTTGGGTCTCTGGCCTACCCTGAAGTTAGGCTGCGAGCCGTCGCTGAACTTTATCCTTGCTAGATTTTATGGTGTTACTTCCCTAGTGAATAAATAAATAAACATAAAAGTCGATTCGCATGTTTACAGGAGCAATAATCAGCGACGGCTCGCAGCCTAACTTCAGGGTCGGCCAGAGCGCCAAGGCACGCAAAATTTGAGGTTGGGATCGCGCTTTATAAATACAAGGAATTACACAACAAAGTCACCTTTCACTAACGAACACATATTACCTTGAGTCTCTGGCCTACCCTGAAGTTAGGCTGCGAGCCGCCGCTGGCAATAATTATATCTACAACAGGAATAGGTAAATAAACGAGTAAGGCTTTCAATGCATATATTTTTGACAAAAAGAAATTTACAAAGAGCACATGCCCAGTAACAAAGTGACACATTACATACGCCGGGCGGTGAAGGGCGCAGCCCCTTTACACCACCCGGCCCACGTTTTTTTTTTTTTATTATTTTTTCTCATTTTAAATTTATCATTCATCATCATAATAATTTAATTAATTAACTATGGTCCATGTTATCGTAATATACTTGAAAATGACGTAATTATTAATTCATTTCATTTTTATACAGCAAATATCTATTTACAAGAGAGAGCCACATTGCATGACTATATATCAACAATACTTACAATGTGATTTGCATTATTTTTATTCATTTTTTTGAAATTTACAGTTACGTATTAATTAAGTTTTTTTTTTATTTTTATGAATATACATATAAATTAATACCGCGGGTGTTTTTTTTGATTTTTTCCGCGATATACACATGCTTGGTCGTTTTTTTTTTGTGTGTTTGTGTGTGATATTTTTTTATAAAGAAATGTACAAAATGAAAAAATCTAACATATTTGTACGTTATTTTTTTTTACAAACCATTCAATCCGTACGAAATGACTTAATTCTAGGGTGATTATTCTTTTGTTTTTTTTTTATAAACATTAATAATACATACAAGAGAAATTTGTGTGTTTTGTGTGTGTGTGTGTGTGTGGTGTATGTGTTGGTGTTTGTGAAGGAAAAATGATGTTTTTAAATTTGAATATGTTTTATGTTAAAAGAGCACCGCAACTGGATATGATTGCGCACGTTTTATTTATTATGCAATTATTGAATTAAATAAATTAAATATTTTGAATAGATGCAGAAGAATAATATTTATGTATTACTAGGGATTGTAATGATTCAAAAACTTACAAGAGGTAACTTCCCACTGAACAAACTCATTCAAGTAATGTTTCATCAACATTAATACCGTAAAAAAAAATCAGAAGCCCACTGAGCAAAACACTAACAAATAACGTTATATCAACATTTTAACAACAATGTTGTTAAAATGTTGATATAACGTTATTTGTTAGTGTTTTGCTCAGTGGGCTACTGATTTTTTTTATGGTATTTCGGTAAAATAAATAAATTATTGTTTCGTTAATACGATATTTTTACAAAATCATAAATTATGATTTTAGAAAAATAGAAAATTAATTGACTGAGCTATAATAATTTCAAACATTTTCAAAAATTCTGAAAAACCAACCAATCAAAATTTACAAAACCTAATTATTATACAAGGATTAAAAACTCTAGTTATCACATAATTAAAAATAAAAAAAATAAATCAACAGTTAAGTTATTAATAAAAAACGGTTTAACTTTGTTTGTATAACACATAAAATTGTGTTATACAAACAAAGCTAAACCGTTTTTTATTAATAAATTAACATGTATAACGAAGTAGAAGCCTCCACAATACAAAATTTTCAACAGTTAAGTATTGATATTCCCGATGCATAAGTTGTACACTTTTCGACATTCTTTGTTTTTAAAAAACATCCAATTTAAACTTTCGAACGAGTGTTTCCACTCCCTGATTAAGCATGAAGTAAAATTTCGAGTTTAGAAAAGCCTGAAAATTTGGTTTGGTCGCGTAGCGCGAAGCGCGGAGCGACCAAACCAAATTTTCAGGCTTTTCTAAACTCGAAATTTTACTTCATGCGCCACGTGTATAAAACACTGACATATTGTAAAGTTTTAAACGAGCGAAGCGAATATGATTCAATTATAATTATTTAATAATAAATAATATACTTTCTAAAAATAGTGAAACTTCTATTTTTAGAAATTATATTATTTATTATTAAATAATTACAATTGAATCATATTTCTAAAAATTGGTTAATTAATTCTCTGCACATTTAAAAGTTCTATTTTTAAAAAGTATATTATACAGGGTGTCTACGCTAAACCGTTCGTTAAAAGTTTATAGGGTTGCCGTTGCACTAAAAATTTGAAAAAAATCCTTCTCATACGGTTGAATCAGTTCTCCTCATGTGAACTATTTTCAACTTTTTAGCACCAAATTTGTATTTTTAAATAGAATACCCTATATATTAGTAATTTTTTGGATTTCTCGTTTAAATTGCAACATATTTTATTCAAACATAAGTACACTTATCTCTTAAAGTTTTCAAGAAAAAAAAAAATATTTCAAAAATTTTGACCCCTAAAAGACATCTTGAAATCTGTTTGTAACTTCTCTTAAGAATGAGATACAAATATGATTTATATCTCAACTTGTACCCAGAGGATGCCTCTATGAGCAAATTCATTGAAAACTGTCAATTTTGACAATAAGTGTTCTTAAAATGTCAATATCTGAGTGCCCTCTCCAATATCAGAGGATGCCCCTATGAGCAAATCCATTGAAAACTGTCAATTTTGACAATAAGTGTTCTTAAAATGTCAATATCTGAGTGCCCTCTCTAATATCCAGTAATTTAATTTTTGTAAATAGAATGACCCAATTTTTATCACAAGGTACGATTGGGGGGAACATTTCCTACGAAAAAGTATTATACAACTATACTCCTAAAGCAAGTAGTTTTTGAATTATTTCAAAGATTCATACATCGACTGCATTACAGACTAGAATCTACAGCCCAGTCTCCAAATTAAAGTCTACAACAGGCAAGAGTCTACATAATTGAGTCTATAGATTGGAGTCAACAGACTAGAGTCTGGCTGTCTAAAGACTTCAGTTTAGAGTACAGATAAGTCAACTGCACTATAAACTAGAATGTAGAGCCTAGTCTAGAGAATAGAGTCTACAGACAAACAGACTAGAGTCTAGGTTTTCAAATGACTATAGTTTAGAGTCTACATAAGTCAACTACACTACAGACTAGAATCTAAAGCCTAGTCTATAGACTAGACTAGAGTCCACAGACTAGTCTAGGCTGTCTAAAGACTCCAGTTTAGAATCTACATGAGTCGACTGCTTGATGTCCAAAGTGCAGATTTTATAGTCTGGTTCGACTGTTCAAAGTCTAGAGTATAGAATATCTAGAATACAGAGTTTACAGATTAGAGTCTAGGTGTCAGAGTCTAGAAATAAGTCTACATATTATAGTTCCGTCCATAGACTAGAGTCTACAGACTAAATAGAATCCCTAGACTAGAGTCTACAGACTAGATAGAGTCCACAGACTAGAGTTTAAGGACTAAATAGAGTCTACAGACTAGATAGTGTCTACAGACCAGATAAAGTCTACAGATTATAGTCTAGGGACTCGATAGAGACCACAAACTAGTCAGATTAGAGTCTAGGTGTCAGAGTCTAGAAATAAGTCTACATATTATAGTTTCGTCCATAGACTAGAGTCTACAGGCTAAATAGAATCCCCAGACTAGAGTCTACAGACTAGATAGAGTCCACAGACTAGAGTTTAAAGACTAAATAGAGTCTACAGACTAGATAGTGTCTACAGACCAGATAGAGTCTACAGATTAGAGTCTAGGGACTCGATAGAGACCACAAACTAGTCTATATATTAGATAGAGTCCACAGACTTGATAGAGTTTACAGTCTACAGACGATAAAGTCTAGAGACTAGATAGAATCCATAAACTAGTCTACAGACTGGACAGAGTCTACAGACTGGACAGAGTCTACAGACTGGACAGAGTCTACAGACTTGATAGAATCCACAAACTAGAGTCTACAGACTAGATAGAGTCCAGATATTAGAGTTTACATACTAAATTGAGTCCAAAGACTAGTTTGCAAACTAGATAGAGTCCACAGACTAGAGTTTACAGACTAGAGTCAACACACAGATTATATAGTCCACAGACTGGTATACAGACTAGATAAAGAGCCCACAGACAGTCTAGATAGAGTGCACAGTCTAGCGTTTACAGACTAGACAGAGCCCACAGACTAGAGTCTACAGATTAGATAGAGTCTACAGACTAGATAGTCCACAGACTAGAGTCTACAGATTAGATACAGTCTACAGATTAGATACAGTCTACAGACTAGATCTGTGAACTCTAATCTGTGGACTCTATCTAGTCTGTAGACTCTAGTCTATGGACTCTATAGACTAGAGTCTACAGACTAGATAGAGTCCACAGATTAGAGTTCACAGATTAAAGTATACAAACTAGTCCACAGACTAGTCTAGACTGTCTAGAAACTTTAATTTAGTCTACATAAGTCGACTGCTCAAAATGCAGAGTTTAGAGTCTGGGTCAAATGTAAAACTTTAGAGTTTAAGGTGTCTATAGTACATCAGTCTGTATGTCTACAGACTGATTAGAGTCTAGATAATTAGTCTAGACTATTGTCTAGGCTGCCTGGAGTACAGAACTTAACTATTAAAGTCTAGATAATTAGAGTCTAGAGACTATAGTCCAGGCTGCCTTGAGTACAAAACAAAAGCATACTACTTATATTCAATTGCGACTTATGCGCGTATTATTTCCTGCATAAATGCGACGAAAAACGAATCTTCGAAATAATTCGAAAACTATTTGCTTTAGTAGTGTAGTTGTTAATACTTTCTTGTAGGAAATGTTCCCCCTAATCGTACAATGTGATAAAAAATGGGTCATACTATTTAAACAAATTGAATTACGAGATATTGAAGAGGGCACTTCGATTTTGACATTTTAAGAACACTTATTGTCAAAATTGACAGTTTTCAATGGATTTGCTCATAGAGGCATCCTCTAGGTACAAGTAGAGATATAAATTATATTTTTATCTTATTCCTAAGAGAAGTTACAGACAGATTTCAAGATGCCTTTTAGAGGTCAAAATTTTATAAAAATATGTTTTTTCTTAAAACCTATAAGAGATAAGTGTACATATGTTCGAATAAAATATGTTGCAATTTAAGCGAGGAATCTAAAAAATTACTAATATATAGGGTGTTCTATTTAAAAGAACAAATTTAGTGCTATTTCCGGTGGATCCGGAAGTGATAGAAAGTTAAAAATATTTCACATGAAGAGAACTAATTCAACCATATGACAAGGATTTTTTTCAAATTTTTAATGCAACAGCAACCCCATAAACATTAAACGAACGGTTTAGCGTAGACACCCTGTATATAAAGTATATTATATAATCCATGAGTTTGTAACCGAGGAAGATATTAATTCCTTAGTTACAAACTCATGTAATACACGGATTTATGTAATCATTTGACAGTATTCTATTATTTAATTTATATTTATTTTAAGAAAAAGAAATTAGAATAAAAAATTACTGTCAATTTATTTGCAAAACTTCAATGTTTAATATATACAGATTTCAATGCTCCATTTTCATTATTGTGGAAGATTAATCGTTGTTCGTTTTTATGGTCAAATAACATGTAAATTTACGACCTTAATTGTGAGGATTAACTTGATAAATGTCTTTTGTGTGTTTTTAAATTTCTCATTAAATCACTGTTTTATACGCGTGGCGCATGAAGTAAAATTTCGAGTTTAGAAAAGCCCAGAAAATTTGTCTCGGGTCGCTTCGCGACCCTCGACAAATTTTCACGGGGCTTTTCTAAACTCGAAATTTTACTTCGTGCTTAGTCTGGGAGTGGAAAACACTCGTTTAAAGCTTCAAATTGAACTCTTTTAAAAATCAACGAATGTCGGAAAATTTACAGCTTACAAATTCGTTTACCTAAAAATAAAATCACTGTAAATCTTTACATATTCCTTGTTTTTTTCTTAAGTTCAATTTGAAGCTCTAAACGAGTGTTTTCCACTCCCAGACTAAGCATGAAGTAAAATTTCGAGTTTAGAAAAGCCCCGTGAAAATTTGTCGAGGGTCGCGCAGCGACCCGAGACAAATTTTCGGGCTTTTCTAAACTCGAAATTTTACTTCATGCGCCACGCATATAAAACACTAAAATATTGTGAAATTTATTTATATTCGAACTTAACTTGACATCCGTGTTTTATACGCGTGGCGCATGAAGTAAAATTTCGAGTTTAGAAAAGCCCAGAAAATTTGTCTCGGGTCGCTGCGCGACCCTCGACAAATTTTCACGGGGCTTTTCTAAACTCGAAATTTTACTTCATGCTTAGTCTGGGAGTGGAAAACACTCGTTTAACGCTTCAAATTGAACTCTTAAAAAAACAACGAGTATCTAAAGATTTAAAGAAAATAAGCTAAATTTGGAATACGTATAGTTTTCTTCATGCTAAGTCTGGGAGTGGAAAACACTCGTTTATAGCTTTAGATTGAACTCTTTTAAGAAACAACGAATGTCGGAAAATTCACAGCTTACCCAGTCGTTTACCTAAAAGAAAAAATCACTGTAAATCTTTAGATATTCCTTGTTTTTTTTAAGTTCAATTTGAAGCTTTAAACTCCCTGATTAATTATGAAGTAAAATTTCGAGTTTTGAAAAGCCTGAAAATTAGGATTGGCCGTCACGAGCGAAGCGAATATGATTTAATTTAATTATTTAATAATAAATAATATATTTTCTAAAAATATTAAAAGTTATATTTTTATAAATCATATTATTTATTATTAAATAATTAAAATTGAATCACCTTTCTAAAAATGGATTATTTAATTCTCTGCCCATTTAAAAGTTCTATTTTTAGAAAGTATATTATTTATTATTTTCCTCGGTTACAAACTCCTGGATTAAATAAATACATTTTCGAAATAAATAACCCATTTTTAGAAATATGATTCAGTATTATTTTCCTCGGTTAAAACTCCTGGTTTAAATAAATAAATTTTTGAATTAATTAACCAATTTTCAGAAATATGATTCAGTTATAATTATTTATGACTCGCAATAACATAACAAAACTAACATAAAAAAAATCATAACATTTTCATTACAATATTTTACTTCTTGATATTATTTTAAAATGCAAAATAAATAACAAAACTAACATAACAAAATTATTCACACAACATTTGTCATTACAATATTTTCTTTTTTTATGTTAATTCTGTAATTCATAATAAATAACAAAACACATTAAAACAACTATTCACATAACATTTGTCATTATAATATATTCCTTTTTTATAATAATTTTGCAATGTTTAATAATAAATAACAAAACTAACATTAAAACAATTATTACAATATATTATTTTTTTATGTTAATTTTGCAATGTTTAAAAATAAATAACAAAACGAACAATAAAACTATTACTCAAATAACATTTTTCATTACAATATTTTGCTGCTTGACGTAATTTTTGCAATGCATAATAAATAACAAAACTAACAATAAAAAAAATATGTAAATAACATTTTTTAAACTTTTTACCTTATTTTTCAATGCATAATAAATAACTGCACGTGTGGAAGAACATGATGGATGTACAAGAAAATCTCCGTTACTTTTTTGTCATCAAAATTTCTAAAATCCCTACATATAAAAATTCAACCCAAAAAATCTACTCTCTTCAAAAAGAACGAAAGGAACAAAACAACGAAAAAATCTATCAGTTATAGAAATACTGACATGTAGCTCTCTAATACACGATAATATACAAACCCCTCTCTTTTTCTCCCCAAATCCGTGTTTTGTATTATTATTATTTTTTTTTTCTCAAATTCAAACCTCGATTTTTATTAATTTATTTTTTTTATATAATATTGTCAATTCTTAATGGTTAATGGTCGATATAATTACATGATTATTATACAATGAATGCTTTGTTTTGTTGTTTTTATAGTTTACATAGTGTGAAAATGTAAGTAAATATATAATATATGTATATATAGAAATGAGGTGGTATATTCAGTAAAGTGAGATGCATAGAGACATGTAAAATGTTGTTTTGTTTGTATTTTTTTGTTTTCGGCACAATTAGCACAACACAGATGACACAAATACACACTGTACTTAAATATCACAGTGAAGAATTTAAATTTAAAGTTAAATTTAATAAGTTGTTTTTTTTTCAATCGGAACAATTTACGATTTTTTTATTTTTGAGAAGCATAACGGAATGGTATAAGGCTTTTTTTAAGTTATCTCCTTTTACAATAAACATTTTCCATGACTGTTGTTTTTTTTTTATAATTTCAGATTTTTGATTTGGATTTTATGAAAAAACAAAGCGCAGTTAAGGGATTAAAGCTTTCATAGATTAAATTAAAATAAAACAAACTGGTTTAGTTTGCTATATAAAAGTAATACAAGATTTACTGTACTTTGTGCAACTTATCATAATAATCGCCTAAAGTGACTTTAACTAAAGTCGACTTTAAGTTAAAATGGCTTTAGCTAATTAAAGCTTTTATAAATTTAAAAAAAACAGGTAATTCAAGTTTTGTATATAAAAATACTACAAAATTTACTGAAATTTGTACAACTTATCATAACAATTACCTAAAATGGATTTAAGTAAAGTCAACTTTAAGTTAATCTTGCTTTAACTAAAGTCGACTTTAACCTAAAGTTAATTTTATGGTCAAGTGCCTTTAATTAAAGTTAAATTCAAAATAAAGTCCATTTTAAATTCAAATTATTTTAATAATTTTAAATAAAATCCACTTTATTTTGAATTTAACTTCAATTAAAGGCACTTGATCATAAAATTAACTTTAGGTTAAAGTCGACTTTAGTTAAAGCAAGTTTAACTTAAAGTTGATTTTACTTAAATCCATTTTAGGTAATTGTTATGATAAGTTGTAAAAATTTCAGTAAATTTTGTAGTATTTTTATATACAAAACTTGAATTACCTGTTTTTTTAAATTTATCGACTTCAGTTTAAGCCCGTTTAACTTAAAGTCGACTTTACTTAAATCCATTTTAAGTGATTATTATGAAAAGCTGTACAAATTTCAGTAAATTTTGTAGAATTTTTGTATAGAAAGAAAGTCGGCTTTAAGTTAAAATTACTTTAACTAATGTCAACTTTGCTTAAAGTAATTTTAGCTTATCGATTTTATTTTGAAGTTAACTTTAATTGGAGACTGTAAGTAATGTGGCTTTGACTAAAGTCCACTTCAACTTAAACTTAATTTTATGTCAAAGTGCGTTTAATTAAGCTCAACTTCAAAATAAAGCCGTTTCTAAATGAAATTGGCTTTAATTAAAGTCGGATTAAAGTAAAAGTTGCTTAATCTAATTTCGACTTTAAGTTAAAGTGGCTTTAACTTAAGTCGACTTCAACGTAAAGTCAATTTTGTGTTTATGTGCTTTTATTTAAGACCAAGATCAAAATAAAGTCGGTTTTAAATTAAATTGGCTTTAACTAAAGTCGGATTTAAGTGAAAGTTGCTTTAACTAATGTCAACTTGAAGTCAATTCTGTGTTAAACGGCCTTTAATTCAGCCCAACTTCAAAATAAAATTCTTTTCAATTAGAGTGGCTTTAACTAAAGTTGGCTTTAAGTTAAAGTTGCTTCAACTAATGTGGACTTTAAGTTGGAGTTGTTTTACCTAAAGTCGACTTCGGTCGGCTTTTACCTAACGTCGATTTTATGCTTAAGTGCCTATAATTAAAGTCAGCTTCAAAATAAAATCGGTTTTAACTTAAAGTAGCCTTTATTGATGTCGGTTTTGAGTTAAAGTGGCTTTAAATAATGTCAGCTTAAAGTTAAAGCAGCTTTAAGTGAATTCGACTCATAGTTACAGTCTTCAATTAAAGTTAGCTTCAAAATCAAGTCGATAAGTTAAAATTACTTTATGCTAAAGTCGACTTCGGTCGGCTTTTACCTAACGTTGATTTTATGCTAAAGTGCCTCCAATTCAAAATGAAGTCGGTTTTAACTTATAGAAGCCTTCGTTAATGTCGGTTTTGAGGGGCTTTAAATAATGTCGGCTTAAAGTTAAAGCAGCTTTAAGTAAATTCGTCAGTCTTCAATTAAAGTTAACATCAAAATTAAGTCAATAAGTTAAAATTAAGGTAAAGTGGGTTTAACTAATGCTGACTTTAAGTTAAATTTGCTTTAAGTAAACCCGACTTTACATTTAGAAACTAAATTGAAATAAAGATGTAGTTAAGAGGACAATATACCGTTTAGAACTCGATCAATCTCCTCTTAAGTTTTAAGATTTACTTGAATTTTGACAACTCATAGTTTTTCCATAAGATATTCGTATAGGGAATTTTTGTTTTAAATATACATATCCCGATATTTTGTAAACGTTTTAGCATTAGTTGTTTTTTAATACAGCGTTTGCAGAATATTTTAAACTTCACTTGAAATCAGTGTTTTATACGCGTGGCGCATGAAGTAAAATTTCGAGTTTAGAAAAGCCTGAAAATTTGGTTTGGTCGCTCCGCTTCGCGGAGTGACCAAACCAAATTTTAAGGCTTTTCTAAACTCGAAATTTTACTTCATGCTTAGTCTGGGATTGGAAACACTCGTTACAAGTTTTAAAGTGAACGATTTTCAAAAAATAACGAACGCCTAAAATTTCACAGAGTAGATATCATGTTATGTATACTTAAAAGGAAAATTCCCCGTTTTTATAACCGTTGAATGTTGGATTACTAAAAGTGCAACTCTAAGTACTCAAAATACGTTACAGTACAATTATCCAAGGGGAGCAAATACTTATGGAAGAAATGGAAATCGAGTAGAATAGGAAAGACTGTACTCAGGATGTGGGGTAAGAGTAAGACAGAGTTTTATATAGAGACTGGCTAATTGGATATATGCGAACTGTGATTCATCCCAACTGAGTGGCGATATTTGTGAGTCCGGCGATGAACTAATATTTAAAGAATTGAAATAAAGATGTAGTTAAGAGGACAATATACCGTTTAGAACTCGATCAATCTCCTCTTAAGTTTTAATATTTACTTAAATTTTGACAACTCATAGTTTTTCCATAAGATATTCGTATAGGGAATTTTTGTTTTAAATATACATATCCCGATATTTTGTAAATGTTTTAGCATTAGTTGTTTTTTAATACTGCGTTTGCAGAATATTTTAAACTTCACTTGAAATCAGTGTTTTATACGCGTGGCGCATGAAGTAAAATTTCGAGTTTAGAAAAGCCTTAAAATTTGGTTTGGTCGCTCCGCTTCGCGGAGCGACCAAACCAAATTTTAAGGCTTTTCTAAACTCGAAATTTTACTTCATGCTTAGTCTGGGATTGGAAACACTCGTTACAAGTTTTAAAGTGAACGATTTTCAAAAAATAACGAACGCCTTAAATTTCACAGAGTAGATATCATGTTATGTATACTTAAAAGGAAAATTCCCCGTTTTAATAACCGTTGAATGTTGGATTACTAAAAGTGCAACACTAAGTACTCAAAATACGTTACAGTACATTCATCCAAGGGGAGCAAATACTTATGGAAGAAATGGAAATCGAGTAGAATAGGAAAGACTGTACTCAGGATGTGGGGTAAGAGTAAGACAGAGTTTTATATAGAGACTGGCTAATTGGATATATACGAACTGTGATTCATCCCAACTGAGTGGCGATATTTGTGAGTCCGGCGATGAACTAATATTTAAAGAATTCACGAATTCAAGAAAGAAACAGAGCGATATGATAATATATATCATTAATAGAAAATTGACTATAAATAAAACACTGTTTATCACTTTGTATAACAATTGGTTTATTTGGTGACTATAGTTTCGATACTACACGTATCATTATCAAACCGTTAGTAACGTTACTAACGGTTTGATAATGATACGTGTAGTATCGAAACTATAGTCACCAAATAAACCAATTATTATACAAACAAAGTGATAAACAGTGTTTTATTTATATTCAACAATGTATAACGAAGTAGAAGCCTCTATAGTCAGAGAAAATTGACTGATGGATTACACAAAAGTGCAAATCTAGGTATTCAAAATACGTTACGGTACGTTCATCCTAACTGAGTGGCGATATTTGAGTCCGGCGGTGAATTAATATTTAAAGAGTTCACTAATTCAAGAAACAGAGCGATATAATAATATATATCATTCATAGAAAATTCCTTGCAAGTATAACAATTAACTGATGAATTACATAAAAGTGCAACTCTATGTATTTAAAATACGTTAAGGTAAATTTATGCTGACTGAGTGGCGACATCTGTGAGTCCGGTGGGGTACTAATATTCCAAAATTTACTAATTTAAGAAAAAAACAGAGCGATATAATACTTTACATCGCTCGTAGTGATAGAATAAAATTAAAACAGAACGCTGATTTTTGTGGAAGGGAAAAAGTAAAATTGTGCATTGGGTTGCATACATTTACCAATCAGTTGCACTTATTTTTAGCATCATTGGGCCCGTTCATCAAAGAGACCAGTTGTGAGTTTACTGTCAACTGTTGGAGAATTCTCTGATGACCCCACTAAGCAAAAAACAAACAAATAACGTTACATCAACATTGTAGCAACATTAAACGTTGTTTAAACATTGATGACACATTACTTAAATGTGTTTGCTCAGTGGGACTAGACTGTTAATCGTTACCGTGTTTGTTATTTTTGCAGTCGTACAAAATAGACCGATTGGTGTTGGCGGGTATAACATATTTCTTACGGAAAAGCGTTGAGTTCTCAAAATGTAAATAAACATGATAAAAGTTAAGTAGAGCTTGCATTTTAAGCACGTTAACTTTGAGTAAAATTTAAGCTCTACCTCAGTAGTCTCACTTCTTATTAAGACACACTTTAATTTTGATAACTTATGTTTTTTTTGGAAAAAGCCATAATAAATATGTTAATTATATGATTGTATTATAAGAAGAGCCAATTGGAATATTTTCTTTATCTTATGGGTATTTTTTGAAGGATGTTTTTTTTATCAATCTTTGATTATTTTTCGATAACGTCAAGTAAATTTACACATTTACCAATTACATAAAAATCACATTTTAAAAATATTTGATTGTAATCTTCGCGTTTTAATACATTTATTTATTACATAGATAACAATCTTTATATTCCAGAATGTATATACAAAATAAATATTTAACAATTGTCTTAAATGCTTTAACGTTTAAGACAGTTGTAGAATGCTAAGAGAATCGTGATGTCCCACTTTTAATTTTAAATTTTTGTAATTCAGATTTCCCACTGAGCAAACACATTGAAGTAATGTTTCATCTACATTAATACAACGTTTAATGTTGTTACAATGTTGATATAACGTTATTTGTTTGTTTTTTGCTCAGTGGGTTGATTAGTTCAAATTTTAAGAAATGTCAATGATTAATGTTTTATTTTTAATATATCTATGTTAAAAGTGGTCTGAACTGATCGGCATTCCTTATCGTGGCCACACTGACGAGTTCCTTGAAGTACGAAATGCGTCTGTGGGTATCATATTCCAATTGAACAGAAATTCAATTTTAGTAATTCAGATTTGATTTGTTTAAATCTTAAGATGTGTCAATGAATAATGTTTTAGGCCCAGTTGCACCAATAATGTTGAACATGAGTTCAAGATGACAGTTCCTATTATTCTAATATCACTTTAAACTCGAGTTCAGAGTTGAACCGGTTCAACGTATTTGGTCCAACAGGCCCTTATTTATAAACCTATGTTACAAATAAGGGCCTGTTGGACCAAATACGTTGAACCGGTTCAACTCTGAACTCGAGTTTAAAGTGATATTAGAATAATAGGAACTGTCATCTTGAACTCAAGTTCAACATTATTGGTGCAACTGGTGGACTGAAATGTTCAGCATTCCTCAACGTGACCACACTGACGAGTTCCTTGAAGTCCGAAACGCGTCTGTGGGTATCCAGCGCTGGAATACCGAATAGAAATTAAATTGTTGTAATTCAGACTTGACTAGTTTAAATTTAAAAAAAAAACGATGATTAATGCTTTATTTTTAACTAGGTTAAAATGTGGTCTGAAATGTTCAGCATTGCTTTTCGTGAACACCCTGACGAGTTCCTTGGAGTCCGAAACGCGTCTGTGAGTCTCGAATATAGTTAAAATCTTAAGGAATGTTAATGATTATTGTTTTATTTGTAACATAGGTTAAAAGATAGTCTAAAATGTTAAGCATTCCTCAGCATGATCACACTAACGAGTTTCTTGGAGTCCGAAACGCGTCTGTGGGTATCCAGCGCTGGAATACCGAAGACAAATTCAATTTTTGTAATTCAGATTTGATTAGTTTAAATCTTAGAAAATGTCAATGATTAATATTTTATTTGTAATATGGGTTAAAAGGTGGACTGAAATGTTCAGCATTCCCTATCATGATCATACTGACGAGTTTCTTGTGGTCAGAAACGCGTCTGCGTTTATCCAGCGCTGGAATACCGAACACAAATTCAATTTTTGTAATTCAGATTTGATTAGTTTAAATCTTAGGAAATGTCAATGATTCATGTACAAATAAAACATGAATCATTGACATTTCTTAGGTTAAAATGTGGTCTGAAATGTTCAGCATTGCTTTTCGTGAACACCCTGACGAGTTCCTTGGAGTCCGAAACGCGTCTGTGAGTCTCGAATATAGTTAAAATCTTAAGAAATGTTAATGATTATTGTTTTATTTGTAACATAGGTTAAAAGATAGTCTAAAATGTTAAGCATTCCTCAGCGTGATCACACTAACAAGTTCCTTGGAGTCCGAAACGCGTCTGTGGGCATCCAGCGATGGAATACCGAAGACAAATTCAAGTTTTGTAATTCAGATTTGATTAGTTTAAATCTTAGGAAATGTCAATGATTAATATTTTAAAAGGTGGTCTGAAATGTTCAGCATTCGTCATCATTCTGACGAGTTTCTTGTAGTCGGAAAAGCGTCTGTGGTTATCCAGCACTGGAATACCGAACACAAATTCAATTTTTGTAATTCATACTTGCAAATAGACAATTTTCCAATTATAATTTCGGGAACAATACGCATTTACAAATTTAATTTTTATAATTCAGAATTGCTACCAGATATCGCTGTGGGCAATTTTAGAATTATAAATTCTAGAACACCACGTATTATTCACATATTCAGTTTTTCTAATTCAAAATTAAACAGGGGGCGACATCACAATGTACATCGGTTTTTTGACAATTGTGAAAGCGGCCGCGGTGAGATGACGCTGATTACGAACTAACAATGTATTTCCAAGCGATTTTTGCAAGCTTAATCTGCAATTATTCTCATTTTTTAAATGTTTACCATTTTATTTAATATAATAAATAAATTCATTTATGCATTGACATATTAAAAAGGTGATGTCCAAGGGTTAGTGAATTTCATGTTACAGATTTCTGTATTTCTAACTAACAAATACACACATTTACACGCACATTAACCAACATAGATACAGAGAGTTTATCTTTTAAAGTATACACATCCCAGTTACAGTGTATATGTTGTAAATCTTCGGATATTCGTTGTTTTTTTTTAAGGAGTTCATTTGAAGCTTAAAACGAGTGTTTCTACTCCCAGACTAAGCATGAAGTAAAATTTCGAGTTTAGAAAAGCCTGAAAATTTGGATTTGCCGTCACGAGCGAAGCGAGTGACGGCAAATCCAAATTTTCAGGCTTTTCTAAACTCGAAATTTTACTTCATGCGCCACGCGTATTAAACGCTAATTTCAATTGAAGTTCAAAATATACTTCTTATGTAGTATTCTAAAAAGTATATTTTGAATTTTACTTGAAATCAGTGTTTTATACGCGTGGCGCATAAAGTAAAATTTCGAGTTCAGAAAAGCCTGAAAATTTGGATTTGCCGTCACTCGCTTCGCTCGTGACGGCAAATCCAAATTTTCACGCTTTTCTGAACTCGAAATTTTACTTCATGCTTAGCCTGGGAGTGGAAAACACTCATTTAAAGCTTCAAATTGAACTCTTTTAAAAAGCAACGAATGTCAGAAAATTTACAACTTATGCATGTCTCGTAATTTTTAATTGATTTTATATTTATAGTTTTAATTATGATTTAATGTGTAATTATATATTCTTAGCTATACTATATCATGTACTTTTGGAATGGACTGGGTTGACTGAGTAAATAAATAAACAAATAAATATGTATCCTTAAAAGAAAAATTCCCTGCATATGCGTTTGGGTTAGTAATAGTTACAGTTAACGCTTCTAGATGGCGCTCAAAATGGAACATGGTGGTGTCCCTGTATTTAAGAGAGTAGCGCAAACTGGCATCCATCTAGACGTCTTTAGACGCCAAATTTGAACTAAATCAAAGTAACAGTACGCGCGTCAGTCATTATAGAATATGATTGGTTTAGTTTGAATTTGGCGCCTAAAGGCGTCAAGATGGATGCTAGTTTGCGCTACTTTCTTAAATACAGCGACACTAGAATATGGGCTGTCGCCCCTCTGGACTTGCAAATAGATGTCACTGTAGACAATTTTCAATTATAAATTCTGGAACACAACATTTTCACAAATTCATATTTTTTTCAAATTCAGATTTGAAAATAGATGTCGCCCGCCTGGACTTGCAAATAGATGTCACTGTGGACAGTTTTGCAATTATAAATTCTGGAACACCACGTTTTCACAAATTCATATTTTTTAAATTCAGATTTGAAAATAAATGTCGCTGCCCTTTGACTTGCAAAGGCTGGCGTCAAGATAGATGCTAGTTTGCGCTACTTTCTTAAATACAGTGACACTAGAATATGGGCTGTCGCCCCCCCTGGACTTGCAAATAGATGTCACTGTAGACAATTTTTCAATTATAAATTCTGGAAACCACGTTTTCGCAAATTCATTTTTTTTTAATTCAGATTTGAAAATAGATGTCGCCCCCCTGGACTTGCAAATAGATGTCACTGTAGATAATTTTTCAATTATAAATTCTGGAACACCGCATTTTCACAAATTCATTTTTTATCAAATTCAGATTTGAAAATAGATGTCGCCCCATGGACTTGCAAATAGATGTCACTGTGGACAATTTTTCAATTATAATTTCTGGAACACCACAATTTCACAAATTCATTTTTTTTTTTAATTCAGATTTAGAAATAGATGTCACTACCCACTGAACAAACACCTTTTAAAAATCTTCCATCAACATTAAAACAACGTTTAATGTTGCTACAATGTTAATAAAACGTTATTTGTTTGTTTTGTGCTGAGTGGGTATGCACAATTTTCCAATCATAAATTCTGGAATTACATGTACAATTTAAAAAAATCCCTTAAAGCGTAATCTTTCTTATTTTTATTTAACGAAAAACACAATCATGGAAATATTTCTCCAACAAGACCATAGTGTGCATAAAATCGTAAAGATTATTTATATAAAAAGAAAGAATACAATTAAAAACTAACTGAAAACATTACAAAAAAGCGCTTACACACACCTGAAAAATCGAAAATCTCTCATGCATAAAAAAATATCTATGATATTTATTACTCAATTTCCTTAAACTACTTGAATCACATTTTTAAGTACAAATACATGAGAGAATTTTTATTTATATTTTCAAAAAACACGTTTTTAAAATCATTAAATTTTATTGCGCATCATCCACTTTCCTAGCTGTTGAAGAATAACTCACACTCCATTAATTCTGTTTTTTGTTCTCGAAAAAAACCCAATGGAAATTTACATTCTTATTGTTCGATTTATCTTTTTTTTTTTAATTTCTGGTGAGGAGGCACATTAAATATTAATTGTTGAACTGTAATAGAACTGTCTCAACTTCTCAGTCAGTTTGTTTGTTTTTTTTTATGTATATTTTTTTGTTTAAGGACGGCCCATTAATATAACAGTTTACACACTGATTACAATGGGGTTTGAACACAGATCAATTTACGTGAAGCAAAATCAGTTGCGATTGAGGGCTCGGAGCTCAATCTGACTCGTGAGTGTTTCACTGGTTGGGTGGAAGGTTCTCCTGTCGGATGTCCGATTTCAGCTTCACGAACTCTTTAGCCACTTCGTCGTTCGACCTCTGCGAGAGGATGCGGAGTATCGTCCAGCCTGTTTCGTCCATCTGGATGCGTTTGCCTAGAGCTAACCAGCAGGCACACGAGCCCTAAAATTTTAATACATGTATATTAATGTGACATACGAAAAATGCGAAATAAATAAATTTGTTTGTCCCAACTCTCTAGGACTAGCCGTTTTCACAAAAAGGTCTGATACGGGTGCTCTGGGACACCCTGTATATAAAGGTGTATGTATTAATGTTAAAAGCAGGATTCCTTAGGAAATCTCCCAATTAGAACTGTTTTTGGATCTTTGAAGTAAAGTTAAAATTTGGGCCCAGTTTATATCGTTTTGTACTATCTTTAGAACGACAGGCGCAAGATCGCTTTTTTTATGAAGAAATTCAAAGAAGTGTATAGAAGTTTTTTGATAACTTGACGCCAAAAACTCCAAAATGAAATTCATAAATGTCACTGGATGTCACAATTCAATTACGCGCCTAATCAAGTTAGGTAATATATTCAACAAGTATAAGTGGTTTGATTTTTTAATGAATCGTTTGTTTTTTAATGGTTTAGGAGAGTTTTTTAAATTTTTTATTTATTTGCAGGGTTACATTTTTTTATTAATATTTGTGTTATATTAAAAGTGCTATGGCCTTGATAAAAACGCATGCCCGCACATTGCCAGTGTCGTAAATGAAAATCTGTGCGATTACAATTGGAAAGTCTTTCCTTGTCCACCCTACAATCTGTTTATACGTCAAATAGACTTTGACTTATTTCCAAAGTTGAAACAACCTATGCGAGGATGTCGTTATTCATCTGTAAAAGAGCTTTCTGTCGCCGGTACCTGAGCCATTTATCAGATGAAGAAAGATGGAGTATTAAATGGTATTGTTAAGCTTCCCAGGCGTTGAGACTCGGTTATTAAGAAGCAGGGAGAATATGTTGAAGGTTTTTAAACAGATTATTTAAAAAAAATAAACATGTACGTGCATTACTCATAGAACGACCCTCGTAACTTGTAAAGCTGATATTTCAACAGTCGAAATGCTATTTCATAAAAAATGTTGTTTTAATTTTATTTAGATACATGGATTATTGGATTTTTTTACAAATTGAAAGCAAAAGATTATAATTGGTGTTCAAAATCAAACCAACAGTTAAATTCTAACCTCTGTACAGGGTGGTGTATTTTGGATGTGCCACATATGGAAAACTTTTTTATTTGAAGAGATATTGAAAAACCGTTTTTGCGAGCCAGGGTCACTTTTACGTGTTCAATATCTCTTCAAATAAAAAAGTTTTCCATATGTGGCACCTCCAAAGTGCACCACCCTGTACAGCTGTCACCTACACTAATAGTTTGTCTTCCTCCTTTTTGCAAAATTAATAGTACTATCGACCAGCCACAGCAATTAGATTTATTTTTTGTTTATAAGATTTTTATATAATAATATGTACCCATCACACCGACTAACAATGTTAGAAAGAGGTCCCCTATAAAACTGTATCAAATTTTATAACCATCTACCAGAATACATAAAAAAAGAAAATAATTATAACAATGTCAAAAGAATGTCGTATGAGTTACTATGCACGTTGGAGCCATATAATGTGGACGTGTATCTAAACAACACATGTAACATTTAATTTAAGTTTTCTCTTATTTTGACGTATTTCCATGCCTTTGTTGTATATATAAATTATTTGTATATGTAATCACTTGCACTGGAAATAAACATTATTATTATTATTATTATTTTATTGGTGCTCGTATCAAATTAAAAAAGTAATACATATACAGTAAAATAGTAGAAAAATATCTCATGTTGATAACATATAGAACAAACACAGTTAATAGTTTGAACACTGTTTTTAAGGATATAGCTTTAAATATTAATTTTCTTTTAGTTTCATTCTCTGGTAAAAATTTAGTTTATTTAAATGCCAATTTAATAATGTATCAAATGCATACCCTATCAACGATGTCCTTGAGCTGCATCACGGCTACACCAACCAATCTGTCATCTCTGGCGAAGCAGTAATCTTTCACGCAGATATGTAACTCGAAATAGTCTAATTGCTCTTCATTTCCGATCGCGCTGAAAATAATACATTTATAAAACGAATACAGATATGGTAATCGACACTCACAAATGAAAAGTTTCATTGTATTTCGGAGACCAGTTGTTCGATTTCGACTTCGTAGCGTGCTTCCTCTTCTTATCCGACAGATGCGGACCTATCAGATTCACCTCCACGAATGGCCTGAACATTCCGGAGATCAGAGTCCATTTAAGATCATTCGCTGCCACAACTATTAAAATAGAAACACAAATATAATGAAATCTTCTGGAGATGTAAACGCTGCTTTTTTAAAATAATTATTTAGATCTGTTGGGACAGAAAGACCAATGGTCGATAGCCCAGACAGGGACGTACTAACACATTAATGGAATTGTAATTATTTGTATAAATAAATAATGTAACTGTAAATAGTATGCTTCAATAAAGATGATGTATATATAGATCTTTTGAACATACACAGTGGTCCAGGACGCACCAATAAGGATCAGGTAGTTTTCAATGCTTTGAATTTTACCTTTAACAGTAACTTTATGTTCTCCAGTTCCTGGATGCGTGAACAGATCCACTTGAATGGAAACTTCTCCAACACTGCCCTCTTGACCATCCATAGACTCTGTAAAATCATCAACGAAATTTTAGAAAAACACCACATATGGTTCTTCAGCTTCTACGAATGAAATAAAGAAAAACCTAACAGGCTCAAATCTCCAATAAAAATAAACATGCCTAAAATCGACTGAACAACATGCAAGAACCACCTAAAAAGTCGATCCGGCAGAGTAATTGAAATTTAAAATTTTATAATGATAAATATTATTAGAACCACTTGTTAAATAGTTGTACTTAAATATAAACTAATATTAAAATATTACTGGAAAAGGTGTTGCAAAGATTTCATGATTGGTGAAATAGTGGCAATCGGATTTAGATATTTTACAGTATGTAACTCAAATTGATGCAATTTTTATTTTGTACAATTTTTACACCTTGAAAATGAACATTATTATATTATATTATATTAGGTGTTTAGTTAAAACCTCATCAAGTTGGCTATGAAATTTTCAAAACGTGAAGTAGATCGTACATAAATTTGCCAGTCGCTCCTGTCAATGTTATTCTAAACGAGTTTTATAAAAGTTTTTTTTATTTTATTCGGTATTTTAATGCCCACGCACACAAAAGAAGAATCGGCCGATATGAAGTTTACGGGAAATTCACGATAATATTTTTTGTTTGCTGATTATTGTAGATGCATATAGGAAATGGTCGAATATTCCAAAATAAATCCGCGGAAATCACGTTCAGCCCCATTTTGGGGCCCCGGAAGGGTAAAAAGCAGTTCTTTTTAAACGGTGTTTTCCTGTGTAAATGATGATTCAACAAAATAAATCATTTATATGTTCGTTTACAAAGGTCATAGCGTCGTTAGTTAAGCATGAAGTAAATATTTCGAGTTTAGAGAAGCCTGAAAATTTGGTAATATTTCTTAATGTTTAGTATTAGTGCATAGTTCGCCGTTTTTTTTTAATTTAAATTTTTACTTGATTTAATAAATAATTATCTTAATTTAGTTAGCTTTGTTCTAATCTTATATCCACTACTGACACTGATAAAGTTAGGGATTCATTGCATATCGATTTACCATGATTTTTGAGATTCTGAAAATGGAATCAGGGTAAAGGTGTATGGGAGGCACGAATCTAAAGTTCGTTGGTTAAGGCGACTTACCGTTTTTCCACAAATCGAACCACTTTTGAGGTTATATATGGTCGTATTTTCGGCTAAATAAGCACATTACAGATACAAATTACACACATGATGAAATTATCTTCAAAATGAGAACGTAATTCATCCAATTTGTAGTGTTATCTTCATTAATTCAGCCAATATCACGATATTACTTTTAAGCTAGAATTGACGTCTACTGACGTTTATTTAAAATAATGGAGAGATTGATTATTAAATCATAGTTAATTCAAATTACGATATAAAAAATAGATGGCACCTTCGTACGATAACTTGAATATTTACTGCAATAATAAAATATTAACAAATAATATAACAATATATAATAACACCTACAAATATTACTTTTATATTTAATTCACTGTTTTTACTAAAATTAAATTTGTACGGCATATCCAATTTGGTTAGTAGACACACAGCTAAATTTAAATACAATTAAAATAATTTAAGTTTTTAAGTTAAATATTTCACATACTTTCTAGGTTAGGTTAGGAGAAAGGTTTGCAGTAGAATAAATTGCGTATGTCTCTTTGCAGACAATGACTATTACACATACTTCTAGCTTAGGTTAGGAGAAAGATGTTCAATAGAATAAACTGCGTAAGTCTCTTTGCGCACGGGAACTATTCCACATACTTGTAGGTTAGGTTATGTTAGGAGAAAGGTTTGTAATGGAATAAATTGCTTAAATCTCTTTGCGCACATTAATTATTCTACATACTGCTAGGTTAGGTTAGGTTAGGAGGAAACTTTGCAATAGAATAAATTGCGTAAGTCTCTTTGCGTGTACGGAATAGTCCCTGAATATTTAAATAATTACATTAATATTTTACATCATTCCCAAGGATGTCGATGACAGTTTTCGTAATCAGTTAATATTTATTACATATTAATACATCTAGCGCCATCTATTTTTTTATATCGTAAATTAGAATACGTCTGATTCACTAATCAATCTTGATTTATATATCCATTATTTTAAATAAACGTCAGTATACACCGTTCCATTTGTTTCTGGATCTCGCCTAGCCATGCTTTCGTGTTGTTATGTTGCAGTATCAACATTTACATTTTTTATCAATTGCCACTCCTGATTCCTTATTTTAACAGTGTTGCAATAATTTATGATATCATAAGTAATCCTCTTTTTAATTTTCAAGAGGTTTATTGTTAATCTTGCAACAATTATTTCGCCACGCGGTCGCTTCTTCGAGCATTTTATTATTAAATCAAATTAATCTAGTGTTGCAATGCTAAATAATAAAAGTGGAATGAGGGCTTAAAAATTGTTTGACATGAAAATTATCAGTATCACAAGAGGGTGGGAATAAATTTGCAATTCTACAAAAAAATACTGAGGGCCAACAGAAGAGAGAATGACCAAAATTAAGGTGGATGGATGGAGTTGATCAAAATGTGTTAACGGGAAGACCCAAGCGAGAAATACAAATGGATGACGAAATAAGTTTGCAGAGCCGAATTCATTATATTTGTTATATACAATATTATTGCTGTGTTTGTATGTACAAAAAACAAGTAGTAAATTTTGTTAATCTTAAAACTGCATATTATTATCCTTTTATATCTGAAAATTTGTAAAACAGGCAACAGTGTAAGATCACAATAGTCAGAAATTATAACCTTAAAATCGAACATCTGACAGTGACATTTAAAAACCCTGATTTAAAACACAACCAGCCCCATTTACAATACTTAAACTGTCACTTTTCCATAGCTAGGCGAGATCCAGAAACAAATGGAATATATAATAGACGTCAATTTTAGTGTAAAATTAATATCGTGATATTGACTGAATTAATGAAGAAAACACTACAAATTGGATAATTTACGTCATCATTTTGGAGATAATTTCATCATGTGTGTAATAGGTATCCCTAATGTACTTATTTAGCCGAAAATACGACCATATATAACCTCAAAAGTGGAACTAAAATTTAATTTGTGGACAAACGGTAAGTCGCCTTAACCAACGAACTTTAGATTCGTGCGTCCCATAGACGTTTACCTCGATTCTGTTTTCAGAATCGCAAAAATTAAGGTAATCGATATACAACAACCCCAAAGTTAACAACCCCAAAGTTAGCTCTTGGTTAGATGCACATCCAAACACATTAAAAAACAACACAAAAATAGTACAATTTTTACTAAATTTTAATTTACGTTACACTTTAACTTAAACAATAAAATTGTCATATCTCTAATTGAAAATTTAATCAAATAAATATTGGTATTAAACATAGCATTTATATTCAATTCAGTCCTAATGATTTTTTAATATTTCTACTAATAGTGCACTTTCATTATACAAATATAAACAATCTTAGAATGGAACCTTGCGAAACCCCGTGAAATAATGGCAAGTTGTTTGATCTATTCTTATTTGAATATACGCATTGCGTTTTTCCAGAAAGGTACGACATCAACTTATCACAGGGTTCGGAATGCAAGTTATAAAAATAAAATTTGCGTAGTAAAATTTTATGTTAAACACAATCTAATGCTTTCCTGAGGTCTAGGAACGTAGACTTTCAAATAGATCATGTTTCAAAGCAGTCAATTGTCCTTCCGATGAATTACAGAATTGCATCTGTGTGGTTCGCCCCCTTTTGAAGCCAAACTGTTCTTTTCGTAGCAGATTGTTTTCTTCTAAGGATTCAATGAGTTGTCTTTGAAGAATTTTACCGAATAAAGGCAGCATGAAAATTGGGTGGTAGTTGTTGGGATTATTATATTCACCTTTTTTGTGTAAGGGTATAACCAGTAACTTCGTATTAGCCCAAGAAACAACACAACAACAATAAGAACAAGGCAAATTATTCAGCTACTGATCACTGGCTGCACGCAGCCTAACTTCAGGGTAGGCCAGAGACCCAAGGCAATATGTATCCGTTATTGAATGGTGACTTTGTTGTGCAATTCCTTGTATTTATAATGCGCGATCTTAACCTTAAATTTGTGTGCCTTGGCGCTGTGGCCTACCCTGAAGTTAGGCTGCGAGCCGTCGCTGCTACTGATTAACACAATCTGACATTTATATCAGATATGACAAAACGTAAATTAAGCTGCGACTTCACTTTTTCGTTCCATTTCCTTTTATCAAAAAAGCAACGCCTTCTCGATCGGGTTTTTAAATGAACACCTGATACATCCTATTGCCAAAATTTCGTCTATTATAAAACAAATGAAATTGCTTTTGCTGGAATAGTACTGTCATAAAAATTATGCAGGGAACTTTTCCTTTTAATAATACACATCCCGATGTAGACATTTCCAGGTATACCTTGTTTTTATAAAAGTGTTGATTTGAAGCTTAAACGAGTGTTTCCACTCCCAGACTGAGCATGAAGTAAAATTTCGAGTTTAGAAAAGCCTGAAAATTTGGATTTGCTGGGGCGCGCGAGCGAAGCGAGTCGCGCCCCAGCAAATCCAAATTTTCAGGCTTTTCTAAACTCGAAATTTTACTTCATGCGCCACGCGTGTAAAACACTGATTTCAAGTGAAGTTCAAGATATAACGCTAAAGTATAATTTTACGTTAATAAATTTAACAAATATTTATTGTGTCTGAGGAAATTTTACGTTTTAAAAATGTAATCCTTTTTTTATTGCATGTGTGAACTAATTCAAAAGAAGTTTGCCTTTTTTTATTGGATGTGTTAATTAATCCAAAAAAAGTTTGATCTTAGCAATTGTTGGATAAAACTTAAGCAGTATATTTTGAATTTCGCTTTAAATCAGTGTTTTATACGCGTGGCGCATGAAGTAAAATTTCGAGTTTAGAAAAGCCTGAAAATTTGGATTTGCCGTCACTCGCTTCGCTCGTGCCGGCAAATCCAAATTTTCAGGCTTTTCTAAACTCGAAATTTTACTTCATGCTTAGTCTGGGAGTGGAAACACTCGTTAGAAACTTCAAATTGAAAACTGTAAGATAAACAACGAATTCCTGAAAATTCACAAAACGATGTAATTATTAGGATATTCTTACTTAAAAATAATCCTTTATAATATAATGAAATCATAATTACTGTTTTAAATTTAATATAATTTAAGGTACTATTAAACAGTTGGTTCTTAATAAATGAAACATGCATCCCGTGAACGTGAACGTGCGCTAAAATTTCTTCGAGGTCAGATGCAGTTCTGTCGTAATGATAAAGTGCATCCACCTACTAAATTTACCTAAAATATCTTGCTGTAAAAAATAACTACAATCTATGATCTATGATTTATTTTGTCAAGAAAATAAGCTGATTTTTAAAGTAAATATTTTTTGAGTTTTGAATGAATCTATCTTTTAAATTCACCTTACGTGAAATGTACTATACAGGTAATTTTTTATTTAAGTATACATATGCATACGCTTTTTTTAAATAGTCCAATTTGAAGCTTTCAAAGAGTGTTTTCCACTCCCAGGTTAAGCATGATGTAAAATTTCGAGTTTAGAAAAGCCTGAAAATTTGGTTTGGTCGCGTAGCGCGAAGCGCGGAGCGACCAAACCAAATTTTCAGGCTTTTCTAAACTCGAAATTTTACATCATGCGCCACGCGTATTAAACACTGAAATCACTGAAATATTGTGAATAAGCGAACTTCACTTAAAATCGGTGTGTATACGCGTGGCGCATGAAGTAAAATTTCGAGTTTAGAAAAGCCTGAAAATTTGGTTTGGTCGCGTAGCGCGAAGCGCGGAGCGACCAAACCAAATTTTCAGGCTTTTCTAAACTCGAAATTTTACATCATGCGCCACGCGTATTAAACACTGAAATCACTGAAATATTGTGAACAAGCGAACTTCACTTAAAATCGGTGTGTATACGCGTGGCGCATGAAGTAAAATTTCGAGTTTAGAAAAGCCTGAAAATTTGGTTTGGTCACTCCGCTTCGCGGAGCGACCAAACCAAATTTTCAGGCTTTTCTAAACTCGAAATTTTACTTCATGCTTAGCCTGGGAGTGGAAAACACTCGTTTAAAGCTTTCAGTTGAACTTTTAAAAAAAAAACAACGAATATCAGATAATTTACAGCACATAATTGGGGTATGTATACTTAAAAGAAAAACTCCTGGTGTATATCAATACAGGGTAGTACATGTAAAAAAGTATTTTTGTATACATTTGTTGGATTTTGGTTTGAAACCATTCCACTATTTCACTCTTGTATTTTGTAATTTACTATATTTAGGACGCCACAAACACATTCACACACATCATGGGTCCATGGATGTATGTGAATGTGTTTGTGGCGTCCTAAATAGACTAAATTAGAAAATACAAAGGTAAAATGGTGAAGGAATGGTGAAATCATTTTGTACTTTGAAATGACCCCACCGGCGAGACTCGAACCCGCAACCCCTGGGTTAGAAGGCAGGGCCTCTATGCACTACCCCACCGGGGTGTCCAAGATCCGAAGTGAACGTCTCAAATGTTTAAAATTGTGCAAGTATTTTTGTGGTCGATTCAACGCAAACGGATTAAGTGCCAGTTGCGCCAAACACGTTAAACTGGTTCATCTCTGAACTCTGAGTTCAAAGTGACTTTAGAACTGTCATCTCGAGCCCCTGAACTTAAGTTCATAAACCAGTTCAACCCTTTCTGGTGCAACTAGGCCTAACTTATTAAAATCAGCTTATTTTAATGACATGTTACTATAATATAGCATAACTTTGTATACAAATATTCGATTATATACAAAAAGCTGTAGAATTCATGTATTTGGGAGGGGTGTATATATATATCAAAGTGTACTTGTTGTGCTAATAGATGAATTCTACTATCTAATTAGCACTAAAAAAATGTAGCTGAAGAGAACTGTAAAACTGTTAAATTTGCAAAGTGCGCAAAAAATGTAAGAATTTCTAGCATTTGCTCGAATAATGAACTGTTTAATGTTTAACAAATTTGTTGCTTTGTTTTTTTCTTTTTAGTGTACCTTGCCGACTCTCACTCTCTCTCCGCCTTCTGGCTTTCAGAGGCTCCTCAAGCGCCTCTAATCCCGTTTCAGTTTCGTCATCGTCACGTATCGAGATTTGCCGTTGAAGGTATGTCTCTTTATTGTTAAGCGGCACTAGAGATAGTATATATCAGAGAGTGGGTGCATAGTTGAGTAAGTTTTGTGGGTATGTCGTTGTTGGGTGATTGGAGGAGGGCGTTCTTACCTTCGTTGATTTGGGTGGTGACGAAGGTCTTGATGAGGGTGTCCGTGGTCTGGGTGTAGAGGGAGAGGGCGTAGCGGAGACTTTGGAGTTCCGCGCTCTTGTCCAGGAAGGCTTTTTTCAGTCCGTTTCCGCCGGCGTGGAAGTACTGTTTGATGGTGTCCAAGGCGACGTCTAGCACGGCGCACTGTTTTGGACTTAAGTTCTTTTCGACTTCCTTTGATATGTCCATGACGCCGCTCAGCGCGTTCTTCACGTCCTGCTTGCCGGTCATGTGGTTCTTGAAGAGTCTCGACATGTCCTCGATCTTGGTGTTCGCTGCTAAGTTCTTCGCGTTGTCTGTTAAACTCTTGAACATCATCTGAAATTAAGCATATCAAAATTAGTGATGCTTTCTTGCACATATTGCTTTTGGTATCTGGTAGCGTTGTGAGTTGGCGAAAATTCTCGAGCACGTTCTCTGTGACCGAAATGGCAAAACATAGAAAACGTTCTGTTGGGGAATGACTGAAATAATTTTCATGCCTCTGCTCGCTGTTTTCTCGCGGGCTAGATGCGCAGTCATTAATTATCCTCCTCGCACACACTGTTGTGTTCTTTCTTTTTTTTTTAGCTATCTAAGGATATCGTTTTTAAAGGAGTATAATTAATATTAAATAAATATTTATTTTTTAATTTATTGACTCAGTAAGACACACGTTGTTTGTTTGGAGTTATTACATTACATTTGAAGGATGTGACGAGGATAAATGATGGCGCATTCAGCCCGCGAGAAAACAGCGAGCGGTAGCATGTAAATTATCGAGGTCATTCTCCAACAGAACGTTTTCTATATTTCGGTCATAAAAAACGTACTTGAGAATTTTCTCCAACTCACAACACTACAGCGTGTACATCAATGGTTGGAATTATGTAATCACTTCAATTCACTTTTGCCGCCTTTTTAAAATTGTGCACCTGAACTAAACTGTTACTGTCGTCTGTCAAACAAACAAAAATATAGCAATTTATCGAAATGTATTCTGATGAGAATAATGCTTTCATAATCGAGTCGTACTTTCGGAATGGGCGATTAGTAAATGGGGCATGGATCTATTCAATACCAGAGTGTGTTTGAGAATTTCAGCAGAAGTTTCCAGATCACCAATTTGAATATTCGGTGTTATCAAAACATATTCTACGAATAGTGAATCGTTTCAGGCAAACTGGTAGTGTGCAGAGAGGTAAATCGTCAGGCAGGCCCTCTGTGTCACAAGAGGTTGTCGAAGATGTCAGACAACGACTCGCTGTAAGCCCGCAGAAATCTATTCGCAAACTGCAATTCCTTCGAGCACGTGCCATAAGATTGTGAGGAAGAGGTTGAACTTACATCCCTATAAACTGTCTGTGGTTCATCAATTATTACCAGTTGATCCGGAACGCCGAATGAATTATTGTCGATGGTTTTTAGAAAATTTAAATGAAGATCGAACACTGGATTTAACGTTTTTCAGTGATGAGGCTTGGTTTCATCTCTCGGGATATGTTAATTCGCAAAACTATAGGTTCTGGCACTCTGAAAACCCTCACATTTTTATTGAAACACCGTTAAATCCTCGGAAGGTTGGAATTTGGCTAGCAGTGTCTCGCCGTAGAATATTTGGGCTGGTATTCTTTGATGGCACAATAAATGGTGAGAGATATCGGCAACAACTTATCAATCCTTTTATAAACCAGTTGGACGATGAAGAATTACAGAACGGATATTTTCAACAAGATAGTGCGACAGCTCATACAGCTAGAGCAACATTGGACTATCTTAGAGAATTTTTTGGTGATAGACTAATTAGTCAAGGATTATGGCCTACACGTTCTCCAGATCTAAGTCCGCTGGACTATTCTATTTTTGGATACCTGAAAGACAGAGTTTTTCGACAACGACTACATACGACGGCAGCGATTATAACTGCATGTCAAACGTTAACACCTGAAATGCTGATCAATATCTTTGACAATAAAAGAAGACGGGTTCAAATGAGTTTACAGGCGAATGGTGAACATTTTCAGTACTTATAATTATGTTTATTATTATTTTGATTATTTTATTTGTCTGAAATGTATTCAATAAACACTAGATGTGAGGTTTGAATTCGTGCTTTTGTCTTATATTTTGGTCAATAAACCATCCATTGCATTTGAAGCAAATAATATTTGCAGTAGCATGAATATAACTAATTGCTAAATTCATAGTGTGTAAATTAAGTTGCCTAGATAACAATTCAACCTATTTTACTAGAGCGGCATAAAAATATTTTACATGGTTACATAACGACAACCATTTATGTACAGGCTGTAGTATCTAGTATTAGAGGGAGTGCGCATTGCTACACTGTACTTAGACCTCGTTAGGTCCATTGTGCTGCCTCCCACTACGGGTTACCCATCCTCAGCTCAACCATCCCACCTTGTCTAGGTAGTCCAGTATTACTGAGGTGGGCAAATCCCTGATGATGTCCATCGTCGGCCATTTTTCAGTATGGATCCTCTCGTAGACGAGAGTGCCGGGCATTCGTTGAGGATGTGCCTGGCAGTCTCGTCTTCTATTTCACACCCTCCAAAAGATAGGAAGTCAACTATTCCCATCTTGTATAAGTGTCCATTGAGCCCGCAGTGACCGGTGACATATAACTTATCAAAATGGTAACATTGTTGTTAAAACTCACCGTTTTATCAGTCATTGGAGGTAACACGACAGTCTTCTCCAGTATCCTCATGACAATTTTCCACAGCTCCTTCAACAGTCTCTTGAGTACAGTTTTTTCACATGATTGTGCGTATAGTGACAGTGACCCATCCAGGAGATCCATCAAAGGTCGGAGGACTTCATCTGCTTCGACTGCAACCGCGTTTCTTGCTGCTGGTTGATTCAGCGTGCCAGGTTGACCGCCACCCTTTATCGCCAGCAGCAAATCACCCAGTTCTTTCACACTTACAGTTATCCGTGGCTCCAGACTAAATAAACACGAAATTATCCATGTATTATTAAGATTGATATATCTAAGGAAATACAAGACGGTGGATTCGTTATCCACCACTAAGAGAAATATTTAAATCGTCAACTTAAAGAATCATTAGGTTCTTTGTTAACACAGTTGAACAGTTAAGGGGAAAAACCAAATTAGTCCCAGTTTTGAAATGTTACATGAAAATTCAGTGTGCATGTTTGACAGGTTGAGATATTTCTTCCGTTGTGAATAACTGGTGACCCATTTGTTTGTTTAAAGCTTCAAATTGAACTTGAAAAAAAAACAAGGAATATCTAAAGATTAACAGAAAATGGGCTGAATTTGGAATACGCAACCCATTTGTTTGTCTCCCGTTAAATTTGCCTACGGGAAAATATTTGGTCTAAGCTACATAATGTCGTCAAAATCGATTTTCTGTACTTTTTGAACTCATTTGGTTTTTCCCCTTAACCCTTCAGTTGTATTTTCATACAGTGAATTTTTCTTTTAGGTAAACATGCATAAGCAGTAAATATTCTGATATTCGTTGCTTTTTTTAAAAGAGTTCAATTTAAAGCTATAAACGAGTGTTTTCCACTCCCAGACTAAGCATGAAGTAAAATTTCGAGTTTAGAAAAGCCCCGTGAAAATTTGTCTCGGGTCGCGCAGCGACCCGAGACAAATTTTCTGGGCTTTTCTAAACTCGAAATTTTACTTCATGCGCCACGCGTATAAAACACTGATTTCAAGTGAGATTCAAATATACATAAATTCACAATATTTTGGTTTTGCACGCGTGGCGCATGAAGTAAAATTTCTAGTTTAGAAAAGCCCAGAAAATTTGTCGAGGGTCGCTGCGCGACCCTCGACAAATTTTCACGGGGCTTTTCTAAACTCGAAATTTTACTTCATGCTTAGTCTGGGAGTGGAAAACACCCGTTTAAAGCTTCAAATAAATTTTGAAAAGAAAAACAAGAAAAATAAATACGATTTTCAGAGACCTAAGAACTTCTGCGCTTGTAGAAAAATAGGCTGAATTTGAAATACGTATACTCAAAAGAAAAACTCCCTGTATATTAACCAAATGGATTATCTTTGGTTAATATAAGACTACAACTCTGTTAACAAAGTACCTAATGATTCTTTTCTTTAACGATTTTAAGAGTTCTAGGGTCGACCAAGAAGTTCTGCGCCTGTAAGAATATAATTTGGCCAGGTTGAATATTTTCATTCCAATATTGAATAGGAACCAGCCAGATTACAGATTAAAAACTTGTTAAGATTACTATTATTACCTTATAGCGAATAGTATGGCCAAATCGTCCAAAGCACTATTCAAATTCTGTTGCAACTCATTAAGAATATTCGCGGCGTCTTGTTCTAACTTTTCCCCGCCCATCGACTCGAACATCTTCTCCAGTTGCACCCTGAGCTGTTGTATGTTGTTCATAAGTATGCACGCTATCCGCTCGTCCTTTAGATGTTCGGGGAATTCCTTTTTGACGATGTCCGCGTAAGCCAAAAGGACTTTCACTATAGTCTTCGCGAAGCGTTTCATGTAACGCTTCCAAATTTCGGGATCGGGGCATTCTAATTTCGAGACTACATCGAAGCACTGAGTCAATTGCGTGAACACGTCCACCACTGAATTCGAGAATAGGGCGTGCTCACTACTTTTTTGGAACTATAAAAATACAATACAAACATTTTAGAACATAAGAAAAAGCATTTTGAATAGAAGGAAGTTGATTATGAAATAACCAATTGTAAGGACTAAGGATTGTCATCAGCTCCAAGTGGTTCTCGTGAGAGGCTGGAAGTTGTGGTATCACAATGGGACTTTCAGGCCCCCTTGGGCGGTGCAGCCACTAAAACCTAATCTAACCTAAGGAGTAAGGACAAAATAAATCGGAGACAGGCCTCTTACTGGTCTATATCTATTCCTTCTTTGTCTTTAGTTTTGTTTTACTTTGTCTTCAATTTGTCCACATACATACTGTACTGTCGTATTTATTCGGTTTTGTTAACAATGAGAGGGAAAATAGCAGACAAAAGGAGCATAAGAAGACGAAAGAAGTCCTGGCTAAGAAACCTTAGAGAATAGTGTGCCAGCAGCTCGACAGATCTATTTAGGAAAGTGGCCTAATAAAGTTAAAATTGCTGTGATAATTTCTAACCTCCGATAGGAGAGGAATCAGAAGAAGAGAAAGAAGTGAACAATGAATGATGTATAACGAAGTAGAATAGCTTGAGGCAGGCAAAAAGGCTAAGCAAGGGCAATCTAAGGCTCATAACCGGCCTTCTAATCGGACACTGTCCTATGAAATTCCACCTCACTAGGATGGGTCAGACAACTGATGCAACGAGGCACAAGAAACAGCAGAGCACCTACTTTGTGAATACTCTGCTCAGTCCCTTCAAAGAGCAAACTGCCTGTCAATCCGCCACTTTAAAGCCTGATGACATGGTACACATTAACTCTTAAATTATTGTAGACTACACAAGAGATCTAAACATTGAGGGACTCAAGTAGGTCAGGGATAATCACAAAAGATCTTTTAAGTCGAGGTAATTTCGGAAGGCCCAGGGGCCACACGACCCACCGACCCCATAACATAACATAACTAAGTAGAAGCCTCCACAGTTAACAGTTTAAGAATTAAGTTTCTCAGGCTAAGCAAGGGCAACCTAAGGCTTATAACCGGCCTTCTAACCGGACACTCTGAAATACAACCTTACTAAGATGGGTCAGACAACTGATGCCAATTGCAGATTCTGCAACAAGGCATAAGAAACAGCAGAGTACCTACTTTGTTAATGCTCTGCTGTGTCCCTTCAAAGCGGTAACTACTACCTGCCATCGACCACTTTAAAGCCTGATGACATGATACACATTAACCCTCAAGTTATTGTAGACTATACAAGAGGTTTAAATATTGAGGGACTCAAGTCTCTCAGGATTGATTACAAAAGATCTTTTAGGTTGAGATAATTTCGGAAGGCCCAGAGGCCACACGACCCACCGATTCCATAACAGTTATGTTAGTTATGAAATTACCTCGACCTAGAAGATCTCTTGTAATCATCCCTGACCTACTTGAGTCCCTCAATGTCTAGACCTCTTGTGTATTAATAACATAACGAATTATAAGCCTCTACAGTTAAAAGCTTAACAATTAAGTTTTGGTAAAGGTACAGGTGTTGAAAAGAAGTATATATTTAGGATAAGCCCTTAAGACTTTCAAAATCTGTAAACAAAGTGGCTAAAAGTACTGTATCATCAAGTGCTAAATAAGACATTAGGTGTTGATCTGCAGATATATTAAAATCCATTTTCTGCATTCTATAGAAAAGCCTCTATAAAAACTGTAATTTGAGTTTTATTTTTTGTTGACTTACCCCGTCCTTTTTATCTCTGTTGAAGGCACCATGTAGATATTCTAAGGAAACGTCGTCGTTCTCGTTGAGCCACTGCATCACGAAGGGCTCGAACCAGGCTGGGTACTCGGGTACAGCACCCTTGTATGGAGGCACGTCTTTCACGTAGTTGGTGTGAAGCCACTTGACCTTGAAGTGGAGGTTCATGTACGCCGAGGACTTACACAGTCGGTGTTGCTCGTGTTCCTCAAGGGCGTACTTCATATCGACAGCGAACAAACTCCACATCGTTGAAGCAGATAACTATCACACAAAGGGAATAATTGAAAGAGATGATGTTTCATGAGCCTAACCAAGCATAACAAGAAATCATTTTCGATAGCTTAGCCATCTAATGCTCTACTATAGCGGCTTCGTCAATAGCAAGGTTATACAAACTGTACATACAGGTCAATGTTTCGTCCACGAACAACAAAAGTATACAAAAATTAAAAGAGATGAAATGAGTGTACAAACTAGTTGTCGTTTTTACTAAATTTTGATAATTCTGAGAATCTAATAATGCAAGTAGAGCTTAATTGTTCAGATTATACCCGGTTGTTAACCACCAAATATCTGTTTAACATATTAATGTGATGATCACTAACATAGACAATAGTGTTATTTAGAATTTATTTAATTAAAATGCTATATATTATGAACTTCACATTAAAATAGTATTTTATACGCATGGCGCATGAAGAAAAATTTCGAGTTTAGAAAACCCTGAAAATTTGGATTTGCCGGCGCGACTCGCTTCGCTCGCGCGCCGGCAAATCCAAATTTTCAGGCTTTTCGAAACTCGAAATTTTTCTTCATGCTTAACCTGGGAGTGGAAACACTTGATAAAAGAATAAATACAATTTAAATAACATTAAGTTTAGATTTGGTGGTTAACACTTGGTATATGTGATATAATATCTCTTGCGATTAGTACAAAATATTTTGCCTATAAGGCCACGATATTTTGTACTAATCGCATACGATATTTTGTCCCAAATAGGATAAAATAGTACCAGAAAAACTGTGCAGAAGACAATCATAGTGTTGGTAATTATTGTAGAACAAACAATACCTGTCCAATATTTAATTCCTGAGGAAACTGATTCAGCACAGGACCGTAACTATTCTTATCCTCCTCAATAACAGAGACTATCAGAGCTATCAGTTTGTGCCAGAAATCGACTGAATCTAACCGAGGACCATGATCTTCTGGGTCTCGCTTCGGCTCGTTGGGATCGCTCTGAAATTCCCTGTTGTAGAGCTCGTAGGTGTTTTCGAAGAGGAATTGATATGTGGAACGGAGGCAAGCCTTGACGCAATCCTTGACGACCGTGCTCGCCCTAGGAGGACTGGACAGTTCCTGCACCTTCATCCGGAAGAACGTGATACTGGTGAGGAGATCGACGGTCGACTTCAAGTCCATCAGTTTCTCTTGACTCGACGCCGGGAAGTTGTTTCTGTACATGGATAAGTCTATCCGGAGCGAGTTGTGCAGTTGATCAAGAAGTTTGACGAACTTTTCTTTCTATAAACGGTTCAAAAATTTAAGTACAATAGTATAGTTTAAAACATAATATATAAAATTACGAAAATGTTTTTCGTGTAAAATGCAAACAATGTGTCTTAGTTAATAAGACAATAAATATCCACTGAAACAATAAGTTCCCGTGCAAATACACCTTCGGATATTGAATTATACAATGAAATATTTAAAATCTTATTGTATTTGATTTAGTTCAGAAGTTGTAGAGAGAAGTATTTTGTAACATCTTTGTAGACTTTGATTAAAAAACACTTAGAACCTTTCTTCAATACTTTATTTTGTAACCAAATGTACATTTCGGACACGAAGTGTCCATTATCAATGGTTTAATACTAATACGAAAAATATACATTTTACACTGATATATATACACTAAAAAATGAGGGAATTAGAGGGTGTCGGTAGGGGGTGTGGTTATGGTGGTAATAAACTAATTTTAGCCGAAAAAAGGTTATCTGTGGGTAAGTAGGTACGTGTTTGATGGGGATTCCAAGGGATTAGGAAACCACCCGAGTTTCAGGTGGACACACTAAATCTAATAAAACATTTTCGAGCGGACTTAAATCGAAATTTAACAGTAGGTTTTCTTGTTTTTTCATATGAATTGCCTCCAACATATTTAAATGATAGTGTGTAGAATGTTTCAATAATTTTACGTTTTCTAAAATGAACTTATGGCCCGTTTCAATTGCATGGTTAGCGACCGCAGATTTATCCGGATTCAAGTGTTTAATGTGTGAGACATGTTCCTTAAATCTAGTTTGAATGTTTCTTTGTGTTTGTCCTATGTATATTTTGTCACAATTCGAACATTTAATGGAATAACTTCCAGATTTTTCTAAGAAATGTGTTTCGTTAAAAGTGTTACCTAGTAAATTGTGTAATTTTGTATTTACATAGTACGCTGGGGTTAAATTGAATTTCTTGTACAATTTTTTGAAATTATTTTCAATTGTGGGGGAATAACTTAGTCTGACATATTTTGTTTCTTTTATGGTTTCTATATCTGTAAGTGAAGTTGTATTTCGGAGTTTATATTTACGTGAATGTCTATTAATTAGTCTCTGTATTGTATTTCTGTTGTATTTAAGGTGTGCTGCTATTGTGTGAATGAATTTTAGTTCCTTTTTTCTAATTTCGGGTGATAAAATTATTGAAACATTCTACACACTATCATTTAAATATGTTGGAGGCAATTCAAATGAAAAAACAAGAAAACCTACTGTTAAATTTCGATTTAAGTCCGCTCGAAAATGTTTTATTAGATTTAGTGTGTCCACCTGAAACTCGGGTGTTTTCCTAATCCCTTGGAATCCCCATCAAACACGTACCTACTTACCCACAGATAACCTTTTTTCGGCTAAAATTAGTTTATTACCATCATAACCACACCCCCTACCGACACCCTCTAATTCCCTCATTTTTTAGTGTATATATATCAGTGTAAAATGTATATTTTTCGTATTAGTATCAAACCATTGATAATGGACACTTCGTGTCCGAAATGTACTTTTGGTTACAAAATAAAGTATTGAAGAAAGGTTCTAAGTGTTTTTTAATCAAAGTATAATTATCTTCAAGTAACTCAATCAATCCAAAAAAAATCTTTGTAGACACTTTAAACAATGTAGTTTTATCATCAATCTACTACAAAAATCCAAACTTTGGTATGAATATGTACAAAAAATTACCTACCTAAAGCTCTGACATAAAGCCGACAAATGTATTTTAGTTTACAAAACCTACCCCAAAATTGGAAGCAGCAAATCTATCACTAGCCGAAACCGCCGAAGATGCTGTAGTGTGTGCGTAGTATGCATTTATGTTGGCCAGCAACATGCTCATCACCGCTGGTACTCCAGGGCACAAATACTTCGTGGAAAGGCAGTGAAAATGTCTGCAAAAATAAGTATTATCAAAGTATGCCAAAAGTAATTTTTAAGCAATCAAAACTATTGATGAATAGTAGGGACGGGCGGCTTTAACAGTGACACGTGGACAATGTCACTGTGAACGTGTCAAATATCACGTGGACGTCGATTTGAGGAACATCACTGACGTCGACAATGTCGACAATTGTTTCTATAAGTATAACATTCAAGGTATTTAGCATAATGCGATGCGGTTTTGGCAAAACGTTTAGAAGTTTACAGAGTATCTAAAACACCCAAAAATATCCATAACCACAACATATACAATATATTAACATAACTTATAAATAGTGTTGTTGACATTGTCGACTTTGTTGACGTTCTCGACATTGTCGACGTGCTGTCACGTCGACAGTTGAAGTCGACACGTCGAGGCCCATTCCTAGTAAACATCGACCTATAGCAAAAATGTTGTTGTATTGTTAAAAAAATAATTAAAATGATCATAACAATAGATTGAAGCATTTGTTTACGTTATTTCCTTGTTGCAAAATGATCATAACGATGGATTGAAGCATTCGTTTACGTTATTTCCATTCACTTACGTCATGGCTTGATATATCGATTCTATCCCGTATCGCATGGCGAATTCGTCAACGATTTCCTCAGCGGCTTCGTCGAAATAGACTTTCCAGGCGTCGTCTCCTTTGGCTTGGGGCAGACTGACGATTCCGGCGTTTTGTTCGCACAAGGAATGGAAGAGGTTCTCGTGCAGACAGGTGTACTGTACGTGGTAGGGTGCTACTTTTTCTTCTCCCTTGATTTCCACTGATATGTGAAGACGTATCGCGCCTGAAACCGCCGACTTGTCCGTTCGCTTCTCCAAATTGTACCAAACGTCCATCTCACCAGATAATGTGCGTACCTTCATAAAACAGACTAATTATGAAACACACTTCAACTTGACTTCATATTATAGTAAATATTGCTTTTTGAATTATCTTGAACTACCAAACATTAATTTCAGGTATCTGTTTTGGTATGAAGGAAACAGTTCTAAACTTAGGTCCACGTTGAACTGGTTCAACTCTGAACACGAGTTCAAAGTGATGTTAGAATGTTCCTATTATTCTAATATCATTTTGAACTCGTGTTCAGAGTTGAACCAGTTCAACGTGGACCTAAGTTTAGAACTGTTTCCTTCATACCAAAACAGATACCTGAAATTAATTTTCGGTAGTTCCTATTATTCTAATATCACTTTGAACTCGTGTTCAGAGTTGAACCAGTTCAACGTGGACCTAAGTTTAGAACTGTTTCCTTCATACCAAAACAGATACCTGAAACTAATTGAACTGAAGTTTAGCTTTAACTCCAGTTCAAGGCTTTTGGTGCAACTGGGCCTTATAGTTTCAGAGTTAACTAGGTCCTATAATAAATGGGTTCGTAAGATGCAGATGGACATCCATAGAAACATAAAAATCCGAATATACAGAGGGTTTTATGTAACACGGAACATTTTCATAACGGGAATTTTTCTTTTAAGTATATACAGAGAGTTTTATGTAACACCGAACATTTTCATAACAAGAATATTTCTTTTAAGTATACATATGCATTTCGTTTTACATTTTCCGACGCTCGGTTTATTAATGTCGAATCAATTAGAACTTTAAACGAGTGTTTTCCACTCCCAGGCTAAGCATGAAGTAAAATTTCGAGTTTAGAAAAGCCTGAAAATTTGGTTTGGTCGCGTAGCGCGAAGCGCGGAGCGGCCAAACCAAATTTTCAGGCTTTTCTAAACTCGAAATTTTACTTCATGCGCCACCGGTACAAAACACTGACATATTACGAAGCTTAAAACACACCGCTAAACTTTACATTGAATCAGTGTTTTGTACCGGTGGCGCATGAAGTAAAATTTCGAGTTTAGAAAAGCCTGAAAATTTGGTTTGGCCGCTCCGCGCTTCGCGCTACGCGACCAAACCAAATTTTCAGGCTTTTATAAACTCGAAATTTTAATTCATGCTTAGCCTGGGAGTGGAAAACACTTGTTTAAAGCTTCAAATTGAATTCTCTTAATAAACCGAGCGTCGGAAATTATACAACGTATGCATATGTATATTTAAAAGAAATATTCTCGTTATGGAAATGTTCGGTGTTACATAAAACTTTCTGTATATGCATACGTTGTACATTTTTCGACGATCGGTTTATTAAAAGAATTCAATTTGAAGTTATAAACAAGTGTTTTCCACTCTCAGGCTAAGCATGAAGTAAAATTTCGAGTTTAGAAAAGCATGAAAATTTGGATTTGCCGGGCGAAGCGAAGCGAACCCGGCAAATTCAAATTTTCAGGCTTTTATAAACTCGAAATTTTAATTCATGCGCCACCTGTAAAACACTGATTCAATGAAAAGTTTAGCGGTGTGCTCTAAACTTCGTAATATGTTAGTGTTTTGTACCGGTGGCGCATGAAGTAAAATTTTGAGTTTAGAAAAGCCTGAAAATTTGGTTTGGCCGCTCCGCGCTTCGCGCTACGCGACCAAACCAAATTTGCAGGCTTTTTTAAACTCAAAATTTTACTTCATGCTTAGTCTGGGAGTGGAATACACTCATTTTAAGTTTCAAATTGAACTCTTAAAAAAAACCCAACGATTATCTAAAATGTAAGGCATATACGCTATAATTGGGACATGTATATTTGAAAGAAAAATTCCGTATATTTACAAGTTGAGGCATTAATTGCGATTGGTTGGCTACAATTTGTAATGGTCATATAGGCAACCCAATTTACACATAACCTTAAAATTAAAGCTGTCAAATTGTATTAGATGAAAATGTTCGGTGTTACATAAAACTTTCTGAATAAAACAATTGTAAGACCTATAATGAGTTATGGCTGTGAGACATGGACTTTAACCCAAAAGCTAGCAAGCAATATAGATGTCTTCAAAAGGTAGATTCTGAGAAGGATTTTAGGCTCAGTATATGAACATAGTGTATGGAGATCAAGATGGAACCAAAATCTAAAGATTACAATGGGCTGGACATGTTGCTACGATGAATGAAGAAAGGCTGCCGAGACAGCTCGTCAACAGAAGAATGTAAAAAGTGAGACCTAAGGGAAGACCGAGAACAAGACGGGAGGACGAGGCAGACAAGGATGCTAACGAAATACTCACTACCAGAAACTGGAAAAGATTGGCCATGAACAGAGAAATTTGGAGGCAAAAGTTAAGGGAGGCCAGGGAGCAATAGCGGTCTGTAGAGCCATCGGAGAGAGAAGATGAAGATGGAGGACAGTTACTATTTGGTGAGAATATATTTATTGTTCCTATTTTGTCGTCCAGAGCTGAGATGAATTCTAAAAAAAGGATTCTAATGACAAATCAGATTTACCTAATATAATTCGAATCACAAATATTACCAATATTGTCCGGCATCGGAGTTCAAGATATGTTTGTCCATTTTATGTACGTTTGGTGACAGGGTCTTTTATAACCCTGCCATCACAATGTGTGATATTAGGTTTAGGGTTGTTTATTCTACTTTATGTTTTGTTTAGTGTTGTTTATTTTAGGTAATTTATTGTATTTTTATTTTAAATAACACGAGTAAACCGGCTAATGACCTTGCAGTCGAAGCCGGTAAGTGGGAGGGGTATTTAGTCGGTAGTCCTCCAGCTTGGAGGAAGTCCGATACTTCGTCCGTAAAGGGATTTTCCCCTCCCACAGCACAAAAAAACCTGTATTGCAATTGAAGGGCTAAGGGGAAACACCAAATGCGTCCAAAAAGTACCAAACATCGTTTTTGACGCTATTGTGTAGCTTAGACCAAATATTTTTACGTAGGCCAACTTAACGGGAAACAAACAAACGGGTCACCAGTTATTCATGACGAAAGAGATGTCATAACCTGTAAAACATACGAGTTTAGAACTTTCATTTTGTCTCCTTGTAAAATTTCAAAATTGTAACTAATTTGGTTTTTTCCCTTAACCCTTCAATTCCTAGTATCATGTGATTGCTTACCTCAATAATAGTTTGTCCAAGGAAATCATCAGACTCCCTCGTAAGCTTCTGGCGGAGCTTACTCTTCAAATCGTTATCCTCATCCCAAACTCGTACCTTGATACGATCCGAAGAATTATGGCACTCACTGCCAAAAGTAAAACAAGAAAACTTCAATCAAACCCGCAAAACAAACGCAAAAACATTCCCAAAATACTCACAAGTAAAATTTTTCATCCCAAACGGGATTGAGCTCCTGGGGCATTGTGCGCGTCCTTTTTTTCACTTTGCCAACCTGCACCGTGACATAAGGATCAGAAGTCCCGCTCTTATCTTTCGCGATGAGCCCCTGAGCGGATTTCACTGAAATATCGAACGCTTATGAGGGACACTGCGGGGGGTTCCCCCCAAACAAAAAAAGTCGGGTCGGAAAAATGAAGATGAAGAAGGAAAGCTCGATTCTACTTACTCACACATACACAAACAAACAGTAAACACATCTTTCTGGTGATCTAGCAATTTTGTCAATTGTGAGAGTGGGTGCTTTTTCTTAAAAGAATGATTATAATACTCACCGGATTATAACCGTGTTTTAACTTATAGAATAAGTAAAATGAAGTTTAAATACATGTATACATATAAATATCATATGTTCAATAAAAAACGAAACTCTAGAATGACATGAAGAATATTGAAGGTTAGCAACTCTAAAATTAAATTTTATAAATATTATGTCTGACGTTTTATATGTCAATTCCTAAAGCGTGTAGCCAACCTAAATTTAAAAAAAGATAAAATCATGGCCCTCTAGAGGTTTTTTTTATTGAACATACGATATTTTTTTAATAAACTCTGTTGACTAAATAAATAGTATTTAGTGATGTGCATATTTATTCCACAACCATGATTTGTTTAATAAGATAAGTACAAAGTTTATACTTTTCCTAAAGTTCACCTATTTTTTTAAAATAATTCATCTCAAATTAAAAACGTAATTAAGACGTCTTATGTCGAGTTTTCTACGTTTAGACCTACTCCTAATTATAATGCTATGAATTATGAATTAACGTAAATATCTAACCTGTATAATTTGAACTTCACTTTAAATCAGTGTTTTACATGCGTGGCGCATGAAGTAAAATTTCGAGTTTAGAAAAGCCTGAAAATTTGGATTTGCCGGGGCGCGACTCGCTTCGCTCGCGCGCCCTGGCAAATCCAAATTTTCAGGCTTTTCTAAACTCGAAATTTTACTTCATGCTTAGTCTGGGAGTGGAAACACTCGTTAGAAGCTTCAAATTGAAAACTTTTAGAAAAACCACGAACACCTAAAAATGATAAGTTAAAAAATATCTAACAAAAATTCCCTGTAAAAGTTATCTTCTAGCTCTGAATTACCTACAGTGAATTAAAAAATATTTTTTTGTACATAATAAAGATGTGATCTTTGGACTTCATTTATCTCATTCTATAAGTACACAAAATAATAAGTTGGTCGTCGCATAAAAGGAGGTTCATGTAACTCCTTTTAAAAAAGTGTTTTATTTACAAGCAACTCCTTTTAGACTTATGAAAAGAAAAAAGAAAGAGTTCTTTTTTCTTTCCAAACAAATTCATTGCGTGCAAAGAGAAATTCAGAGCATGCGAAAGAACCCAAAAAATAAACCAACTTAAATAATCAACACACACAAAAAACAATGAAAAACTTCGTACGAAATTCTGAATAGACCCAGTAGTAATCAAGAAAAGCAAGAAAAGCAGAGTGGATGTAAAAATATATCTGATATAATACAGATTGTCTCATGGTCAGCGAAACTTTTTTAATTTTCAATTTAATAAAAAAACAAAATTACGTTGGGACAATCTGTATTTACAAATAAGTGTGAGTATACATATGTGGCATTTCTTGCGATTCCTGTCGTTTCCGGTGTGGTAAAAAGTTCTAAGTTTCAAAAATGTCAGCTAAAGTAAATGTGCTAAAAGTCTAAAAGAGATAATCAATGTATTAATCAATAATTCATTAATCATTACAAAATTACTTATATGGACAAAACAAGTTGTGTGTTCGTGTTTGTTTGTGTGTTCGTTTTTATTTGTGTGTATGTGTGTGTGAAATAGAAATGTGTGAATGTGATTGCGAAGAATCGGACTTAAAGCCCTAAGCATACATTTTTATAACAATTCACAAATTAGTGATTTTTTGATAAAAGAGTTGTATTTGTGTTAGCTTAAGAAGATATTTAAGTGTTTCCTGATTTTAGTTTTGTTGAGAGTGAAAAGCTTTTTTAAAAAAGTTGAGATTGTGTTAAAAGCAGTGCTTTATATACCGAGAATTAACCACCAAACTTAGCCATAGCAAAACAGCGTTATTAAAACAAAATATATTGGTATTTAGATTTTATTTAATTATATTGCTATAAATTATAAGCTATACACCGTGCGATTGTTTAAATTATGATTTAGAGTAGGTGGCATTTTTTTTGTGTGCGGTTGCCCAGAATGCTAATTGAATGATGGAATAAATTTGAGGTTATGGTAAACTATGTGTTAACAGTCAGTAGTGCCAATCTAATTTCAAATTCAAAGCCTACTCTAAACCATGTTTCAAATGATCGCACGGTACTTTGAACTTCACATTAAATCAGTGTTTTATACGCGTGGCGCATGAAGTAAAATTTCGAGTTTAGAAAAGCCTGAAAATTTGGTTTGGTCGCTCCGCGCTTCGCGCTACGCAACCAAACCAAATTTTCAGGCTTTTCTAAACTCGAAATTTTACTTCATGCTTAATCTGGGAGTGGAAACACTTGTTAGAAGTACCAATAAAATCGAAATAAAGCAATGGCCGCTTTTGGTGGCTAACACTCGGTAGAAAGAGTTGTTAAATTTGTAAGTAAATTATTTTTTGGTATGTTTATTGAATTCAAAAAGTTTCATGTTTAAGAAGAAAAAAATTCTGAATTTTAGGGCAAATCATTAGTTGCATAAACCAAACAGTTCATCTTCAAACTGCAGTTACATAAACATTTCAAACTAATAACTGTGCGTTTTTGAGTTTACGTAAAGTGATTATTACAGTAAAAAAGACTGTTATTCCTTACTTCACTTCTTATTTTTATTTTTATCGTTATTCAAACTAAGTTTATCTCTTGAACTGCAGTTGCATAAACATTTCAAACTAAGTTCATCTCTTGAACTGCAGTTGCATAAACATTTCAAACTAAGTTCATCTCTTGAACTGCAGTTACATAAACAGATGCACTGAGATCTCTAAACTGCGGTTTCATAAACATTTCGAACTTACTTCATCTCTGAACTGTAGTTCCATAAACAATTCGAACTTAGTTAATCACTGAACTGCAAGTGCATAAACATTTTTTGCTAAGTTCATTTCCAAACTTTACTTTCATGACGATTTCGAACTAAACTAATCTGACCTGCAGTTGCTTCAACATTTTGAACTAAGTTCATCTTTAAACAGTAGTTTCATAAACATTTCATATTAAGTTCATTTTGAAACTACAGTCGCATTAATAATTTGAACTAAGTTTTTCTCTGAACTACAGTTGAATAAACATTCTGAACTTCCACAATACAAAATGTTGACCTTATTGTATCTCTAAACTGCAGATATTAGATTTATTGGAAAATCGTATCAAATTTGTTGATGAATAAATTAAATGTTGATTTTGAAAGAAGAATTTCCTATAATTTTAAAATATATGGTATATAATGGTTTGTAAATTAAATTCACTTGGTTTTGTTTCACTTATATAAGTGAAACAAAACCAAGTGAATTTAATTTACAATCCATTATATTTCAAAATGTTTTACCAAGTGATTAATGAGGAAAAAGTGTCCGAAATATATGATATATTTGAAAGTTATACGAAATTTGTTGATATATAAATTAAATGTTGATTTTGACAGATGAATTTATTATAATTTTAAAATATAAGAAAACATTTGGGACACAATACAATATTTTGAACTGAGTTCATCTCTGAACTGCAGATATTAGATTTATTAAAATTGAATTTCTGTTCAGTATTCATTAGATGGCGTTAACTATCGAATCCATTAATTAGATTTATTGTTGATTTTGACAGATGAATTTATTATAATTTTAAAATATAAGAAAACATTTTGAACACAATACAAAATTTTGAACTGAGTTCATGTCTGAACTGCAGGTATAAGATTTGTTGGAAAATCGCAACAACTTTGTTGATAAATAAATTAAATGTTGATTTTGAAGGAAGAATTTGTTATAATTTTAAAATAAAAGATGTTTCAAAATTGTAACAAATTTGTTGGTGTAAAAATTAAATGTTGATGTTAAAAAAATAATTTGTTATAAATTTAAGATGTAAGGAAAACACTTTACTTTTTTAAAGCACTTTTTTTTTATAAAATTGGTGTAAAAAAGTTAAGTGTTTTCTATATATTAAAATTGAAAATGTACTACAAAGTGAACGCCTCCAAAATTTAAGAATTAAAATATAAGAATGATTTGAAAATTGTAACAAATTTGTTGAATGTTAGTTTTAAAACATACCAAAAAATAAAATGTCTATAAAGTTAACCAATCCTTCAATTTTCAAGCATAACAAATGTTAAACGCTTAAAAAAGTGTTAATTAGTGCTGTAAAAATCTTAGGGTTTCAATGCAGATTCTCATATATTTGGGTGTTGTTATTTATTATGTGTAAAAAATGTGTAGATCCAAAATGTACAATAATGTCGGATCTTTACTTATTGGAGGGGTATATTTTTCAGGTAGTTTAGTGCTATCTGTTAGTTGTTTAGCTACCTATAAGTTGGTCTCAGGCAGGTCTGGAGCTACATTCTATGGGCAAGCTGTCAATAAAGGAGCACTTGAAGAGAATACCATCACACACCAAGCCAAAAGTACACAAGCCTTTTCGTGATCAGAATAACTTCAAGTAAGTCCAAAAAAAATCGTAATTGTTTTTTTAATTTTTTTGGAAGTTTAGAGTAGACAGAGAGTGAGAGAGATAGAGAGGGGAGAGTCTGTGCTCAATATGTTGTTTATTTATTTACTTGTCAGTTTTAGTTGTTAATGCATTGAAATATATTTTCAAAAAATTTGTTATCGTGTTGTTTATATTTGCGTCCTTGAAATATCAAATATGTTTAAATCTTGTCTATGTTTATTTTAATATAGATTTAATATATATTTTCAAAGAATTATCTTTTGTTTGTTATTGTGTTGTTAATACTTGCGTACCTTAAAATATCAAATATGCTTAAATCTTGTTTATGTTCATTTCTGTTCATAGAGATTTAACTAAAATACAAATTAATTGAATAATTAGTACACAACGCAAATTTATCGTCGAATGTGCTGCAAATTGCAAGCTAACCAAAATTCTAATTTTTATCATGTAATTTTTTATTTACTTTTGGTTTAAGAATGACTATGGTCAACACGTTACCTTTCTACCCTGACGTCATTAACTTCTATTTGTTTTCATGGATTTTCGTTGAAACATAACATCTTCATTTGTTTAGCACGTCGAATGTTAAGTTTGCGTTTCTATCAACATGACATTCATGAGACCTGTCAAAATACTTCAAATGTGCCAATTTTACGAAAATGCGCAAAATTTCAATGGAATTGCGGCAAAATTATTTAAAGAAGAAACATATCAGATTTCCAATAATGGGCGTAAGTATTGCTCTGAAAGTAAGTGAAAAAATTATTGAAATGTTGAAGTAAAGAACACTTACAATTTTTGGCAGAACCAAAAGGAAATGTAATATTTTCTTGAATATTGTGATAAATACAATACTGACCATATTGTTAATATCCAGTTTAACTATCGTTTACTGTTCTGTGTTTGTTTGTCAGTTAGTTCTCATTATTTCGTTTGAAATAGATTGCTTACTGACAGGTTTGTCAAATAAATGAAGTAATAATATTTATGTAATTATGTATTGGCCTTCCGTTTTAATAAAGATTAAAGATTAAAGATAAAATCATACAAAAACATGGAGATGTGTTTATGATACTGAGTTTTGTTTTTTGCGACGCCAGGGTAAAAGGGTAATGTGCTGACTTTAGTAAATATTCGAAACTATAGCCACAGAATTATGTGATATAAACAGTGGTTAAACAAATTAAAAAAGTGTTTTATGTACAAGTAAACTGTTTTTGTTTAGTTTCATGTTTGGAAATTATTTCTGCAGCATAATTTTATATATTCAAATTTAATTTTCGTAAACAAATTTTCTGTAAACGCCTTAGAATTTAATATTTTCAAACACATTGAATTTGATTTTTTTATATTTCTAAAACTTTATAAAAGACGTCAAAAAAATGGTTTAAGAAAATTCCCCGATAAGAGGAAACTTTGTTCGTTTAGTTTTGTGTATGGCAATTATTTCTGTAGCATAATATTTGAAGAATTTTCTTTAAATGCCTTTTAGAAAATTTCAGAGAAGAAAAAATTCTTTGCGGCATCTTACATTAACTCTACTCTCAAACATTAATTTCAGTTTCCCGAATAATAGGAAACTTTTTTCGTTTAGTTTCGTGTATAGCAATTATTTCTGCAGCGTAATTTTATAATTTTAAAGATAATTTTTCTAAACCTAGTTAATTATACCATATTAATGTTTAAAAATGAAACCTAGGAAATAATTTTTGCCGAAAAGCTGTACTTAAAAGTTGTACCTTCTAAATAATAAAACTGAAATAAGCCTTGAAAATAAATATTTTGAAATTTGAATTGTGATAAGTCAATGAGAATGAACAAACTTTGTTTTGTTGCAGGATGAAATTTATAAAATTGCAAAAGCTCGAATTATATGTTAAAAAATTATTGTTATTAATTCAATAAAAAACGTTTTATTCCTTACTTCACTTTAATTTGTATTCGTTAGATGTACATTTCGAGTACTAAGCACTCATTATCAATAACAATTAGTTATTGATAATAATAATAATATTCCTTTATTCCATAGACCATACACAGTATAGATATACATATATTGTTACAGTATTGGATGCGTCAGATGCGGATTTCGCTTCATAATAAGTGCTTACCACTCGAAATGTACATCTATCGAATAAAAATAAAAGTGCAGTGAGGAATAAGAAGTTTTTCATTGTAATTAAAGACTCCACATAACTCAATTAAACAATTAGTTATTGAATCAACCAATCCATTGATTTTACTTAAAATTGGAAGGAAATGTGGAAAATATGAAAAAAACTGGTTTATGTTTAAAACAAATATTTTGTAATAATTAAGAATGATAACTCCTCTCGTTTTATTGTAACTTCTAATCAAAAGAAAAAAAATATTTATAAAATCGTGCGCTTTTCTTCAAATATCTTTTATGAAATTTCAGAGAAGCAAAAGTTCATTGAAGCATTTTGTATTAACCCTATTCTCAAAATTTAATTTCAGTTTTCTAAATAAAAGGAAACATTTTCCGTTAAGTTTCATGAATGGCAATTATTTCTGCAACATAATTTTATAAATCCAAAGATAATTTTCATAAACATGATTAAGTAGGGTGATTGATTGAGTTACGTGGAGATCAAATTAATTTGACGAATAAAGCACTAATAACCTGTCTTCATACGTTTTGAACGTGTGAAGAATGATTACAATGGTTACGAATTCCTTTTCGTTAAAGTTAGACACAATCGTTAATTTTGTTAGTTTTTGTCGTACATGTAAATTTTGATATATTGTCACTCACTCTAATCAATTATTTAGTTAACGAAAGCCTTAACGAAGAAGATATCATACGGCCCATTATTATTAATAAATCTTTTGACGAATAAAATTAGTACTTTATTCGTCAAACGATTTATTAATAATAATGGGCCGTATGATATCTTCTTCGTTAAGGCTTTCGTTAACTAAATAATTGATTAGAGTGAGTGACAATATATCAAAATTTACATGTACGATAAAAACTAACAAAATTAACGATTGTGTCTACCTTTAACGAAAAGGAAATCGTAAGGCCTAATAATATTAATGTTCATAAATAAAACATAAGGCAATCCTATTAATGAAATTATTAATCGTAAAGAACTCCAAAAAAATACTTTTTTAAGCCTCAAATGGATGGATTTTTGTGAAATATATGTGAAGATAAATATATATTAATTAATGTTCTTAAACATTATTAATCATTAATATTAGAGTTAATGTTCATATATGGAACATAAAACAATCCTGAAAAAAAAATTTTACCGGAAAGCTGTACTTAAAAGTTGCATCTATTAAATATTAAAATTGAAATTGTGAATATGTGTCTCTTATAAGAGAACAAATTCTAACCCTGAAAATACTAACATCAACACAAATTCTAAAATACTCGTATAGTTTGTATTTTGAGTTCAAATTTCTAAAGCACAGTACAAATAAAGCTCACAAAAAAGCAATAGGCATGCAAACAAATTTAAATCAGAAAAATACAATAAAGTATTTGTTAGTATAATTAGTAGAATTTGTATTAGAAGACCTAGAAAATTTCATAGCAGAAAAGCCCCACCTAAAAGAACGAAATATATTTTTTTTAAAGTATTGTAATTATGGTAATTAGTTAAGTTATTCCTTTATTCCTTTTACTTCACTTTTTTATTTTAATTCTATATGTACATTTCGGGTACAATGTACCCTTTATCAATAGAAAAAACTAATTAATTAGTTTTTTCTATTGATAAAGGGTACATTGTACCCGAAATGTACATATAGAATTAAAATAAAAAAGTGAAGTAAAAGGAATAAAGGAATAACTTAACTAATTACCATTAAACTAACCTTCACGTAACTCAAACAAGAATATCTTAGATATTGTAATTATATTTCAGCGCATTAGTTTTTTTGTTGTCTTATATTGTTCTTTGAATTTTTGTTAGAAAACCTAGAGCATTTCTTAACAGAAAGCTCTATCTAAAAGAATATATATTTTATAAATCGACTCCATTAATATTTTAAACTCGAAACTATTTAAATTCAAGAGAATAAGCTTACGCTTGTTTTAGTTTGCAAAACTTTAATCACAATACATAAAATTACGAATTAAGGCTTATTGTTTGTAGGTTATAGGAACATTATCGTAATTTTATATATTATTGTTTAAAGTGGATATTTTCAAATCAATTTTTTATATAGATTTTCTTAAATGTTATTCTTACATATTTGATATTTCAAGATAAGTAAAACTCCTTGAAATATTTAAAACATCAACAACATTTTCATTTGATATTTCAAGGATGTGTATTTCATGTTTTGTGTACATTGCACAAGAAACAACACCGACAAGAATAACGAGCGTGTCTTCGTTTCCTTTAATTTTATTTGTTGAGAGTGCAAGCTGAAAATAGATAGGACAGAAGTGCGCTTGCGAAAGTGGCCAAGTTAGTCAAAAATTTTAGCCAACAATAGAGAGAGACAGACATAGTCGGTTTATAGAGAGTATCGGCAAATAGGACAGAGTATATAATAATAAATAACAACATTCCAGGTGCAAAAATAGTGAGAATACTTCAGTAAAAAAGGCACACGGTACTTTAGCGTGTTGTAGGAAGCGTAGAATATTTTACCCAAAAATTCACAAACGCGACAATTGCAAATTGATGAAATTTTAATTTGAGATTGGAATAATAAATGCTTCAGAAATTAATAAAAAATGGTATATTTAATTAAGTTCATTTTAAACTTGATTTTCCTAGATATTAAATGTTAAAAAAATTATAAGTTGAAAACACCTCCACAAATTTAGTCGAAAGTAATTACAAGAAAATTATCTAAATAGCTTTTATTTTTATTTTTCTTGTAATTACTACTGGTAGAAACAAGTTCTAGTTTCCACATGTTTGCTAACGAAGGCACTAAATATATTAAACAATAATATATTATAAGTTTCTCTTGTATAAATACTGACAAAGAATTTTACAATCTTGTAACAATATATAATTAAAATACCAAAATCATTATTGAGAATTCTATATTGATAAATTATTGTATCATGGTTATATACAGTGAGTTTTATTTAACACCGAACATTTTCATAACGAGAATTTTTCTTTTAAGTATATATATGCAGCGCTGTACATTTTACCACGCTCGGTTTATTAAAAGAATACAATTAGAAGCTTTAAACGAGTGTTTTCCACTCCCAGGCTAAGCATGAAGTAAAATTTCGAGTTTAGAAAAGCCTGAAAATTTGGTTTGGTCGCGTAGCGCAAAGCGCGGAGCGGCCAAACCAAATTTTCAGGCTTTTCTAAACTCGAAATTTTACTTCATGCGCCACCGGTACAAAACACTGATTCAATGTAAAGTTCAGCGGTCTGTTTCAAACTTCGTAATATGTCAGTGTTTTGTGCCGGTGGCGCATGAAGTAAAATTTCGAGTTTAGAAAAGCCTGAAAATTTGGTTTGGCCGCTCCGCGCTTCGCGCTACGCGACCAAACCAAATTTTCAGGCTTTTCTAAACTCGAAATTTTACTTCATGCTTAGTCTGGGAGTGGAACACACTCTTTTTAAGTTTCAAATTGAACTCCTTTTAAAAACGGCTATCTAAAGATTTACGGCATATACTACAGCGTATTGGGACATGTATACTTGAAAGAAAAACTCCCTTTATGTACAAGTTGAGGGATGAATTGCAATTGATTAGCTACAATTTGTAATAGTCATATAGGCAACCCAATTTACATATAACCTACAAATCAAAGGTGTCGAATCGTAATTTATGAAAATGTTCGGTGTTATATAAAACTCTCTGTATATGTTAATACACTATTGATTTAATGTGAATACAAATATATTCTTAATAACGATTTTTAAATCATAATTCTATATTGTTACAACATGATCTCGTGGTAAAATTTAATTATTGTTAAAAGATTGTAAATTGGGAGTTATACAATTTTTATTTTCTTCTAGAGTAAATACATACAAAACAATATTATTGTTTTGAAACTCCGGGGTCGGTTGGCCGAAACATCTTTTGTGGTTTTAAGTAAAACAAGTACATAAGTGCGCAATTATGGCCGATATCTGTTGTTGAACGATCTATGATATTTATTATTGATACAACATTGACATGTATTGAATATCTATATTGAATGATACCATTGAAACAATAATGTACATGTATTGAATATCTATATTGAATGATACCATTGAAACAATAATGTACATGTATTGAATGTTTATATTGAAAGATAAATGATATTTATTATATTAATAATATTATATTGAGTGATTAATTATATTCATTATTAGAACAATATTTTTCAAAAATTATTGTTTATATTGAATGATACGATGTCGTGCACGTATTAAATATAAATATTGTAGGATCAATGAAATTCATTATTAATATAATATTGTACAGACATTGAATATCTATTTTCGTTGTTGATACACTATTAGAAACTAAGTTACTGGATTTATACAATATTGTATCTTTAATGAATAGTAATTTAGTGTCGATAACCGCAATCTATATTGTGACAATATCGTGTGCACATTAATTAACAATTGAAAGATATAAATGTAGATACAATATTGCTACAATCTAAATACAATATTTATTTCTACTAGAGTTGATACAGTTGTTTATGCTTTATTGAATACGTGTCAATGTAAACAAATTTGTGCAAGTCAATAAAACTTATACATTATTTGGTTTAGAACTATTTTTCGCTTTTGTTTTAATAATTTCAGTTTATTTATTACTAATGTATCAAGAAATTGTTTTCTATTCCTAAACCTAATTTTGTTTAGGCGTATTTTAGATTATAGATGCATATAGCATTTATGAATATTTCTCCCTTTCTTTTAATAATTTCAGTTTATTATATGAATGTACAGTTATTAATAATGTGGTTATATTGATAATCGATTTTGGGTAAAATATCTATGCCTATTTGATCGAGACTCGAGAAACAAAATAAATATCGTAAATATTGAAAAAACTGGTTTCGAGAGATAATATAACAAGAGGTGGTGAATTATATATCCTGCGTCCCCAATAGAATGCAGCTGGCAATACCTGTGATTGCAATCTTGCACGACCACTTGGATGTGCCCTCAATAGTCATTTCTTCGGCCTGCTCTATTGAGTCAATGTGTGTGTCTGGGTCCACTGAAAATGTCGTTCTGCGCGCCGGAACGGAAACCGGAACCGGAACCGGAAACAAGAATACACACCGATACAACAACACTGGACAAATGCAGGCACGCTTCTTTCTCATCAATAATTTTTTTTTTAAATAAGAGTTTAATTAATTTAATTGGTCTCCTTCTGATGTCGGCCTTTTTTCTCACTCGCTTGGCCATCACCCACACGAAATCAAAATTAATAAATGAAAATATACAACGTAAGTTAAAATAATCATTATTTCTTTAATTGTAATTTCACTTTGCCGGATATAAAAAAACATAAAACAGAATAATCGAGAGAATTTCCGAAAGAACATTGAAAGACTTGCTATACATTTTAAACATTTCTTTATAAATTGACTTCGTTGACTGAATAATTAAATAAATGAGTCCTCCTATTTTGAAAAACCTTTTAAACATTTCTTTTTTAAATTGACTCCGTTGACTGAATAAATAAATAAATGAGTCCTCCTATTTTGAAAAACCTTTTAAACATTTCTTTTTAAATTGACTGCGTTGACTGAATAAATAAATAAATGAGTCGCCTATTTCCAAAAACCCCTAAATCCATTGTTTTCAAATAGATTTAGGGATTTTTGGAAATAGGCGACTCAAATATCCGCGAATCGGAGCGGCCAAACCAAATTTTCAGGCTTCTCTAAACTCGAAATTGTACTTCATGCGCCACGCGTATAAAACACTGAATTCTCTTAGATTTTAAAATATACGTCTTTGGCATACTGCTTCAGTAGTATATCCTAAACTTCACTTGAAATCAGTGTTTTACGCGTGTGGCGCATGAAGTAAAATTTCGAGTTTAGAAAAGCCTGAAAGTTTGGTTTGGTCGCTCCGCTTCGCGGAGCGACCAAACCAAACTTTCAGGCTTTTCTAAACTCGAAATTTTACTTCATGCTTAATCTGGGATTGGAAACACTCGTTAGGGGTTTCAAATTGAACGCTTTAATAAAAGCGTTTATACCATGCGATCATTTAAATTATGATAAAGACAATTAACTATAAAGAAAAATTGAGTTTGTCAATAGTTTGCAAAATATTTACAAAATATAAAAACCAATTAAAATTAATATCGACTTTCTGCAAAATATTTTTGTCTCATTAAGACAAGTCTCCAAATAGTTGTTTCAATGAATATTTGGAGACTTGTCTCAATGAGACAAAAATATTTTGTAAAAAGTCGATATTAATTTTAATTCGTTTTTATATTTTTTTATTGAAATTATGATTTAGAGTAGGCGGCATTTTTTGTTGTGCGGTTGCCCAGAATGCTAATTTAATGATGGAATAAATTTGAGGTTATAGTAAACTATATGTTAACGGTCAGTAGTGCCAACCTAATTTAAATTTCAAAGCCTAAATCATGTTTTAAATGCTCGCACGGTATTAACATTAGGTTAGGTTAGGTTTATATGGCAACAGCCGAGGCTGTTTACTTAGGCCCATAGGGCCCGTTGTGATACCATGAGAGATCCTTCCCCTATACAACCCAATTTGAGCACCTAATGAATCCGATCAGATCTCCCATCTGCCTGATGAAGCCACTGTGTGGCGAACCAATTGTTGCAGTGTCAATCAATAAACAGTGAAATCTTAACCAAGTGTGTTATTTACTAAAAGTTTTAGATCTCCCACCCTTATAGGACGGTATTAGCATTACTATAGATAATTTGAAGCATATTTAATAAAGTAATTTTCAAAGGCAAAACCCTCTCAATTTAATTAAAGCAAGTACTTGATCAAATTTGAAAATATAACACAATCACGTGACCCCCTTCAACCATCAATTTCAACAGAAAAGCAAATACCAATCAAGCCCTTTCGGAAATTACCCTACGACGAAAAAAATCAATGTTCAACACCTGTGTGTCGTATATGTCCCTGTACAGAAAAAAAAAAGAGTAAATAAAATCGATGATTGCGATGGACGTTTATTGGACCAAAATGTAACAGGCGAAAATATCGCGTTCGCCATGAATCAATAAACGAACGCTGAAACTGACTTTATTTGTCGCTTCCGACACCAATTCCTCTACGATTTTCATACACAGCAAACACGTTTGCGATCACATTATGGAATAAATGGGACAGGTTCGTCGTCTGTGTTTGTTATTTGTTGAACTATCTGCCAGGCCCACGCTCGCACAACAGGCGTTTGTTTATTTTATCGACGAATCGATGCCGTATTGGGATTATCATTTTGCTGTTCAAACATTCATAGCTCTCAAGCGTAATTTGTAACTATAATAAATGGTCAGTACGCTTGTTCAACCAGAGCATAGGATTCCAAACTGTTTTGTTTCACAGACCACTTAACAATTTTTTCTGTTTTTCTAATATTGAATTGTTACAAATTCATCAACTGCAAATGTGTTTTTAGCAACTGACAGTGGATTGAAATCAAGAAAATATTTTTACATTTAGCATTATTTAAAATTCAAAGTAATTAATTGATTCGTCGACGGAGAATAGTCCCATCATCGTTCTCGAATTTTCTAACGATTAAATGATGAAGTTATAAAGTTCCCCCCAAAACTATCTCCGAATCTTCATCATGTATCATACAAATTTATGTATTTTTTTTACTTTATAGGAAATTTGTATGTCTATTATAAGAAACTATTTAATAAAATAGTTTACACAACATACAGTGTGGAAATTAGGTAGCAGATAAATTCGGTAACTCCGTTAATGTGTATGACAGAAAAAATTTAAAAGACGTATAGCGATTAAAATCACTGCGCATGTAAAAAATATTTTTTTAGATTTTTCAAAAAAAAAATTGTAAACGCTGTGACGTCATCAATATTTTTTTCAAATGACAACCTATATTTTTCATTTTTTATTTCGGTAGAGTTTTTTAATAGGTTTCCAACCATATAAAATTTTGTATAGCTTACATAAGAAAAAATAGAAGAAAAGCGGTCTTAAAGTTGAAAAAGTAAAGATGAATAAAATTAACAGACTAATCCTAGTTATCGGGGTTTAAAACAAACAAAACAGTGTGTTCACTTTGACATGTGTCACGTGCTTGCGTACAAGCAAAGTGTTTAGTGCGTTTTTCATTCCCCGTGGATAGTACGAGTATTTAATACGTAGTAAGTATCTTGTTTAACCAAAATGCCATCGCTGACAGAGAAGCAAAGAATTGAAGTTTTAATGATGATTGGGTATGGTGATCGAGTTAGAACCCATCAAGAAGTATGTCGAATTTTCAGAGACAAATATCCTGATCACCAATTAACCCAATCCACAGTCAGTAGAATTGAAAATAAATTTAGAGAACATGGTACTGTTCAGGATCTTCCAAAAACTGGCTGCCCTTTGACAACATTAACCGAAGATATGCAGCTTAATATATTACTGGAATATGAAGATAATCCGCATTCAACTAGTCGAAATATCGCGTTAAACCACAATCTGAGCCATACTTCGGTACTAAAACTTCTAAAAAAGCAGAAATTTCATCCTTATAAGGTAAACTTGGTCCATGAGTTATCAGACACAGACTTTGATCTTAGGCAAGAATTCTGTGAACAAATGATGGAAATATGCAATCGTGATCCAATGTTCTCGCGGCGTATAATATTTTCGGATGAAGCAAGTTTTTCCTTACATGGAACTGTCAACAGGCAGAATTGTCGATATTGGGCTAGACAAAATTTACACTGGATGCATGAAGCTCATACACAATATCCCCAAAAGCTCAACGTATGGGCAGGAATAATCGGTGACAGGATTTTAGGGCCATTCTTTTCCGACGCTAATTTGACTGGGGAACGATACCTAGACTTTTTACAGTTTGAATTAGTACCTGCATTAGCGATATTATTTCCGAATGAACACGACCCTGACATACCAAACAATAATATTTGGCTGCAACAGGATGGTGCTCCGCCACACTATGCATTGGATGTGCGACGTTATTTAGACGAAGTGTTCCCAGGAAGATGGATTGGAAGAAGAGGTCCAATTGAATGGCCGGCTAAGTCCCCTGATCTAACGCCATTGGACTTTTTTCTGTGGGGGCACTTAAAAAAACATGGTATACAAAAATCGACCTAATCATTTAGAGGACCTTAAAGAAAGAATTCTGCATGAGTGTAGTTTAATAAAGCCTCAAATGTTTCAAAACGTGGTGAATGCATTTTATAACCGTCTTGGGTATTGTCAGATGGTGCATGGTCATCAGTTTTAACATTTAATATAATTGTCCAAGCCCTAATATGTTTTGTTTGTTTTAAACCCCGATAACTAGGATTAGTCTGTTAATTTAATTCATCTTTACTTTTTTAACTTTAAGACCGCTTTTCTTGTATTTTTTCTTATGTAAGCTATACAAAATTTTATATGGTTGAAAACCTATTAAAAAACTCTACCGAAATAAAAAATAAAAAATATAGGTTGTCATTTGAAAAAAATATTGATGACGTCACAGCGTTTACAATTTTTTTTTGAAAAATCTAAAAAAATATTTTTAACATGCGCAGTGATTTTAATCGCTATACGTCTTTTAGATTTTTTCTCTGTCATACACATTAACGAAGTTACCGAATTTATCCGCTACTTAATTTCCACACTGTATAGTATATACAGAGAGTTGTATGTAACACCGAACATTTTTTCTTTGAAGTATCCGTATGCATACATTGCACATTTTCCAATGCTCGGTTTATTAAAAGAATCCCATTTGAAGCTTTAAGCGAGTGTTTTCCACTCCCAGGCTAAGCATGAAGTAAAATTTCGAGTTTAGAAAAGCCTGAAAATTTGGTTTGGTCGCGTAGCGCGAAGCGCGGAGCGGCCAAACCAAATTTTCAGGCTTTTCTAAACTCGAAATTTTACTTCATGCGCCACCGGTACACTGATGCAATGTAAAGTTTAGCTGTGTGTTTTAAACTTCGTAATATGTCAGTGTTTTGTACCGGTGGCGCATAAAGTAAAATTTCGAGTTTAGAAAAGCCTGAAAATTTGGTTTGGCCGCTCCGCGCTTCGCGCTACGCGACCAAACCAAATTTTCAGGCTTTTCTAAACTCGAAATTTTACTTCATGCTTAGCCTGGGAGTGGAAAACAATCGCTTAAAGCTTCAAATTAAATTCTTTTAATAAACCGAGCCACGGAAAATGTGCAACGTATGCACATGGATACTTAAAAGAAAAATTCTCGTTATGAAAATGTTCGGTGTTACATAAAACTCTCTGTATGTCCTTATAGATACTATCTGTGTTATGTGAATTATTCCATTTATAGAAAGCCAACATTTCAGCCATTCTCTTGGACCTCCATTTACTACTTTTACTTTTAGTTTTGATATTATATGATATGGACTCCTTGCAGTTTGGAGTCGAACCATGGGGGTCGATATAGACCATTTTATTTTAGGACTCAGATCCTTAATTAAATTCTGTTACAACTAATTTAGATGATTACAAATTTGTTTTATATATATTTCAAATTATATAATACCTATGATAAAAATGTTAATAAATCAAACTAACATCTAACTCCCATTAATAAATTGATAAATAAATTGATTTTGAGTTACGTGAAGATCAAATAAATTTGACGAATAAAGCACTAATAACCTTTCTTCACACTTCCCATTAATAAAACAATCAAAACACCGCAGTATTTAATTAAAATTCCGTCACGTGCAAACCGAACACAATTCAGAACAATCCAACAGTGCAGTCGGACGTAATCGATTCCAACCCATTTATTAATACATAATTCATTCTGTCGACTTAAATTGTATCGATTATTCTAATGCTCAAAGTTAGCCAATTATACCAAAAACTGTTTCTGGTTTAATTCAGACGTTTTACTGCTGTTCCCCAAGTGTGATTAATAAGTCAGTCGTGTTTAAAGTTTCCCAGAACTTCCGTTACCATTTCGGTTTATCTAGTTATTGCGGTCAGAGCTCGATCACCTGTTACTTGATCCAATAAACTTTTTTTTAGCGAGGATTAACTATTTAACTAAAATTGTAATATAGCGGTTATAAATCAGACTTCTTTAAGTTAATACCAAGTTACTCTGTAAATGATTACAAGATTAAACCATTTTATTTATTATTCATTTCTATGCAGTATTTTGTTAAATAAAGAAATTGTTGTTAAACCGGATGTCCCAATTTTGGAGAACCATTTTAATGTCATTGATTTTGTAAACAAATTGTTCAATTTAACGAATATGTAGTTTCATCTTCTAAGAATACATAAAAAAAAAATGCAAAATAACTATAGTTTGCTTAGAGTTAATTTAGATTTATCGACATTACTTTCCCGCAGAAATTATTTTGATATGTGTTTTTTTGTATAAATTAATAAACGGGTATATTTGCTGTCCCGCGCTCTTGGCAGGTCTTGATTTTTGGCACCAAAGATCGGGACCTTCAACAAGACAGCAAATCTTATTTAAAGAGAAATTGCATCGTGCTACGTACGTTAGGAACAACCCGTTGTCCAGATTAACCCGCACCGCCAATTGTTTACTACCCTCAGTAAATTTTGACTTATTTGCCGCTAATTATTCATGCTTTCGTAGGGCGGTAGTGGTCGTTAATCTGGATTTAATTTTCATTTAGTTTAAGTCCTTCAATTTTTTATGGGGAAATGTAATTGGTGTTACTTCAGTACGTTATTTTTCAATTCTTTGTTGTATTGTATTAAAATTAATTTTATGTTTGTAAAGATATTTTCGTTAATTAAATAAATAAATAAATAAATAAATCCACTAGGAAGATAATGTTTAAAAATTAGATTTCGCTTATAGAATCAGCCTAAAAATTTTGAAAAGGAACAATAGGGAAACATGTTTTCAGTACAAGTAGTAGTGATTCTTTCAAAATTAGTTAACCTGTATTTACCTCTATATTATAAGTCATAGAGAATAGACAACGTTATAATTTTTAACGATTTTAATCGAGATCAAACATAAAAACAATATTTCAAACTTCACATTATCACAAGTGAAGTGAAAGTGAATCTTCGAGTTTAGAAACCTGAAAGTTTAGATTTAGATTTGACTTTTCTAAACTCGAAATTTTATTTTATGCTTAATCAAAGATTGGAAACACTCGTTCGAAAATATAAAGCGAATTAAAATTAATATCGACTTTCTGCAACAATTTGTTGATTGTTGTTTGAATTATTAGTGCTCTATTTTTGTTAAAAGGGGTTTTCCCGTATAAATAAATAAATAAAATAAATAAAATTTTAGTGCCATTGAGACAAGTCTAAAAATATTCATTGGAACAACTATTTCTCGAGCTAATACCCCGACAGTAGTTGTTTCAATGAATATTTGGAGACTTGTCTCAATGGGACTAAAATTTTTGCAGAAATTAATTATATATATTAATTTTAATTCGTTTTTATATTTTGTAAATACTCTGCAAACTATTGACAAACTCAATTTTTCTTTATGTTAAACTTACTTTATGTTACACTCGTTAGAAGTTTCAAATACAATTATGAGATGGTTTAGAACTTCCCCAGCTTTCAAGAGTGTCATGTAGGGAGAAGTACTCCGATTTTTTAAATTGTAACCTCCAAATTGCCACCCCTGTCGAGATATAACTCATTTTAAAGGAAATAAAAAAAACGCATTTCTTCAAACCAGAAGCCGTTATATTGGTTTGTTGAAAAGTTATTAAGGATTAAGTACGTAAGAATTTGTGTCTCCATTTGCTACCCGAAAAGCCTTCTAATTTTTTAACTTAAAAGGAAATGTAAGAAATTGTGAACATATATCAATGTACGAGCCAAAAAAGGACTATTTTTTAATATTGTCAGATAATATTAAGAAACAGTCCTTTGTTGTATTACTGCTGCGGAATAATAGTATATTATTCAACAAGCGCATAATGAAAGCTATTAATCATGAGAATGAGGTTTACGGAACGAGCCGCAGGCGAGTGGAGTAAATCATTCGAATGATTAATAGCCATTATGCGCGAGTAGAATACTATGCTTTATCCACAACCACAAAATGTATATTCATTCTTGCTTACTGCAACTTTTCAAGAATAAGAACATAATTCATTAAATCATTTACTTTTAATTATAACTAAGAAATACATATAATAATACTATTTATTAGGATTAATGTTAATAGTAACGTTAGAACAATTATTAAACACAATAGGGGGCATTGAAGTGAGTACACCAAGATTTACGGTTTGATCCAAAATATCGAAATTAACGGAATTTGTGCTGGAAGATGCAGCTGTTACATTATTTGCTGTCGATTCTATTGACGATGCAATTTTTCTGGCAGTTTCCTTTTTGTTTTCCAAAGAATCGTTAATATAGCCTTCTGCAACCGCAGTTGACTTCCATCCTCCATGACATTTTAACACAGTGATGTCTCCACCAGCATCAACCAAAATGGTGGCTGAGGTTCTTCTAAAGCTATGGCCTGTATATTGCTCAGGATTGGGTAATTTCAAAAAACTGGCGATATCCCTTCCCATTTTTGTAAATTTATTAATACCAATTCGCTGTTTAGTACACTTTCCATTTTGAAAATTTTGAAAGAAATAATCACAGTTTATCTGCTTTCGGAGGCACAAATATTTTTTTACAATGTGGTAAAAATTACCAGATACTGTAAATTTCCTACAAATTTTAGTTTTTATGGTTGGCACCTTAATCATATAGCAGGAATTAAGGTCTTCTTTATCTTTAATTTTCATGTTATACAGCTCATTTGAACGACAAGCGCCTATTAAACCCATAATTAATGCAACCTGAAGAAAAAATTACTGCTATTTTTTTAAAAATATTAAAATAATTTAAAACTTACTTTTGTTGCAAGAAATTTGTCATCCGGTGCATTTGCAATGAAACTGTTAACATTTTCTGGGGAGAAAGTGTTGGCTTTTTTCGGAGTAAACCCTTCATTTTTTCTTTTCAAAAAAGCTAGAAGTTTGCCATAGTTTCCAATATTGATGTTTTCAAAGATTTTCAATGTACTTTTTAGCATCGAATACTTCTGCCACAACGATGAGGTGTTGTATTTTTTTGATAATTCAGTAAAATACACCAAAACTACCGACTCAGTTGAAGAATGTGCTTTTTTCTCCTTTTTCCATTCACAAAACGTGTTGTATGTACTTTGGTATATGTTGCGAGACTTTTTAGGCAACAAATTGATGGAAGCGATTTCTGCCGCGTCCCTTATTTCCGGGGGTGTCAACAAGTCAGGATCGGATTCCATGTTGCTTCTTTCACCTTCGATAAACTATTAACCACACTATCACAACACAATTAACACAATTTGCTTTCAATTTATAAATTGTTTTTGTTTACGTCAAAATTGATTAACATGAGGTATCCTGATTTTGTAGTGATTTCTTATTATTCACAGTTGAGCAGTGATAAGTCAAAATATTACTCACAGGTTTCATAACCTATTTATAATAAACGTCATTATTATTGACTCTTAGCATGTATAATTATAATATTATAGAGTGGTTGTGGATAAAATTATTTTCATCTAGTTAGTTTTGGAGCAATTAAAATTAACAATTAAAACGCCTGCTTATTAGTAATAATTTCTTGTTAGGCAATTTTCATTAGTTAAAAATGTCGTAAAAATTAAGAGAAACTTACAGAATTACACATTTAAAAAAAAAATTATTTTCTTTTAAATGAGTTAAATTTCGACAGGGGTGGCAATTTAAAAAAGTAGGGTAGTACTTTCTCCCCACATTGACCCCCAAAAGTTGAGGAAGTTCTAAATCGTCTCATAATGTACTTTTTATGATACTGTATAACTATGCAAATTTTCGATGAAGAATATACACGTAATCAAAAACTACACCGCATTCCCCGGACTTTTGCCAAACCCTGTATATTGTAACAAAGTGAACACTTAGCGGACTCGACCTGTTGTGTTCCTATCACAATGCAATAAAATAACTATTAATTTTCTTGTAATCATTTATATCATCTTATTAATTTATCTTCTCTTAGATGTCTGATTTGTTCCTTTTTACATTTCGCATCTAAAAATAATAAATAAGGGCACGTGTGAGAAATAACCAATTAAGTCGAATAGGCTGAAGCAGATAATAAATATAATATGGTGAAGTTTACAAAAAAAAAGGTAGCAAAGCGTAACATTCAACATTCATTTGGACGGCAGGAGCGATCGATCGCGACGAAAGCTCCTGCCATTAATGTACAGGGTGTCACTAAAAATATATCATCATTCTGGATCGTTTTTATGAGATATAAATATGAAAAAAATAACCCGATCGTTGGTCCTTTTTACCCTTGTAAATATATTTATGGTACATTTTATATATGAAATCATAAGTTTAAAATATCTAAGTAAAATATATTTTAAACTGCACATTAAATATTTTTAATGTCATCTAATTAATTTGCCTATAACTTATTGGTGAAAATATATTTATATTTGTATTACGTAGATTTAGCTGTTTTTGTAATAGTGGCAAAAATTAAATTATTTGCCAACAAAAATATAATTTCACATATTCAGTAAACACTTTCACAAACAAAACTTTCTACTGATCGAAAATATTTAAAATATCTTTCATCAACATCACAACAAAGATTCATGTGTTTATATATTGATCAAACATTATATTAATCTGTTTTTACTTTCCCCCGTATGTAATACAAAGGGAAAGTATTGTTTTCGTGAAAATTTTCGAATCAAAAATTTTAGCGGAAATATCCGTTTTGAGGTCCCCTGGCCATTTTTGAAAAATGTCTGTCTGTCTGTCTGTCTGTGTGTGTGTCTGTGTGCGCTGTACCGCAAAAACCGCTAAAGATATCAAGATGAAACTTGAAACTTAAGCTTTTTGTTACAATCGGAAGAACTGAAAAGCTTTTGGTGAAAATCGGAAAACCGGAAGTGGTACTTTACTCTTAGCGTTTTTCAGTTTTTTCAGGTTTTTTCAATAAATGTTCATCAAACAAAAAATTCTTTCAAATAAAAGTTGTAGATAATAACAAAATGAAGATGTATTGTTTACTTACTTTTTGTCATAGCACTCTTAGTTTTTGAGATATTTCAAAAGTTGTGTGTTTTATCTAGTTATTGGTGTGTGACAGTGTATGTGTCGATACAATTGAAAAATGTTTCAAATAAAAGTTGTAGGAAATGAAAAACTAAAGATTTTTTGTAGATTCACTTTTTGTCATAGCACTCTTAGTTTTTGAGATATTCAATAAATAGTGTTTTTTATCTAGTCATTGGTTTGTGTCAGTATGTGTAGATCCAATTGAAAAATCTTTCAAATAAAAGTTGTAGTTATCAAAAAGTTGAAGACATTTTGAAAATAATAATGCTACAAATATTTTAAAAGTGATTGAATACGCAATTTACGGGGGAAAGTACTATGATGGACACATCACATTTTTTTCTCGGTGGATTTAACTTAAACTTATCAGCAAATAAATGCAATAACGTGTAGTTATTTAAATTATAAATTAGAGTAGGCAACATTTTTGTTGTGCGGTTGCACAGATTGCTAATTGAATGATATTTGAGGTTATGGTAAACTGTGTGTTAACAGTCAGCCAAACTAATTTTATATTCAAAGTCTACTCTAATTTATGATCGCACAATATTATACAGAGAGTTTTATGTAACACCGAACATTTTCATAACGAGAATTTTTCTTTAAAGTATCCATATGCATACGTTGCACATTTTGCTCGGTTTATTATATGAATTCAATTTGAAGCTTTAAGCGAGTGTTTTCCACTCCCAGGCTAAGCATGAAGTAAAATTTCGAGTTTAGAAAAGCCTGAAAATTTGGTTTGGTCGCGTAGCGCGAAGCGCGGAGCGGCCAAACCAAATTTTCAGGCTTTTCTAAACTCGAAATTTTACTTCATGCGCCACCGGTACAAAACATTGATTCAATGTAAAGTTTACCGGTATGTTTTAAACTTCATAATATGTCAGTGTTTTGTACCAGTGGCGCATGAAGTAAAATTTCGAGTTTAGAAAAGCCTGAAAATTTGGTTTGGCCGCTCCGCGCTCCGCGCTTCGCGCTACGCGACCAAACCAAATTTTCAGGCTTTTCTAAACTCGAAATTTTACTTCATGCTTAGCCTGGGAGTGGAAAACACTCACTTAAAGCTTCAAATTAAATTCTTTTAATAAACCAAGCATCGAAAAATGTGCAACGTATGCATATTGATAGTTCAAAGAAAAATTCTCGTTATGAAAATGTTGGGTGTTACATAAAACTCTCTGTATATAATTATTATTTTTGAGTGACGTGAAGATTTGTATCACTTAATAAAAACACAGTTATACCGGGTGTTGACTTGGCGGACGCATCATAGGAAATCGCATGTTAATTTTGAAGTGTTCAAATATTGGCTTCCCTATTTATTTTAGAGACAAAATATAATTCACTTTTTTGTAGAGGGTAAACTTCTAAATTTATGAATGTTCACACTTAACACTTTACGTTTTTCTAAGTTAAAATAATTGAGAAAAAGTAATGCGATTTTATAAAAATAATGACATACCATGGAATTGATACAATTGCGGATATTCCTCGTTTTTTTTTAAATTCAATTTAAAGCTTTACACAAGTGTTTTCCACTCCCAGACTAAGCATAAAGTAAAATTTCGAGTTTAGAAAAGCCCCGAGTAGAAATTTTGTCGAGGGTCGCGCAGCGACCCGAGACAAATTTTCAGGGCTTTTCTAAACTCGAAATTTTACTTCAGGCGCCACGCGTATAAAACACTATAAAATTGTCAAATTTATGTATATTCGAAATTTACTTAAAATCTGTGTTTTATACGGGTGGCGCATGAAGTAAAATTTCGAGTTTAGAAAAGCCCAGAAAATTTGTCTCGGGTCGCTGCGCGACCCTCGACAAATTTTCACGGGGCTTTTCTAAACTCGAAATTTTACTTCATGCTTAGTCTGGGAGTGGAAAACACTCGTTTAATGCTTCAAATTGAACTCTTTTAAAAACCAACGAATGTCAGAAAATCTTCAACTAAAATCGACCCGAAACAAATTTTCTGGTCTTTTCTAAACTCGAAATTTGACTTCATGCGCCACGCGTATAAAACACTATAATATTGTCAAATTTATGTATATTTGAAATTTACTTAATATCTGTGTTTTATACGGGTGGCGCATGAAGTAAAATTTCGAGTTTAGAAAAGCCCAGATAATTTGTCTTGACAAATTTTCACGGGGCTTTTCTAAACTCGAAATTTTACTTCATGCTTAGTCCGGGAGTGGAAAACACTCGTTTAAAGCTTCAAATTGAACTCTTTTAAAAACCAACGAATGTCAGAAAATCTACAACTAAAATAATTAAGAAAAAATAATGTGATGTTTTTTGGCGTGGTCTGCATAATACCACTTTATTAGGAGGATTTAATCTTGTAAAGTGTAAATCATTTCGAAAACATTTACTTTAATCAAGTGACTGCGATATCTTTTACCATTTTGACATCCGCAATTGTTGTTTCATTTCCATAGCATGTCATTATTTTTATAAAATCACATTACTATTTTAACTTAGAGAAACGTAAAGTAATAAACGTTAACACGAATGAATTCAGAATTTTTCCCTCTACAAAAAAGATACATACATTTTGTTTCTAAAATAAACAGGGGAGCCAAAATTTGAACATTTCAAAATTTACATGGGATTTCCTATGGTGCGTCCGCCAAGTCAACACCCGGTATATCTTTCTTTGCTTTTTTTAAATACTATAATATATGTATATTTCTCGTACTGTGTATCCATTATCAATATGAGCAAAGGGTTATACTCTTGTATAATATTGTGCGATCATAAATTAGAGTAGACTTTGAATTTTAAATTAGTTTGGCTGACTGTTAACACATAGTTTACCATAACCTCAAATATATTCCATCATTCAATTAGCAATCTGTGCAACCGCACAACAAAAATTTTGCCTACTCTAATTTATAATTTAAATAACTACACGTTATTGCATTTATTTGCTGATAAGTTTAAGTTAAATTCACCGAGAAAAAAACAGATTAATATAAATACAGAAATATAACTGTTTTTTTATTGAGTATAATTTATGTTGACACACAAAATTTATTAAAATTTTGCAATATAATGTCTTTGATTTATTTTGACGATAATTATCTCCTAAATATTATCTTAAATATAATTAAACTAAAACTTAAAGTAATAATTTAATTTGACAAATATTTGCAGAATTTTTCAAAAATATAATAATGTAAGACTACCAAATATTCATTGTAAATAATTGTTTCAATAATGGAAGCTAGATAATTTGAATTATTAAATTAAAACTTCTATAAAAGCTTAAAAATCATTTAGTATATTATTTTCTCTGTTATTGATAATGATTTTTTGACATTCGTGTTATTAGTTATTGATACGTTCTGACTTATATTTTATTACACATAGTTTAAATTATTTGAGTGAGTTACCTGAAGATCAAACTTAATTGATAAATAAAGTACTACTAATACTAATAACCTTTCTTCACACTTTTATTTTACTTCCACTTTATTTGAAACTTATTAAAGAGATTTTTCTGTATTATTAAATCAATTATAATAATAATCTGCATATTCACATGTACACAAAATATAAATACAAACATTAATTGTTTAAGAAATTTAATAAATAAATTGCAGAATTTTTCAAAAATATAATAATGTAAGACTACCAAATATTCATTGTAAATAATTGTGTCAATAATGGAAGCCAGATAATTCGAATTATTAAATTAAAACTTCTATAAAAGCTTAAAAATCATTTAGTATATTATTTTCTCTGTCATTGATAATGATTTTTTGACATTCGTGTTATTAGTTATTGATACTTTCTGACTTATATTTTATTACACATAGTTTAAATTATTTGAGTGAGTTACCTGAAGATCAAACTTAATTGATAAATAAAGTACTACTAATACTAATAACCTTTCTTCACACTTTTATTTTACTTCCACTTTATTTGAAACTTATTAAAGAGATTTTTCTGTATTATTAAATCTATTATAATAATAATCTGCATATTCACATGTACGCAAAATATAAATACAAACATTAATTGTTTAAGAAATTTAATACAAAATCACTGAAAATGTGTCTGTCTATTCATATTTAACGAGAAGTTTTCCTACATTCTCAAATTAATAATAAATAATTTGTGTATACAGAAGTACAAAAACAAAACAAACAGATAATAAATTGTTCAATAAATTAAACATGAAACTCTAGAAATTTGTCTGTCTTTGACTGTCTTCATCTGCCTGTATTTGTGACACTAGTTATGGATATTTCGTGATTATTTTATTAGAAATATTTTGTTCATATCTAAGGAGACGTTTTCTTATTGGTAAAATAATAGTAAATAAATTGTATATACAGTAGTACCAAAAAAACCAAATAGATTAATAAATTATTTAATAAATAAAGTACAAAACTCTAGAAATGTGTCTCTCTTTGAATGTCTTCATCTGCCTGCATTTGTGACACTAGTTAGCCATATTTCGTGACTATTTTATTAGAAATATTTTGTTCCAATTTAACGATACGTTTTTTTCTATATTGTTAAATGAATAATAAATAATCTGTATATATACACTCGACCGCAAAAAAAACGCGCCACTTGAAAATTCTCGTTTTTTCGTGAATATTCAAACAGCCATAACTTCGGTCGATGTGGATGAAATTTAATGAATTTTTGAGTTTTTGGAACGCTAAAGTTTTCTCTTTAAGGACACATAAGTGTGTATAACGAAATTTAAGCATTTCTGCATTTAAAAGTCCTACCAACAAAAAAATGTTCAGAATGTTAAAAATGATAAAAGTTGAGAAGTTATACTGTGCCCAAAAAAAAAATCGTAGCTCTACTTCAAAAAAAGCGCAACAAAATTCCATCATTTTCCTTTGAAATAAGCGAAAAATCATGTGATCCAATGATTTGCCTCGAAGTTATGGCAGTTTTTTTAAAAAGTGTATTTTGGGTCATAACTTTGGCGGACAGGCATAACTCTGCTCGCGAACCTGTGACATTATGCGATTTAAAAAGCTTGAAGTTTTCTCTTTGAGGCATGTTAGTCAGATCTTTAAACATGCACATTTTACCCCCTTTCACCCCTAAAGGCGATGAAACGTTTTTCACTTTAAAACTTTTAACTTTGTTAACTTGTACAATGCGCAAAAAAAATTGTGGCTTCAAGCAAGGGACATCCAGAATAAATTCAGTCCTTCTCCTTTAATATGCGCAAAAAATCCAGATCGATAAATTGATTTGAAGTAAAGCTATGACAATATG